>JAPVLO010000670.1:0-600000 GCA_027257055.1 Cephalopachus bancanus | reverse complement strand
ACTACATAGATATGACTTGTCTACTGTATGATTTCTCTGATGTACAACAAGATGACTCTTCCTAGGAAAGCCTTTTCCACATTCACTGCAGACATAGGGTCTCTCTCCTGTGTGAGTTCGCTTATGTTCAATTATTCGGCTTTTCGTGGTAAAGCCTTTCCCACATTCATTGCATATATATGGTTTCTCTCCTGTATGATTTCGTTGATGTATGGTGGCATAGTGCTTCGTGGTGAAACCCTTCCCACATTCACTACAGATATAGGGTTTCTCCCCCGTATGAGTTCGCTCATGTATGATAAGCAGGCTTTTTCCAGTGAAGCCTTTTCCACATTCACTACATACATATAATTTCTCTCCAGTATGATTCCGCTGATGTACAATGAGATTACGCTTGCCAGTGAAGCCTTTTCCACATTCATTGCATACATAGGGTTTTTCTCCTGTATGGGTTCGCTGATGTTCAATAAGACGGTTCTTCACGGTGAAGATCTTCCCACATTCACTGCATATAAACGATTTCTCTCTTTTATGAATTCTCTCATGCTCATTGAGCTTGGACTTTCTGGAGAATACTTTTGCACAAAAACTGCATCCATAAGGTTTTTCACCTGTATGAACTCTCTCATGATCAGTGAGCTGAGACTTCTTGGCAAATGCCTTTCCACATTCACTGCATATGTGGGTTTTCTCTGTTTTATGAGTTATCTGATGCTTAATGACTTGGGATTTAATGCTAATGGGTTCTGTATTTACAGAGGGTTTAACTGTGGCATGCAATTTTTCACACTTCCCATGACAAAATGATTTCACATCTCCATTACATTTGGTGGAGTTCTTAATTTTATAACTTTTGTTCTGGTTGACTAAACTTAAATTTGATTTCAAAGTTTTTATGTATAACTCAAACACAGCATGAGTTTCCCTGAAAGGATGACTTTTGGTTTGAGGGACAATATTTCCAAATGCATTATACGCATGGTATTGTTCCATACTTTCCTGTATTCTTTGCTTTTCCAAGGAACCCTGAAGATAATCATCAACTTTGTCATTTTCTAGGAAAGAAGAGAATAACAAATTCTTTCAAAATCTTGTTAGGGAAGAACTTTAAAAAAAGGTCCTTAATGTTTTTAAATATGGTGCTATTTTGTTTTGTTTTGTTTTATCATAGGGACGAGGTCTCTCCATGTTGCCCAGGCTGTTCCCGAACCCAGGAGCTCAGGCAGTCCACTCGCTTCAGCCTCCCAAATTGCTGGGATTACAGACTGAGCCGTCGAGCACAGCTAAACGTGGCATTAGTAACACCACCATATCCCGTGCCTTGGGAAGCTGAGGTGAGTGGATTGCCTGAGCCCACGGGTTCGAGACCCGCCTGGACAATTGGCAAGACCTCATCTCTACAATAAATCAAAAAATTAGCCAGGTAAGGTAGTACACGCCTATAGTTCCAGCTACTTGGAAGGCTAAGGCGGAAGGATTGCCGGAGCCCAGTAGGTCAAGGCTGCAGTGGCCGAGAGCGACCGCTGCACTCCAGTCTGGGCAACAGAGTGAGACTCCAACTCAAAAAATAACACCACCATGATAACAGAATAAAGCAACTACATGTATAATTGGTTCCTTGTTTCTTACACTTTGATAAAAACAAACTAGTAGGTAAAAAGCATTTTGTATACAAATAAGGTCAGGAAGTTGGCAATCTCTATACATTTCACTGCTTTCTAAATAAGACCTTGCAAAACATGCAGATAAAGTAAATAGAAGCAAACAGAGGGTTGGTGAAAAACATTCTACAAAGGTAGATGAGACAACTGATCCAAAATGGTGAAGGTTATATTTATTCACTCCACACATGTCTACTGAATGGCTCCCATGGACAAGGCACTTTGCTGGTGTTTCGGATATATAAAATGTGCCTTATTTTCAATGATGTTAAATTCTAGTTAGGAAAAAATGGAATAAACAAGAAGGAATAAAAAAAGAAGGGAGTTGGAGATTGTTACATGTGGTTTCAAGGAGCAGTGGAGATGGAGAGAGGTAAAGGAAAGCAAGATACATTCACATAAAGAAAAGACAAGGTTAAATGCTGAATTTAATAGGGAGAGTTGTTAATGAAAGTAAGGAGTCAAGGATGACTTTACTAACTGTATAGCTTGAGCCACTGTATGTGGAAGCATCTCATAATGAGTTGGGGGAATATTACTGCTGTCCACAATGTGTAGAATGAAGTATGCATTCTGAAACATAAACTATGAGATGGTTACTAGATTTGTAGTAACACATCAAGAATCAAGTTGGAAGTATAAATGGAGAAGGCAGTGGAAGTAATAAATATATACCTATTCTTCAACAAAAGAAGACTGAATGACATGTTGGGAAAATATACATAATGAAAGATGAAGGTATAAGACCAAGGTTTTAGGTAGTCCAACATTTAGAATTTTGGATTTAAGCCCTTAAAGGAACCAAACACTGACTATAAAGATGATCAAAATGAGCATACTGAGGTGTGTATAGACTAAATACATTTACCTGTTACCTGGCAAGTAAGAATTTGAGATCCTCAGCAGTTGAATTAGAGTGAACTGAGACAGACTCTTGCATGGTAATCTTGTTCCTATGTTTGCCCTCCATCAAGGTAATTTTCAAAATCATTCATCACATTTAGTGGACAATTCCTATAATCAACCCTCCACTCTTTGGTCTAGTGGTGTTATTTGATGTTCCATTCATAATGAAATAGGAAAACAATGATTGCTAGGGAATTTTGCAACTGGCCAGTATACAGTACAGTCATCTTCAGAAGCTTATGTGCTGCTACATGGGAAATGAAAACCTTCAATCACATACAGTACAGAAGTCACATCCAATTTTTCTCATTTCAGCATCCCTAATGCACCGTTTCCTCATCTTGCCACCAGGAGTGCTACATTTATGTCTCAGCATCAGTGAGGCTGTTCTAAAGGAGAAATATCTTCCTTCTGGACCAGGTTGTGTCACCTTTACCTTCAGTTTTTCTTAAAACACTTAGCTGTTCCTTATTATTGCTATGCTGCTGTCATCTAGGTGAAAGGTAAGACTACTAAGATGTTTTTTGACAAAAAATAAAGCTAAGCGATCTCAATTACTCATCTATAAAATCAAAACACTCAGTCTGTCAAAAGAGTTTACATTACTATGAATATTCCATCTATCTGTGTTTCTGCCCCATTATTTTCCTGACACAAACTACCTAACACTGCCTTGTATTTGGCCAGTCTTCTGATAGCCAACCTGATAGCCTTGAACCACATTTCCTATTTCATGCCTTCTTTTTTTATTTTTTTTCCAGTCTGGTTCTCTACCAGTCATGCTGGAGTGCACTGGCACAATCCCTCTCACCAAAGCCTCCAGATCCTGGGCTTAAGTGATCCTTCTGCATCAGCCTCCCAAGTACCTGGGACTACATGTGCGTGCCACTATGCTCAGGTAATTTTTTGAATTTTTTACAGAGACGCTGTCCCACTATGTTGCATAGGCAGTCTTTAACTCCTGTGCTCAAGCAGTCCTCTTGCCTTGGCCTCCCAAAATGTGGGATTACAGGCGTAAGCCAAGACGCCTGGCCTCGCACTTTCATTCTTAAACCATGCCATCACCTTCCTCATTCAGAATCAAGATGTACTTCATGTACATCATACTCTCATTCCATTTCTGACCGTAACACCAAATGCTCTGTGTCCTCTATATTTCTAAATTAATTCCTTCTTTGTTCATTCTTTACGGTAATCTCTGGTGAAGAACTAATTTCCCCCAAAGAGAGGTCTAGTGTTTATGCTTAGCTACTGGGAGGTGACCTCTAGGTCCCTGGACTGTCCTGTTCCATAGTAGTGTCTTTGTTTGCCTGGTAGCTTTGCTGACTGAACATCTAACACTGTGATTTACGATAGAGGCTTTAGGCCATGCCACATCAGTTCCAACCTTTGGAGGAGATGGACACTCTAGGTATTAGCCTGATTTCTGGGAGAGGCTGGAAACTTAAGGTCAGCCATGTGGGGAGTATGTGATTGAGCCCCAGTAAAAACTCTGGTCGCAAGTCTCAAGTGGGCCTCCCTCATTGGCAATATTCTGAATTATTACTTATACATATTATGTCTGGGAAGAGATATGATACCATCTGTGAGTTCACAGGGAGAAGATGACCAGAAGCACTGCATTTGGACCGCTCCTGGATTACATATGATCCAGGAATTCCACTCCTAGGTAGAATCTCAAGGAAAGTAACACACATTTATGAAACTCAACTTGTATACAAATGTGCAAAGTAGCATGACTCATAAAAGCCAAAAGGTGGAAACAATCCTAATATCCATCAATAAACGAAAGAATAAATTAGATGTGCATATCCATACAATAGAATGTTATTCAACAGTAAAAAGAAATGAAATATGACGCATGGTGAAATATAGAAGAACTTTCAGAAACATTAGACCCAATGAAAAAAGCCAGACACAAAAGACCGTATATTTTATGAATCTAGTTATATAAAATGTCCAGTATGGGCAAATCTATACAGATTAAAAGTAGATTAGTGGTTGCCTAGTGCTGGGAGCTTGAAAAGACATGATTTTTGTTTTTTGGGTTTTTTTCTTCAACTGATGCACTGAAAATTCCAAAATTAGTTGTGTGGTTATATAACTGTTCATAAACTACACACATTGAATTGTAAATGTCAAATTATATTGTATGTAAAGAAAATCAGAAAATAAATGTACAAAGGAAGAATAACTCTGAGACAGACATAAGTTATGACCTGGCTTGGGCTAGAGCTGATGTAGGATGTAAAACAATCCTTTCCTTTTAAATAGTCAACAGAAACAGCAGAGACCTTTAAGAAGAGAACTCTAAAGTAGAGGACATTCACTATAACATCAGCATGGACAGGGCCAATGATATATTGTACTACAGGAGAATGTAACCTTAAAGTAAGATGGAAAGACTGTTTTATAGAGAGAAAATGATTCTACTCTTTTTCATTTTTTTGGGGTTGGAGTCTCACTCAGTCGCCCAGACTGGAGTGCAGTGGCCGCTCCCAGCCACCGCAGCCTCGACCTGCTATCTCCTGCGATCCTTCCACCTCAGCCTTCCAAGTAACTGGAATTACAGGCACGCGCTACCACGCCCAGCTAATTTTTTGATTTATTGTAGAGATGAGGTCTCGCCAAGTTGCCCAGGCAGGTCTCGAACCCGCGGGCTGAGGCAATCCACTCACCTCAGCCTCCCAAGGTGCGGGATTACAGGCTGAGCCACCGAGCCCGGCTTGATTCCTACTCTTCATGCAGGAAATATGGAAGTCATAGGCCAGCTGCCAAAGATAATATATGTGGAGCTAAAATGTATGTTAGATAATATGATGGAGATGTCGTTTTGGGAGTTTCATCGAGAGAATGGAAAGTTAGCTCATAAGAACGAAAAATGATAAGGATTAGGATAACAGCAGAGAAAATGGAACCACTGAAAGCCTCAGAGTTGGGGGTGGAGAGGGAATAAGCTTAAGAACCATATAAACACACAATGGGAAAACAGCTTAATGTGAGCGCACAATATACAAGGTAGGGTTGAGTGTTAGGAAAGGAAATCAGTGTTTTTCAATGGGGCAGGAAAGTGCAATAGTCAGACAACAGTGACTAATTCAAAGGTCTTCATGAAGCAAGAACTGATAGGTAGAAGGAACAGACAGAGACACCATGACAGGATATAAAGAAGGGGAACATTATAGAAGCTGAGAAAGAATAAAAATAGGCAAACAAGAATCAAGATGTAAGATAAAATAAGCAGGAGTCACATCTCAGAAAAGAATATATCTCCCTCTAAATACCTAATAGAAAAGTTCTGATATGAGGAGAAAGATACATGGAGGCACTGTTTCTGTATCCTCAATACCCAACATCCTTCTCTGACTGAATATAACATGACTTCTTCAGTTATGTATCTTGCTGGATCTCACTCACCTGGACAAATCTGACCGTGCATTTCATTTTCTACTGTCCATGGTTCCTCTCCTCGTTCCAACTTGGAAAGTGCATCCGTTTTGCTGGCTTGATAACCTGTTTATGGGAAATGATAGAAAATTTAGACACAATGAATGGGGCTGGAGTATGTAACATTGGGGAATGTTACCTTTAAGTCACTAGACAGTTTTCATATCTGCAAAGTAGATGCTTTTCTTTCAGGAGTGGGTAGATCACAGTCAGCCCTTCAAATCTGCAGATTTCACATTGAGATTCAACCAACCACAGATGGGAAATATTTGAAAAAATAAAATTAAAAAAGAATTCAAATAAAAAATACACATAACAACTATTTACATAGGATTTACATTGTATTAATTATCATAAGCCATCTAGAGATGACTTCAAGTATACAGGAGGATCTGTGGAGATTATGTGCAAATACTATGATTTTTTTTGTTTTTTTTGAGGAAGAGTCTCACTCTGTCGCACAGGCAGCAGTGCAGTGGCACACTCATGGCCACCTCACCCTCCAGCTGCTGGGCTCAGGTGATCCTTCCACCTCAGCTTTTCAAATAGTTGAAACTACAGGTAAGCCCCACTACACTCAGCTAATTTTTTTTTTATTGTAGTGATAAGGTCTCCCCAAGTTTCCCAGGCTAGTCTCAAACCCCTGGACTTTGGCAATCATCTCACCTCCGCCACCCAAAGTGCTGGGATTACAGGCGTGAGCCACCATACCCGGCATGGCATTCTGTTTAAAGGATTTGCGTGCCAGTGGATTTTGTATCCATGGAAGATCATGGGACCAATTACCCTCAGATACCAATGGGTGACTGTATATCCTTTTATCAGGAGCCAGAGAATGCACTAAAAATCTGTTTAGAGCATTGAAGTGATTTCTAAGTGTAAACAGCTAAGAAAACAGACCATTAGCCGGGCTCAGTGGCTCAGCCTGTAATCCCGCGCTTTGGGAGGGCGAGGTAAGTGAATTGCCTGAGCCCATGGGTTCGAGACCCGCCTTGGAAACTTGGCGAGACCTCATCTCCACAATAAATCAAAAAAATTAGCCACGCGTTATAGCGTGCGCCTGTAGTTCCGGCTACTTGAAAGGCTGAGGCGGAAAGATCGCTGGACCCCAGCAGGTCAAGGCTGCGGTGGTCAGGAGCGTGCCACTGCATTCCAGTCTGGGTGACAAAGTGAGACTCCAACTCAACAAAAAAAAAAAAGAAAAGAAAACAGGTCACAGATGAGGTACCCTCCTATGATAGAGGGCAGCTGTCCTTACCCACTGACACCAGGTTGCTGTAGTTCTCCAACATCACATCTCGGTAAAGGTCCTTCTGAGCAGGGTCCAAAAACTGCCACTCTGCCGAAGTGAATTCCACAGATACATCCTCCAATGTCAGCAACTCCTGTAAAAACAGAGCCCTCTGAATATGAAGTGGCATACAAGCAAAGTGAAGAAGTTGTCCCGCTCATATTAACGATATAGACCTGCATGCATTTATAGGACTATTGTGTTTTTTAATACTGTCATTGAGTCTCTAAGTATTCTGTAAGTGTGCAGTACCCGATTCATTCAACAAAATCTAAAGTTTTATATCAAATCCTCTCAGTAAAAAATAGATTTTATGTATAATTTTTAACTTCAGTATTACTGACTAGTCAAGAAATTATATGCTAGTGACATCCAGATATATAGATTGCTACACTCACCATAAGCCTTCCCAGTTAATACTAGGCTAAAACATGAAGATACTCGGTATGTTAGAATAACAGAACACTATAGAAGTGTCTGATTATTTAATGAATTTTTAAAAACAGAAATATACAGAAAGGAAAAGAAACTATTGAAGATTAGTCACACTGGGAAAAGTTTTTCAAATATATATTAAATATATGTATACACATATGAATACTTACACATGTGTGTAAATATATGTCTGTATACAGAACATGTATGCATATATATTAACAAAGGTTATCAGATATACAGAAGAGATAATTAGTGAACTGGAATATACATTTTTTAAAAACTGAAAAATGAAGCAGAGACAAAGTAACAGAAAATATGAAGAATTTCAAGGTCCACCATGATGAGGAAGATGCAAAATGAGGTAAAAGAATACTGAATCACTGAAAATTATACAGTTTAGTAATGTGATATTTTAAAATATTGGCATAAATTATTCCACATCAATCACTATGCAGGAGGTACTCATTTAAATGCCTTGCACCATTTAACAAATGTTTTCAAGTATGACTTTAGACAAATGGAATTTTATATAGTTAATATTCTTCAGTTGATTGCAGTCAGTATTCCTTTAAATGCTAAGGTGGCCAACAGATTATGTTCTTTGGAGTATAATTCCATTGAAGCTTAAAAAAAAAAATCATGACAAGCCGGGCTCGGTGGCTCAGCCTGTAATCCCGTGCCTTTGGGAGGCTGAGGTGAGTGGACTGCCTGAGCCCGCGGGTTCGAGACCCGCCTAGGCAACTTGGCGAGACCTCATCTCTACAATAAATCAAAAATTAGCTGGGCGTGGTAGCGCGTGCCTGTAGTTCCAGCTACTTGGAAGGCTGAGGCAGAAGGATCACTGGAGCCCAGCAGGTCGAGGCTGCGGTGGCCGGGAGCGGCCACTGCACTCCAGTCTGGGCGACAGAGTGACTCAAAAAAAAAAAAAAAAAACCCTCAAAAAAAAAAATATATGACAAATGTGTTTATGTACACATATGTAAATAAAACACACACATAATACACCTAGATACATAGATGTACACATAGTTCAGTGAACTGGTATATACTATGAAACATTTGTTGAAACAGCATGAGGAGATCAGAAAGTTATAAAGAGGAAATTTTACTTTTTATTGCCAATGTGTACATCGTCATTAGAATTTTTTTCCTTTAAAATCCATGAGTAATTTGAATAATTACAAAAAATAAAAGCAATAAAAGAAAAGTAGGGAAGAACTAGACCTGAAAATGGGGGAGCATTCTGTATATTATGAGACAAGGTGAAGTTGTCAAGCAAACATCATGGCACTCAACACCTCAAGCCCTTACCAGACACTTTTCGCAACTCCCTAATGCCAAGTATGTGTCTAAATGCAGTTTAGCCACCTGTTAGGACACGAGAAAGCTGTGTACTCTTTCCATTTTCCTAGGTTTTATTCCTATATCAGCTCAGATACAAGGCTGGGTCCTTTGAGTGACCTTGCTTTGGTCTCCTGAAAAGTTGTGTCCACTGAGTTTGCTTGGTCTGTTCCCATAGGAGTCTCTGAAGAACCCTGTAATAAACAGCAGTCTGCCAGGTGTGGTAGCTAAAGCCTGAAATCTCAACACTTTGGGAGGCTGAGGCAGGAGGATTACTGGAGTCCAGGAGTTTATGACCAGCCTGGATAACACAGGGGAACATCTCATCTCTACAAAAAAATCAAAAAAGTTAGTCGGGTATAGTGGTGCACACGAGCAGTCCTAGCTACTTGGAAGGCTGAGGCAGGAAGATTACCTGAACCCAGGAGGTTGAGGCTGTGGTGAACTGTGATCTCACCACTGCACTCCAGCCTGGGCAGCAGAGTGAGACTCTGACTCAAAACAAAACAAAACAGCAGGAAGAATTCTTCTGCTTTTATCAGAAGGCAAGTTCAAAACATGGTTCACCATATCGATTCTGGGAAGAATATCACATTTGTCTTGAGACATAACCGTCATGAAATGACATTCCCTGAGGAACCTGTCTGCTTTCCCCTCATAGCCAATGCATACCATCTAACTCAGCATGATTCTCTTGCACTGGCTGTCAGAGATATCAGATGCAAGTTGACAGCTAACGTAATGGAAAGGATCCTCTAGTTATTATGTTCTAGTCATTTGGTAGGAAACATATGAACACTATATCCCTGACCCTACTTGCTATGTCATTTGAGTTAAATTCAAATTTTATTTCACTCTAGACTCTGAAGTGATTATGTATGGGCTTCTACAAATCCACTAGGGAACAAAGGATAGAATAAAACAGACAAACGTCACCTGAACACTGATCATTTTCTTCTGTTGTGAGGAATGACCAATAACTGGAATACTCTGTCTCTTCTGAGTATGTCCTAAATTTTTAGTCAGAAATCTCTTCAGTCAAAGGTGTCCCCAGAAATGATATCCAGGTCCTGAAACCTTTCTCTTCTTTTACTTCTTGTCTCTTCCCAGGGTAGCGAGGACCTGTGGGCTGGAGAACAAAACAACTTTCAGTGGAAATACAGACACTCTTGCTGTATATTCATCTTAACACAGATCCTGAATTACTTCTCATTCTTTAATTGGTTCCTCCCAGCTCAATGAAAGAGAAAACACTCAATGTGTGGACGGAATGCCTTTCTTCTGTCACACATGAAGTGAAAGGGGAGGTGGCCAAGGAAAATCAGTATAGCACCGTTCTTCAGTGGTAGGTAATTCTCAGAGCAATTTTAGAAATGAGGTCATATGGATGGTGAGAAGCTAATATTTTTCCTTTAAACTATCCTGGCCTCATACTTCTTTAAAAGTCTTTATATATGCTTTTATTTATTTTTTATTTTTAAGTTGGAGTCTCACCAGACTAGAGTGCAGTGGCCGCTCCTGGCCACGGCAGCCTCAACCTGCTGGGCTCCGGCGATCCTTCTGCCTCAGGCTTCCAAGTAGCTGGAACTACAGGCACCCGGCTAATTTTTTGATTTATCGTAGAGATAAGGTCTCGCCAAGTTGCCCAGGCGGGTCTCGAACCCGCGGGCTCAGGTAATCCACTCACCTCGGCCTCCCAAAGCACGGCATTACAGGCTGAGCCACCAAGCCAGGCTTATATGTACTTTTAAAGTATAGGTTGGGCATGGTGCTCATGCCTATAATCCCAGCACTGAGAGGCCGAGGCAGGAGTATTGCTTGAGTCCAGGAGTTTGGGCAACATAGCAAGACCGCATCTCTAAATAAATATATAATAAAGTGTATACACACACACACACACACACACACACACTTAATTCAATATGAAGAACAATGAACACACCGAGAAGAACAGAGAGAAGGAATATGAGGTATAAATACAAATTTAAAAAGCAATTCAAAAATATAAATACTAGGAAAAACAGCAACCTGTATTATACTCACATACAAGGAAACATCTATAAAAAATATGCAGTACATCTGCAAGAGGAAGGATAAAAAACAGATTTAGACTGGGTGTGGTTGCTCAAGTCTATAATCCCAGCACTTTGGGAGCCTGAGGTGAGATGATTGCCTGAATCCAGGGGTTTGAGACCAACCTGGGCAACTTGGCAAGACCTCATCTCTACAATAAATAAATGGAAAATTAGCCGGGCATGATGGCATGTGCCTGTAGTTCTGGCTACTTGGAAGGCTGAAGCGGAAGGATTGCCTAAGCCCAGCAGGTCGAGGCTGTGGTGGCCGTGAGTGTGCCACTGCCCTCCAGCCTGGGGGACAGAGTGAGACGCTGATCCAAATAAAAAAAAAGATGACAAGACCAGACTCAGCCTAGGAGGCTCCCAAGTCACATCTGGCCCATTGCTTATTCTTATACCACCTATGAGCTAAGAATGATTTTATGCTGTAAATGCTTGGGGACACTTGGGAGAACAAAGTTGGAGAATGGCTTGAGGCCAGGAGTTCCAGATCAGCCTGGGTAACACAGTGAGACCTTGTCTCTTAGAAAATGATAAACAATGCTGGGCACGGTGGCTCGCGCTGGTCATCCCAGCACTTTGGGAGGTGGAGGAGAGAGGATTGCCTGAGCCCACGGGTTCGAGACCAGCCTGAACAACATGGCAAGACCTCATCTCTACAATAAATCAAAAAATTAGCTGGACACGGTGGCACGCGCCTGTGGTTCCAGCGACTTGAAAGGTTGAGGCAGCAGGATCGCCTGAGTCCAGCAGGTCGAGGCTGTGGTAGCCATGAGCGTGCTCCTGCATCCAGCCTGCGCGACAAAGGGAGACTCCCACTCAAAAACAACTACAACAACAAAAACCCAGACTCTTAAAAAGAGAGCTTAGCCGGGATCGGTGGCTCAGCCTGTGTAATTCCGCGCCTTGGGAGGCCGCGAGTTCGAGACCCGCCTGGACAACTTGGTGAGACCTCATCTCTACAATAAATCAAAAAATTAGACGCGTGGTACTGCGTGCCTGTAGTTCCAGCTACTTGGAAGGCTGAGGCATCAGGATCGCCTGAGCCCAGCAGGTCCAGGCTGCAGTAGCCAGGAGCGGCCACTGCACTTCAGTCTGGGCAACAGAGTGAGACTCCAACTCAAAAAAAAAAAAAAGAGAGAGCGCGTGCTTGTTAGTTTTAGGCATGCTGAATCATTCATCCCTCCCCAAACTTTCACTTCTGCGGGCTCAAGAGGATGGGCTGGCTGTTGTGGGGAGCCAGAGGATTAGAAAGTTCGTCGTGGAGGAGTGACTCTGACCTGAAGCTTTTAACCATGAGCGTTCAAGTCTGTTGCAGCAGCCCAACGCGCGCGCACACAGCCCAGCCAGGGCTCCCCCACGTCGGCTTTCACTCGTTTCCACACACAAGCCTTCCCCCCCACCCGATGCACACGAAAACCTGGATCAGACTCCACACACCCTTCGTGGTTCCCGGGTCTCGGAGCCCCGCATCCATCCAGAATCCCAATCAGCAGCCGAAGTCGTCAACCGGCGCCACCCGCCAGTTCCCACCACTGAATCCCGCAGGCAGAGGGACCTCGGGACTCTCGGTGGCCGGCCTGCCAGAGCTTCGCGGCCGACCCCCAAAGGCACCCCATCACAGACTCTCCCGCCGAGGATCCCTCCGCGCTCCCCTCCAAAAAGCCCACCCGCCCCGCGCGAGCAACGACCCTACTGGACGCCCTCCTCGGAAGCCCACCCCCCGCCCTCTACGCGGACTCACCCACACACTGCCCTCACTCCCTCTCGAACCCGCAGAGAACCTTAAGACCCGAACTCACTTCGCTAAACTTCTCCCACTACGTGGAGCCTCGCCCGGACGCCCCTCCCGAAAACCTCCACAGAGGGTCCGCTGCGTTTCCTTGCAGAGCGGAGAGCGGCTTCCGGCGTTTCCTCGGCGGCCTTACGTCCGCGCCGACGCCGCCCGGGCGCCCAGGAGGCGGCCATCTTTGGACGCCTGACGTACGGACGGCCCTGTCCGGGCGGCTGTTCTCGGGCTAGATGGTGATGGAGAGAATGTTGGGGCTGGAGTTAGCGCAGAAAAAACACGACGTGGTGGTGAAGTTCTTTGAACGGCCGGGAGGAGGGGTGGAAATAAGTTGGTTGCCTTCTCCTTGCGGGGACAACGAACAGCTCAGACCTCAAAGCCCGGAGCCCATCGCAGAGGCGCGGCGTACGGTCCTAGCGGACGTTACGGCTGTGACATCACAGTTCAGTGGGAAGTGAAAATAACCTTTGGGCCCCTCAATCGCTATTCTGAATGGGAAGCGTTTTGGAGGCCATTTAAAAACGCGCGCAAGGCGGACAATAAACAAGTGATGCGCGGGCTCTCATACGGCGTTTACGCACTTAGGAAAGAGCCCCTGGGCGCGGCCATCTTAGCGGAAGCTCAGTGGCGGGCGGCGGCGCGGCGTCTGGGTGGCGTCTGGGTAGTTCGGGTAGAAGGGACAGAACTTGAGAAGGAAAAGAAGGTCTGGAAAAGTGAGATGGAATGGGAGAGCCCGGATCACAAAGTGATCTGGAAAAGTGGGGCTTAGGAACATCTTTCCAGCCTCATCCCAACCATGCCCTTTACCCTGTCAGGGCTCCAAACAGGCACCCCAGGCACCCTACATGTTATGAATGGAATGATATGTATTTTATGTGACTCCTTTCACACCTCGTACTTGATGTGATGTTCATCCGTTTTTACATGTTCATAGTTTGCTTCATTTGTTGCTTAGTATCCCGTTGTAGGGGTACAGTTAAATCCCCTACATAGGGGACCTTCAAGTTGCGAACTTTCAAGAATGTGAGCGAATGTGCATTGGCATGTCCAGTTACATAAGTGAGTTCAGATATGTGGCATACATTGTCATGTGCATGCATCCTCTACAAGTGGTTGTGCTTTTATGTATTTTACTGTTCTGTATAGAATAGAGTAGTGCAATATCTTTATTTCAAACCCAGGATGTCCATAAGAAAATGTAAAAGCAACGGTGATGTGGCTGGTACTGTCTATCCCATTGTGTTAGTTGGGTACCTAGGCCGACTTTGGTGGATTTAGAACAAATTGGACTCATGAACACGCTCTCACAACGTATGTAGGGGACTTAACCATTCCAGATTGTATTTAATAGTTCACCAGTTGGTTCTTTCTGGTAATTTGGACTTTGCAAATAGAACTACTTTGAATGTTCATGTCCAAAAAAGTAAATCAAGTTACCATTACCTCAAAGAACTGCATTTTCCACAGTCCTGTGGGGTCTACACCACCTCACCAAGAAGTCTTTGCCATTTGCATTTCTAGCCTTGCCCATCTCATGTTCTCCTGCTCCTTCCCCCTATCCTGTCTCTGTAGGCTCACTCACCCCGAGGAATCAGAGATCTTGAGGACACAGGCTGTGGCACACTGATCCCAGGGTTATCTACCTGCAACACCATCTTAGGCAATTAACCTTCTCAAAATGTATCTGATAACAGTCATGGAACCTCAAATCAAAGCTGAAGTCAGTCTCATCTTTAATTCCAACCATTTTTCACTTCCTCCATCCTTACTACATGGGTCCAGTGTCTCAACTGAGATATTGGAATCGTTCCTGCTTGCACCATTGGCCATGCAGTACCATTTGGCAAGTATAAACCTACAGTAAGAATGTGCAATTATGAGAGTGCAACAATTACGTCTCAGAAATACTTAGATAATCTACATAGGCACAAATCAATTTGATCAGTGATCTACATTTCGTTATGTATATGCTAGCAGAAGACACACAAAGACATCCACCCCTGTAAATGTATAATGAGGAGTTTTTCCATGAGGATGACTCATTAATAATCACCATGGAATAGGATGAAGTGTTTCAGGGAATGAAGTATGAAAATATCTTCTTCATGGATAACTGTTTGAGTAAAGCAATTTGATTAGACAGTAAGCTCAACATGAAAATACTTATGTGAATATTAAACCACAAATAATATGCTAGTGGGGTATGTGTTGTGTATGTTATTGTAATTTCATATATAATTTTAGATACAGTCCAAATTTGCCTAAAAATGAGGATATGCCTAACACTGATTAAAAATGCTACTTCTAGCCGGGCTCGGTGGCTCAGCCTGTAATACTGCGCCTTTGGGAGGCTGAGGTGAGTGGATTGCCTGAGCCTGTGGGTTCGAGACCCGCCTGAGCAGCGAGACCTCATCTCTACAATAAATCAAAAAATCAGCCGGGCGTGGTAGCACATGCCTGTAATTCCGGCAACTTGGAAGGCTGAGGCGGAAGGATCGCCGGAGCCCAGCAGGTCAAGGCTGCGGTGGCCAGGAGCGGCCTCTGCACTCCAGTCTGGGTGACGGAGTGAGACTCCAACTCAAAAAAAATAAAAATAAAATAAAAATACTACTTCTGGAGATCAAAATAGTATGAATCATGACTTCTTTTTTATTATTTTCTTCCTCCCTCCCTCCCTTCCTGCCCTTCACTCTCCACCCCGCGCTGGAGTGGCTCACTGTAACTTCGAGCTCATAGGCTCCAGTGATCCTTCTGCACCGCCTCCTGAGTAGCTAGGACTAGAGGCTCATGCCACCATGCCATTTAAATATTTTATCATTAAGTTTGTTCCTGTGTGTATTACTTTTCTATTCATTACATAACAAATCACCACAAATTTAGAAGCTTGACAAAAACTTATTTTCTCATAGTTCTTGGAGCAGAAGTCTGTCAGGCTTGGCTGTGTTTTTTATGTAGGGTGTCTCAAAGCCAAAATCAAGAGGTCAGCTTGCCTGGCCTCTATTCTTGAGACTTGAGGAAGAATCCTCTTCTGGGATTATTTAGGTTGTTGGCAGATTAATTTTCTTGGCACAATTCACTCAACATCTCCCTCCTCCTGCCAGCTTTAAATACAACAATAGTGTGTAAAAATCTCTGTCATGTTGCAAATTTGTGACTTCTGTATTTTTCTAGTTTTATTATTAAGTGCTCAGGTAATCCAGGATAATCTCTTGATGCTAAAGTCAACTGACTAGTAGATCTAATTACAACTGCAAAGTCTCTTTTGTCATGTAACATAACATAATCATGAGAGTAGCTCTGGGGTTGGAGATTTGCCTGTGATATTATGACACTAGTGAATTTTTTGCAATGAACACATTTTTAAAAATTATTAATATATCTACAAAATTATCACCATAGGTTACATCATGTGATGATTTCTTATAAGGAAGAAGCAAGGGGAAAAAATCCTTAAATTTTAAAATTTTGCTACATTTTATTTTCTTATAATAAAGTATTTGTTATAATTTAGAAATGCTGCAATAAAGAAAGTATTGCCATCATGTCAGTCTTGAGTTGTCAGACTTAACACCTTTTTGTCTTTTATCCCCTTTGTCTTCTCTTTCTTCCCTGCATTTTCTATATCCCACCATCCAAGTTTTCTGCACCACCATATTATGCTTATGCTCACCTTCTCTGTGCCCTCTACTTACTCCCATGTATCACACAGCCATGTGCTGTCAGTGCTCCCAACAATCCAGTGTTAGACAATGCTGCTGATTGTTTTTGACAAATGCACTATGGACAGAGTGTTCACACAGATGAGGCTCTGAGTCAAGTCAAATAGAAAAAAACTATGAATATAGAGCTATTCAACAAACTGCCAGACAGGTTAAATAGAATTCTCTGGGGATGGGAAATTTGGGGGTATTTCAGAGTAATTTCTGCCTCGTCAAGTGGTGCTTGGGTGCATATTTTTACTGTTATTCTAGTTAAAATGTGGTTGATTTTCAAGGCTACCTCTAAGTTTAGGAGATGGAATGGGATTAGGGCAAGTTCAGATTCACAAAGCTCACTTGTGGTTGGCAGTGTGGACTTAATTGGCTGCTCTAGAAGGAAAACTAAGTGGTTTCTAGTCAGGGCCTCAAAACTAGGTCTAGATTGCCTTAAACAAACAGACAACAAAACCTATATTACACTCCTGCCGTCTAATCTAGCAGATTCCAACCCTGTAAAACCAACTCAGTCTCTCTTTTTTTTTAAATTTTTAATTTCAAAAATGTGGGGTACAATCCAGGGTTAGGTATACAAATGTTCATTATGCAGGTACCCTTGTTGATGAGGTGCGCTCTGCCCCCGCAGTTTCACACTACTGCCAATCCCAACCCCACCCTTCCCTGGCAGTTTTCCCACTACTGCCAATCCCGAATCCTGTACCTCCCCCCGCCCCCTGGCAGTTTCCCACTACTGCCAATCCCTTTCTTATAGTATTACGATAAATGTTCAAGTCCTGTTTATGAGTGAGAACATGTGATACTCAGTTCTTTGTTTCTGTGATATCAGTCTCTATTTCACCTTATTTTCCTCATCATATAAAATATATTCTCTGGGAAACTGTGCATTCCAAACATAACCCAGCTTTATCTGGGCCCAGTTTCACCTCCTGAAGATCTTGCTTTTACCACATAACTTCCACAGCCTTGAAATGCTGAAGATATCCCCCAAATTTGGGCTTATTTCTAGGAGTTTACACTATCAGGATCTTTATATTCAATTCAGCTTTCCCCATAAAATTAGACTTTGCCTTATACATGCACAGATGTAAAACTCAAGCCCCCTCAAACATTCCCAAAAGGCTAGGTGTCGTTCCTGCTACTCAGGAGGCTGATGTGGGAGGATTACTTGAGTCCAGGATTACTGAGCTGTAGTGCATTATGTTGATCAGGTGTCCGCACTATGTGTGACATCAATTTTGTGACCTAGTGAGAGCGAGGGATCACCAAGTTGGTCTCTCCTTAAGGAGGGGTGAACTGGCCTAGTTTGGAAACAGAGCAGGTCAAAACTCCTGTGGTGACCAGTAGTGGGATCACGCCTGTGAATAGCCACTTCACTCCAGCCTGGGCAACATACTGAGGCCCTGTCTCAAAAATAAATAAATATTTTTAAAATTCCCAAAAGAATTCACTAACATAAGAAAACATCAGCGACCCACGTAGCCTTTCTTGAAGATATTGTAAGGGTGATGCCCAGGGACAGAGATAACAGGGCACTCTAGGACAAACAATGCAATATCTTCTTATAATAATTGTTTTTTCTCTAAAATCCTTCTAGAATGCTCTACTTGTGAGCCCTTACATATTCATGGTACAACAGGCAATATGAATATCTCTCTTTCCTTGCCATCAACCCAGTTCTAATTGGGATAGTGTGAAGAGGTCCAGGCAGATGCTACACATGCAGTGACTTTGCGTCACACCTGAGAAATTCTGAGCATAGGAAAACCCAATCTTACAAAGGGAATGGCTAGCAAACCTGTTACATTCTTTGCCCCAGAGGGAAATAGGAAGCAGGGCTGTCCACTGCCCCAGAGGGTAATACTCTTATCTTCTGAGACTCTTTTTGCACATGTGCACACACACACACACAGACACACACACACACACACACACACACACACACACAAAGACAGTCCAGAACAAAAATTGCCTATGCATCTGTTCATGAGATATAAACATACATAAGATACCCATGGAGAATTATCTTCCAACATATGCCATGCTATATCCTGCGTGACTGAGTGGTAAAGGATCCTGAAAGAGGAACAACACAAGATAACACAATTCACAAAATACTTTTTAGAACTAGAAAGTGGGGAAAACGGGGCACTTTGCTTCACAGGATAAAGGACCCGAGTTTCTTACCTATCAGACTTTTATTAGTATAAAATGACATAGTTAAGTAAGCCTTCAAGGGCAAAGTACAGAAAGTGCAAAGAAAACTCCCAGTTTTGATCTTAAAAAGATGTTATGATAAAGCATGACTGTTTACAAAATATAGTGCAGCTGCTTGCAAGACAATGTATACCTTTTTATCTAACCCAACACAACAGATACTGCACTTTTAGAACTTGCCTCAGCAAGTTGGCTTTGCCATTATAGGCATTCTTGGCTAGTTGTGACTTTGCATGTACACCAAGTATGTTTTCAGCAAAGTTCAATCAAGGCAATGTTCTCCAACATCTCCTCCTTTTTAATTTAATTGTTACATAAGGGAAGTCATAAAATTTTTGATTGAAGAGCCTTCATTTGATTTCTCATGGTTAATCCGATTCAGCAGACTGCACAGAAAAGAAAAAACACAGTTACAGCCACCATATGAGAAGCAACAAGAATAATATTTTTATTTTTGAACCATGTTCGTGGATTAAAAGCTTGAAATTCAGTTACTATACTTTCAATGGTTTGGTCATTAAAAGTATCTAATTGTATAGAGCTCAGTTGTGTATCATTTTGTAAAATAAGGATATCTAAAGTTACATTATGTTGTCCCCATGCTTCTAAGACATGAGCCTTAATATCATAATCACAGTCGTTACTGTTATTCTTCAGGAGGGTAATATAGTAAGTAGTAACACTATAATGACAAGGAAGTTCCATTTGGGTATGGATGTTCGCTAATTCTTTACCCAGTCAAAACACCGCATCTTTCAGACTATTTAATTCACTTGAAAAGTCAAATCTATAGGATGTTGAACATGCCACAAATGAGAAGAGTTCTGAACAAGATTATTTACAAAATTATGAGTTTGAACTCCTTGGGACAAGGACACAACTGATGTGGTCACAGATGTAATTATTCCAATAATAGTGAAAATAACACCAATAATTAAACCTATTGTCCATTTTCCTCTGTGCAACACTTTTTGAAATATAAAGTGTAGAATCTGCAAATTGTGTTTGTTCTCATTGTTCAGTAAGATTTATAGGTATCCATACTGCAGTAGGCTGATACATAAGCATAATTGATTGATTTTTGTTATCCTGATTAATACAATGATGTAAATAACAATTTACACATTCAGTATGATATAGCTGGGTTGTGGGATTGAGTTGGATATGAATATTTTTACCAACCATAAGTCAAAGGGAGCAAATATCTAAGCTTGAACCCAACTAGTTCTGTTATGAACAACACTCATTGTAGTACCATACTTATTAGTACGAGTATAACTTACTCTCCAAAAGGTCGGTTTTTATAACTTACTCTTCATAGGGCAGCCCCAATTTTCACTGAGTATTCTGTAGCAGCCCATGCTTATGTTTTAATTGGAGTCTGGCCAGGCCCCCAGGTTATCTGTTTGGCTTCTCGAGTTCCCCTTATTGGCATCCTAGAGTGGGTAACCTGGGCTTTCCACACTCCACTGGCTCCCAGGGTCATCTGCTGAAAGTCACACATCAGTTGGTCTCCCTCCATGCCACTGTTTTACACACCTACCAGGAACCCCAAAGGGTGCAGCTGCGGTTTCTGGAAAGACACAAGTAAATCCTCTACCCCGGGCTGTTAAGGGATCAGGGCTTTTCCATTTTCCCTCTTCTGGTGTCTTCCAGTACACCAGTGGAGAGTTACCAGGTAAGCACTGGCCATAATGATGCTCCATTGGAGTCATCCCCTAATAATTGCATGTGAAAAAATGTAAAGTAAGTAAGGCTTGTTTGAGAAGTCTAGAGGGAGAGGAAAAGGCTCCTGTTCCCCCTTTTGTTTTTTAAGTTGAAACTTTAGTTTATGATAAGTGCACTCCACTGTTGCCTGTTGTTGAGGGTTGTATGGAATGCCAGTCATATGTAAAGTGCCCCATGTTTGACAAAATTCTGCAAAAGCTTTACTACTGTAAGTGGGTTCATTATCAGTTTTAGTGCACTGCAGAAGGCCAAGCACAGCGATCACTTCCAAGCAATAATTTTTGATATGTTGAATTGTTTCACCCGCAGAGACCCTTTTAAAATTAGCTTTTGTTGGAACTTTTTCCTATAAGAAATCTCAGATTAACTTAAACTTTAATCTTAATTTTCTAAACATATAACAAGAATAATTGGTAATACTTTAAATAAAAAAGTTGTATAATTATTTGGTTTTTATTAACTCAGTTTATGCAATTAATCCTTGTTTTTTTAGCAGTTTTATATTGGATTAGCAATTTTCATGAACACACAAGTTATTAATAAGAGTTTTGGAAGATTTTTAAATTGTTAGCAATCTTTATTGAATGACGTTTTGGGGATTTTAGCTAAAATGACCATATGTGTGACATCTGACGTAAACCTTTAACAGTTTAAATTTAAAGACATAAGTTTGTTGACAATATAAGTACAAAAAGTATTACAGAAGTAAAGCTTTATATTTTAAAGTTTTTAGCAGAAATGATATTTAACCAACAGACCAATGGATTCAGACAAAATTAAAGCATCCTATTTTACTAATTTTTAATATTACTAAGGATTGATGAATTTGTGCTTTAAAAATACTGCTACTTTGATTAAATGGTGTTTTGACATAACATCAGTGATTGATATTAATGGTACATTTATAGATATATTTTTTGCAAACTACATTGTTTATAAAATTCCTTTCATACACTTCTTTTTACAAATCTTCCACATACCATCCTTGACATACTCATACCATTCTTCGACATGCTTAAACCTTCCATTTTTTGTCCTATACGTTCCCATTTTCAGATAACTATTCACTTCATTACAGGATAAAACTTTGCCATACAAGGTTCTTTTCTAGACAAAACTTTTCTTTCTTCCTTACCTTCTTTTTTTATGTCAAAAACATACTTTTACATTAACAACCTTTTTACACCTTTCCTTTGCTTTTTGGTTTTTTTTTTTTTTTAAGGTTTCGAAGCAAAGTTTATTAGAGAGAAAAGACACATTGTAGAGAGAATGCAGGTACCTTAGGGCTTCCTGTTAGCAGAGAGTTTTAGGCATTATCCAAAATGATGATTAGGCAACCTATTTTCTAAGCTATGCCTATCTGCAAAACACTCATCTGTGTCTGAGCTATGCTAGCTGTCTTTCCTCAACTTCCCCTCTGTGAGATTTTGATTCCATAATCAAAGGGAGTGATGAGGGAGGAAGGTCCATCTTCTGTAACTTCTTCAAAGCTGACAAGGACGTAGACCTACCTAGCCAGGGACCAAAAATCTCTCCCCTATCTGATCTGATGCATCCAAGTTGGTTTCAATGGTGGCATTAATCTCAGGCACCATTTCAAGTTCTTGCATGATTATTGTACAGGAATGAAAATGCTTGATTCTGAGGCTGGGGGCTGCGGTTGCTAGCACCACGTAGTGCGGCTTCCTGACAGCTCTGTGGCCCGTTCCAAGTCACCTCGGGTCATATGCCAAATCAAGGTAGGCCAGTTCCAACGAGCATCTCAAAAGTAATTTGAACATTGTTTTTCTGATTCACGTAGACTTGCTCTTGGCAAAAGTCTGACAAAGTAGACTTCCAAATTTAATAATCCCCTCCATCTAAGGTACCCTTTGACACCATATGCCAATCCCAAGGAGGAAGCTGATGTCTTACCATACTTTCCACTATACTTACAGTATAGGAAGCTGTGATGCCATTCTGTAACATGCTATCATGGAGAGCCTTAAGGGTCTTAAAATCAAAAGGAGCATGCATGTGTATAGTTTGTCCTTGGACTTGTGGATCAGAGGCAATAGTTATAGGGCAGGCCAGAAAGGTTTCATGGTCTATGCTAGCAGATTGTAAAGCTGACTGCAGCTTTGTAATGCCGCCTCCATAAAATATTTATTTTATCAGGCAGAGATTTGTCTTGATCATCACTAATGAAAAGATTGGTGTGAGGGGGAGTTGTAGGCATAAGTTTTTCTTCCCATTCCCATAAAGGCTCCAATACATGCTTAACTAATCCACATGTAGAAAAAATAGAAACAGAAAGAGAAGCCCCAGACTGATGTGCCCATTTTAGATTTTTTTCCTCCTCATTCCCAGCATTCTGAGTCTACAGTACCTACCTCTGGGAACGAAGGGTTATGTTTAACTACAGCTTCTAACAATTCCTCTATTTTAAACTCAGGCACCTGAGCTCCTGGCTGCTTCAACATACATTTAACCAATTGAATATAATGTTTAGTTTCTTGAGACTAATTCTGCTCCATTTGTTACCCTGGTTTACTCAAAACTTCTACTTGCCTATTCACGGGGGCGACTCTGTGGAGTGCGACTCTGTGGAGTGCAAGACTACCGTTCACCATTTGTTACTTCACTTTCTTTCACTTTCTCTGCTCCTAACAGACCTTCTCTTCAGGTCCCTGTTTGGGCACCACTCTGTTGCATACTGTGTGGCTGGGTGGTGAAGGATCCTGAAAGAGGAACGGCACAGATAACACAATTCACAAAACACTTTTTAGAACTAGAAGATGGGGGAGCCAGGGGGCACTTTGCCTCACAGGACAAAGGCCCCAAGTTTCTTATCCATTAGACTTTTATTAGTTCAAGATGACATAGTTAAGTAAGTCTTCAAGGGCAAAATACAGACAGTGCAAAAAAAACTCCCAGTTTTGATCTTAAAAACTTTTATGATAAAGTGTGACTGTTTACAAAATATAGTGCAGCTGCTTACAAGACAATGTATACCTTTTTATCTAACCCAACACAACAGATACTGCAGTTTAGAACTTTCCTCAGCACACTTGCCTATCTGGCTTTGCCTTTATAAGCAATCTTGGCTGGTTGTGACTTTGCACGTACGCCAAGTATGTTTTCAGTAAAGTTCAAGCAGGGCAGTGGTATCCAACACCCCACATCTTTAAAATAAAATTTAACAGTGAAGAAATGAATGGCAGTGTTGGAGACCACTACCCTGCTTGAGCTTTGCCGAAACATACTTGGCATGCGTGCAAAGTCACAACCAACCAAGAATGCCTATAATGACAAAGCCAGATAGGCATGTATGCTGAGGCAAGTTCGAAACTGCGTGTCTTTTGTGTTAGATTAAGTAAGAAGTTATGTATTAACCACACTGTTTTACAAGCAGCTGCACTAGGCCCTGTAAACAGTCACATTTTATTGCAAGAAACTTTCTGAGATCATACCAGAAAGTTTCCTTTGCGCTGCTTGTACTTCATCCTTAAATGCTTACTTAACTATGTCGTTTTGTACTAATAAAAGTCTGGTGGATAAGAGATTTGGGGCCTTTGTTCCACGGAGCAAAGTGTTTTCTGGTCCCCTGCTTTCTAACCTAAAAAGTGTCTTGTGAATTGTGTTATACTGTGCCATTCCTCTTTCAGGATTGTTTACCATCCTGTCATGCAGGATGCAGCAGTGGGGTACAGTTCAGGGTTAGATATACAAATGGTCATTGTACAGGTAAAGTTTAGGCTTCACTTTGGTCCCCACTTCACCTGGTTTGAGATCAGGTACCCTTATTGATGCAGTGTGCCCCATCCCTCCCTTCCCTGGCAGTTTCCCACTACTGCCAATTCCTTTCTTATAGTATTATGATGATTGTTCAGGGTCTGCTTATGTGTGAGAACAAGTGGTATTCATTTGTTTGTTTCTGTGATAGGTTATTCCATATTATAAACTCTAAGTTCATCCAAGTTGCAGCAAAGTTCATAGTTATGTCCTTTTTTATGGCTGTATAAAATTTCCCAGCTGGACAGTGGCTCACTCCTGTAATCCCAGTACTTTGGGAGGCAGAGGCGAGAGAATTGCCTGAGCCCAGGGGTTCAAGAGCAACCTGGGCAACTTGGCAAGACTTCATCTCTGTAATAAATAAAAAATTAGCCTGGTGTGGTGGTGTGCTCCTGTTGTTCTAGCTACTTGGAAGGTTGAGGTGAAAGGATCTCCTGAGTCCAGAAGTTCAAGGCTATGGTGGCCATGACAGTGCCACTGCATTCTAGCCTGGGTGACAGAGTGAGACTACAACTAAAAAAAAAAAAAAAAAATTCCCATGCAGGCACCACTTGGTCAACAACCATGATTCAACAGATTTTGAAGGGCTGAGACAGAATCTGTTCAATTAGCTTCAAACAGCATTGAATTAAGATTACTATCAGCCAGGCCCAGTGGCTCAGCCTGTAATACTGCGCTTTGGGAGGCCAAGATGAGTGAATTGCCTGAGCCCATGGGTTTGAGACCCACCTGGGCAACTTGGCAAGACCTCATCTCTACAATAAATCAAAAAATTAGCAGGTGTGGTAGCACGCGCCTATAGTTCCAGTTACTTGGAAGGTTGAGGCAGAAGGCTCGCCAGAGCCCAGCAGGTCAAGGCTGCAGTGGCCAGGAGCAGCCACTGCACTCCAGTATGGGCGTCAGAGTGAGACTCCAACTCAAAAAAAAAAAAGATTACTGTCACTCAAGTACAATGTATCAGGATGAAAATAACCTGCTATATTCACCTCTGCTATCCCCACGTATATCCCACAATTAACCAGCCAAGGAAACCCCAGTCCACACCAGGGTCCACCTTAGAAAGATGTCACTTCTCCACAGGTTTCTGTACTGACATTCTGAAGGTGATGAATTACTAAATAACGGTGCGCAAAAATGTACAATTTACATATTTATAATAAGATGAGAGGATTTTGCATTCCTGATCCAGAGAAAGCAGAGTGGAGTTATGATTCATGAGCAGAAAGGGACTGACAGTTGGAAAACACACTGAAATTAGGGCAGGAATGTTCAGCAACCACCAGTTAGGATTATGAAATAGGGAACACAAGCATGAAAGATGGCGGAGAGGGTGTGAAAGGACACAAAAGTGCTCACCAGGACAGGCATACTTCTGGTGGCTCTGGGCTCAGGGAAGGATCTGGGGGAAACTTTAGTGCTGTGAATGTGTCAGACTTGCTGCTTGCGCCTGAACAAGAAGAAAACCATGAAGCCACTGGACAAGTTTATGCGCATTGAAAATAAAACCTCAGGACATACAAATAATGCTGCATATAATAAGTCTAATCTTTTGGCACAGCCTGGAGTAGAACAGTCTCCAGAATCTCTTTTTGTGATGTTCTTGCTGCTCCATTTGACAAAGTCATACACAGGGAAAATGAGATTTGTCACCATGTACAGAATCCAGCAGAAAAGAATAAAGTAACCAATGTACCTTGGGACATTTACCTTTAAATCTTTCCACCTGGAGTTCATGGGGCTGACCAAGATGGCCTGGAAGACATTCAAGAGGCAGGTGATGCTAATGGACACACTCCAGCCCACCCTTTGGACATACAAAATAAGTCTGCATCCCAAATCATTGAAGACATGTTTTAACCCAAAAGTTGTCATTATATGAGGAACTCCTTTAGAGAGAATAACTAAGCAGTTGGCTGTAATCAAGTGCTTGAAAATGAAATCTGTGGACCTCAGTCTGCTTTCAGTGTGGGAAAGGAAGAGATAGTAGCAAAGAAGAGAGAAATTGCCCAGGATTCCAACAGTAGACTGTGCTAAGAAGATGATTCCTATTGCCATATCCTTGGAGGCCATTCTGTCATTCAGCACATTTTCCTTACGATTATGGCATTTTCTTTAAGTGACTATCCTTTAAATCATTCTTCTGAGCAAAAGAACCTTCTTAGAGATTTTCAGAGAAAGGAAAGGCAGCGGCCAGGCAGTTCAGCTTTGCAAGATGCTCAAGAAAAAGTTTAGCTCAGCCAAGGAGGCAGCAAAGAAAAAGTCCAAGAGAAGATCTGTGTGGTTGTTGGCTAATCCTGCTTCTGCAAAAGTGGAAGTGAAGCCAAAAAAGGATAAATCTTCCGACAAGATAAGTACAAACAAAAATGAAAATCTTCAGATAAGATATGCGCAGACAAAAAGGAAAACAGGCCAAGTGGCTAATCAAGAAACTGAAGAGTTACCTGCAGAAAACAGAGAAACTAAAACTGAGGAGAATGCAGCCTCTGATGAGAAGGGAGAGAAAGAAGTCAAATCTGATTAATATCATATACCATATCTCTCTGTGTCTCTCTCGCTCTCCTTTTTTGTTATTGTTGTTGTTATTGTTGATGTTTTTTGAGTCGGAGTCTCACTCTCACATAAGCTGGAGTGCAGTGGCATGTTCACAATCACTGCAGCCTCGACCTGCTGGGCTCAGGGGATCCTTCTGCCTCAACCTTCCACAGGCACGTGTCACCATGCCCGGCTGATTTTTTTGTTGAACCCCTGAGCTCAGGCAATCCTCTCACCTCCACCTCCCAAAGTGCTGGGATTACAGGCATGAGCCATTGCGCCCGGTTCATATACTGTATCTTATCAGTGGGCCCTGTCTCCCTTATTGTACAATCCAGAGAGATATTTTATCAACTATTTTGTCATTACAAGTTTTTTAGTAGTTCTAGAAACATTTTTAAGAAAGAAGGAATCCCATGCATCCCATTTTTAAAGTGTAAATGCTTTTCTTTTTTTCTTTCTAGAGGTGAAATAATTCACTGGTTGGTTGTTTTTTTGGTCTAACCAGAAAATAGTGCGGGATATTGAATTACATGAGACTTTGACTATCTTGGGTGTCAGGCTGACATTCCATAGTTGGGGGTTGGTTGTTTTTTTTTTTTAATCATATGATACACAACGCACTAAATGGCAACATGGAGTCACAGTCCTACATTTAATGTCTTGAACCTTTTGCATTACTTCTATTCCCATGTTAGTTTTTGGTAGAATAGTTTCCTAAAGAAACCACAACTTGATCATCTGTCAGAATTGTGTGTACTCTGTATCATCTTTGGTTGGGGTAGTCCTGTTTTTCTAATAAGTTTGTTAATGTGCTGTGAAAGATTAAAAAATTGAGTATGCTATGCATATAATAATAAATTGAAAGCTGGGTTCGGTGGCTCAGCCTGTAATCCCGTGCCTTTGGGAGGCTGAGGTGAGTGGATTGCCTGAGCCCGCGGGTTCGAGAACCGCCTGGGTAGCGAGACCTCATCTCTACAATAAATCAAAAAATCAGGCGGGCGTGGTAGCGCGCGCCTGTAATTCCGGCTACTCGGAAGGCTGAGGTGGAAGGATCGCCAGAGCCCAGCAGGTTGAGGCTGCGGTGGCTGGGAGAGGCCACTGCACTCCAGTCTGGGTGACAGAGTGAGACTCCAACTCAAAATAAATAAATAAATAAATTGTGAATTGGTCAAACATACATAACAGCCTATCGACATTTTTTTTTTTTTTTAGACAGAGCCCTACTCTGTCATCCAGGCTGGAGTGCAGTGGCACAATCGTGGCTACTGCAGCCTCTATCTGCTGGATTCAGGTGATCCTTCCCCCTCAGCCTTCCAAATATCTGGGACTATAGACATGTCCCACCACGCTTGGCTAATTTTTGGTTTATTGTGGAAATGAGGTTCAGCCATGTTGCCCAGGCTGGTCTTGAACTCCTGGGCACAGGCAGCCCTCTTGCCTTGGCCTCCCAAAGTGCTGGGATTACAGGTGGAGCCACCGTGTCTGGCCAAGTTTGATTCCAGATTTTAAGCTGAGAAGTTACTGGAATAAAAGTTTAAAAAATAACTATGATACATGACTTTTTAGATTTGTGGTGCATATGTTAAGAATTGTGTACAGAATGAAATGTCTGCATACTGATCCTCAATACAACCAGTAAAATCTAAATTATGAAAGAAAATATAATTTTTACATCAAGAGAAACTTTCATTGTATGATTCTGTAGAATTTCCAATGACATCAAGATGCAAATAGAGACTGAGAGGATTGTCAGTATATTTCAGTACTAAATGGGTTGCTGACTGAAATTTTAAAGGTCAATAATTCAATTTTTAGAATAAAAATAATATTTTTACCTGAGTGTCCCCTCAGAAGGATTTTCACTCACCGACCGGCAAAAAAAAAAAAAAAAAAAATTGTGGTCTTAAAATAACAAAATGTTTCTTTGTTTGTTTTTGTTTTGAGTTGGAGTCTCACTCTGTCGCCCAGACTGGAGTGCAGAGATGAGGTCTTGCCTGCCCAGGCAGGTCTCAAACCCGTGGGCTCAGGCAATCCACTCACCTCAGCCTCCCAAAGGCACGGGATTGCAGGCTGAGCCACCGAGCCCGGTTTCAAAATGTTTCTTAAACAGTGCAAATACATTAACCAAATGGGTGAAATAACATAATAACATATTAGGTAATATTAAGTTAAGAACTGGCTCACATCAAAAGACATACATACATACACATGGGGGGAGGGGTCAGACAACGGGGAGGAAAGAAGGAAGGGAAGGAGTAAGGAAGGGAGGGAAGGAGAGAGGGAGGCATAGTTGTATGTAGTGCAAAGAACACTAACAAATCATATAATGAGATAAGATATAGGAAAAATATTCTAACAGAAACTTCAAAAAAAACATTATTCAATAAATAATACATATGAGGAAAGTGTTCAATGTCCTTAGTAACCGTGAACATTCAAATAACACTACTACTTAGTACCTTTGTATACCAACCAGAAATCCAAAATAAAAGTGGCAAGAAATAGCAAGTTTTGGCAATGATGTGGATATGCCAGGAATTTCATACACTACTGACGGGTGTTAAAATTGGTGCACTTTGGAAAACTGTTTAGTAGTACCTGTTTAAACTGAACAATCCACTCTTATAAATACACTTCAAATTTCTATATGTATCACCAGAATAAAATTTCCAGAATATATACCAGCACTAGTCTAATAGCCAGCTTTCTTACTACCCACATGCCATTAACACTGAAATGAATTAATTAATTGATATTCTTCACACAGTGGAATCCGATAGTATAGCAATACTAATGAATGATAACACATTCACAAACATTATATGGAAATTTTAAAAAATACAAACATAAAAGAATTCTCGCTAATAATTTCATTTATAAAAAGTACAAAAGAAGCAAAAGTGATCTAATATATTAAATGTTAAAATGCATGCAAACCTATGGTCCTACAATTTCTCTCCTACAAACATACACAGGCAGAATCATATTCTTGGGGTCACAAGGGCATTTCCAGGGGGCTGCCAATATTGTGTTTCATGATCTAGGTGTATTTTATTTGCAAAATTCCACTTAGCTGTGCACTTTAAAGTTGTGTATGTTCCTTTAATTTAAAAAAATGTTGTTCCTGTGAATGTGGTTGTATCTGTCTGTACAGTATAAAACTTACAGAGCCACAGACCCAGATCATGAACCCAAACATTAAACACTAGAGAATAAGAAAAATGCTGTGTATTGTGAGTTGTGATTTTGTTGTGAAGTTCAGTGGAACAATATGTTAAATCCTTTTTTCTTTGTGTTGTTTTCCAGCTTCATTTGACAACCATATACATAGGGGAAAATGGTCCTTACTAATATATACAAGGCCCAACAGAGAAAAATGAAAAACTCAATATGCCTGAGAGCTTTTTTTGGAGTTTCATCCACCTGGAGTTGTTATAACTTATTGAGATGTCTGGAGACACTTAAAAAGAAAATGTCAATGGACATACCCCACTGTCTATGAGGACAGAAAGCAAGATTGCATTCAAAATCTCTGAGTAAATGCTACAAATCTAAAAGCTACCAAGGTCTTGTGGATATTTTTAGGGAATGTTAAAGAAGTGGCTATAATCAGGTGCTTGAGAATTAAATATATGTATTTCAACCAATATTCAGTGCAGGAATGGAAGAGATCATGGTAAATCAGAGAGAAAATGCCCAGGATTCTAATTATCACCTGAAATATGTGGACCATTTCCTGTTGCCAAATCCCTGTCATTATGCCAGTTTCCAGGAAATGATGTCTGTTTTCAGAGCCAGAGGATCCTGCATGGGAACATACAGTGTGAACTACATTTATCATCAACGAAATTCAGTATTCTCAGAAGGTCTGAGAAATACTTACTTAAGGTTTCATTTTAAGAGGCTTCCTAGAGTTGAATGTATAAACTTTAAATATCACTTATAATTTGTAAATCACTGCTATAATGCTGTATTTATGCTACCAGCTTTGATTTTCAAAACTATATGATATGAACATGGCATCATTTTCATTGTCAAGACATGGAGATCCCAGAAACAGAGAAGTTAAGTGATCTGTGTAAATTCACATGCTGGGTAGAGGGGATAGAGTGGAGATCTGAACCTGGATTGGCAGGATACAAAGACAGTGCCATAAGCACCAAGCTACACTAACAAACTGTATCAACTATGTTTTCAAATAATATAGACCTATAATTAGTTTGGTTTTATAGCTTGATATCTTATGTTGTTGATATTTTATAGCATAATTTTGGTTGTGACAAGTTTCCATTTTGGTGTAAAGTTTTCTTATATAGGTCAACATCAGATATGATTTCTTCAGGGAACCTAATAAAATGTAATGCACTAATACAGTCTAACCCTACAAGAAACTGCCCCACATCCAAGTTGAATTTAATGAATGTGAGATTGACTCAATATTAATTTGGCAACAGAAAGATTTATTTGCTGTCATGTCAGGCGCAAAAATATGATAGTATCTATAAAAGAAATTATTGAGCAATGTTACTTTGTCCCTAAACTATAAAACATGAAACACTAATATAAGATAAAATAATATAGGATAGAAATTAAGTTAGTACCAATTTCAGGCTAAACACTTATCTATTACTAACACCTAGGTTAAGTGCAGTATTAGTAGTAACATGAAATTTGTGAAGGATATTAAATTACAAGAGATTTATATAAGTGGAATCTGGAGAAAATAAAATATTTGCAATGTGTATATTTGAATAATAAAAAAGTGTCATGACCTTGTTTATAATGTTAGGATATTATTAAACCAGAAAAATAACACAACATACCTTTGGTCCTGGCAACCATTGTTTAATATCCATAGTTATAATATTACCTTTCATTTAAAGGTTGTATCCCTAACTTCAAGAGGAAAGGCAATCTCACATAATCATCAAACCACAGATGTTTCAGTACAGACACAATTACTATCTCCATTAAGTGGATAATAAATTCAGGCTTACATACAATATTTTTATTTCAGAAACAAATTCAGATCATGGTTTCTGTACAGAATTGGGTAATTCTTATAGTTCCATCCTAACCTTTATCGTACACATGAATGTATTATAAACATACCCATAATAACAGAGCTTAAAATTTAGTCTATGATTCATGTAAAGTAATGTGACCCACAGATTTATCTTATTACTACAATCCTTAAACACTTTCAAAATGAGGAATCAGATTTTATTATTGCCTGAATCATATACTAACAATCATCCATAGTGAGGGTTTTTAAAAATTACATTAGGAGCCATCAGGGATTGGCATCGTGTCTAGGACCCTTCTCTTTTTACTAACTAAGCTTATAGCTAAGGAATTATTTATCCTTATTGTCTAGCTTTTCCTCTGGATCTGTTTCTACCTTAGAGAATCTCTTTCCAGGTATGAGCAATTACTCAGGCTTCCTTTTCTGACACACTCTGCATCTCAAAGTGAAATGGAAAATACTGGACTTCTTCCCTTTGCCAAGGGAGGTGGACTCCATGTGAAGATTGTGACAGGTAGTACATGAAGGAGGAAGATAGCTGGATCCAGAGATAAAGATTAGTGATTCTGTGACCTCACCTCCCCTCAGAAATGCAATTATCACTTCACCTGTAGTGGCAATGACAGTACAGGTTTGGGGAGCTAAGAACATTTTTTAAAACATTTTCCCAGTTGTTAATTACTAAAGTCAATTACAAGTTTCTTGTGAATATCTTCAAAAAGACCATTGAAGTTTCTGGGAGAGGTTCTTACTTTTTCATGATCTCTATAGAAGTACAGTGTCTGTCTCATATGGAAGGAGCAGGAAATACTGAGGTCTGATCTATGAGAGACTCGCAGAAAGTTTTATGTGTCTTAATGGATTCCAGACTTCCCTGAGTTTTTCTACCCCAAATTAAGTTAGTTCTTGGTGTTCAGATCTCTAAGCTACACCGTTTTAAAGTATTCTTTAGATCAACAAAATCAAGGTTCTCAAGAAGGATATTTAATGAGGTCAAAGGAAGAATGGGATGTTAGATGTCATTGGGCTCATTTGTACAATTAAATGCATGTTAATTTGTAAATCATGATGTGGAAATATTCTAAGAAATATGTACCTTACAAATATTAACTCCAGCAGTGATAGAAAGTCTAGAAATCTATTCCTAGAAGAAAAGAGATGTTTATAACATTTTCTCACAAAGAGGCACCAGCAGCAGATGGTTTAACTGGCAGATTTTATAATTCCTTGAACTGTTATGTAAGTCAATACTACCTTCTCAATTCTCCAGCACTGAATGGAGACCAGAATTATTATTGTTGTTGTTGTTGTTGTTATTTTATTATTATTTTCTTTTTGTTAAAGTCTCACTCTGTCTCCCAGACTGGAGTGCAGTGGCATGCTACCGGCCTCCACAGCCTCGACCTACTGGTTTCCAGTGATCCTTTGGCCTCAGCCTTCCAAGTAGCCAGAACTATAGGTGCACACTACCATGCCCAGCTAATTTTTTTTATTTATTCTAGAGACAAGGTCTCACCAGATTGCCTAGGTGGATCTCGAACAATCCACGGCCTCGGTCTCCCAAAGTGCTGGGATTACAGGCTGAGCCACTGAGCCAGGCCTATGCTTATTTTTGTTAAGCAAAATAGTAAGTGATCATCAGTAATGTACTTAATGAAGAAATATATATATATTTTTATTTTAAAGATGTGGGGTACAATTCAGGGTTAGGTATACAAACGTTCATTATGCAGGTACCCTTGGTGATGAGATGTGCCCCCCTCCCCTGGCAGTGTCCCATTACTACCAATCCAATTATGATAATTGTTCGAGGTCCACTTATGAGTGAGAACATGTGATGCTAAATTTTTGTTTCTGTGGTAGATCACTGAGTATTATAGACTCCAAGGGTCAAAGTAACCCTTTGAATTTTGCAGCCGACAAATCCACAGTCTGATTCATGTCCACTACCCATTTCACCTGTGAGGGTTCTTGGGTCACCTGAGAAGTTAAAAGGACACAGTTTACACTAGATCACTCCATTACTTCTTACACTATATGCAAATCGGAGGTCCCCAAATCCACTTTCACTTTCGATAGTTTTCTAGAAAGATATACAAAATTCACTGAGAACTGTTTTACTCACTGTTATACTTTATTACAGGGAAGTGATACAACTTAAAATTAGCTTAGAGAAGAAGTATATAAGACAGAGTCTAAGAAAATTGCCAGGTACTGAGCTTCTAGTTGTCCTCTCTCCTTGGTCTTGAGATGTGTTACTTTCCCAGTATCAACATAAGATATTCCCTAGGCATATTGTCAACCAGGGAATCTCACCCAAGCATGGGTTTGAAATTTTTGATAATGCTCCATCACATACATCCTGTGTGGGTACCCTTTAGTCTCTGGCTCCTCCAGATGCTGACCCTTTACTGTGTGGCCTAAGGGCCCACCCCATCTTAAGTCACATTGTTAGACTGTCTGGTGGCCAAATGCTCAGTCAAAGTTACTCCTTGGAGGCATGACATTCCAAAAGTCTGCTGATAACCTCCCAGTACATAAGGGAAAAGGCCAGAACTCACTTTGGGAAAGGTTAGTTTGTCATAATGAAGGCCAATTCCTAGTCTCTTCCCAAAGCTCTCTTACAGTAAAATGAGCATATTTGTTTGAGAATCCTCATTTAGTAAGCATTTGCGGGATGGACACAGCAATAGTATCATCTGATTGTGTGGAGGAGTCCATGTGGGATACACATTGATTTCAAGAAACAGCAAATCCAACCTGTAAAGTCATTCAATACACTCTCATATTTTTGCATTAATTTATTCATTTTCCTCCATGACCATGATATCACTTTGAATTTGGCTAATTTTTCACTACACACACTTTTTATTTTCAAATCGGGGAAAACAGCCATATGGTTGACAATGCATACATGCACAATGCATACATACAATCCAAACATGCACACACATCAACAAATATATACTCAGATATGTACATAACTCACAGGATGCACATTCACATACTCAACCATGCTCAAGTATATATTTACATAGCCATTTTCATAATCACACACTCTTCTACAGACCTAAGTCCCATGAGAGTCTTGGGTAACTGATGCTACCCTATACGTGATACCTGAGATTTTGAAGAAAATTCAATAAAGAACATGGGGATTGAACCAAGATCTCTGCATTAGGAATAAATATATATCAAAGGAGAAGGAGGAAGTAAAGGCAATGAAAAATGAGGAGGATAAAACTGAGGTCCATAGAAGAGTTGGGGAGATAGAGTTGACAATGGACTGCAAAGAGTGCAGAGGCTGGAAGGCTGAGGCGGAAGGATGACCTGAGCCAGCAGGTCGAGGTGGCCGTGAGTGTGCCACTGCACTCCAACCTGGGCGACAAGACTGAGACTCCAACTCAAAAAAAACACAAAAATTAATAAAGGGTGCAGTGTGAAGGTGGGTATGGAAGTCGAGAAGGGGCGAGCAGAAATGGGAGCAGACAGATGCAAGTCCATGGGTTGGAGGGTGATGGTTCTGGATCTAGGAGACAGTTTAAGACCTAAGAGTAGTGTGGGAAGGAGGTCAGGAGGGGGGAAAAAGGTGGAAAGAGAGAGAGAGTATGGAATTTAAGAGGATGGAAGACATAGGGACAGATTTAAGGACCAATTCATTCCTCTGTTCTTTAATGCCCTATTTACATTGGACTCACAACTTACTCATGGATCACTTCTACATTAAGCCCATGAAATACGTCTTGTTCATATAAAATGCCCCTGGAGTCAGGCGCAATGGCTCACATGTATAATCCCAGTACTTTGGGAAGCTGAGGTGAGAAGATTGCCTGAGGCCACGAGTTTGAGACCAGCCTGGGCAACTTGGCAAAAAAATTAGCTGGGCATGGTGCTGCATGCCTGTAGTTCCAGCTACTTGGAAGGCTGAGGCTGAAAGATTACCTGAGCCCAGCGGGCCAAGGCTGTGGTGGCCATGAGCATGCCATTGCACTACAGCCTGGGCGACAGAGTGAAACTCCAGCTCAAAAAAAAAAAGAAAGACCCTGAATATCCTTTAAATTTTACATACGTAGGGATCCCAGAATGTTGACTGAATAGCCCTCTACCACTATTTCTCTCTTTAATCAGAGCATGTGACCACAGTGGGTATGACAGAAGAGCCTGTTTATTTGTACCAGGTAATTAGTGTTAATAAAAAGGTTCCAGGCCTATCCCTTTCTCAATACTTGTGTCTAGAAGAACTTTTATGGCTCAAAATTGACTTGATGAAAGTCTTACTTGTTACAGTATTTCTTCTTCTTCTTTTTTTTTATTTTTTGAGTAGGAGTCTCACTCTGTCACCCAGGCTGAAGTGCAGTGGCACGCTCATGGCCACCACAGCCCTGACTGACTGGGTTCGGGTGATCCTTTCGCCTCAGCCTTCCAAGTAGTTGGAACTACAGGTGTGTGCCACCACACCTTGCTAAGTTTTTTGATTTAATGTGGAGACGAGGTCTCCCCATATTGCCCATGCTGGTCTTGAACCCGGTTGACTCAGGCAGTCCTCTCACCTCTGCCTCCCAAAGTGCTAGGATGACAGGCGTGAGCCATCACGCCCGGCTTGTTAAAGTATTTCTAAAATGTAGCACAGTCTTTATGTGATAAATAAAACAGAACAAAGCAGAATGGAAACATTGTAATTTTTTCCATTCTATCATATGAAAGTATGCCAAGAATTCCAGTGGAAATAGTTTTTTGGACATGATCTTACAATTATTTTTAGGGTTGTTTTTTTTTGAGTTGGAGTTTCACTCTGTCACCCAGACTGGAGTGCAGTGGCCACTCCCGGCCACCGCAGCCTCAACCTGCTGGGCTCCGGCGATCCTTCCGCCTCAGCCTTCCGAGTAGCTGGAACTACAGGCGCGCGCTACCACGCCCAGTTAATTTTTTATATATTGATGCGGTAGAGATGCGGTCTCGCCAAGTTGCCCAGGCGGGTCTTGAACCCGCGGGCTCAGGCAATCCCCTCACCTCAGCCTCCCAAAGGCGTGGGATTACAGACTGAGCCACCGAGCCCGGCTTTTTAGGTTTTTTTTTAATTGCTAAATACGCACTGATCTCATTATGGAACAGATAGAACTCCATCCCTTGGTATTATCTCCTTTGGTAAATTTATAAAGTTAGTTCATTTTAATTTCTTTATTATGATTTCTATGAATTTAAGGGGTACAAGTGCAGTTTTGTTACATGGATATATTGCGTGGTGGTGAAGTCTGTGCTTTTAGTGTATCCATCACCCGAATAGTGTACATTGCACCCCCTAATAAGTTAAATATTTATTAATTTTATTTATTTATTTGCTTATTTTTATTTTAAAGATGTGGGGTACAATTCAGGATTAGGTATACAAGTCAATGTACAGGTAAATTTGGGCCTCCCCTTGGTCCCCACTTAGCCTGGTTTGAGTTCAGGTACACTTATCCATGTTACATGCTTTCTCCCTCCCACCGCCCCACCGCCAGCAGTTTCTGTCTCCTGTCAATCCCTTTCTTCTAGCATTATGGTCAATATTCAGGGTCCGCTTATGGGTGAGAACATGTGGTACTCAGTGCCTAGTTTCTGTGATAAATCACTGAGTTTTATAGACTCTAAATCCTTCTATTCTCTCACCCCCATTCACTCTACCACCCTTTCCAGTCTAATGCTTATTATTCCACACTCTGTGGTAATGTGAACATATTACTGGGCTGCCACTTAACAGTGAGAGCATGAAGTGTTTTACTTTTAGTTTGATTATTTCATTTAAAATCATGGCCTCCAGTCCATCCATGTTACTGCAAAGACATGATTCATTCTCTTTTTTTAGGGCTTGTATCACTGTTCTGATGTTTTAATTAATGCAATTTAAACATTTTTTTTAAAACTGTAGATGAATGATATTTTTCTATCAACTCATTTTTTTTTTTTTACTTCATAACAAACACTAACACTACATCTTTAGGCTCTCCAAGTTGAAAGATCTGCGTTACAGTTTCTTCCATGGTGGAATTAAGCAACATATGATTTTATAAATATTTATGGATAATTTGCACTACTATTACCCTTTCTACATTCTGCTCCTTGGATATTTACATGGCTATAATTAAAATATCATAGTGGTGCACTTTTAGACTCTATCTTCCTAACAACTTCATTACTATTCTTGAATATACACCACACTATAATATTCACACATGTCCTTCTTTTCTGTCACATAAGAACCAAGGCCACTGGGGTGGCCGTGAGTGTGCCACGTCACTTCAGCCTGGGTGACAGAGTGAGACTACAACTCAAAAAACAAAACAAAACAAAAAAGAACCAAGGCTTAAATTAAACTTGACTTGATACGGCAAAAAATACAAATATATTAAGCATGTTTAAATGTTAAAAAATAAAATAAAATTTTGGAAATAAAGACATCAACAACAAAGTTTTTTTCAGCTCAATCTGTCACTAGAATAATTTGAAAAGATCACTCATGGTGGGTTTCCCCTTAAGAACGAGCCTACACAATTATGAGAAAAAGCTTTCCTTTGTCCTGTTTGTAGACAAATGAGGCACTTCGTATATTGACCCCCCCCAAAACTATTTTTAGTTAATTGCATTTCTGCACATTATGCAAACACAGAATGAACCCCTATCCAAAATTTGGTTAAGATGTCAGGATTGATGAAACCACACATTGTAAAGGAATGAGAATGTGTAAGGCAAAACCTAGCCAGAAAAAAAATAAAAAATAAAAAACTTCTTTGACCTAAAGGGAAAGGTTGAACACAGAAAAATGATTCAATAAGTTTATTTGAGCAGAAGTAAGGGCAGCTGCCCAGAAGCCTTAGGCTAAAGTAACATTGGATGTGAGCTTCCTTTGGCATTTAAACAAGCAGATTTTAATAAAGACAAGAATGGGAGATAGAAAGTGTGATGATTCAAAGTTGTTTGCCAGATATTAATTAAAAATTTCTGAAAAACAGCTTTGTATCAGGTCATTTCTGTCCTCCATTTTTGCCTTTAAAAGCCTGCTCGTAACAAAGGCAAAATGGGGTACATATGCAAGGTTACTTGGATTTGAGTTTTCTAAGCTGTTGTTCTCACTTTGGCTCAAGCAAACAATTTAAACCATAATTTGTGCCTCAGCCTCCTTCTTTTAGGTCAACATTTCAGCAATATAATTATTGAAAGTGCTTCTGACAAAACTGTTTAAATAACTGCCTAAGAATATTTACACTAGTTTCAGGATACTGTGTGGAAGTGTTTATTAGCTAATAAATATGATTCAACTATTACTAGAAGAGGAAGATTTCAAAGGCTACTAAAAAAACAATTTGTAATTATAGCATTAAATATTACATGATTCTTTTCAATTTTAATAAAAATAAATATGATTCAATTGTTACTAGAAGAGTAAATTTTCAAAGGCTATATATACAAATACCAATTTGTAGCTATAACATTAACTATTACATGATACTTTTCAACTCTAATAAATTCCTCTTTTTAAAAAACGTTTACCATTTGTAATATTGTAATAATTGTAATACCTTTTTTGACCTGGTTTCCTGCTGCAACTGACAAGTTCATCTGCTTGCCTCCTGAAAAGTCAAATATATGAGGCAGGGTGTGGTAGGAGAAAAGTGACTTTATTTAAATGCCAGCAATTGAGGAGATAGCAAGGAAAGCACTTCCAAGAAACTAGCTCAGCTCTAATTGAGTGCAGGGGTTTGAAAAACGAAAGTGAGCCGGGCTCGGTGGCTCAGCCTGTAATCCCGCGCCTTTGGGAGGCGGAGGTGAGTGGATTGCCTGAGCCCGCAGGGTTCGAGACCCGCCTGGGCAGCGAGTCCTCATCTCTACAATAAATTTTAAAAAATCAGCCGGGCGTGGTAGCGCGTGCCTGTAATTCCGGCTACTCGTAAGGCTGAGGCGGAAGGATCGCCAGAGCCCAGCAGGCGAGGCTGCGGTGGCCGGGAGCGGCCACTGCACTCCAGTCTGGGCGACTGAGTGAGACTCCAACTCAAAAAAAAAAAAAGAAAAAGAAAAACAAAAGTGAGTACCAGGAGTGTTTGGATGTGGTGCAGGTTGCAGGTCTCACTTTGGTGACTACCTTGACTTATCACCCATCTGGAGCACTGGTTGGCACTATTTCAGTTGCAGTCAGGTGACATAAGCATAGCCTTGATGTAACCTCTATTTGGAAGAGAGTTTCATGCCTGGGTCTTTATGTCTGATTTCTTTCAAGAATAGTCTCTGAATTTTCTTTTCTTTTCCTTTTTAAGTTTTAAAACAAAGTTTATTAGAGAAAGAAGGGAACGGGGAAGAAAAGGAAACATGCCAGAGCTAGCATGGGTGAAAGAAACCGCCAGTCTCTGAATTTTCTTAATGAAGGTATAGTTAGATAAGTGTGCTTGGTGCAAGGGAATGTCAGGTTGGATAAGGGAGAAAAGAAGCTTCTATGGCATTCTTCAAGGATACATTTTAGGAATAACAGGCAAAAAATTTTAAATATATATATCTTAGTTTTAATGTATTTTATTTTAAAGAGGTGGGGTACATTCAGGATTGGGTATACAAGTGGTCATATATAGGTAAAATTTGGGCCTACCTTTGGGCCTCACTTTTTAAAATGCATTTCAAGGCTGAAGTACTTGGTTACAATGGTATCCCACTCCTAAACTTCTTAAACTCTCCAAGGAGATAACTTTTTGTACACTTCTGATATGACTGATAATTGGTAGCCCTTAGGTAGCTTCAGAATGGGAGTTGGTCACCGGAAAGGCATGATGAGATAGTTGCGATTTTCAGTCATCACCAGTGGCCAATGGTTTAATCAATCATGCCAACACAAAGAAACCTTCACCAAAAAAATGGATTAGAGAGTTTTCAGATAACTAAACATGTATAGGTCCTGGAGAGTGGCTAGAAGTCTGGGGATGACTTGGAAACTTCTTTCCTTTTTCACATGCCTTGCCCTATGCATCTTTTTTTTTTTTTTTTTTTTGAGTTGGAGTCTCACTCTGTCACCCAGACTGGAGGGCAGTGGCCGCTCCCGGCCACCGCAGCCTCGACCTGCTGGGCTTCGGCAATCCTTCCGCCTCAGCCTTCCAAGTAGTTGGAACTACAGGTGCGCGCTACCATGCCCGGCTAATTTTTGATTTATTGTAGAGATGAGGTCTCGCCAAGTTGCCCAGGCAGGTCTTGAACCCACAGGCTCAGGCAATCCACTCACCTCAACCTCTCAAGGAGCGGGATTACAGGCTGAGCCACTGAGCCCGGCCCTATGCATCTTTTAATCTGTACTTTTGGTAATATACTTTATAATAGGCCAGTCGATGTCTGTAAGGGTTTCCCTTTGTCCTATTAGCTTCTCTAGTAAATTAATTGAACCTGAAGAGAAAGTTGGGTGCATTCTAATTTACAGGTGGTCAAAAGTTTGGCAGTAGTGGAAAACAGTGAAGGGGAGGGGGGTTGGGATTGGCAGTTGAGGGAAACTGCCAGGAGAGGGAGAGGCATACCTCATCAACAAGAGTACCTGCAGGATTAATGTTTACATACCTAACTGAATTGTACCCCACATCTCCATAACAAATAAATGAATAAATAAATAAACTAATTAATTAATTTAAAAGTTCAGATAGAACAACCTAGGGCCTATGACTGGCATCAAAAGTGGGGAGCAGTCTTGTAAAACAGAGCCCTTGACTTGTTGAATCTAATGCTACCTCCTGGTAGATTTCACCAGCATTGAATTGGAGGATATGCAGCTGGTGTCCTTTGCAGATTTGATTGCTTGTTCAGTATGTGGTGAGAGCCCTCTAGATATTTGGTCCTAGGAGTCTTGTGTGATGATCATTGTGGTGTGAGAGCTGAGGAAAAATAGTTTGTGGATGTTTTTTCTACTCCCGCCATTCTTTTCTTTCACCCTTTTAAATTCACTTTATATATATATTTGTGTTTTTTCTAAGCTACTACATTGAGAAATTTGGAGAATGCATACATTGAAAGATGTTTTAAGATTTGTTTGACATAGAAATATACCCAGAACAATAACAGATATGAAGCAAGAGCTCCATAGATGTGATGAATGAGCATTCCTCTATATCTTTCATTCGATAAAAGAACCAGGACAATACAGGATACACTGAAATATAGTAAGACGAAGCCAGGTAGACATTTTAATACTCAATAGGTTTAGCCAGGCTCAGTGGCTCAGCCTGTAATTCCAGCGCTTTGGGAGGCTGAGGTGAGTGCATTGCCTGAGCCCGTGGGTTCAAGACCCACCTGGGCAACTTGGCAAGACTTCATCTCTACAATAAATCAAAAAATTAGCTGGGCATGGTAGCGCGTGCCTGTAGTTCCAGTTACTTGGAAGGCTGAGGCGGAAGGATCGCCGGATCCCAGCAGGTTGAGGCTGCAGTGGCCGGGAGCGGCCACTGCACTCCAGTCCGGGTGACCGAGTAAGACTCCAACTCAAAAAAAAAATACTCAATAGGCAGTAGGTCTAATGCTGAGATTTGGAAAACACAGTATATTCATTTTATCTTAGAATCATCTCCAGTTCTTCTCCTTTCATTACCAGTGCCATAATCGTCACCATTCTTTTACTCTATTACTGCAGTGGTTACAAGACCTCACATCTCAAAGGCCTTGTAGGACACGATCAGAAGATCAGAATTTTTTATTAAAGTTCAATGTAAAGTTATTAGACGGTTTTGTTTATTTTGTTGAAATATAACTCACATACTACCAAATTAATTCTTTAAGTGTACAATTTAGTGGCAAAGCTGTCCACTACTACCATTCCTTTTCAGTGTTGGAATGGAAGTCCTAACTAGTGCAATAAGACAAGAAAATAAAATGGAAGTTACACAGATTGTGAAGATAGAAATAAAATTATCTTTGTTTACAGATAATATTTTCTATGTAGAAAATTGAAAGAATTAATTTTAAAACCTGACATTAAGTAATAATAGCAAGGTTAAAAGATATAAGGTTAATATACAAAAGTCTGTTACCTTCCTATAAACCAGAAATGAACAAATGCAATTTGATATTAGAAAGATAATATCATTTACATCAGTACTCACAAAATTGAACTACTCAGGTAGAAATATAATATAATATATACAAGATCTAAGAGAGGAAAGCTACAAAACTCTGATGAAAGAAATTAAAGAGTAAATAAATTAAGAGATAGTCCGTGCTCATGGTTAGACTCAATATTGTCCAGATGTCAGTCCTTGCAACTTGATCTATAGATTCAATGCAATCTTAATTAAAATCCCAGTAAGTTTTTTGGGGGGATATTGAAAAAATCATTCTAACATTTACACATTTTAATTTTAACATTTATTAAAATTAAAAACTCCTGCTCTGTGAACACACTGTCAAGAGAATAAGACAAGCCACAACTCTGAGAAAGTATTTACAAAAGATATATCTGATGAAAGAATGGTTTCAAAATATACAAAAGAATACAGACAGCCCATTATGCAAACTATTCAGAGGTCATATAAGCATAATAAAATTGATTCAAGATAAAATCCATTAGGGAACAGCAAATTAAAACAAGGAAATGCCACGACACACCTACCAGGATAAACAGAATCCAAAACACCCACCAAATGATGGAGATGATGTGGACCAATAGAAACCATAATACTATTAGAAAAGGATTGGAAGCCTGGTTCGATGGCTCAGCCTGTAATCCCACGCTTTGGGAGGCTGAGGTGAGTGGATTGCCTGAGTCCGCGGGTTCGAGACCCACCTGGGCAACTTGGCGAGACCTCATCTCTACAACAAATCAAAAAATTAGCTGGGCGTGGTAGCGCATGCTTGTAGTTCCAGCTACTTAGAAGGCTGAGCAGAAGGATCGCCAGAGCCCAGCAGATCGAGGCTGTGGTGGCCGGGAGCAGCCACTGCACTCCAGTCTGGGTGACAGAGTGAGACTCCAACTCAAAAAAAAAAAAAAAAAAAAAAAAGAAAGGAATTGGCAGTAGCCAGCAACTGCCTGGGTCAGGGGGAGCATGTAACATCAGTAAGGGTATCTGATCTCAAACCGGGTGATGTGGGGACCAAAGGGAGGCCCAAACTTTACCTGCATGATGACCACTTGTATACCTAATCTACAATTGTACCTCACATCTTTAAAATAAAAATATGCATATAAAAATAAAATAAAATGAGAGACTAGAAGTGTACTATTAAAATCCAGTTCTCCAAGTGACATCCTTAAAGTTTTTAAAAACAAATTATGAACTCAAGAAAATGTATGCTTATAGTAGAAACACTTACCACATCCTTAACTATAGTGGCATAGGGAAAAGCTCCAAAATGCTTTGGCAGCATTTATCACCAAATGTGCACACAGTTAACTCTAAGAGAGAGAGAAAAGGTAAAAAACCAAGATCTTCTAAAGGAATGAATAGAGATTGTGTGGCAAGAGTCCATGTTTCAATTGAGAACACTCTCAGAAATGGCCTATCTTTCATCATATATTTGAAGCACAACAACCTTTACATCATATTCATTTATCTTAAAAACAAACTGTATTAAAGAGATAGAAATTCCCTCTAAATAGATGTAAAGGATTCACAATGAAAAATCTTTCATATTTATAATTGATCCACAGAGACTTTTGGTTATTACACTTTATTGTATTGTATTGTATTGTGTTGTATTGTATCAAATTATACTTAGCCAAGATATGCTAAAAATAATCAAATGAAGGGTCATGGTAAACCTAAGTACAAAAATAACTTTGTAACTTAGTTGTAGATTATATATTTTGGAAGGTATGGAAAATCTAGGTTCAGATTATTTTCAAAGAACAGATGGTATTCAGTGTATCTCCCTGTAATGTAAAGAGGGCTCAAAGTGTTGAGCTATTCACATCTGGAAAATAAAACAGCTCTTTGAATCTAAAATACAAAATAAAGTAAAATACAATACAAATAAAAATTATAATTAAAAAAGAAACTCTCATTCATTGTTTTTGGGAGTGAAAAATGAGACAGACACTTTAGAAGATAGTTTGTCAGGTCTTCCAAAACTAAGCATACCTACCACATTACCTAGCAATTGCAGTGTTTGATATATTACACAAAGGAGTTTCAAACTTAAGTCTGTTAGGGTACGGACAGAGTGAGGGTGGAGAGGCACAGGGAGGTGCAGCACCCCCAGGGCTGGCAAGCAAGAGGTACACACTGGCAACCCAAAGATCCGAGTAAAGGCAAAGAATTGCAACACACAGAGGTGAGAGAAGAAAAGATTTATTTAAGAAAAGTTCACCCCCCACAGACAGCGAGTGGGCATACACTCTATGTGAATGTGGCATTGTAGCCACCCAAAGCCCTGGCTTAAATCCTTTTCTTGGAGATGTTGCACGTGACTGCCGTGACTGCCTTATCGACCACCTGTGGATGTCTTGGAGAACCTGTGACACAGAGACCCATTAATGTCCGCCCACATTATCATAGCCCCTAGAGAAGGGTGTGACAAGGATTCTAATTCTCCTGCACTTTCCCAAACAACATTCCTTAGAGCTAATGGGTGCACCTCCCCTTATCTCCTAGGCATTCCCAGTGGGTAGCTTCAGGGGATCCTTGGCTTCCCTGCAGATAGTGCCCAATTTACTGGAAGATCGAATCCCTACCTACTCTCCCTCTGAGCAGTTATATCTTTTGTAATTACAAGTTTCATGACTTTTGCAATCCTTGACCAATGTATGATGTCTTAGGCCTTGTAAATTCTCTTTACTCTAGGCAAGCTTGATTGCTGTTATGAGATATCTCTGATACCTGGAAGTCTGTTTCTGAAAAGACAAAGTCGGTAAAGTTAATTTTACCTAAAGTGTGCATTTCTCCAAAAGCATAGCTTCTACTTTCTCATCATTGTGTCAGGATTTAAGAACAAGATGAAAAATGACTTCCCACTCTCAGTCTGTCCTTTCAATGTCCACACAAAAACCTGCACACAAATGTTTATAGTAGGTTTATTTGTTATTGCAAAAACTCGAAAACAGACAAAATGTTTTCAGCAGATGAGTGGAAAAATAAAGAAGGATTCATACAGACAATCAAAAAGTATTCAGCAGTAAAAAATAATAATAAAATAAAAAGATAAAAAGTAAAAAATAAAATAAAATAAAGCACCATCAAGCCACATAAGACATGGAAAAAAGCCGGGCTCGGTGGCTCAGTCTGTAATCCCGCGCCTTTGGGAGGCTGAGGTGAGTGGATTGCCTGAGCCCGTGGATTCGAGACCCGCCTGGGCAGCGAGACCTCATCTCTACAATAAATCAAAAAATCAGCCGGGCGTAGTGGCGCGTGCCTGTAATTCCAGCTACACGGAAGGCTGAGGCGGAAGGATCGCCGGAGCCCAGCGGGTCGAGGCTGCGGTGGCCGGGAGCGGTCACTGCACTACAGTCTGGGCAACAGAGTGAGACTCCAACTCAAAAAAAAAAAAAAAAAAAAAAGACATGGAAAAAACTTGAATGCATACTGCTAAGTGAAAAAAGACAATATGAAAAGGCTGCCTCCTGTGTGATTTTAATTATAAAACATTAGAAATGGCAAAACTATTAAAAGAGAGAAAAAAGAAAAAAAAAAGAAAGGCAAAACTATGAAGACAGCCAAAATGTCAGTGGTTTTTCAGTTGTTGAGGAGCTATAAGAAGCACAAAGGACTTTTAGGAAAGTGACGGTGACACTACAGTATATGATTAGTATTTGTGCTGAGTGCATGTCATCACAGATAGGTTAAGACTCAGAGTGGATCCTAATATAAACTGTGGGCTTGACAAATAATGATGTGTCAATGGAGGCTCATCGATTGGTAGAACGGAGGCTGTGCATATGTGGAGGTGGAGAGTATAATGGAAATTGCCGTCTTTCACTCAATCTTGCTGTGAACTTAAAATACTCTTAGAAATAATGTCTATTTTTAAAAGAAAAGAAGACAATGCAGAAATCTGACTATTCGTGGCACAGCATGTAATACTGACTGTGTCAGTTTCACTTGCTTTCTGGTAACCCCAATTCCGGTAGGAATGATGCAGAGAGTCCCTGGTAAGTGATTCACATGCAGTGGGTTGCATCAGAGTTGAGGTATCTTGAGTACAGAAAAACTCTTTCAAAGGGGACTCCCTGTAAATCTGCCCCATTATTTGCCCCAAAAGGAGAAATTACCTTTTTCTATGTATAGGAAACAAGTATATTCACTATTCAAGAGGGAAATACTATCTCTATCTTCCAATAAACTTTTTTGCGCAAACATTTCATGAAAAACCAGTTCAGGACAAATGCTGTCCCTACTTCTCTCCATGGAGATTAATCTTCAAACAATACCCAACATTCATTGATGTACTGCAGTCACTTCTAGCCAATTATTCCATAAGAATTGTACTTTGTCAACCACTCATTAATTTGACAGTGAAAGTAGAACCAAATAGATTTAATTTGCCTGAAGAAACATTAGATTAAGACGGCTGTCACCAGAATAATATGCATTAGGATAAGGACAACCTGCTTTCTTCATCTCTGCTGTGCCCATATTGATGTCACAAACAACGAGCTGAAGATCCCAATACCTATTAGAATGTACCTTAGAAAAGCATTGACTTTTCCATATGTTTCTGCATTGACATTTCACGGATAGTGTACAAAAAAAAAATACCTGATCATTGTGCAAAACATAGTTCATATATTTCTAATAAAATTAGGAGATTTTGTATTCCTGACCCCACAAAAGCAGAGTCTGCAGATAGAAGAGTCATGACTCATGAGAACAAAGGGACTGATGGTTGGAAAACACACAGAAATTAGGGAAGCAATATTCTTCAGCCATCAACTGGGATCATGAAATAGAGCAATACAAGCATGAAGGACAGAAGGGAGTGTGTGAAAAGACACAAAGATGCTCACCAGGACAAGGATGCTTCGAGTGACTCTGGACTCAGGGGAGGATCTGGGGGAAACACTAGTCCTGTGAATGTGTTGGACCTGCTGCTTGTGCCTGTACAGGATGAAAATCATGCAGAACCACCACATTTCAATAATTAGCCTGAATGTGAATAGACTAAATGCACCACTGAAAAGACACAGAATGATGGACTGGATAAGAAACCATTACCCCATTTTTTGCTGCATCCTGGAGACTCATCTCACTACAAGGGACTCAAACAGAATCAAAGTTAAAGGATGGAAAATGAGTTTTCAGGCCAGTGGATCACAAAAGAAGGCAGGAGTTGCAATCTTAATATCAGAAAAAATAAGCTATCAAAAATTTAAAAAGATACAAAACGACACTACATAATGATAAAAGATTCAATCCATCAACAAGAAATATCCATCCTAAACATATATGCACCCAACACAGGAGCACCAGCATTTATAAAACAACTACTAAATAAACTGAAAAAGGATATTGACTCTAACACTATTATAGCAGGGGACTTAAATACCCCACTGACAACTCTAGACAGATCATCAAGGCAGAAAATCAACAAGGAGATCCAGAACCTAAACTTGACACTTGACCAAATGGATTAGTCGATACCTACAGATTATTCCACCCAACAACCACAGAGTATACATTCTACTCATCACCACATGGAACATATTCCAAGATCGATTACATCCTTGGCCATAAATCAAGCACAGACAAGTTCCGTAAGGTTGAAATCTTGCCGTGCACATTCTCAGACCACAGTGGAATGAAAATAAACATTAAAACCAACAACATTTCCCCAAAGCACACAAAGACATGGACCCTAAACAGTATGATGCTGAACAAGACTGGGTCAACACTGAAATCAAAGAAGAAATTGAAAGATTCCTGAAAGCAAATGAAAATGAGGAAACATCTTACCAAAACCTCTAGGATGCCATGAAATCAGTTTTAAGAGGGGAATCCATATCTCTATGAGCACACATCAAGAAAATGGAGAGATCACAAGTCACCTAAAGGAGCTAGAATGAGAAACATTAAATTAAACATTAGATTAAGATGGCTGTCACCAGAATAATATGCATTAGGATAAGGACAACCTGCTTTCTTCATCTCTGCTGTGCCCATATTGATGTCACAAACAACGAGCTGAAGATCCCAATACCTATTAGGATGTACCTAAAACCCCAACTTTAGCAGAAGAATCCAAATCACCCAAATAAGAGCCCAAATACATGCTATAGAAGACAAAAATATCATAGAAAACATTAACAACAAAAAAAAGCTGGTTCTTGGAAAGAATTAACAAGATTGATGGACCCCTAGCCAGAATGACCAAGAAAAAGAGGAAAAAAAGCCCAAATAAACACAATCAGAAATACAAAAGATCAATCACAACTGACCCCGAAGAAATACAAAAGATAATCAGAGATTACTATGTACACCTATATAGAAACAAACTTGAAAACCTAGATGAAATGAAGGACTGCCGGGCTCAGTGGCTCAGCCTGTAATCCTGCACTTTGGGAGGCTGGGGTAAGTGGATTGCCTGAGCCTGCGGGTTCGAGACCCACCTGGGAAACTTAGCGAGACCTCATCTCTACAATAAATCAAAAAATTAGCTGGGCATGGTAGCGCATGCCTGTAGTTCCAGCTACTTGGAAGGCTGAGGCGGAAGGATCGCCGGAGCCCAGCAGGTTGAGGCTGCGGTGGCCGGGAGCATGCCACTGCATTCCAGTCTGGGCGACAGAGTGAGACTCCAACTCAGAAAAAAAGAAAAAAGAAATGGAGGACTTTCAGACATCACATAATCTCCCCAGGTTAAAACAAGAAGAGCCGGGCTCAGTGGCTCAGCCTGTAATCCCGCACTTTGGGAGGCTGAGGTGAGTGGATTGCCTGAGTCCGCAGGTTTGAGACCCGCCTGGGCAACTTGGAGAGACCTCATCTCTACAATAAATCAAAAAATTAGCCGGGCGTGGTAGCGCGCACCTGTAGTTCCAGCTACTTGGAAGGCTGAGGCGGAAGAATCGCCGGAGCCCAGCAGGTCGAGGCTGCAGTGACCAGGAGTGGCCACTGCACTCCAGTCTGGGCGACAGAGTGAGACTCAAAAACAACAACAACAAACAAACAAACAAAAAAATGAGAAGAAATTGAGACACTAAATAGGCCCATAACAACCCAGGAAATTGACTCTGTCATATGAAAACTACCTACAAAAAAAAAGCTCTAGACCGGATGGCTTTCCAGCAGAATTCTACAAAATATACAAGGGGGAGCTGATACCAATCCTATCAAAAGTATTCCAGGCAATTGAGATAGATGGAATTCTCCCCGAATCATTTTACAAAGCTAACATTACACTGATACCCAAACTGGGTAAAGATCCAACAAAGAAAGAGAACTACAGGCCAATATCCCTTACGAACATAGATGAAAAAACCTCAACAAGAGTCTAGCAAATCAGATCCAAAAACACATCTCAAATATCATCCACCATGACCATGTAGGCTTCATCCCCAGGATGCAGGACTGGTTCAACATTCACAAAACCATAAATGTCATTAAATACATCAACAGATATAAAAGCAAGAACCACATGATTATCTCATTAGATGCAGAAAAAGCTTTTGATAAAATCCAGCATCACTTTTTGATAAAAACCTTCAAACATCTAGGTATAGAAGGAACATACATCAAAATAGTAAGTGCCATCTACAAAAACCCCACAGCTAGCATATTGCTAAATGGTCAGAAACTAGAACCATTTCTGAAAACTGGAACAAGACAAGGTTGTCCACTCTCATCCCTCTTGTTTAATATTGTGTTGGAAGTCCTAGATCAGGAAATTAGACAAGAGAAGGAAATCAGGAATATCCAAATAGGAAAAGTGGAAGTCAAGTTATCCCTCTTTGCTGATGATATGACCCTATACCTTGAAAAATCCAAGACAATCTGTCAAAACCCTACTTGCACTGATGAAGGTCTCAGGTTACAAAATAAATGTGAAAAAGACAGTTGCATTTCTCTACACAAACTACAAGCAGGCAGAGACTCAAATAAAAAGCACAATCCCACTCACAATAGCCACCAGAAAAATGAAATACCTTGGCATCTTCCTAACCAGAGAAGTGAAAGATCATTACAGTGAGAACTACAAAACGCTGCTCAAAGAAATCCAAGAAGACATAAACAAATGGAAAAATATTCCATGCTCACGGATAGGAAGAATCAACATTGTTAAGATGTCCATCTTACCAAAGGCAATCTACAAATTCAACATAATACCCATTAAGTTACCAACATCCTTCTTCTAAGACCTGGAAATGACAATACAGAAATTTATATGAAAACATAAACGACCATGAATAGCCAAATCAATCCTTAGCAAAAGAAACAAAGCGGGAGGTATCACACTTCCAGACTTCAAACTTTACTATAAGGCTACAGTAAACAAAACAACCTGTTATTGATACAAGAGCAGGCACATAGACCAATGGAACACGATAGAGATTTCGGAAGCAAAGCCTCAATTCCTCAACCAACTCATCTTTGACAAAGCCTCCAATAACAGCCACTGGGGAGAGGAGAACCTATTCAGTAAATGGTGCTGGGAAAACTGACTGAACACATGCAGAAGATTGAAACAGGACCCCTGCCTATCACCATAAACAAAAATTAACTCCAAATGGATCAAAGACCTAAATGTAAAAAACCTCAAACTGTAAGAACCTTAGAAAATGCAGGAAACACTCTTATGGAAGTTAGAACTGGCAAATGATCCTGATCAAAACCCGAAGTGCCTGGGTCATAAGAGATAAGATAGACAAGTGGGACCTCCCTAAACTAACAAGTTTCTGCAAAGCCAAAGAAACCATCAAGACACTCCACAAAATGAGAAAAAATACCTGTCAACTGTATATCTGACAAAGGCCTAACATCTAGGGTCTACAAGGAACTCAACATGCCAAAAGGAAAAAAACAGACAGCCCCTTTAAAAAGTGGGCAAAAGACACAAATAGACACTTCTCAAAAGAAAATATATGGGCAGCCAACAGACACATGAAAAAGTGCTCAGGCTCACTCATCATTAGAGAAATGCAAGTCAAAACCACTTTGAAAAACCACCTAACCCCTGTAAGAATGGCCATCATTAATAAAACAAACAACAACAGATGCTGGCAAGGATGTGGAGAAAAAGGAACACTTCTACACTGCTGGTGGGAATGCAGACTAGTACAACCTCTTTGGAAGACAGTGTGGTGATTTCTGAAGGAACTAGAAATTGACCTTCCATATGACCCAGCAATTCCCCTATTGGGAATATACTTGGAGGAACTCAAATCATTCTACAAAATAGATACCTGCACACGTATGTTTGTTGCAGCTCTATTCACAAGAGCAAAAACATGGAGTCAACCGTGTTGCCCATTGAAGCTGGACTGGATAAAAAAATGTGGTACATATACACAATGTAATATTATGCAGCCATAAAGAAGGACAAATATATGGAGTTTGCAGCAAATTGGATGGATTTGGAGTCGATCATACTCAGTGATTTATCATAGAAACAAAGAACTAAGTTCCATATATTCTCACTCATAAGGTGACCTTGAACAATTGTAATGCTATAAGAAAGTGATTGGCAGTAGCGAAAAACTATCAGGGGAAGGGGGGGTGGGACTGGCAGTTGGTGGAAACTCCTAGGGGAGGGAGGGGCATACCTCGTCAACAAGGGTACCTGCATGATCAATGTTTGTATACATAACCCTGAATTGTACCCCACATCTTTATAATAAATTAATTTTAAAAATCATGCAGCCACTGGATGAGATCATGAGCACAGAAAAGAAGACCTCAGGGAATACAAATAATGCTGCATATACCGACTTCAGGACCTAGAGTGGACAGTAACCAAAATCGTTTTTCTTTGTGGCATTTTTGTTGCTCCATTTGACAAATGCATACACAGGAAAAATGAGATTTACCACCATGTGCAGGATCCAGCAGATGACAATAAAGTACTCCATGCACTTTGGGGCTTTTGTTTTAAGATCCTTCCACCTGGAGTTCACAGGGCTATCATGATGGTCTGAAAAATACTCAAGAGGCAGGTAGTGCCAATGGACACACTCTTGCTCACTCTCTGAACATACAAAATAAGACTGCATCCAAAACTATTGAAGAAATGTGTCAACCCAAAAGCTGTCAATGCCCAAGAAATTCCTATAGAGAGAAGTAACAAGGAGTTGGTTATTGTCAGGTGTTTGAAAATTACGTCTGTGGACCTCAGATTGCATTCAGTGTGGGGAAAAAAAGAGATAATGGGAAAGAAGAGAAAAATTGCCCAGAGTTCCAATTGTAGTCTGCGATAGAAAGATTAATCCTATTGCTACATCCCTGGAGGTTATTCTGCCATTTAGCACATTTTCCTCTAAACTATGGCAACAATCGTTTCTATAAGTATAAAATCTCATTGAAGATTTTGATTTCAAAAGTAACTTTCGTTGTGTTCTCCTGTGGGTTTGCCAATACAATCAAGATGCACTTAAGATGGAGATGATTACAAGTATATTTTTGAAAGTTGTTACTTCGTATAGGGTAGTGCTAACCTGAGGGAAGCAATGACAAGTGAGAGGAAAATGGAAAGAAAGCATAATCCGACATTTTTTAGAAGAAAGTGATTTTGATAGTCATATGGGGACAAAAAGGGACAACCTCAACCTACACAATAAATAAATTCTGAATGGATTTCTGACCTAAATTTTAATGGCAAGCAATACAGTTTTGAGAAAAAGCAAAAGGAATACTTTTCTGTTCTTAGAATTGAAAACATTTGCTTAAATACCACAAAACACATTTTTATATGAGTGAGATGACAAATTAGATTATATTTAATTAGGAGTGCTCATAAAAGACACATGCCGTGTGAGAAGAGAGAGTTGTATCTAACACAAACACTTATTACATGGTAGAATGAAATATAGCAAAGCAATTCAACAGAAACTTCAAAAAGCAGAGACTTTTCAATGAATAATAAATGCAGAGAAAGTAAATGCAGAGAGACTTTTCAATGAATAATAAATGACGTTAGTAGGTATGAAAATCCAAATAAAACTACCACATGGAATTATTGTGTACCAAGAGAAAGTCTATAGTAAAAGTGGTAGAAAATAGAAAGTTTTGGCAAGGATGAGGATAAACCTGGAATCTCATACTGCCAATGGCTGTTAAAATTGACACAAACATTTTGGAAAACACTTTGTTAGTATCCAGTTAAGCTAAACAGGGATAATCCAACGTCTCAATCATTCTGCTGCTACAAAATATATTCCAAATATATATATATCACCAAAAGACGAATTCTAGAATTTATATACTAGTCCTAATCATAATAGCCCCAAACAGATGGCCATCACAGGCCCATTAACAGTAGAAAGACACTTTTTAGGCAGGGTGGCTCATGTCGGCAAAACCAGGACTTTGGAAGGCTGAGGTGGGAGGCTGAGGTGGGAGGATCTCAGGAGTTCAAGATGAGACTGTTCAATGTAGTGGGACTTAGCCTCTACAAAAAAATTTCAAAAAATTAGCTGGGTATGGTGGTACATTCCTGTAGTCCCAGTTACTTGTGAGACCAAAATGGAAGGATCATCTGAGCTCGGGTTGTCAAGGCTGCAGTGATTGTACCACTGCATTCCAGCTTGGGTCCCTTCAGAGTGAGTCCCTCAACTCAAAAAAGGAAGGAAGGAAGGAAGGAAGGAAGGAAGGAAGGAAGGAAGGAAGGAAGGAAGGAAGGAAGGAAGGAAGGGAAAGAAAGACTCAATTGTTTGATATGTACAAAACAGAATGCTATACAGCAATACTGGTGAAAGCCCATAATCCATTCACAAAAATTATATGGAATGAAAAAAAGGCAAATATAAAAGAAAGTACAAAGCAGGCAAAGTAATCTAGTCTTGTAAATGTTAGCATAGGTAACATAGGTAAATCTACATCCCAACAATTCCTCTTTTATAAGCATACTCAACACAACTATGCTCTTGGAATAGTGCTTGGGGGGACACACGGGACTTTTGGGGTCTGGCAGTATTCTCTTTCTTCATCTAGATGTTGCATACAGAGGTGTATTTTGTTTGTGAAATTCTATTGAGTTGTGCACTTATAACGTGTACATTCTTTTAATTAAAAAGAATTCATGTAACGCACAGAAAGTTGAAAGATATAGTTGGGGAAAAGGTTGTTTTTGTGAATGTATGTGATCTGCTCCTTGTATCTGAACAGGATAAAAGTTATGTAGCCACAAGCCCTGAAAATGAGGCCAAATATGAAACACGGGGAATAACAACAATGCTGCATGCTGTGAGTTGTGATTTAGTCATAAAGTTCAGTAGAACAGTATCCCAAATCTTTTTTTCTTTTTTCTGATGGTTTTTTTTCTCATTTATTTGCAAATCATATACCTGAGAAGAAATAATCCTCACCATCATTACAGTTTCCAGCAGGGAAAATGGAAAACCCTAGCTTTTATTTTAAGTTCTATCTTCTGGAGTTCTTGAGGGAATAACTGAGATGGTGAGAGACACTCAGGGAGATGCCAGTGAACATTTCCTGCTATCACTGCGAGGATAGAAAACAAAATCACATCCAAAAATCCACGAGTAAATAGTTTAACCTAAAAGTTGCCATTGCCTTGGGGACATCTTTAAGAAGAATGGCCAAGACATGGCTAAATCAGATCCTTTACAATTAAATATATGAAGCTCTTCCTGGATCCATTGCAGTTAAAGAAGAGATGATGGTAAAGAAGAAGAAAATATCCAAGGTTTCTACCTACAGTGTGAGGCATGTGAACCATTCTTATGCCAGATATCTGGAGATCATTCTTCTGGTTCCCGCTGACTAATATTTTCACAGCCAGCGGATCCTGCATGGGGACATGCAGTGAAGGCTTCATTTATATAAACAAAATACAATATTCTCACTGAGACATGTTAAGGTTTCACTTTATTAAGAGATTTCCCAGAATTGAATTATTTTAATAATACTTACATTATATGAATCATTGCAATAATCCTGTACTTATGCTGCCTTCTTTATTTTCAAAACTATATGATGTGGGCACTTATATTGTTTTCCTTGTTAAGACATGAAGATCTTAGAAACAAAGAAGTTAAGTGATCTGTCTAAATTCACGTGCTGGGTAGGGAAAGAGTGAATACCTGTACATGGTTTGGTTATGTACAAGGATGGTGACCTAAGCACTGTGCTACACTATTTTAAAACTAATGTTTTAAAATAATCTAGACTTGCAGTTAGTTTGTTTTTATAACTTGATAGTTACATTGTTGATATTTTATAGTATAATTTTGTTGTAACAAAATTAATGATGTAAAATAATCTAGATTTACAATTAGTTTGCTTTTATAACTTTATAATGATGTTAATATTTTATAGTATAATTTTGATTGTAACAAATTTCCACTTTGGTCTAAAGTTGTATCATACAGGCAAATATCTAAGACACCGAAAGCTTCAATGATCCTAATAAAATGCTGTGCACAAATAACAGTCTAATCTACAAAAATCCACCTCCTGAGCAATGTGGATTTAATGAATGCAAAATTGACTCAATATTAGCTTGGCAGAAGAAAGGTTCATTTGCTGTCATTCCAGGAACAAAAATATAATGGCATCTATCAAGGACATTAGTGAGCAATGTCACTTTTTACCTAAACTTTGAAACATGAAACACCAATTTGTGATAAAATAGAGCAGGATAAAAGCTAAGTTATTCCTTATTTCAGGCTAAATGCTCATCTATTATGAATACCTAAGTTATTGGTAATATGATTTGTGAAAGATGTTAAAATACAAGATACCTGTATAAATGGAATCTGGAGAATATGAAATCTTGCACAAGGTATAAACTCAGGTAATAGAAAAACATGTCATGTTTTTGGCATTGTTGTTAGAATTTTATTGTATCAGAAAAAATGACACAGGATATATTTTGTACTAAAAATTCATGCCATAATTATAATGTTATTTTTCTCTTAGATGTGTTACTATTTCAGGAGGAAATGCAATCTCACCAAATTCATTATAATTATAATGTTGCCTTTCCGTTAAATGTTACTAAAGAAATGCAATCCCAACATAATCATCAGACAACTGATATTTCAGTAGGAATAAAATTGCTTTCTTTTTTGCCTTATTATTAGCCTACATTTGTATAATAATATTTTTATTCCATAAGAAGATTTAATCACGATTTCTGCACAGGATTAGGCAATTCTTTCAGTTCTATCCTAAGCTCTATTTTAAGCAAGAAGGCATCGTAAACATAACAGAAACAATCATACAAACAATTTTGTCTGTGATTCACCTAAGGTAACTTGAACAGCAGACTTATTTCATTACCACAATCCCTAAGTGCCTTCAAAATGAGATAATTTTTAATATCACTTGAAGTGTTACAAAGGACCATCCTCAGTGACAGTTATATCAAATTACACTAGGGGCCACCAAGAACTCACTTAGGGTCTAGGATTCTTCTCAGCTCATAGCTAAGGAATTTTTCTCTCTTCTTGTGTAGGTTTTCCACTGAATGTGTTTCTACCCCAGAAAAATTTCCTTTTCAGCCACATGCAATTACTCAGACTTCCTTTCCTTACAGATTCTACATCTCACTGTCATAGGAAATACTCACTGGACTTCTTCCCTCTACCAGGGAGGTAGGCTCAGTGTGAAGATCGTGACAGCCAGTACATGAGAGTATTGGACCCTAAGATAAAGGTTTGTAATTTTGTGACCTCACCTTCACTCAGAACTGCAATTATCGTTTCACTTGTAGTAGCAATGACAGTGGAAGCTCGGGGAGCTGAGAACATTTCCGAGAAAATTTTCCCAGTTACTAATTACCAGAACCAATTATAACTGACATATGAGCATCTTCAAAGAGACTACTAAATGTCTGGGAGAGGTTCTTACTTTTTCATGATCCCTAAAGGCACACAGGGTCTCGTATGGAAGGAGCAGGAGATATTGAGGTCTGATCCTTGAGGGATTCACAGAGAGCTTTATGTGTCTCACTGGATTCCAGACTTTCCTGAGTTCTTCTACCCAAAATTAAGTTAATTCTTATATTCAGTACTGTAAACTGCACCATTTTTAAGTATTCTACAGATCAATAAAATCGGAGTTCCCAACTTTTATGTCTAATTTATGGCTGACAAGTATCCCATTGTGTATATATGCACCACATTTTCTTTATTCAGTTTTGTGTTGATAAAAAATAAGGTTGGTTCAATATCTTTGCTGTAGTGAATAGTGCTGTAATAAACAGATGAGTACAGGTATATTTTCATATAATGATTCTTCTCCTTTGGCTAGATACCCAGTAGTGAGATTGCTATATTGAATGGTAGTTCTACTTTTAGTTCTTTCAGAAATCTTCATACTGTTTTCCATAGAGGCTATATTAATTTATAATTCCACCAACAGTGCATAAATATTCCCTTTTCTCTTCATCCTCACCAACATCTGTTATTTTTATTATTTTTTTGAATCGGAGTCTCACTCTTGCCCAGGTTGAAGTGAAGTGGCATGCTCACGGCCACCACAGCCTCAGCCTGCTGGGCTCAGGCACTCCTTCCACCTCAGCCTTCCAAGCAGCTTTAGTCACAGGCATATGCCACCATGCCTGGCTGACTTATTGTAGAGAAGATGTCTCACCATGTTGCTCAGGCTGGTCTTGAATCCCTGAGTTCAGGCAATTCTTTCGCCTCAGCCTCCCAAAGTGCTTACAGGCATGAACCATTGCATTCTGCCTTTTTAAAAAAATTTTTTTTACTCTTTCTTAATAGCTATTCTTACTAGTGTCAACAGATTTCTTACCTTTTTAGTTTGCATTTCTCTGATTATTGGTGATATTGAACACTTTTCATATGCTTGTTTGGCCTTTTTTATGACTTCTTTTGAAAAATGTCCATTCATGTCCTTTGCTTCACTTTTTAATGGGGTAATTTTTGTGGGAGAGAGTTGCTTGAGGAGTTCCTGGTAGATTTGAAATATTAATCTCCTGTCAGTTGCATGGTTTGCAGATATCTACTTATAATCTACAAGTTTTCTATTCACTTTGTTGTTTATTTATTTTGCTCTGAATAAGATTTTTAGTTTAACTAAGTACTATTTGTCTATTTTCCTTATTGTTGTTTATGATTTTGAGGTTTTAGTCATGAATTTTCTACCTAAACCAATGTCCAGAATGGTTTTCCATAGAGGGTTTTCTGGTACTTTGCATAGTCTCAGGTCTTATATTTAAAGCCTTCATCCATTTTGGTTCATTTTTGCATATTGTGAGATATAGGGGTCCAGTTTAATTCTTCTGCATCTGGCAACCCATTTTTCCACCACCATTTATTGAAAAGGGAGTCCTTTTCCCAGTATATGTCTTTGTCATCTTGGTCAAATACCAGTTGACTATAGATAAGTGTCTTTATTTATGGATTCTCTCTTCTGTTCCATTGATCTAGTTTTCAATTTTTTTTTTACCAATACCATGTTGTTTTGGTTACCATACTCTTGTGGTATTATTTGAAGTCAAGTCATGTGATGCCTCCAACTTTGTTCTTTTTTTTTTTTTTTTTTTTTTGAGTTGGAGTCTCACTCTGTCACCCAGACTGGAGTGCAGTGGCCGCTCCCGGCCACCACAGCCTCGACCTGCTGGGCTCCGGCAATCCTTCTGCCTCAGCCTTCCAAGTAGCTGGAACTACAGGTGCGTGCTACCACACCCGGCTAATTTTTTTGATTTATTGTAGAGATGAGGTCTCACCAAGTTGCCCAGGTGGGTCTTGAACTCGCGGGCTCAGGCAATCCACTCACCTCAACCTCCCAAGGCGCTGGATTACAGGCTGAGCCACCGAGCCCAGCTTGTTTTTTTTACTTAGGATTGCTTTGACTATTCAGGCTCTTACTTGGCCCCATATGAATTTTAGAATTTTTTTCCTACTTCTTTGAAAAAGGCATTGGAATTTGGGTGGGGATTTTATTACATCTGTAGATTGTTTTTGACAGTATAGTCATTTTAATAATATTAGGTCTTCTGATCCATGAACTTGGAATGTGTTTCCATTTGTTTGTATCATCAACATTTTTTCCTTTAGTGTTTTGTAGTTTTCTTTGTAGAAATCTTTTACCAAAAACCACAGCTCTCAGGGAAATATCATCTTGCCTCAACCTCATGAAGAAAGTAAGCCCAATTCCAGAACGCGTGGCAGGAATTCATGGTACACTCATTTTTTAGTGAATGAGTGAATCCCCTCAGTGTTCATCTCTACACACTGTTTTGCTTCTTCCAAATGAATGAGGCATGCTGGAAAGGCCTTTCTTTAGTCTACCATTTGGGGATATTGTATTACATATTGTACAAAAGTGAAATATGTATTCACTTTTAACATAAATCCCTGGTTCATTGGGTTTGCATAAATGTTATTCTGCTGGAATTACTCTCCTGTCAAATTTCTTTCCTCAGTCAGTGATCTAAGAAAAAGACATTTTCATGCCAGTAGAAATAGTTTTGTCACATTCCCTGAAGTACTAAAAATTTTTCCATGGAGATTAATCATGAATGGTCTTTATTAAAACACTATCTGTTTATATATTTAAAGGGGTAAATGTCCCCTATCACACACATCATCAAATGTGGATCTTTTTTTTTTTTTTTTTTTTTGAGTTGGAGTCTCACTCTGGCACCCAGACTGGAGGGCAGTGGCCGCTCCCGGCCACCGCAGCCTCGACCTGCTGGGCTCCGGCGATCCTTCTGCCTCAGCCTTCCAAATAGCTGGAACTACAGGCGCGCACTACCACGTCCGGCTAATTTTTGATTTATTGTAGAGATGAGGTCTTGCCAAGTTGCCCAGGCAGGTCTCGAACCCGCGGGCTTGGGCAATCCCCTCACCTCAGCCTCCCAAAGTGCTGGGATTACAGGCTGAGCCACCGAGCCCGGCCCAAATGTGGATCATTAATACAACTGATTTGTGTACATGTGTACATATAGGTTGACTAATTATCACGGTGCCTTTTTTCTTTTGTAAACAGTGCTATTTTTGCAAATCAAAGGAACAATTTATTAGAGAGGAGAGCATCATCAAGACAGCAAGGAATAGTGCATGTCAGAGATTCATATTTTTTGACTCAGAGTCTCACTCTGTGTCAAAGCTGGAGTGCAGTGGGACACTCACAGCCACCATTGCCTTGACATACAGGGCTCAGGCGATCCTTCCACCTCAGCCTTCTCAGTAGCAAGGAACAACAGGCATGCACCACCACACCTGGTAAATTTTTTGATTTATTATAGAGATAAGGTTTCGCCATGTTGCCCAGGCTGGTCTCGAACCCATAGGCACAGGCAATCCTCTCACCTCGGCCTCCCAAAGTGCTAGGATTATAGGCATGAGCCACTGTGTCGTCAAAAGATTCATATTTAATCACTGTATTACTTTGATGCCATTATATATAGAATGTATCACTGTTTTGATGTTTTAATTAATAAAATCTAAGCATTTCAAAAGTCTAAATGTTTTTCCATCAACTTAGGTGTATATACTTTATAACTAACACTAAATCCTTAGGCTCTCAAAGTTGAAAGTTCTGTGTTACAATTTTTTCTATGGTGGAATTAAACAACATACAATCTTATAAACATTTCTGCCTAATTTGCACTGCTATTATCCTCTCTACACTCTGCCCATTGGATATTTGTGTGGCCGTCATTAAAATAGCATAGTAGTACACTTTTATTATTTATTTTTTTCCTTTTTTAAATTATAAAGATGTGGGGTACAATTCAGGGTTAGGTATACAAATGTTGATTATGCAGTTACCCTTTTTGATGAGGTGTGCTCCTCACTCCCCTAGCAGTTTCCCTCAACTACCATTCCATCTGCCTCCTCTGTCCCCTGACAGTTTCCCACTAAACAGTACACTTTTAGACTCTGCCTTCCTAACACCTTCATTACTGTTCATGCATATGCACCACACAACTATATTCACACATGTCTTTCTTTTGTGTCACATAAGAACAAAAGATTAACTTGGATTTGATTTGGTAAGGGAAAAAATACAAATACATATATTAGGCATATTTGGCATGTTAGAAAACAAAAGAAAAATCTGGAAATAAAGATATCAACAAAATTTTTGTTTTCAACTTGATCTGTCACTGGAATAATTGGAAAAGATCACTGATTATGACTTTACCCTTAAGAATGAGCCTACACAGGCTGGGCACAGTGGCCCATGCCTATAATTCCAGGACTTTGGGAGGCAGAGGCCAGAGGATTGCCTGAGCTCAGGGGTTCGAGACCAACCCAAGCAACATGGCAAGACCTCGTCTCTACAATCAATCACAAAATTACCCAGGAATGGTGGCACTTGCCTGTGGTTCCAGCTACTTGGAAGGCTGAGGTGGAAGGATCACCTGAGCCCAGCAGGTCGAGGCTGCAGGGACCATTAGTGTGCCACTGCATTCCAGCTTGGGTGACAGGGTGAGACTCAGACTCAAAAAAGAAAGAATGAACCTACACATTTATGGGGAATATTTCCTTTTATTCTATTTGTAGAAAAGTTAGGCGCTTCATATATTGATCCCTTTTCAAATATTTCTAGTTAGTTGTACTTTTAGACATTCTGCAGACACAGAATGAACTCTTATCCAAAATTTAGTTCAGATGTCACGACTGAATAACCATACATTGAAAAGTAATGAGAATGTTTCACACAAAATAGGGCAGTCTTTCTTATCTGGTAAAGGGGGAAAAAAGGCTTCTTTTACCTTCAAGGAAAAGGCTGAGGCACACAAAATGATTTCATAAATGTACGTGGCTGGGCTTGGTGGCTCAGCCTGTAATCCCAGCACTCTGGGAGGCTGAGGTGAGTGGATTGTCTGAGCCACGCACTCCAGACCAGTCCAGACAACTTGGCAAGAACCTCGTCTCTACAACAAATAAAATACTAGCTGGGCGTGGTAGCAAGTGCCTGTAGTTCCAGCTACTTGGAAGTCTGAGGCTGAAGGATTGCGGAGCCCAGCAGGTCAAAACTGGGGTGGCTGTGAGCATGCCACTGCACTCCAGCCTGGACAACGGATCGACAACCAACTCTAAAAAAAAAAATTAAATAAATAAATAAATAAATGTATCTGAGCTGAAGTGAAGACAGCTGCCCAGAAGACTTAGATTCAAATAACATTGAATATTAGCTCCATTTGGCCTTTTTTGTAAGCAGTTTTTTGTTTGTTTGTTTGTTTGTTTTTGAGTTGGAGTCTCACTCTGTCACCCAGACTGGAGTGCAGTGGCCGCTCCCAGCCACAGCAGCCTCGACCTGCTGGGCTCCAGCGATCCTTCTGCATCAGCCTTCCAAGTAGCTGGAATTACAGGTGCGTGCTACCACGCCCGGCTGATTTTTTGATTTATTGTAGAGATGAGGTCTCGCCAAGTTGCCCAGGCGGGTCTCAAATCCATGGGCTCAGGCAATCCACTCACCTCAGCCTCCCAAAGCACTGGGATTACAGGCTGAACCACCGAGTCGGGCTGTAAGCAGTTTTTTAAAGGCAAAAAAAGGAAGACAGAAAGTGCAATGATACAAGGTTGTTTGTCAAGTATCCCTATTGGCTAACAGAAATAACACTGATCAGTGATTGGACAGATATGGTTAAGCTACAGAGTGAGGTTTGTGTCCAGTGTGACAGTATTAGTTTAATTTATAGCTACTTGTGACAACAGCAAGCAGTTTCAAGAGATGAATACCTAGCTGAAATGGGGAGTAAGACGTGATCGCCAGCTCATTTCATTGTCTCTCTGGGCCTGCTAATTTTAGAGAACTTGCATCTTTCAGGTTATAGTTCATTTATTTTCTCACTTCAGAGAGCAAGGAAAAGTGACTTTGATTGGAGCTTATGTGGTGCTTAGGAGATTGTCCGGGGATCAGGTCCTGCAAGTGGATTGGTCTCTCTGCTAATCCCAAAGGAGCCCCTGGGCACATCAGCCCACAGACATGTGGAGTAGAAGGAGAAAATGATGAGTGCATTAAATAGTTGCAACTGTGTATATCAATTGTATCTCCAAAAACTATAAAGAGAAAAGAGAGGGATAAGGGATGCATTGGTGCTTCATAGTTGTGCATAGTCAAATATCAAAAAATGGAGTTAGACTCTAGTACAACACAATGTTTACCATCTACCCTCTCAATTCCTTGATTGAGAAACTACAGTTTTCCTCACATAATCACTTTTTGGTTGGGGACGATGGCTCACACCTGTAATCCCAGCACTTTGAGAGACCAAGGAGGGAGAGTTGCTTGAGCCCAGGAGTTCTAGACCAGCCTGGGTAAAATAGCATGACTTTTTCTTTACCAAAATAGAAAAAAAGAAAAAAAATTAGCTGAGTATGTGGCAGGCATCAGTATTGCTAGCAATTTTGAAGGCTGAGGTGGGTGAGTGAATCCCTGGAACCCAGAAGTTGGAGTCTGCTTTGAGTTATGATTGTCCAACTAGTCTCCAGCTTTCATGACAGAGGGAGACACTAACTCAAAAAAACAGTAAGACCTTTTTTCATGTTCTTTCCTGCTGCACACATAGGACTCTTAAGAGCAAAGAAGATAACTTTTATTTGAAGAATGAAAGTCCTTGGAAATGACCAGTCTAGGGATGCGTTAAAATGAGACAACTATTGTATCCTACTCCTCCTTTGAGCTACGTATTCATCTTTTTTGTGTGTGTGTTGGAGTCTCACTCTGTCGCCCAGACTGGAGTGCAGTGGCCGCTCCCAGCCACCGCAGCCTCGACCTGCTGGACTCCGGCGATCCTTCCGCCTCAGCCTTCCGAGTAGCCCAGCTGATTTTTTGATTTATTGTAGAGATGAGGTCTCGCTGCCCAGGCGGGTCTCGAACCCGCGGGCTCAGGCAATCCACTCACCTCAGCCTCCCAAAGACATGGGATTACAGGCTGAACCACAGAGCCTGGCTCGTATTCATCTTTTAATACTGCTTGCCATTGCCATAAGAAACTAGGAATTAACCTTAGTTATGCAGCACCTGACACCATAACCCATACTCTACTGCTTAACAATGTATAGCAATTGCTAACCAATATTATTTCTGTAAAGGAAGAATTCCTGAAAAAAAGTTTTGTATCAGCCTGCTTCTGTCCTCCATTTTTGCCTTTAAAAACCCTCATGACAAAGGCAACATGGGATTCATACACAAGGTTTCTTGGGTCTGAGTTTCTAAGCAGCTGTTCTCATCTTGGCCCCAGTAATCACTTCAAACCGTATTTTATGCCTCAACCTCCTCATTTTAGTCAACATTTCCCACAATATTTGAATGTGCTTCTGAAACACTGTTTAAATTACTGCTTACGATTATTTGAACTAGTTTTATGATAATATGGAAGTGCTTATTAAGCAAAAAAATATGATTTAACAATTTTACTAGAAGAGCGCATTTTTAATAGTAAAATAGTATATTACTTATGAAGTTCTCAATTTTTTAATCTATATTTTATTTTAAAGCTGTGGGGTACAATTCAGGATTAGGTATACAAGTGGATATCCTATGGGTAACTTTTGGGACTCCCATTGGTCCCCACTTTGCCTGGTTTGAGATTAGGTACCCTTGTTGATGCTGTCTACCCAACCCCGCTCCCCCGCCACCCTGGCAGTATTCCACTACTGCCAATCCCTTTCTTATAGTATTATGGTAAATGTTCAGGCTCCACTTATAAGTGAGAACATGCGATACTCTGTTTCTGTGGAAGAGCACATTTTCAAAGGCTATAAAAATATCAATTTGTAATTGTAGATTATTTTCAACTCTAGCAAAATTCCTTTTTTATTTTATTAAAAATATTTTCTTGCCATTCGTAATACTGTAATTTTATTTTCTTTCACCGAATTCTACGGCATCTGCTCACCATCTGAAAAGCCAAATACATAAGAGACAAGAGGTGACAGAAGGAAAGCAGCTTTATTCAAATGCCAGCAAGCCGGGCTCGGTGGCTCAGCCTGTAATCCCGCACCTTTGGGAGGCTGAAGTGAGTGGATTGCCTGAGTCCGCGGGTTCGAGACACGCCTGGGCAACTTGGCGAGACCTCATCTCTACAATAAATTTTAAAAAATCAGCTGGGCGTGGTAGCGCGTGCTTGTAATTCCGGCTACTGGGAAGGCTGAGGCGGAAGGATCGCCGGAGCCCAGCAGGTCAAGACTCCAGTGGCCGGGAGCGGCTACTGCACTCCAGGGTGGGTGACAGAGTGAGACTCCAACTCAAAAAAAAAAAAAAAAATATATATATATATATATACATATATATATATACATATATATGTAGTTTAATAAAAGAAATGGGGCAATATAGGACGCACTGAAATTTAGTAAGCGGATGCCAGGTAGACATGTTATTGCCCCATTAGTCTAATTATGACATTTGGAAAACAGTATGTTCCTTTTGCCTTAGAGTCATCTCCAATTTCTCTTCATTATCAGTAGTATAAACATCACCATTCTTTGTCTCTATTATTGCAATGGATAAAAGACCTCACATCTCCAAGGCCTTGTAGACAGGGTCAGAAGATCAGATTTTTTTTTCAGCTCAGTATAAAGCTATTAGAGGATTTTGTTTGTTTTGTTGAAATATAACTCAAAATAACTCTTTAAGTATACAATTTAGTGGCAAGACTGTCCACTATTACCATTCTTTTTTAGCATTGGAATGGAAGTTCTAGCTAATGCAATAAGATAAGAAAAGAAAATTGAAACTACACAAATTAGGAAGATATAAATAAAACTGTTTTTGTTCACAAATAGTATTTCCTTTTTTTTTTTTTTTTTTTTTTGAGTTGGAGTCTCACTCTGTCGCCCAGGCTGGAGTGCAGAGGCATGCTCCTGGCTACTGCGCCCTTGACCTGCTGGACTCGGGCAATCCTTCCGCCTCAGCCTTCCAAGTAGCTGGAACTACAGGCGGGTGCTACCACACACAGCTAATTTTTTTTTTATTTATTGTAGAGATGAGGTCACACCATGTTACCCAGGCTGGTCTCAAACCCACGGGCTCAGGCAATCCTCTCATCTCGGCCTTCCAAAGTGCTGGGATTATAGGCTTGAGTCACATGCCCAGCTACAAATAATATTTTCTACTTAAAAGATTGAAAGAATTAATGTTAAGGTCTGGAACTTAATAATTATAGCAAGATTGAAGGATAAAATATTAGCATGCAAAAGTATATTTCCTTAACATAAAACAAAAATGAACAAATGACTTTTTTTTAAATTTTAGAGTCGTGGGGTACATGTAAGGACTTACAACATAAGGAAGTTGCATGCAGGGGCAGTCTGGATTTCTAGTGGGCCCTCTCTCCTCCTGATAATGGACCTGGTATTCAGTGTGTAGCCATATGCCCCACATCTGTCCTCCTTCCTTCCCTCCCTTAGCAGGGTCTAGTGTGTGCCATTTCTACTCTTGAGCTAATGTGACCAATGATCAGGGCCTGCTTATGAGTGAGGACATGTGGTATTCAGTTCTATGTTTCTGTAATAGTTCATGGGGTCTCCAGCTGCAACCGTGTTGCTGCAAAGGACATAATTGTGTTCTTTTTTATGACTATTATAATATTACATTATGTAAATATACCACATTTTCTTTATTCGGTCCACTTTTGATAGACATCTGTGCTGGTTACATGTTCTTGCTATTGTGAATAGTGCTGCAATGAATATACAAATCCAAATGTCCTTTTTAGTAGAACAAATTATGTTCCTCTGGGTATATTCCCAAGAGTGGGTGACTGGATTGTATGGAAGCTCATTGAACAAATGAAATTTGCTTTTAGAAACACAATGCAATTTACATTGACACTCATAAAAATGAACTACTCAGGTAGAAATCTGACATAATATGTACAAGATGTAAATGTTGAAAGAAATTAGAGAATAAATAAATAAATGAAGAGATAGTCTATGTTCATTAATAGAAAGCCCCAATATTGTCCAGCTGCCAATCCTTTGTAACTTGATCTAGAGTCAATGCAATTTTTTCTTTTTTTGAGTTGGAGTCTGACTCTGTCACCCAGACTGGAGTGCAGTAGTAAGCTCACCGCCACTCAGCCTCAATTTGCTGGGCTCAAGCGATCCTTCTGCCTCAGCCTTCCAAGTAGCTGGAACTACAGGCATACTCCACCATGCCAAGGTAATTTTTTGATGTATTGTAGAGATGAGGTCTCGCCAAGTTGCCCAGGCTGGTCTCGAACCCGTGCATTCTGGCAATCCTCTCACCTCGGTCTCCCAAAGTGCTGGGATTATAGGCATGATCCACCGCGCCCAATCTTTCAATGCAATTTCAATTGCCAGCAAGTTATTTTATGGATATCGACAAACCCATTCTAAAATTTACGTGGTGAGACCAAAGACCAGGAATGCCCAACACAATACTGAAAAAGAGGAACAATGTCAAAGAACTGACACTACCAAACTTTAAGATTTACTATGGCTACTATAATAATACAATGTATTATTAGCAAAATAATAGACAATTAGAAGAAAGGGATAATATAGAGATCCCAGAAATCGTCCCACACAATATAGTCAACTGATATTTGAGAAAGGAGCAAAGCTAATAAAATGGAGATGGGGGATACACTTTTTTATTTATTGTAGAGATGAGGTCTCGCACCATTGCCAAAACCTGAAACAGCCAGAATGTCCTTCAGTAAATGAATGAATAAAGTATAATTCATGCAGACATCAAAACATTATTCAGTAATCAAAACAAAACAAAACTCCATGAAGCAAAACAAGATATGAAAGAATCTTAAATGCATCTTACTAGGTGAAAGAAGTCATTCTGAAATGGCAGCATACTCTGTGATTTTAATTACATAATACTTTGGTCAAGGAAAACTATGGAGTCAGCAAAAAGATCAGTGGTTTTAATTGTTGAGGAGAGGTAAGACGCACAGAGGATTTTTAGGGCAGGGATAGTACAGTATATGATAATACTAGAGCTGAATACATGTCATTACACATTTACAAGACCCATATACAACATTAAGAGTGAAATTTGACCAGGCCTGGTGGCTGAAGCCTGTAATCCCAGCACTTTGGGAGGCTGAGGCAAGAGGATTGCTGAACCTGCGGGTTCAAGACCAGCCTGGGCAAAAGAGTGAAATCTAATGTAAACTATGGATTTGGTGGATAATGATTGTCACGGTAGGTTCACCAATTGAAACAAATATATCACTCTGGCGTGGGATTTTGGTAGAATGGATGCTGTATATATGTGGGGGTGGAGATTATAGGGGAAACTACTTTATCTTCCACTCAATCTTACTGTAGACCTAAATACATTCTTAAAAATAAAGGCTATTTTAGGGCAATCCCTTCGGGTCCCCTCCCACTGTGGGAGCTTTTCTGTCCTCTCAGTAAATTCTTTCTTTTTTAAAAATGTCTATTTTAAAAGGAAAAGAAAACAACACAAAGATCTTGAATCCTCATGACACAGCCAGCGGTATTAAAATCCTAACTACATCAGTTTCACTTGCTTTCTTGTTACCCAAATTCCAGTAGGAATAATGCAAAGAGGCCCTGGAGAATGCTGCACATAGAAGTTTGCTTCATAGTAGAGGAACCCTAAGACTAAAAACTTTCACTCTTATAAAAGGAACTACTACTAAATCTGCCCCATCATTTGCCCAGTAAAAGAAATGATCTCAATTTCCATATATAGGAAGTAAGTATGTTCACTGTTCTGGAGGAGAATTCTATCCCTATCTTCTAAGAAACGATCTTACATGAACATGGACAGGCAATTCAGGACAAATGCTGTCCCTACTACATGACAACCCTATGGAGAGTCATCTTCAAACAATACTTGCTACTCCTTTATTCACTGTAATCATTTCTGTGCCAATTACTTCATAACCACAGCATTTGGTCAACCACCCATTAATCTGATACAGAAGCTAGAACCAAATTCATTTAATTTGCCTTAAGAAATATTTGATTAAGACTACTATCAACAAGATACTACGCATCCGAATAAGGAAACCCTGTTTATTCACCTCTGCTATGCCTATGGAGGTGCCACAATTAACCAGCTGAAGACCTCAATACCTATTAGAGTTTACTTAGAAGGACATGTGACTTTGCCGTATGTTTCTGCACGAACATTTCAAGAGTGCTGAGAGAAAAAGTAAACCCCCGATCATTCTTCAAAAACATAGTTCACATATTTCTAGCAAGATTAGATTTTGTATTCCTTGCCAAGTGAAAGCAGAGTTTGGGTAAAGGAGAGTTACGACTCATGAGAACAAAGGGACTGACCGTTGGAAAACCCAAAGAAATCAGGGCAGCAGTGTTCCCCAACCACCAGTGGGGATTATGAAATAGAGCGATACAAGCACGAAAGACAGAGGAGAGGGTATGAAAAGACACAAAGATGCTCACCATGACAAGGATGCTTCGGGTGGCTCTGGACTCAGCAGAGGAACTGGGGGGAGCATTACTCCTGTGAATGTGTTGTACCTGCTGCTGGTGCCTGTACAGGATGAAAACCATGCAGCCACTGGACAAGATAATGAGTACAGAAAATAAAACCTCAGGGAATACAAATAATGCTGCATACACTGATACTATGATTTTGTCAGAGCCTAGAGTAGAACAGTAACCAAAATCCTTTTTCATTGTGATGTTTTTGCTGATCCATGTGACGAATGCATTCACAGGAAAAATGAGATTGACAACTATGGGCAGGATCCAGCCAATGACAATAAAGTAGCCAATATACTTTGGGGCTTTTAATTTAAGGTCCTTCCACGTGGAGTTCACGGGGCTGATCATGATGGTCTGAAAGATGCTCAAGAGGCAGGTGGTGACAATGGACACACTCATGCCCACTCTCTGAAAATACAAAATAAGTTGACACACAAAACTATTGAGGAAATATTTTAACCCAAAAGCTGTCAATGTCTGGGGAACTCCTTTCGAGAGTAGGACCAAAGAGTTGGCTATCATCATGTACTTGAGAATCACATCTGTGAACCTCATCCCAAATCTAGGGCAGGAAAGGAAGAGATAATGGTAAAGAAGAGAGAAATTGCCCAGGATTCCAACTGTAGTCTGTGTTAAGAAGATTATTCCTGTTGCTACATGCCTGGAGGTTATTCTGTCATTGAGCACATTTTCCTTTAAATCATGGCAGCAATCATTTCTATAAGAATAAAGTCTCATTGAAGATGAATGACTTCAAAAGCAACTTTTATTGTGCCCCTGTGGGTTTGCCAAAGAAATTCAGATGCATGTAGAGATGAAGACAATTACCAGCATATTTCATGGAAGTCAGCACTAAGGGTGGAGGGGTGTTAACCTGGGGAAACAATTACAAGAGAGAGCAGATGAAAAGAAAGCATAAATCAACATTTTCAGAATAAGCTGATTTTGAAGAAAAAAAAAAAAAAGACAACCTCAATCAGTACCCAACTATATACCACATTCATTTTTAATGTATTGAAGGCCTGAGTTGTAAAGATAAGTAATAACATTTTTAGAAAAATTAAAAGAATAGTTTTATGTTCTTAAAACTTAAAACATACAAGGAGGAGCTGATACCAATCCTATTGAAAGTATTCCAGGCAATCGAGAAAGATGAAACTCTCCCCCAAATCATTTTACAAAACAAACATCACACTGATACCCAAACCGGGTAAAGATCCAACAAAAAAAGAGAACTACAGGCCAATATCACTTATGAATATAGATGCAAAAGTCTTCAACAAGATTCTAGCAAATCAGATCCAACAACACATCTCAAAAATCATCCACCATGATTAAGTAGGCTTCATCTCCAGGATGAAGAACTGGTTCAACATCCGCAAGACCATAAATGTAATTATGCAACAGATACAAAAGCAGGAAACACATGATCATATCGTTAGATGCGGGAAAAGCTTTTGATAAAATCCAGCATCCCTTCTTGATAAAAACCCTCCAACACCTAGGCATAGAGGAAACATACATAAAAATAGTAAGAGCCATCTATGGTAAACCCCACAGCCAACATATTACTAAGTAGACAGAAACTGGAAGCATTTCCCCTGAAAACTGCAACAAGACAAGGCTGCCACTCTCACTCCTACTGTTCAACATAGGGTTGAAAGTTGTAGCTAGATCTGCATTTATGACAAACTTGGGCTGATTTTATACACCTTCCTAGATACAAGAATTGATCATTGCAATGATAGGAAACATTCAATGAGTACCTACTAGCAGCCTAGTGTTTTTTTTTGTACCCTAGATCAATTTCTTTATTTCCCCAACCCCCAACCTCTGACAATCCCATTCCCCTCTTTGTATCTATGAATCTATCTATTTTAGGGTCCATGACTTTGTCTATTTTAGGGTCCACATATAAGCGAGATCATATGGCATTTGTCTTCTGTGTCTGGCTTTCTTCACTTAGCATAATGTCCTTTAGGTTCGTCTATATTGTTCCAAAGGGCAAGATTTTCTCCTTTTTTAAAAGTGAATAATATTCCATCATATGTGTGAGTGGGTGGATGTATCATGTGTTCTTTATCCCTTTATCTTTCAGTGGACACTTAGGTCAGGTTTGTATCTTGACTATTGTGAATAATACTGCAACAAATATAGGAATGATGCAATAAAAAAAGAAAATCCTAGCTAGAGCAATCAGACAAGAGAAGGAAATCAGAGATATCCAAATAGGAAAAGAAGCCACGTTATCCCTCTTTGCTGATGATTCCTCAAAATCCAAGAGACTCTGTCAAAACCTCCTTGCACTGATAAAGACTTTGGCAAAGTCTCAGGGTCCAGAATAAATGGGCCAAAGACAATCCTACTCTTATACACCAACAACAAGCAGGCAGAAAACCAAATAAAAAGCACATTCCATTCACAAAAGCCACACACACAAAAAAAGAAAGAATTGGGCATCTTTCTAACCAGTGAAGTGAAAGATCTTTACAACAAAAATTACAGAACCCTGCTCAAAGAAGTCAAAGATGACACAATAGGAGAAATATCCCATGCTCATTGATTGGAGGAGTCAACATTGTTAAGACGTCCATTCTACCAGTGCTAGTGAAGGTCAATAATACAATCACAAAAATTATGTGGACTAGGATAAAGGCAAACATAAAAGAAAGTACAAAATAAGCAAAGTAACCTAGTCTTTTGATTGTCAGAATAGATGTAAACCTATGTTCCAACAGTTCCTCACCTCTAAACATACCCAACAGAACTCGGCTCTTGGAGTAGTGATTAGAGGGGACATAAGGGTCTTAAGGGGGCAGACAGTATTCTTTTCCTTGATCTAGATGTTGCATATAGAGGTGAATTTTGTTTGTGAAAGTCTATTGAGTTGTGCGCTTGTGTACATTCCTTTAATTTAAAAATATATATATTATACACAAAAGTTGGAAGATACAGCTGGGGAAAAGGTTGTTCCTGTGAATGTGTGTGATCTGCCGCTTGTCTCTGTGCAGGATGAAACTTATGTAAGCCCAGAACCTGGTCATGAGGCCAAATATGAAACACAGTGAATAAAAACAATGCTATGTGCTGTGAGTTGTGATTTAGTCATGAAGTTCAGTAGCACATCATCCCAAATACTATTTCTGATTTTTTTGCTTCATTTGAAAACCATCTACATGAGAAAAAAATAATCCTTACCAGCATTATAGGGTCCACCAGAAAAAAATGGAAAACCTAATATATTGAACTTGTCTTTTAATTTCTACCCCCCTGGAGTTCTTGGGGATTATTGAGATGGTGAAAGATACACAGTATCATGCCAATGATCATACCCTGCCATCTCTGTGAGGGTAGAAAACAAATTCACATACACAGTCTTTGAGTAAATGCCTTAACCTAAAAACTGCATTGACTTGGGGACATACTTGAAAATATGACCAAGACGTGGCTATAATTAGGTGCTTTAAAATTAAATACATGAAGTTCTGCCTGCATCCAGTGTAGTTAAAGAATTGATAGTGGTAAAGAAGAGATAAAACACCCAGAATTCTAACTACATGTGAGGCGTGTGAGTCATTCTTTTGCCTGAAACTGGCAATGATCATTCTTCTGGTTCTCACTGTCTGATGTCGTCAGAGCCAGAGGATTCTCCATCGGGGCATGGAGTGTAAGCTCCATTTCTATCAACAAAATACAATATTCTCACTGAGAAATGTTTACCTAAGGTTTAATTTTGATAAAAGTCTTCCCAGAGTTGTACGCATTTAAATAGTACTTACATTATATGAATCCTTGCTATAATGCTGTACTTATGGTGCCTTTTCTTTCTTTCTTTCTTTTTTTGAGTTGGAGTCTTACTCTGTCGCCCAGAATGGAGTGCAGTGGCACGTTCCCAGCCACTGCAGTCTTAACCTGCTGGGCTCCAGTGATCCTTCCACCTCAGCCTTCCAAGTAGCTGGAACTACAGGCGTACGCTATCACGCCCGGATAATTTTTTCATTTATTGTAAAGATGAAGTCTTGCCAAGTTGCCCAGGCGTGTCTCAAACCCGTGGGCCAGGCAATTCACTCACCTCAGTCTCCCAAGGCGCGGGATTACAGGCTGAGCCACCGAGCCTGGCTTTATGGTGCCTTTTCTATTTTCAAAGCTACATGATGTGGACAATGGTATTATTTTCACTGTCAAGACATGAAGATCTTAGAAAAAGAGAGGTTAAGTGATCTGTCTAAATTCACCTGTTGTATAGAGGTTAGAGTGAAGACTTGTACATGATTGGGTACAAAGATGATGCCCTAAGCACTGTGCTACACTCACAAACTGTATCAGCTATGTTTTCAAATAATCTAGACCTATAATTAGTTTGTTTTTATAACTTGATAGTTTCTGTTATTGATATTTTATAGTACAGTTTTGATTGTAACAAGTTTCCATTTTGGAGTAAATAAACATTTATCACAAATTACAGTCTAATCTACAAAAATGTGCTCCAAGTTCAAGTTGGATTTAATGAATGCAAAATTGATTCAATATTAGCTTGGCAGAAGAAAGGTTCCTTTGCTGTCATTCCAGGAACAAAAGTATAACAGCATCTGTCAAAGATATGTTTGAGCAATATTCCTTTTTACCTAAACTTTGAAGCAGGAAACACTAATTTGTGATAAAATTGAGTAGAATAAAAGCTAAGTTGCTATTTATTTCAGGCTCAACGTTCATCTGTCACTAATACTTAGGTCACATGCAAGTATTAGTAATAATATAATTTGTGAAAATGTTAAAATACAAAAGAACTATATAAATGGAATCTGGAGAATATGAAACCTTGCAAAATGTATAAGCTCAAATAATAGAAAAATGTATAAGCTCAAATAATAGAAAAATTATTATTCTTGGGAGTGATGTCGGAAATTTATTTTATAAGAAAAAAAGTCACAAGATATATTTAATCCTAACAACTCTTACCATAATTATAATGTTATCTTCCCCATAAATATGTTACTAATTTCAGGAGGAAATGTAATCTCACCAAAATCATTAGATCATAGATGTTTCAGTAGGAGTACAATTACTATCTTCTTTTGGCAGATCTTTTTTTTTTTTTTTTTTTTTGGAGTTGGAGTCTCACTCTGTTGCCCAGACTGGAGTGCAGTGGCCGCTCCCGGCCACCGCAGCCTCAACCTGCTGGGCTCCGGCAATCCTTCCACCTCAGCCTTCCAGTAGCTGGAACTACAGGTGCGCACTACCACACCCGGCTAATTTTTTGTTTTATTGTAGAGATGAGGGCTCACCAAGTTGCCCAGGCGGGTCTCGAACCCGCGGGTTTAGGCAATCCACTCACCTCAGCCTCCCAAGGCGCGGGATTACAGGCTGAGCGACCGAGCCCGGCTTTTTGGCAGATCTTAAGCCTAAATTTACATTCAAATATTTTTCATACTATAGAACAATTAAGATCATTTTTTTACACAGGATTAGGTAATTCTTCTAGTCCCATCCTAATCTTTATTATAAGCAAGAGGCATTACAAACATGCCAATAATAATAATGATGATGATAATTTAGTCTATGATTCACCTAAAGCAATGTGAACAGCAGATTTATATCATTACTACAATCCTTAGGTGCCTTCAAAATGAGATCATAAGTTTTAATATCTCTTAAATTGTTACAAAGAATCATCCTCAGTGAGAGTTGTAGTAAATTACACTAGGAGACACCAGAGATCAACATAGAGTCTAGGATTTTTCTCTTTTTACTAACTTAGCTTATAGCTAAGGAATTATTCCTTACCCTTTTATAGCTTTGCACGGAGTCTGTCTACCCTAGGGAAAAAAAAAATCCCCTTTCCAAGAATGTTCACTTACTCATTCTTCCATTCCTTACAGACTCTTCATTTCACTGTAGTAGGAAATACTCACTGGACTTCTTCCCTCTACCGGGAAGATGGGCTCAGTGTGAAGGTCATGGCATCCAGTATATTAGGGAGCTGGACCCTGAGATAAAGGTTTGTGATTCTGTGATGTCACCTCCCCTCAGAACTGCAATTATCATTTCACCTGTAGTGGCAATGACAGTTCAGCCTTGGGAGATGAGAACTTTTCTGAAACAATTTTCCAAGTTGCTAATTACCAAAACGAATTGTAACTTACTTGTGAGCATCTCAGAGAGACAGTTGAAGTGTCTGGGAGAGGTTGTTACTTTTTATGATCCCTAAAGTCACACAGGGTGTCATATAGAAGGAGCAGGAAATATTGAGGTTTGATCCTCAAGAGATTCACAGAGAGCTTTGTTTGTCTCACTGGATTCTAGGTTTCCCTGAGTCCTTCTATGCAAAATGAAGTTAATTTGCACTATTCGGGTCTCTAAGTGATACCATTTGTAAGCATTCAGCAGATAAACAAAATCAAAGTTCTTGAGAAGGATGTCTAATGAGAAAAAGAGAAGGACATAATGTCAGTAATTCAATAGATGTCATTGGGCTTGTTTGTGCAGGTGAATGCATATTAATTTGGAAATGATATAGAAATAGTCTAGTAAAAGTATACTTTACAAATATTGACTCCAGCAGTGATAGAAGTCTAAACAGAAAACTATTCCTAGGAAAAAGAAACATGTTTATAATATTTTCTCACAAAGAAAGGCATCTGCATCAGATGGTTTCACTAGTGAATTCTATCATTCTTTCAATTGTCACATAAGCCATGCTACCTTCTCAACTCACCAGCACTGAATGATGACCAGAATTATCTACACTTATTTTTGCTAAGAAAATTAAGAATCACTCATTGGTAATATACTTAATAAATAAGCATATAATGTAAATATAAAACTGAAATCCTTTGGATTTTACAGCAGAAAAATCCACAATTTGATATATATCCAGTATCCATCACACTTGGGAGGGTTTTTAGGTCACCTGAGAAGTTACAGGGATACAGTGTTCATGAGACCCCCCCCATTACATCTGACACTATATGCAAATTGGAAGTCTCCAAATTCACCCTCAGTTTGATAATTTTCTAGAAGAATGCACAGAACTCATGTACACAAATGTCACGGTTCCACTCACTTGCACATAGTCATTCCCATCGTCACCTGGTGTGTGTGTATTTCAGTGACTCACTCACCTTGGGAAAATGTGCCTGTCTCCAAACCTGTGATGCTAGAAGATCGGATTGTCATGTCTGCCCTTGTTACTCCTTCCAACTTCACCACAGCACACAAGGACAATATTTTACATTTGCAGCACTTCAGTGCTACTGTGATCATTTCTACTTGAGATTGGGGGTGTGATGAGAAAGTTGAAGTGTGTATAGGAACGATTAACAGTGGATATGCTAGAAAGAGGGTATAAGGAAAAGGGTCACATGAGGTTAGATGGGGATGCAGGGAGCATGGGGACTTAGTGGGCAGAGTGCAGGAGGAGAGAGGGCAGAGGGTTAAAATGCACATGGGGTTAAAAAGAGTGTGGTGTGTCTAAAGGTCACTGTGGGAGTTTCAGGGCATATTGGGTCTGGGGAAGTGAACAGCAGTCATTAAAACAAAGGGGATGATGAGAAGGAGGGGCAATGGGAAGAAGTGAGCAATGGGCAGATGTAGGTAAGAAGCCCATGAGAGTTAATGTCCAAAAAAAGGTAAAGACTTCAGAGAGAGGAGATATGTGGTCTCTCATACTTAAATATTATTTCTATGGAGTAATACAGGGCACTGACACTTGAGTGAAAGAAATGCAGAACTCATTATTATTTTCAGTTCCAAAGGAGAGAATAATGATGGGGTGTGGGGGGGACCCGCAGGGGATTACACCTGAAGACAGTTGACAGCAAGCTGGAACTGTAAGGGGCAGTTTTACAGGGTGTGGGCTTATGTAGGGGTCTCAGATACCTTGTAAATTGACCAATTTGAATGAGTTTTGGGCTCCAGACACAGGGGCTTTCCCTAGACTTTTTTTTTTAAAACATCTGCTCCTGGGACAATTTGGGAGGGTGCCTAATAGCCAAGTGTATGAGAGCTCAATTAGGAATGAGTTTGGGTGTGGACTTAACCAGCTGCTCAAGAAGAAGGACTGACCATCCTCTAACCCAGGCCTCAAAACTAGGTCAAGTCAGCATTCTTCAAAAACCCAGATACATTGCAGTGTATTGGTGGGGTATGAATATCCTGGCGATCGAGATTAAAAAAACTCAGACAGAGGGTGTGAAAAGAGCTGGAGACTTACTGGGGGAATAATAGACACAGGAAGATATATTGGTTGCAAATGATGAATTATGTTGGGACTGAATTGATTAAAGAACTCATAGAAGGGCAGATATAGATGTTTACATGGGAGGCATGGGGGACTGATGCTGCTCTGTATTTAGTATCTGAAATTTTGAAGAAGAAGCCATAGGGAACGTGGAAACTGGATTTAGGTCACTGGGATAGGAGTAAATATACATCATGGGGGAGGAGGGTGTGGAGTCAATGAGAAGCAAGGAGAGTTAGACTGAAGTTTGTAGAAGAGTGTGAGAGAGAGAGGTAATAATAGAATGGAGTCAGAGGGTGCAGCGTAAATGTGGGTATGGAAGTCTAGAAGGGACAAGGGGAGGTGGAAGAGAACAGGTGCAGGTCCATGGGTTGGAGCTTGACGGGTCTGGGTCTACAAGACAAATTAAGAGCTAAGAGTTGTGTGGGAAGGAGGTTGGGGGGACGAACAAGGGTGGAAAGAGGGACACTATGGAATTTTTTAAAAAATGTTTAATGTTAAAGATGTAGGTACAATTCAGGGTTAGGTATTAGGTATACAAATGGTGACAGCATGGAATTTAAGAGGAGGGAGGACAGAGGACCCAGAGGATTAATTCATTCTTTCTCTTTAATACCTCATTTACATTGGACTCATGACTTACCCATAGATCATTTCTACATTAAGCCCATGAAACAAGTCTTGCTCATATAAAATGCCCCTGCAAATCCTTTAACTTTACATAATGTTGAATGAACAGCCCTCCACCACTATTTCTCTTTTCTATCAGAATTCCAGCTAGAGTGCTGTGACCACAGTGGGTCTGGCTGGGGAGCCTGTGTATTGGTACCAGCTACTTATTCAGTGTTGGTAAGAGATGCCAGACCTGTCCATCTCAATATTTATATCTTGAAGTATTTTTAAGGTTCAAGACTAACTTGATGAAAGTCTCTTTCTTTATTATAGTATTTCTAAAATGTACTACATTCTTTGTGGGATAAATACAACAGAATAAAGCAGAATGGAAACATTGCTAGTTACAGTTTTCCACTTTATGAAAGCATGCCAATAGCTCTGGTGGAAATAGTTTTGTGGATTGATTAAAAAAATTTTAATGAGCCAGGCTTGGTGCCTCAGCCTGTAATCTCGCGCCTTTGGGAGACGAGGTGAGTGGATTGCCTGAGCCTGCGGGTTCAAGACCCGCCTGGGCAACTTGGCGAGATCTCATCTCTACAGTAAATCAAAAAAATTAGCTGGCTGTGGCAGTGCGCACCTGTAGTTCCAACTACTTGGAAGGCTGAGGTGGAAGGATTGCCGGAGCCCAGCAGGTCGAGGCTGCGGTGGCCGGGAGCAACCACTGCACTCCAGTCTGGGTGGCAGAGTGAGACTCCAACTCAAAAAAAAATTTTTTTTATGGTTTTCACTACAAAATGTGCACTGTCTCATAGTAGAGCAGACAGAATTCCATTCTCTGGTATTAACTCCCTTTGTTATATTACATTATACAAGAAAGGGACTTTGAAGGTACACTTAAGATCACTAATCATCTGACTTCAGAATAGTGAGATGTTGGACACCAAATGTTTGTGTCTCCCCGACATTTACTTGTTGAAACCCTAACTCTCAATATCATGGTATTAGGAGATGGGGTCTTTGGGAAATAATTGGGTCATGAGGGTAGGACCCTCATAAACATTATGAATGTGGCTAGTGCTTTTATAAGAAGGAATATAATAGAGCTTTCCTCCTCTTCCTCCTATTCCTCCTCCTCCTCCTCTTCTTCTTCCTCATCCTCCTCCCCTATATCCATCTTTCCCCCCACCGTCTGTCTCTCTCTCTCTCTCATAAGAATATGACCATCAGCAATCCAGGACTTGTGCACTCACCAGATACGGAATCTCCTAGCATCTTGACCTTGGTCATCCCAAGCTCCAGAACGGTGAGAAAGAAATGTTTTTTGTTATCTCTGGGATAACCTGAAAGCAGTTCTCAGGGGGGAATTTATATCTCTACAAGCACACATCAAGAAAACAGAAAGATCAGAAGTTGAGGACCTAACAAATCACCTAAGGGAGCTGGAAAGAGAAGACCACCAAAACGCCAACCTTAGCAGAAGAATCCAAATCACCAAAATAAGAGCCCAAACACGGGATATAGAGGACAAAAATATCAGAAAACATCAACAAAACAAAAAACTGAATCTTTGAAAGAATTAACAAGATTAATGGGCCCCTAGCCAGAATGACCAAGAAAAAACTCAAATAAACACAATCAGAAATACAAAAGATCAAATCACAACGGACCCCGAAGAAATACAAAAGATTATCAGAGAATACTATGTACACCTGTGTGGAAACAAACTTGATAACCTAAACGAAATGGAGGACTTTCTGACATCACACAACCACCGCAGTTGAAACAAGAAGACATTGAGACACTAAATAGACCAATAGCAACCCAGGAAACTGACTCTGTCATACGAAAACTACCTACCAAAAAAAGCCCTAGACTGGATGGCTTTCTAGCAGAATTCTACAAAACATACAAGGGAGAGCTGGTACCAATCCTACTGAAAGTATTCCAGGTGATTGAGAAAGATGAAATTCTCCCCAAATCATTTTACGAAGCTAATATCACACTGATACCCAAACCAGATAAAGATCCAACAAAAAAACAGAACTACAGTCAATATCCCTTATGAACATAGATGAAAAAATCCTCAACAAGATTCTAGCAAATAGGATCCAAAAACACATCTCACAAATCATCCACCATGACCAAGTAGGCTTTATCCCCAGGATGCAAGACTGGTTCAACATTCGCAAGACCATAAATGCCATTAAATACATCAACAGATATAAAAATAAGAACCACAAGATTATCTCATTATGTGCAGAAAAAGCTTTTGATAAAATTCAGCACCGCTTCTTGATAAAAACCCTCAAACACCTAGGTATAGAAGAAACATAACTCAAAATAGTAAGTGCCATTTATAATAAACCCATAGCTAACATATTGCTAAATGGACAGAAGCTGGAAACATGTCCCCTGAAAACTGAAACAAGACAAGGCTGCCCACTCTCATCCCTCCTGTTCAATATTGTGTTGGAAATCCTAGCTCAGGCAATTAATTTGACAAGAGAAGGAAATCAGGGGTATCCAAATAGGAAAAGAGGAAATCAGGTTATCCCTCTTTGCTGATGATATGATCCTATACCTTGAAAGTCCAAAAGAATCTGTCAAAAACCTGCTTGCACTGATAAAGGACTTTGGCAAAGTCTCAGGGTACAAAATAAATATGCAAAAGACAGTTACATTCTTATACTCCAACAACAAGCAGGCAGAGACGCAAATAAAAAGCACAATCCCATTCACAATAGCCACCAAAAAAATGAAACACCTTGACATCTTCCTAACCAGAGAAGTGAAAGACATTTACAATGAGAACTACAAAACGCTGCTCAAAGAAATCCAAGAAGACACAAACAAATGGAAAAATATTCCATGCTCATGGATAGGAAGAATCATTATTGTTAAAATGTCCATCCTACCAAAGGCAATCTACAGGTTCAACGCAATACCCATTAAGTTACCAACATCATTCTTCTCAAACCTGGAAATGACAATACAGAAATTCATATGGAAACATAAATGACCACAAATAGCCAAAACAATCCTTAGGAAAAGAAACCAAGCAGGAGGTATCACACTTCCAGACTTCAAACTTTACTATAAGGCTACAGTAATCAAAACAGCCTAGTACTGATACAAGAACAGGCACATAGACCAATGGAACAGGATAGAGATTCCAGAAGCAAAGCCTCAATTCCTCACCCAACTCATCTATGACAAAGCCTCCAACAACAACCACTGGGGAGTGGAAAACCTATTCAGTAAATGGTGCTGGGAAAACTTGCTGATCACATGCAAAAGATTGAAACAGGACCCCTACTTATCACCACACACAAAAATTAACTCTAAATGGATCAAAGACCTAAATGTTAAGAATCTTAGAAAATGCAGAAGACATCCTTATGGAAATTGGAACTGGCAACCAATTCCTATTCAGAACCCTAAGGGCCCATACCTTAAGAAATCAGATAGACAAGTGGGACCTCATCAAACTAATGAGCTTCTGCAAAGCAAAAGAAACCATCAAGAGAGCAGGGAAACAGCCCACAAAATGGGAAAAAATATTTGCCAACTGTATATCTGACAAAGGCCCAGCATCTAGGATCTACAAGGAACTCAAATGCGCTGAAAGAAAAAAAACAAACAGCCCCTTTAAAAAGTGGGCAAAAGACATGAAGAGACACTTCTCAGAAGAAAATATACGGGCAACCAACAGACACATGAAAAAGTGCTCAGCCTCACTCACATCAGAGAAATGCAAATCAAAACCACATTGAGATACCACCTAACCCCAGTAAGAATGACCATCAATAGCCCGGCTTTGTGGCTCAGCCTATAATCCTGTGCCTTGGGAGGTTGAGGTGAGTGGATTGCCTGAGCCCGCGGGTTTGAGACCCACCTGGGAAACTTGGTGAGATCTCATCTCTACAATAAATCAAAAAAATTAGCTGGGTGTGGTAGCGTGCGCCTGTCGTTCTAGCTACTTGGAAGGCTGAGGCGGAAGGATCTCCAGAGCCCAGCAGGTCAAGGCTGCGGTGGCCGGGAGTGACCACTGCACTCCAGTCTGGGTGACAGAGTGAGACTCCAACTCAAAAAAAAGAATGACCATCATTAATAAAACAAACAACAACAGATGCTAGCGAGGATGCGGAGAAAAAGGAACCCTGCTACATTGCTGGTGGGAATGCAAACTAGTGTAACCTCTTTAAGACAGTGTGATGATTACGGGGGGCCATTTATGGGGGGCCAGCCCCTTCAGAGAGATTTAGAGGGTCCCTGGAAGGTGGGGCAGTGTCGGCGATTATTCTGGAGAAATAAAGAGAAAGAAAGAGAAAGGGGGAGAAAGAAAGAGACTGGACTCTGTCTAGTGCAGAAGCCGATTCTGTAGTAGGGATAGATATTGAAAGAAAGATGGAGGGATAGATATAAAGGAAAGAAAGAAAGTGGACAACTGTTCAGTGAAATGAGCAGAAGCCGATTTAATGGGGCAAACCATAAGCCTTTTATCCTAAAGTTTCACAGGCAAGATCACAAGATTTTCACGTGAACACAAAGCCAGGTGGATGAGGGGCGTCCCCCCACCCACCAGATGTTTCCTCAAGCATGAGGAAGGACAAACCCAATATTATTTCACTGTTCCTTATGCTTGGTTAATGTTCCTCACAAACAATACAATAATTCTAATATCATAATGTTCTAATAATCAATAACTTCTAAAATTTATGCATTCCCCACACCTAATGACTGACTTAAATCCTAATACCTTTCTATTCTGTGCTAATTTTACCTGTACTATAAAAAAACTCTTAATTATAGCTCAAACCAGTTCCTAAAGTATGTGGCCCAGTCCAAAGATCACGCTGGGCCATTTCCAGGAACAATTGATTATAATCTCTTAACAAAATGGCTATTCTAAAATCCTGTGTATCTATCTTAATTTCTATAAAAGTTTCTAATTCCTAATCTTAATATATAAAACTGATCGTCAGTAATAAAGCTTCTAAAATAAAACCCGAATGCAAACTGTAAATGTACTAAGGCCAAAACTACAATTAATAGAAAGTGGGAACAATGAAATTTCTGATGTTAGCTGTATTCTTATAAAACCTTAAAGTATCATGTTTGATCATGCTTGAACTAACATAATTCCCTCACATAGCATGACCTATTCTACAATACTTTCTATGAACAAAATTAATTCAGTTTCTATTATAAGTAGAAAAAGCCTACATTAATTGTAGCTAAAGAACCAGTTTAAAAGAATGCAGCCCAGCCCAAAGTGGACACTGGGCCCTTAGGAATGTGGCCCAGTCCAAAGTTCATGCTGGGCCATTTCTGGTAACTTCAGATAATCATCTATACCATCTAAAGCTGGAAACAGTTCTCTAAATGTATATACTAATTCTACAAATATACTTTTAAATCTTATAAAGAAGCTTGTATCATATATAAGGCTCCCAAATGTGACCTGAGCTTGAACTGTGTTAAGTTTAAAGCCGAAACCACAGTCTGTGAGAAATGGGAACAATGGATCCCTAGAGTCAGCCATGCCTGTCATATTCTCAGAACTTCATGCTTAGATCATCAAAGTCCCTACTAGTGGGTCATGCCAAACAACAACATGCCTTAAGCTCCTGAACGCAACCTGGTGGTCTCAGGGTCCGCAGCCCGCCTGGATCCCTAACGCTCAGGTGGGCCTCCACAGCCGGCTCCCAACAGACGATTTCTGAAAGAACTAGAAACTGACCTTTCATATGACCCAGCAATTCTCCTACTGGGAATATACCCAGAGGAACTCAAATCATTCTACAAAAAAGTTGCCTGCACACATATGTTTGTTGCACCTCTATTCACAATAGCAAAAACATTGAACCAACCATGTTGCCCATTGAAACTGGACTGGATAAAGAAAATGTGGTACATATATACAATGGAATATTATACAGTCATAAAGAAAGACAAATATATTGACCTTGCAGCAACTTGGATGAATTTGGAGTCAATCATACTTAGTGATCTATCACAGAAACAAAGAACAGAGTACACTATGTTCTCACTCATAAGGGGACCTTGAACAATTATAATACTATAAGAAATAGTTTGGCACTAATGGGAAACTGTCAGGGGAGCGGGGAGTGGAATTGGCAGTTGAGGGAAACTGCTTGGAGAGGGAGGGGCATACCTCATCAACAATGTTCGTATACCTAACCCTGAATTGTACCCCACATCTTTATAATGAAAGAAAAAAAAGAAAGAAAAGAAATGTTTTTTGTTAAAGCCACCAAGTCTATGGTATTATCAATATAGTAGCTCAAACTGACTAATAAAGAGCAGTGTCCTGAATTATCCCAGTGGTCCAATGTGATCAAAATAGTCTTAAGGAGCAGAAAAGGTCAAATAGATACAACAGAAATGAAGGAAAAAACTGAAAACCAGAGAAAGATTTAGTGTACTGGTGCTTGCTTTCAAGATGGTGGAAGCCATGTGTAAATTGGAAAAGGAAAGGAATTCTGCCAAAAAATGTAAATCAGTCTAGGAGCAGTTCTTCCCTAGCGTCTTCAGTTAAGAGTCTGGGACATCTAACAACTTGATTTCAGCTTTCTGATCTACCAACCTGTGAGAAAATAAATTAGTGCTAGCGCCATGGAAATTTGTTGCAGCAACAATAGACGTCTAACACACATAAAAACACATTGAAGGATAAAATATGTACACAATAAAATGAAAGTCCCTTTAATTATTCCACACTGATACATTTTTTATTTCGAAATGTAAAGATTTTCTTCAGTTTTACTTTCATCATTCTTTTGTGTAGTTTCAGTGTATATCCTTTTGTAAATGTTTTCAAAATTGTTCATTTTATTTATAATGATTTGTTTGAATTTAAGGGGTACAAGTGCAGTTTCATTACATGGATATATTCCATGATGGCAAAGTCTGGGCTTTCAGTGTACCCATGAACCAAATAACGACTACTGTATCCACTAAGTAATTTCTCTTTCCTCACCCCCTTCCACCCTTCATTATTTCCAGTCTCAAATGTCTGTCATCCCATACTCTATGATCACATATACACATTTAGCTCTTACTTACTAGCAAGAGCAAGAGGTATTTGGTTTCTGAGTTGTTTCACTTAAGATCATGGTCTCAGTAGCAGGACACTGCTGGGGGAGGGCACATAACATCAATAAGTGTGTCTTATCTCAATCCAGGTGAAGTGAGGGCCAATGGGAGGCCCAAATATCACCTGTACCTAGACCATTTATGTACCAATCCTGACTTGTACCCCACATCTTTAGAATTAAAAATTACCAAAAAAGAAAAGAAAAATACAGAAAAAAGATCACAGTTTCCAATTCCATCCATGTTGTGGCAAAAGACATGATTCATTCCTTTTTTTTTTTTTTTTTTTTTGAGAAAGCAGGATTTATTAGGAGGACAGAGAGGCTCCCACAGTGGGAGGGGACCTGAAAGGGGTTGCCCAATTCATTCTTTCTTATGGCTTACTAGTATTCCATTGTGTATATGTACCAAATTTTCGTTTTTCAGTTATGTCTTGATGGACACTTAGCTTGATTCCATATCTTTGCTATGTTGAATAGTGCGGTGATAAATATGAGTGCAAGTATGTTCTTGATATAATGATTATTTTTCCATGGGGTAGATACCCAGTAGTAAGATTCCTGGATTGAAAGGTACTTCTACTTTTAATTCTTTGAGAAATCCCCATACTGTTTTCCATAGTAAGAGATTTTACTAATTTACAATCCCCACCAGTGTATAAATCTTCCCTTTACTCTTCATTCTAACAAGTATCTGTTATTTTTTACTCTTTATTAACAACCATTTTGACTGGTGTCTGCTGATATCTGATAATTTTTTTTAAATATGTACTTATCTGATGATTGGTGATGTACTTTTTTTTTTTTTTTTTGAGTTGGAGTCTCACTCTGTCTCCCAGACTGGAGTGCAGTGGCATGCTACCAGCCACCACAGCCTCGACCTGCCTGACTCCGGCAATCCTTCCACCTTAACCTTCCAAGTAGCTGGAACTACAGGAGCACTCTACCATGCCTGGCTAATTTTTTGATTTATTGTAGAAATGAGGTCTCACCAAGCTGTCCAGGCAGTTATCAAACCCGCGGGCTCAGGCAATCCACTCACCTCAGCCTCCCAAAGTGCAAGATTGCCAGCTGAGCCACTGAGCCCGGCGGTGATGTACATTTTTAATATACTTGTTAGCTATTTGTATGTCGTCTTTTGAAAAATTTCTATTCATGTCCTTTGCCTACTTTTTAATGGAATTTTTTTTTTTTTTTGGTGAGAGTTAGTTGAGGAGTTCCTGGTAAATTCTGCATATAAATATTCTGTCAGTAGCATAGTTTGCAGATATCTACATATAATCTGCATATTGTGTATTTACTCTGTTGATTATTTCTCTTGCTCTGCAGAAGGTTATTAGTTTAATTAAGTTCCATTTGTCTATTTTTCTCTTTGTTCCTTGTGCTTTTGAGATTTTAATAATGAATTATCTGCCTAAGTCCATACCAGAAGGATTTATTTTGATGATTACTTTTTATATTTCATCATTAAGTACATTACTGATCAGTGGTTTTTTTATTTTCTTAACAAAAATACATGTAAATAATTCTAGTCACCATTCAATGCTGATGAATTGAGAAAGTAGCATTGGCTAATTGACAGTTAAAAGAATGATGAGTCTACCAGTTAAACCATCTGATGTCACTGCTTCCTTTATGACAAAATGTAATAAACATTTCCCTTTCTTCTATGACAAGACTTCTGTTTAGACTTCTTATTACTGCTGGAGTCATTATTTGTAAAGTACATTTTTCCTAGAATTTTTCCATATCATCATTACCAAAATAGTTGCATTTAATTATACAAAAGAGTTCAATGACGTCTAATGTGCATTACTGACACCATGTTCTTTCTTTTACTCTTACTCATTAGAAATCCATCTCGGGAAATGATTTTGTTTATCTACTGAATTCTTAGAAATGGTGCAGCTTAGAGATCTGAATAGTAAGTACTAATTTTGCATAGAAGAACTCAGGGAGACCTGGAATCCAGGGAGACACACAAAGCTCTCCATGAGTCCTTCATGGAACAGACCTCAATATTTCTTGCTCCTTCCATATGAGACCCTGTGTGCCATTAGGGATCATGAAAAAGTAAGAACCTCTCCCAAACCCTTCAACAGTCTCTCTGAAGATGCTCAAAGTAAGTTGTAATTGGTTTTGGTAATTAGTTACTGGGAAAAAGTTTTTCAGAAAAGATCTCATCTCCCAAGCCTGAAATGTCTTTACCACTACAGGTGAAATGATAATTGCAGTCCTGAGGGGAGGTGAGGTCACAGAATCAAAATCTTTATCTTAGGGTCCAGATCCCTCATGTACTGGATATCACAACCTTCAATCTGAGCCCACCTCCCTGGTAGAGGGAAGAAATCCAGTGAGTATTTCCTACTTCTTTGTGAGATGCAGAGTCTGTAAGGAAAGGAAGTGTGAGTAAGTGAACATGCCTGTAAAGGGAATTTTCTTGGGGTAGAAACATATTCAGTTGCAAAGCTAGAAAAGGAGAAGGAATAATCCCTTAATAAGCTAGGTTAGTAAAAAGAGAAAGATCCTATGTCAACCCCTAGTGACTATTAGTATAACTTAATACAACTGTCACTGAGGATGATTTTTTGTAATAATTCAAGAGATATTAAAATTTATTATCTCATTTTGAAGCTACTTTTAAAGTTTGTAGTAATGAAATAAATCTGCCATTCACATTACCTTAGGTGAATCATAGACTAAATTTATTATTACTATTCTTAGTAGTACGTTTACAATGTCTTCTTGCTTATAATAAAGATTAAGATGGAGCTGGAAGAATTATCCAAATCTGCACAGAACTCATTTTTTTTTTTTTTTTTGAGTTGGAGTCTCACTCTGTCACCTAGACTGGAGTGCAGTGGCCGCTCCCAGCCACCACAGCCTCGACCTGCTGGGCTCTGGCGATTCTTCCGCCTCAGCCTTCCTAGTAGCTGGAATTACAGGCATGCACTACCACGCCCGGCTAATTTTTTGATTTTATTGTAGAGATGAGGTCTTGCCTACCCAGGCGGGTCTCGAACCCACGGGCTTGGGCAATCCACTCACCTCAGCCTCCCAAAGGCACGGGATTACAGGCTGAGCCACCGAGCCCAGCTAGAACTAAATTTTTGTATGAAATACAAAATATTTTTATGTAAGCTTAGGTTAAAAATTCACCAAAAGAAGATAGTAATTGTATTCTTACTGAAATATCTGTGATCTAACAATTATGGTGAGATTGCTTTTTCTCCTGAAGTTAGTAACACATTGAAGGGAAAGGTAACATTATAATTATAATGAAATTTATTAGGAACAAATGTATTTTGTGTCATTTCTTTTTCTTGAGTCAGAGTCTCACTCTGTCACCAAGGCTGGAGTGCAGTGGCACAATCAACAGCCACCACAGCCTCAACCTGTTTGGCTAGGGGGTCCTTCAGCCTCAGCCTTCCAAGTAGCTGGGACTACAGGCACATGCCACAATGCCTGGCTAATATTTTTTGTTTATTGTAGCGATGAAGTTTCACCATATTGCCCAGACTGATCTCGAACTCTTAGGCTCAGACAATCTTCTCGCCTTGGCCTCCCAAAGTGCTGGAATTACAGACATGAGCCACTGTACCCGGCCCATTTTTTTCTGATAAAATAAAATTCTAACATTAATCCCATGCTTAAGACACATTTTTCTATTATTTTATTTTATACATTGTGCATGACTTAATATTCTCCAGATTCCATTTATGTAGTTCTCTTGCAACTTAACATCTTTCAAAAATGACATCATTACTAATATTTATGCTTAACCTAGGTATTAGTAATAGATATGCGTTTAGCCTGAAATAAGTAACAACTTAGCCTTTATTCTACTCCATTTTATCACAAATTAGTGTTTCATACTTCAAAGTTTAGGCAAAAAGTAATATTACTCAATCATGTCTCTGATCGATACGACTATTTTTGTTCCTAGAATGACAATGAATCTTTCTTCTGCCAAGCTAATATAGAGTCAATTTTGCATTTATTAAATCCAACTAGGACATGGGGTAGATTTTTGTAGATTAGACTGTAATTAGTGCATAACATTTTACTAGGATTTTTGAAGTTGTATTTGTCTTTGGTATTTGCTTATACAATAAAGCTTTACACCAAAAAGGAAACTTGTTAACATCAAAATTATACTATAAAATATCAATAACAGAAACTATCAAACTATAAAAACAAACTAACAATAGGTCTAGATAATTTGAAAACATAGCTGGTATAGTTTGTGAGTGTATCACAGTGCTTAGGGCACCATCTTTGTACCCAGCCAAGCCATACACAAGTCTCCACTCAAAACTCTATAAAACAGGTAGATTTAGACAGATTTCTTGATCTCTCTATTTCTAAGATCTTCATTTCTTGACAATGAAAATAATACCAGTGTCCATATCAAATAGTTTTGAAAATAAAGTACCGTAGGTACAGCATTATAGCAGGGATTCATATAACATAAATACTATTTAAAAACCTTCAAGCTTAGTCTGCAATCGCAGCACTTTGGGAGGCCAAGACGAGTGAATTGCCTGAGCCCGCCGGTTTGAGACCCACCCGGGGAAATTGGTGAAGCCTCGTCTCTACAATAAATCAAAAAAATTAGCCATACGTGGTAGCACATGCCTTTAGTTCCAGTTACTTGTAAGGCTGAGGCAGAAGGATCGCTGGAGCCCAACATGTCGAGGCTGCGGTGGCTGGGAGCATGCCATTGCACTCCAGTCTGGGCAGCAAGTGAGACTCCAATTCTAAATTAATTAATTAATTAATACCTTCACTCTAGGAAGCCTCTTAACACAATAAAACCTTAAGTAAACATTTCTCAGTGAGAATATTGTCTTCTGTTGATAGAAATGGTGTCCATATTGCACACCTCCATCAGGATCCTCTGGTTCTGATGTCAGTAAGTGGGAACCAGAAGAATGATCTCCAGATATTTGTCACAGCAATGGCTCACATGAGTCATGCTGTAGTTAGAATCCTGGGTGTCTTTTCTTCTTTACCATTATCTCTTCTTTAACTGCATCAGATTCGGGCTATGCTTTATATGTCTAATTTTAAAGCACCTTATTATAGCCATGTTTTGGTCATTCTTCTTAAAGATGTACCCAAGACAATGAGAGCCCTTAGGTTGAAGCATTTACTCACAGATTTTGGATGGAAATTTGTTTTCTATCCTCACAGAGATGGCAGGGTATGATCACTGGCATCACATTGAGTTTCTATCACCATCTCAGTAATCCCCAAGAACTCCAGAAATTAAAATAAAAGCTTACAAATATATTGGGTTTTCCATTTTCCTCTGCTGGACCCTGTAATGCTGGCAAGGATCATTTTTTTTTTCGTGTATATTGTTTTCAAACAAAGCAAAAAAAATCAGAAAGACAAAAGACTTGGAATACTGTTCAACTGAACTTCATGGCAAAATCAAACTCACAGCATGCAAGATTGTTTTTCTTGTGTTTTATATTTGGTTTCATGTCCAAGACCTGTGGCTGCATAAGTTTTATCCTGTACAGATACAAGCAGCAAGTCACACATGTTCACAGAAACAATCTTTTGCCCAGTTATATGTTGCAGCTTTGTGTGAGCAGTATGTATTTATTTAAATAAAGGAATGTACACAAGTTATAAGGACACGACTCATGAAATTTCACAAAAAAACACACCTCTGTATGCAACACATAGATCAAGAAACAGAATATTGCCAGACTAGGAGCATAGTTTTGTTAAGTACGTTGATAAGAGACGAATTGCTGGGACATAGGTTTACACCTATTCTAACATTTAAAAGGTTAGATTACTTTGACTGTTCTGTACTTTCTTTTATATTTGCTTTTATTCCATTCCATATAATTTTTGTGAATAATTAATTGAGCTTCACTAGCATTGCTGCATAGCATTCCATTTTGTAAATATCAAATAATTAATTTAGTCTTTTTTTTTCTTGGATTTGGGGTCTTACTCTGTTGCCCAGGCTGGAGTTCATTGGCACAATCACAGTTCACTGTAGTCTCAACCACCTGAGCTCAAGTGATCCTCCCTTCTCAGCGTCCTGAATAGCTGGGACCTGCGTCATGCATCAATACACCAGCGTAACTTTTAAAATTTTTTGTAGAGATAAGGTCTCTCTGTGTTACATAGTCTGGTCTTGATATCCTGGGCTCAACTTCTCTTCTGCCTTGGCCTCCCAAAGTCCTCACAGCAAGGATCTTTCTACTGGTAATGGGCATGTTGTGGCCTTCCCTTGGGGCTAGTATGATGAATACTAGCATATAAATTCTAGTATTTGTCTTTTGGTAATATATATATGTTTGTATTTATAGAGAGAAATATCTTTGGGGTGTGTTTGTAAAAGTAGAATAGTTAAAACATAGTTTTATACCTGTTCAGCTTAACTAAGTACTGCCAAACAGTTTTCAAACTGTTTGTGACAATTATAACAACCATTGAAAGTCTGAGATTCCTGGTTTATCCTCATCCTTGCCAAAATCTGGTATTGCTCTACTTTTTTTTATAGATTGCTCCTTGACATAAGTTATAAAAGCAGTGGTTTTATTTGAATGTTCACAGTTACTAAAGTCATTGAACATTTTCTCTAATTTATTATTCCCTGAATAATGTCTGTTTTTTAAAGATTCTATTGGAATGTTTTGCCTATATTTTATTCCACTGTGTGATCGGTAAGTGTTCTTCTGCTAGATACATCGCTCTCTTTCCCACACCCCACGTGTGTATTTTTAAATGAGTGCCAGTTCTTAATTAAATATGATCTAATTTGTCATTTCATCCATAAATAAATGTGTCTTGTGCTGTTTAAAATTTTTTTAATTCTACAAACAAAAAAAAATTCCTTTTATTTATCAAAAAATGTTATTGCTTACTGTTAAAATTTAGGTCTTCAATCCATTCAGAATTTATTCATTTATACTTTGGGTACTGATTGAGCTTGTTTCTTTTTGTCTCTATATGACTATCAAAATAAGCTTGTTCTGAAAATGTTGGATTATGCTTTCTTTCCATGTGCACCTACTTCTCATTGTTACCCACTGATCGACTAGTCGACTCTATCCTTAGTGTTGACTTTTGTAAATTATTCTGGTAATAATCTTTATGTGCATCAAAATTTCTTTGACAAACCCACAGGAGCACACAATGGAAGCCACTTTAGAAGTCAACACATTTTTAATGAGACTTTCTTCTTATAGAAATGATTGTCACCATAATTTTAAAAGACATGTGCCAAATGGCAGAATAACCTTCAGTGATATGGCAACAGGAATCATCTTTTTATCCCAGACTATAGTTGGAATCCTGGGCAATTTCTCTCTTCTTTACCATTATCTCTTCCGTTCCTACACTGGATGGAGGCTGAGGTCCACAGATGTGTTTCTCAAGCACCTGATGGTAGCCAACTCCTTGGTCCTGCTCTCTAAAGGAGTTCCCCAGACATTGACAGCTTTTGGGTTAAAACATTTCTTCAATAATGTTGGATGTGAACTTATTTTGTATATTCAGAGAGTTGGCAAGAATGTGTCCATTGCCATCACTTGCTTCTTGAGTGTCTTTCAGACCATCATGATCAGCCCCATGAACTCCAGATGGAAGGATCTTAAATTAAAAGCCCCCAAATACATGTTCTACTTTATTGCCATCTGCTGGATCCTGCACATGGTGATTAATCTCATTTTCCCAGTGAATGCATTCGTCAAATGGACCAGCAAAAACATCATAATGAAAAGAAATTTTGGTTACTGTTCTACTATAGGCCCTGACAGAATCATACAGTCAGTATATGCAGCCTTATTTGTATTCCCTGAGGTTTTATTTTCTGTGCTCATAATCTTGTCCAGTGGCTGCATGATTTTTATCCTGTACAGACACAAGCAGCGGGTCCAACACATTCATAGGACCAATGTTTCCCCCAGATCCTCCCCTGAGTCCAGAGCCACCCAAAGCATTCTTGTCCTGGTAAGCACCTTTGTGTCTTTTCACACCCTCTCCTCTGCCTTTCATGCTTGTATCGCTCTAGTTCATAATCCCCACTGGTGGTTGGTGAGTACGGCTGACCTAATTTCTGTATGCTTTCCAATGGTCAGCCCCTTTGTTCTCATGAGTCGTGACTCCACTCGGTCCATACTCTGCTTTCTCCTGGTGAGGAACACAAAACCTAATCATGTTAGAAATATACAAATTATATTTTTACATAATGATCAGGTGTTTTTTTCTTTCTCAGCACCCTTGAAATGTCAACAAAGAAACATATTTTTTAAAAGCCTCATAGGTCGGGTGTAGTGACTCACGCCTAAAATTCCAGTACTTTGGGAGGCTGAGGTGAGGTGATTGCCTGAGTTCATGGGTTTGAGACCAGCCTGGGCAACTTGGCAAGACCTCATCTCTACAATAAATCAAAAAATTAGCCAGGCATGGTGGCACATGCATGTAGTTTCAGCTACTTGGAAGGCTGAGGCAGAAGGATCGCCTGAGCCCAGCAGGTTGAGGCAGTGTGACACTGCCCTCCAGCCTGGGCAACAGAGTGAGACTCCAACTAAAAAAAACAAAAACAAAAACAAAAAAAAACTTGTTTTTCTAACCTCAACCCGAATGGGTATTGAGGTCTTCAGCTGGCTAATTGTGGCACCTCCGTGAGCCTAGCAGGGAGAATAAAGCAGGTTGCCCTTGTCCTGATGCATAGCATCTTGTTGATAGTAGTTTTAATCAAATGTTTCTTGAAGTAGATTAGATGGATTTGATTCTAGCTTCTCTGTCAGAATAATGAATGGTTGACCAAGTGCAGTGCTTATGAGATAATTGGCTCACAAGTCAGACAGTGAGTAATGAGTGGTGCATATTATTTGAAGATGACTCTTCATGGGTTTCTCATGTATGGGTATGTCTTATGGACAGAAGCAGGAACAGCTTTTATTCTGAATTTTCTTTCAAGCAATGTTTGTGTATAAACTTTTCTTGAAAGATAGGGATAATATTCTCTGGAACAATAAACATACTTGTTTCCTATACATGGAAATAGAGATAATGATTTCCTATTGGAATAATGGGGCTGATTTACAAATAGTTTCCTTTCAGAGAGTGAATTTTTCTATAATAAGGGTTCTTTAGCTGTGATGCAAATTTGTTCCATGGGCAGCATTTACCAGGGCCTCTCTGAATCATTTTTTACTAAAATCAGGGTGACAAGGAAGCAAGATCTTGGCACTGTTTTCTTTTCTTTTGCTTTTTTTGAGTCGGGATCTCACTTCTGGATTGCTTTGGCATGGTCACAACCAACACAGCCTTAACCTGCTGGGTTCAGGTGATCCTTCCATCTCAGCCTTCCAAGTAACTAGAACTACAGGCATGCATCACCATGCCTGACTAACATTTTGATTTATTGTAGAGATGAAGTCTGGCCAAGTTGCCCAGGCTGGTCTCAAACTCTGGGCTGAGGCAATCCTCTCACCTCAGTCTCCCAAAATGCTAGGATTATAGGCGTGAGTCACTGTGCCCAGCCTAGCATTATTATCTTTTAAAAATAGTCTTTATTTTCAAGAACATTTTTAGGTTCACAGAAAGGTTAAATAAAAGATACAGCAAGTTCCCCTATATTCTCCAACCCCACATATTAACAACCTCCATTCTACCAAGAATCCCACACCAGTGTGTACATTTTTTACCATTGGTGACCCTACAATGACACAAAATTATCAGCCAAGCCCATAGTTTACATTCATTTTTTTTCTGGTATTTTTCATAGCTTCAGGTCTTACAATTCAGGCTTTCTTTTTTCTTCTTATTTTTCTAAGTTGGAGTCTCACTGTCACCCAGGCTGGAGTGCAGTGGCATGCTCATGGCCACAGCAGCCACAACCTTCTGTGCTCAAGTGATCCTTCTGTCTCAACTACAGGAACTACAGGCACGTGCCACCATGCCCGGCTAATTTTTTCATTTATTGTAGAGATGAGATCTCACCAAGTTGCCCAGACTGGTCTCGAACCTATGGACTCAGGCAATCAATCCTCTCACCTCTGCCTCCCAAAGTGCTGGAATTACAGGTTTGAGCCACCGTGCCTGGCTACAATTAAGGCTTTCACTCATTTTTACTTCATATTTGTATATGGTTAGAGATGAGGAGTCCAGTTTTCTTCTGCATATAGTAACCGAATTTCTCTAGCACCACTTATTAAAAATGGTGCCTAGGCACAGTGGCTCAAGCCTATAATCCCAACACTTTGAGAAACCGAGGCAAGAGGAGTGCCTGAGCTGAGAGGTTCGAGACCAGACTGGGCAACTTGGTGAGACCTCGTCTCTACAATAGATCAAAACAAAAAAGAACAGGTGAGTGTGGTAGCGTGAGCCTGTAGTTTCAGGTACTTGGAAGGCTAAGGCAGAAAGATCGCCTGAACCCAGCAGGTCGAGGCTGCGGTGGCCATGAGCGTGTCACTGCACTCCAATCTGGGCAACAAAGTGAGACTCTGACTCAAAAAAAAAAAAAAAAAAGAAAAGAAAATGGTGTCCTTTCCCCAGTGTATGTTTTTGTCAACTTTGTCAAGTATCACTTGACTACAGACATGTGCCTTCATTTATGGGGTCTCTGTCCTGTTCTACTGATCCAGATGCTTATTTTTATACCAGTGCTGTGTTGTTTTGTTTACTTTAGTCTTGTGGTATAATTTGAAGTCAAATCATGCAATGCTTCCAACATTTTTCTTTTATTTAGAATCGCTTGGACTATTCAGGCTATTTTTTGGTTCCATATGAATTTTAGGATTATTTTTTCCTACTCCTTTGAAAATGACATTGGTCTTTGGATAGGGAATCATTAAATCTGTAAATTGTTTTCAGCAGTATGGTCATTTTAATAACATTATGTCTTCTGATTCATGAAAATAGAATTTTTTTTTCCATTTGGTTGTGTCATCAAAATTTTGTTCATTAGTGGTTTGTTGTCTTCCTTATAGAAATCTTTGACCAAAAACCACACCTCTTAGGCAAATCTTACCTTGCTCCAGTTTCATGAGGGATGTGAGCTCAATTCACACCCATGGCTGGAGCTCATGGTACACTCATTTCTCCATTCTGGTTGTAGGGATTCCTCTACCACTCAGGACCCAGCTCTTTTGTCCATATGCTGATACTCTCTAATGCCAAAGGACTACCACTGCTATTAGATTACCAGATTCCAAACATTCCAAGCTCAGGTTTCTATGAGCTAGAATTTAGAATAGCATTATCCTATTGGTGTCCATATCTGGGAAAATAAATGAGACATTTCCATTGCTGTTTTTTGTTTTTTGTTTTTTTCTCATGATCTCCCTACTGATCCCGAAGTGAGATCCAGGGCTTGGGAGGGTCAAGGTGCTCTCATGTGACCTGGATTTCATGGTTTCCCAGTAAGAATGTGAATCACAGAAGGACACTTATTTCCCATCTCCCATGGGGGATTTACTCAGCAGGACTGTCTGTGAGCCTTCTCTTTCCCAGTATCCGAAGTTTCTTTCACTTTTCTGTTGAACTTTCTAGTCTTCTTGCATAAAAGTTTATAGTGTGCATCGCTACACACTATTTTGCTTCTTTTAAATAGATGAAGTATGGTGGAAAGTTCTTTAGTCCACCATCATGGGGAAAAACTTCAGCGTAGTGTGCACCTGATGTTGTATTTAGTAATGCACAAGAATGAAATACAAGGAGGAACCCAAATAAAAGCAGAATTTATTTATTTAAATGAGTATTTATTATACATGTTTAAACCTCAGTCACCTTAAAAGTACTCTCTGATGCAATACATCTATCAAGACGTTTTTCCCTTGATCAAAACGGTTTTTGAGCTCATCAATTCTGATGCCTTTTAGTGTTTCTGCTGTGTGTTTGTTTGTTTGTTTCACCCCTTCCACATCAGCAAAGCGTTTCCCTAAAGAGTTCATGCCGTTTTGGGTCAAAAACTTCCGAATACTCAGCATGGTATAGGCAGGTGCATTGTCATGGTGAAAGAACCAGTCACATGTTTGCCACAACTCTAAGCGTTTCTTCCACAAATTTTAACACACAGTGCTAGATGGCACACTGATACTGATGGGTTCCTAGAATACTTACCTAGCAGGGGAAGCCAGAACTACAAGGAGCCCACCCTCCAAAAGATAATTCTGGGTTTTTAGGGGGTCCCCCCCTGTATATATTCACAATTTTTTTCTTTTTTTTTAGTTGGAGTCTCACTCTGTCACCCAGACTGGAGTGCAGTGGCCGCTCCCGGCCACCGCAGCCTCGACCTGTTGGGCTCCAGCGATCCTTACTCCTCAGCCTTCCATGTAGCTGGAATTACAGGCGCGCGCTACCACGCCTGGCTGATTTTTTATTTATTGTAGAGATGAGGTCTCGCTGCCCGGGCGGGTCTCGAACACGCGGACTCAGGCAATCCACTCACCTCAGCCTCCCAAAGGTGCGGATTACAGGCTGAGCCACCAAGCCCGGCTTATATTCACAATTTTTAACATAAGTTCCTGGTTCATTGGGTTTGAGTAAATATTGCCCCTCTGGATTTGCTCTACTATCAAATTGCTTTCTTCAATTAGTGATCTCCGAGGGAGATATTTTTATGCCAGTAGAAATAGTTTTGTCATACTTCCTGTAGTACTACACATTATTCCATTGAATTTAATAATAAATCATCTTTATTGAAACACTCCCTGTTTACATTTTTAAATGACTGGATATCCCCATTACACATATCATCAAATATAGATCATTAATAAGATAGATATATGCACATGTGGATTATCCCACATGTAGGTTTACTAATTTTGGTGATGCCTTTTTCCTTTAGTAAATAGTGTTACTTTTGCAAACGGAAAGAACAAATTGTTAGAGAGGAAAACTTCATCGAAACAACAAGAAATTGTATGCATGTGAAGGATTCATATTTAATCACTGTATCACTCTGATGTCATTTTACTTAGGATGTAGCATTGTTCTGATGTTTTAATTAATAAATTTTAAATATTTTTATGACTCTAAATGAATATAGTTTTCTGTTAATTCAGCTCTATTTCAACTTATTCTTGTACCTTATGACAAACACTAACAGTAAATCTTTAGGCTCTCAAAGTCGAAAGTTCTGTGTTACAATTTTTTCCATGATGAAATTAAACAAAATATGATTTGATAAATACACATAATTTGCACTACTATTATAGGTCAGAATCCCAGCATGGTCTCTGAAATGTTAGATCAGACCAGACTGGGGTGTCCACAATCTGATACCATGTTAAAGATGCAAAGAATTGCCCAGAAATTAGATTGGAAGAAATGGTTTATTTAGTTAGAGAGGGAGAGAAAGAAGAGGTTCACCTCCCCAAGGTAGGGGAGGGGGCAGCCATATTTCAAAGAGCCATATGGCCAGACCAGAGCTTAGCAGAGCAATGCAAAATGGCTGCTTGAGGTTGAATGCCTTTTAAACCTTCTCTTTGATGGGGGAAGGTCGCTAAAGTGACTGGGTATTGGCCTCTTCCCCATCATCACAAAGGGGACAGGTAAGCACAGGAATTATATCAGGTGATGGATGACAGGCAAATAGGTGGGTTAATCACATGACTGCTCCCACAGTGATGAGGTCTGTCTGTCACAAAGGTCAAGAAGAGCTGATTAAGTTAACTTGGCTTCTTACAACAGAAGGTAAATACTTGAAAGAAAAGCTAATTGTTAGGTCTAAATCCCAGCAGGGCCTCCAAAATGTTAGGTCAGATCTGATGCGGGGGGTCTGTGATCTGTGCTGCACAAAAGATGCAAAAAATTGCACAGAGGTTAGATTGAAAACTATAGTTTATTTAGAAAGTAAATTAAAATACTCCACATCTTTAAAATTAAAAAAATTAAAATAAAAAAAGTAAATTAGAGACAGAAAGATAGAGAGAAAGAGAGAGGAGATTCACCTTCCCAAGGTAGGGGAGGGAGCCAAAGCTAGGAAACATGGAGGCCATAGCTTAAAGAGCCATGTGGACACCAGAGATTAACAAAGCAATGAGGTTGAATGCCTTTTAAACCTTCCCTTTGTTGGGAGGAGGCCATTAAGGTGATTGGGCAGTGGTCTTTTTCATGTCATCAAAAGGTAATGCACAGGTGCGGACATCAGGTGATGGATGGCAGGCAGATGGGTGGGTTAGTCATGTGATTGTTGCCATGTTGTAGGGGCCTGGATCAGGATGTAAGGAGAGGCTGATTAGGTTAACTTTTTTCTTGGGCTGATTAGATTAACTGGTTTCTTGGAATAGAAAAGCTAATTTAGTACTAATAGAAAAGCTAATTAGTACAAAATGAGTTGTAAAATAACTATCAATAGCTACCTCTGAGAAACTGGATCTGTCCTTGGCTAGTGATTAGACGGTGAACTGCTAGACAAGCATGACAAAGCTAAGCAATGTGAAAATGGCCACTGATTGGTTATATTGACTCCGTCTTATGTCCTTTCACTAATTAATACAAAACAAACTGTGGAGTGGGTTGTAAAACAATTATCAATAGCCACCTCTGAGGTACAGGTTCTGACCTTGATTAGAGGGCAAGTTAGCTAATGTTAAGAGAATATGGTAGACCTAGGCAGTGTTTAAATGGATGCTCATTGCGTATATCAACTCCATCTTGGTCCTTTCAACTATTACTACTCTGTCCTTTGGATATTTATGTGGCTATCAATAAAATATTATACAGTGTACTTTTTGACTCTACCTTCCTAACCCCTTCTTACTGTTCATGAATATGCACCACACGATTATATATACACATGTCCTTCTTGTATGCTACATAAAGAATGAAGGCTTAAATTAGACTTTATTTAGGTCAGTAAAAAATACAAATATACTAGGCATATTTAAAATGTTAGAAAACAAGATTTTGGAAATATACATTATCAAAAAAAATTTTGTTTTCAGCTTAATCTATCACTGGAATAATTGCAAAAATCACTGATTACAACTTTTTCCTTAAGAGTGATCCTACACATTTGTAGGGAAAGGCTTTCCTTTGTTCTGTTTGTAGATAAACTAGGTGGAACACATATTGACAGTCCAAAAATATTTTAATTCAATTGCATTTTTGCAGACACAGAATGAACCCTAACCAAAAATTGGTCCAGATATCAAGATTAATGAAACCAGACATTGAAAAGGAATAAAAATGTTTAATACAAAATAAGGGCAGACTTCCAAGCTGGGAGCGGGGTGGGGATGGGAGTGGGGGTGGGGAAGGAAACTCCTTTAACCTACAGGAAAAGGGCTGAGGCACACAAAACAATTGAATGAGTTTACTTGAGCCAAAGCAAGAACAGCTGCCCAGATACTTATACTCAAGTAACTTGACTATTAGCTCCATCTGGCCTTTGTATTAGCAGATTTTTAAAGACAAAAAAGGGAGACAGAAAGTACAATGATACAAAGTTGTTTGTCAGGTATTCTTATTGTCCTACGGTATTAACATTGATTAGTGATTGTTAAACTACACAGTGTGAGATAAGAGTATCCAGTGTGACATTATTAGTTTAATTTATAGCTACCTGTAACAATGGCAAGCAGTTTCAAGAGATGAAACATAGCTGAAAAGGGAAGTAGGTCGTGATTGCTGACTCATTTGATTGTCTCTCTGGGCCTGATAATTTCAAAGAACTTGCATTCCTCAGGTAACCTTTCATTTATTTTCTTACTTCAGAGAGCAAGGAAAAGTGACTTTGATTGGAGCATATGTGGTGCTTAGGAGAATGTTCTGGGAGCAGGTCCTGCAAGTAGCTTGTTCTCTCTGCTGATCCCAAACAAAGGTGCACCTGGGCACATCAGCTCACAGACATGTGGAGGAGGAGAAGATGGAGAATGCATTAAATATGTGCAACTTTGTGTATATTAGTTATGCCTCCAAAAACTATAAAGAAAAAAAGGAGAAGGGAGGCACTGAGGCTCAAAAACTGTGCATGGTCAAACACCAAAAATTGGAGTAAGACTCTAGTGTTAAGGTCCAGATAGGGTGAAAGTGAGATAGATGGAGAGAGAGAAGGAAAGCAGAGAGGGGCGCAGCACTGCCAGAGTCAGCATGCCGGAGGTGCCGTGTTGGCAACCCAGAGATCCAAGTAAATGCAAAGAATTACAACACACAGAGTTGAGAGAAGGTAAGATTTATTTAAGAAAAGTTTGCCCCCTACAGACAGGGAGCGGGCCTACACTCTAGGTGAGTGTGGCGGCATAGCCCCACAAAGCCCTGGCTTAAATTATTTTCCTTGGAGATGTTTTAATCAGGTAGACGTAACTGCTGTGACTTCCTTATCGATCACCTGTGGATGTCTTGGAGAACCTGTGACACAGAGACTCACTAATCTCCGCCCACATTATCATAGCCCCTAGAGAAGGGCGTGACAAGGACTCTAATTCTCCTGCACCTTCCGGGAACGACATTCCTTAGAGCTAATGGAGGGTGCACCTCCCCTTATCTCCTAGGTATTCCCAGTGGGTAGCTTCAGGGGATCCTTGACTTCCCTATAGGTAGTGCCCAATTTATTGGAAGATCAAATCCCCATCTGCTCTCCCTCTGAGCGGTTATAACTTTTGTAATTACAAGTTTCATGGCTTTTACAATCCTTGCCCAATGCATGATGTCTTAGGCCTTGTAAATTCCCTCTACTCTAGGCAAGCTTGATAGATGCTACGAGATACCTCTGATACCTGGCACCAGGAAGTCTGTTTCTGAAAAGATAAAGTTGACAAAGTTAATTTTACCTAAAGTGCATTTCTCCAAAAGCATAGCTTCTACTTTCTCATCATTGTATTAAGGTTTAAGAACAAGATGAAAAATGACTTCCCATTCTCAGTCTGTCCTTTCATCTAGTACAACACTGAATGTTTACCATCTATTCTCTCAATTCCTTGGTTGAGAAACCATGATTTTCTTCACATTAATAACTTTTGGGGTGAGTGTGATGACTCACAACTGTAATCCATGCATTTTGGGAAATGGAGGCAGGAGGATTGGTTGAGTCCAGGAGTTCGAGCATAGCCTGGGCAATATAGGGAGAAATAATGAGACCTCATCTGTACAAACAAAAAATAAAAAAACTGAATGTGGTGCCAGATACCTACTGTCCCAGCTACTTGGGAGGCTGAAGCAGGAGGATCGCTTGAACCCAGGAGTTGGAGGTTGCAGTGAGTTATGATGGTGCTACTGTGCTCCAGCTTGGGTGTCAAAGCGAGAACCCATATAAAGAATAATAATAACAATAATTTTTGCATGTTCTCTCCTGCTGTGAAATAGGACACAAGAAAAAAGAAGATAACATTTATTTGAGGAATGAAAATCCTTTGAAATGACCATCCAAGGGAGGCATTAAAATGAGGCAGCAATCGGCCAGGCTCTGTGGCTCATCTTATAATCCAAACACTTTGTGAGGCAGAGGCAAATGGATTGCCTGAGCCCATGGATTCGAGACTAGCCTGGGCAACTTGGCGAGACTTCATCACTACAATAAATAAAAAATTAGCCGGGCGTGGTAGTGCACGCCTGTAGTTCCAGCTACTTGGAAGGCTGAGGCGGAAAGATCACCGGAGCCCAGCAAGTCGACACTGGGGTGGCCATGAGTGTGCCACGGCATTCCAGTCAGGGTGACCGAGTGAGAATCCAACTCAAAAAAAAAAAAAAAAAATGAGGCAGTAATCATGTCCAACTCCCCCCTTTGAGCTACATAGTCATCTTCTAAAACTGCCTGCCATAAGAAGCTAGGAATTAACCTAATTATGCAGCTCCTGACACCATAACCCACACTCTATTGTTTAACAACGTATAGCAATTACTAACCAAAGTTATTTCTGTAAATAAAAGAATTTCTGAAAAATAGCTTTGTATCAGCCTGCTCCTGTCCTCCATTTTTTTCCTTAAAAACCTGTGCATAGCAAAGGTGAAATGAGGCTCATAGACAAGATTTCTTAGGTCTGAGTTTTCCAAGTAGTTGTTCTCATTGGGGCTCAAGTAAAGGTCTCACTTTGGTGACTATCTGGAGTTATTGTTCATCTGGAGGGTCAGTTGGGACCATTTTAGGGGCTCCCCGGTGACATATTAATAGACTTTATGTAATCTCTAGGTGGGAGACAGTTTCACAGCTAGATCTTTATGCTTTAAGAATAGCTTCCGGCAGGGCTCGGTGGCTCAGCCTGTAATCCCGCTCTTTGGGGGGCTGAGGTAAGTGGATTGCCTGAGCTCGCGGGTTCAAGACCCACCTTGGCAACTTGGTGAGACCTCATCTCTACAACAAATCAAAAATTAGCCAGGCGTGGTAGTGCGCACCTGTATTTCCAGCTATTTGGAAGCCTGAGGCGGAAGGATCGTCAGAGCCCAGCAGGTCGAGGTTGCAGTGGCCAAGAGTGGCCACTGCACTACAGTCTGGGTGACAGGGTGAGACTCCAACTCAAAAAAAAAAGAATAGCTTCTGGAATCTCTAACAAACACCTGGTGTTCATAGTACAAGGGAGTTTTAAGTGAGAAAAGGGAGAAAAGAAACTTCTAAGGCATTCTTTAAGGCTACATTTTAAGAGTAAAAGAGAAAAAGAACATTTAAAAAAACTTTAAAATGCATACCAAAGCTGAGATACTCAGTTCCAATGACATCCAAATCCTAAAATCCTTAACATCCTCAAAGTGATTTTTTTGTGTGCTGCTGATAGCTGGCAGCCCTTAGTTAGCTTCAGAATGGTAGCCGGTCACTGGAAATATCAAGGTGTGAATAGAGAGTAGAAACTTTCAGCCTCACCCCCAACCTCTGAAGAGACGAGAAGGCTGAGGGTTAAATAAATCACAATGGTCAATGATTTAATCAATCATGCCAACACAATGCAGCCTTCAAATCCAACCCATCCTGCCCCACCAAAAAAACAAAAACAAACAAAAAAACTGGGCTTGGGGAGTTTCTACTTAGCTGACCATGTAGAGGTCCTCGAGAATGTCAGGCCTGGAGAGGATTTGGAAACTCCCTGCCACTTGCCTATGCCTTGCCTAAACATCTTCTTAGCTGTATTTTTTGGAATATCTTTTATAATAAACCAACTAATGTCAGTAAGTGTTATCTTCAGTTCTGTCAGTTTCTCCAGTAAATTAATTGACCCTAAAGAAGAGCTCAGAGAAATCCTAATTTACAGATGGTCAAAAATTTAGATAAGCAAAGTGTGGTGGCTCATGCCTGTAATCCCGGCACTTTGGGAGGTGGAGGTGAGAGGATTGCCTGAGTCCAAGAGTTCGAGACCAGCCTGGGCAACTTGGCAAGACCTTGTCTCTACAATAAATTAAAAAATCAGCCAGGCATGGTGGCACACACCTGTGGTTCCAGCTACTCCGAAGGCTGAGGTGGAAGGATCACCTGAGCCCAAGCTTGTCAAGGCTGCGGAGGCTGTGAGCATGCCACTGCACTCCCACCTAGGCAACAGAGTGAGATGCCAACTCAAAAAAATGAAGAAGTTTAGATTTTAAAAAAACGTGAGACTTGTGATTGACATCAAAAATAGAAAGCAATCTTATAAAACTGAGCCCTCAACATATGGAATCTTTCCAGTGACACTCTCTCCTGGTAGATTTCACCAGTATTTAATTGGAGGACACGCAGCTGGTATCAGCTTCAGATTTGATTGCTTGCTTGGTATGTGGTGAGAAGCCCCTAGACATTTGGTCCTAGGAGTTTTCTGTGTTGATTGTTGTGGTGTAAGAGCTGAGGAAAGAAAGTGTGTGGATTTTTTTCTACTCCCACCATTTTCTTTCTCCCACCTCTTTTAACCCACTTTATAGGCTTATGTTCTTTTCTCTTATTACATATTTAAAATATGAAAAATTCATAAATTAAAAGTCATTTTAAAATTTGTGTAACATGAAAATGTACCCAGGATCATAACAGGTACAAGGCAAGTCCTCTCTAGAGGTGATAAATGAAGATTGCTCTATATATTTAGTTTAATGAAAGAACTGGGACACTACAGGATGAACTAAAATGGGGAAGCCAGGTAGAGATGCTAATGCCCCATAAGTCTAATACTGAGATTTGGAAAACACAGTATGTTCATTTTGCCTTAGAGTCGTCTCCAAATTCTCTCCTTTCGTTACCAATGTCATAATCATCACCATTCTTTGCCTCTATTATTATTACTTTTTTAGTATATTAATGCAAAATTTATCAAGCATGATCTTCATAGTCACAAGATAGTTTCAATGATTTTGTGAAAACTTTGGTTAACAGGAATAAGTGCACTGAGGAACACTATATTCAGTTGTCCTTTTGTATCAACTGGGGATTGGTTCAAGGACCATCCATGGATATAAAAATCAGTGCTTACTCAAGTCCTGCAGTTGACTCTGTGGAATCCACATACATAAAAATCAACCTTTTATAACCATGGGTTTATCATCCTACAAACACTATATATATCTATTTTTTTATTTTAAAGATGTGAGGTACAATTTAGGGTTTGGTATACAAATGTTCATTATTCAGTTACCCTTGCTGATGAAGTGTCCCCCTCCTTCCCCTGGCAGATTATCTCAACTGCCAATCCCACCCCCACTCCCCTGGCAGTTTCCCACTACTGCCAATCCCTTTCTTACAGTATTATGATAATTGTTCAAGTTCCGCTTATGAGTGAGAACATTTGGTCCTCTGTTATTTGTTTCTGTGATAGATTACTGAGTATGATCGACTCTAAATCCACCCAAGTTGCTGCGAAGTCCATATGTTTGTCCTTCTTTATGGCTGCATAATATTCCATTGTGTATATGTACCACTTTTTTTTTTTTTTTTTTTTTTGCAGTCCAGCTTCCAAGGGCAGCATGGCTGGTTCCATGTTTTTACTATTGTGACTAGAGCTTCTTTGCCTCTATTGCTGCAATGGATACAGGACCTCATATCTCCAAGGCCTTAAAGACAGGGTGGGAAAATCAGAATTGTTTTTTCAGTCCAGTGTAAGGGTATTAGAGGATTTTGTTTGTTTTGTTGAAACTTAATTCACATCTGATCAAATTAACTTTCTTTTTTTTGAGTTGGAGTCTCACTCTGTCGCCCAAACTGGAATGCAGTGGCACGCTCCCAGCCACTGCAGCCTCGACCTGCTGGGCTCCGGCGATCTTTCCGCCTCAGCCTTCCAAGTAGCTGGAACTACAGGCACGTGCTACCATGCCCGGCTAATTTTTTGAGTTATTGTAGAGATGAGGTCTTGCCAAGTTGCCCAGGCGGGTCTTGAACCCCTGGGCTCAGGCAATTCACTCATCTCAGCCTCCCAAAGGGCGGGATTACAGGCTGAGCCACCGAGCCCGGCTCAAATGAACTCTTTAAGTGTACAGTTTAGTGGCAAGGCTGTCCACTATCCCTATTCCTTTTTAACACTGAAGTGGAAGTCCTAGCTAATGCAATAAAACAAGGAAATAAAATAGAAAGAACACATTGGGAAGGAGTAAATAAAGCTTTATTCACAAATAATATTTTTTTACATAAAAGATTGAGAGAATAAATTTTAAGATCTGGTACTAAATAATTATAGCAAGGTTGAAGGATACAAGGTTAATAGACAAGAGTCTTTTTCCTTTCTATAAACCAGAACCAAACAAATGAAATATTTTATTTTATTTGAGTTGTGGGGTACCTGAGAGGATTTACTACATAAGTAAGTTGCACACAGGTGAAGTTCGGACTTCTAGCAGGACCTCTCTTCCCCTGATAGTGGACCTGGCACCCAGTGTATTGCTGTGTAGCCCCCATCCCTCCTTTTTCCCTCACTACCCTGGTAGTATCTAGCGTTTGTTCTTCACACTTTTGTGCTCATGTGACCAGTGATCAGGGCCCACTTCTTTTTTGTTGTTGTTTTTGTTTTTTGGTTTTTTTTGAGTTGGAGTCTCACTCTGTCGCCCAGACTGGAGTGCAGTGGCCGCTCCCAGCCACCGCAGCCTCGACCTGCTGGGCTCCGGCAATCCTTCCGCCTCAGCCTTCTGAGTAGCCAGAATTACAGGCATGCGCTACCACGCCTGGCTGATTTTTTTGATTTATTGTAGAGATGAGGTCTCGCTGCCCAGGCGGGTCTCGAACCCGCGGGCTCGGGCAATCCACTCACCTCAGCCTCCCAAAGGTGCGGGATTACAGGCTGAGCCACCGAGCCCGGCTAGGGCCCACTTCTGATTGAGAACATGCAATAATCAGTTCTTTGTGTCTGACAGTTCACTTAGTATGATGATCTCCAGCTGCATTCATGTTGCTGTAGAGGACATGATTTTGTTCTTCTTTATGACTCTGTAATATTTCATTTTGTATATGTACCATATTTTATTTATCCAGTCCATATTTGATAGTCATCTTGGTTGGTTCCATGTTTTTGGTATTGAGAATAGTGCTGTAGTGAACAGATGCCCTTTTGGTAGAGCGGTTTATGTTCCTCAGGGTATATCACCAGAAGTGAGATTGTGGAATCATAAGGAAGTTCAATGAACAAATGAAATTTGATATTAAAAACACAATATCATTTACATTAGCACTCACAAAACTGAACTACTCAGGTAAAATCTAACATAGAGCCGGGGTTGGTGGCTCAGCCTATAATCCTGCACTTTGGGAGCCTGAAGTGAGTGAATTGCCTGAGCCCATGGGATCGAGACCCGCCTGGGCAACTTGTAGACCTCATCTCTACAATATTGTAGACCTCATCTCTACAATAAATCAAAAAATTAGCCAGGCGTGGTAACATTCGCCTGTAGTTCCAGCTACTTGGAAGGTTGAGGCAGAAGGATCACCGGAGTCCAGCAGGTCGAGGCTGTGGTGGCCGGGAGCAGCCACTGCACTCCAGTCTGGATGACAGAGTGAGACTCCAACTCAAAAAAAAAAAAAAAAATCGAACATAGTATGCACAAGATGTAAATGAGAAAAACTACAAAATTCTGATGAAAGAAATTAAAGAATAACTATGTAAGTGAAGAGATAGTTCATGTTTATGGATAGAAATCCTCAATATTGTCCAGATGTCAATCTTTTGCAACTTGATCAATGATTGATTCAATGAGATCTTAATAAAAATCCCAACAATTTATTTTGTGGATGCTGAGAAAGTCATTCTAAAGTTTACATGGTGAGGCCAAACCCCTGGAATGCCCAACACACCATTGAAGAAGAGGAATAACATCAAAGGACTGATGCTACTGAACCATATGACGTACTGTGGCAACTGTAATCAATACAGTATGGTATCAACAAAACAAAAGACAATTAGAGGAAAAGAATAGTATAGAGAAACCAGAAAAAGCCCCACACAAATTTAGTCAATTGATATTTGACAAAGAAGCAAAGGCAATACAATGAGGAAAAAAGATAGAGTTTTCAACAAATGGTGCTGTAACAACTGGCCATCACATGAAAAAAATACATATAGGGGCAACCCTTCAGGTTCCCTCCCACTGTGGGAGCTCATCTGTCCTCTCAATAAATCCTGCTTACTCACAAAAAAATAAAATAAAATATAAAAAAATACATATAGGCAGTAACTTTATTTTATTACATATATATGTATAAATATATATATATTACATATATATATATATTACATATATATAAATTTTTTTTTTCCGAGTTGGAGTCTCACTCTGTCACCCAAGTTGAAGGGCAGTGGCACACTCCCAGCCACTGCAGCCTCAACCTGCTGGGCTCCAGCGATCCTTCCACCTCAGCCTTCCAAGTAGCCGGAACTATAGGCGCATGCTACCACGCCTGGCTAGTTTTTTTTTTTTTTATTTATTGTAGAGATGAGGTCTCACCAAGTTGCTCGGGTGGGTCTCGAACCCACGGGCTCAGGCAATCCTCTCACCTCAACCTCCCAAAGTGCTGGGATTACAGGCTGAGTCACTAAGCCCGGTCTTATTATATTTTTAAAAATTGTTTTAGATGATATGTTTTTATTGCATTGTATTGTATATATAGTGTATTATATATATATATATATAATACTATGTGTGTGTGTATATATACATATAGTTAAGATTATTAGAATGATGTAAGTAATGCTAATTCCTTAGCTAAGTATTATACTATACTAGGCAGAAACTTTAAACCCCTCACAAAATTTAACTCAAATCAGATAATAGATTAAGTATGAAATTCAAAACTATAGAATTCCTAGAATATAACACCATAATAAATCTTGATAATCTTGGGTTTCACAGTTACATTTTCTAGATGCAACATTAAAAGCATGCTCCAGGAAAGAGATAATTGATTATTTGAACTTCATTAAAATTGAAAATTTCTGCTCTGCAAAAGTCACTGTCAGGAGAATGAGAAAACAGGCACAGACTCTAAGGAAGTATTTGCAAAAGGTATATCTGATGAAAGAATGTTTTCCAAAATATACAAAGGACTATTAAAACTCAACAATAAAAATTGAACAACCTGATGAAAAATAAGAGAGAAAAACAGACACTCCACGATAGAACATATTCAAATGCTATATAAGCATATGAAAATTGACTCAACATTAAATCTCATTGAGGAATGGTAAATTAAAACAAGAAGATAACACCACACACCTACCAGAACAACGAGAATCCAGAATGTTCACCAGATGATGGAAATTATCTCCAGCAACAGAAACTCTCATTCATTGTTTTGGGGTGAAAAATTAGACACTTTGAAAGACAGTTTGACAGCTCTTCCAAAACTAAACATATTTATCATATTATCTAGCAATTGCAGTGCTTGACTGACATTTTACCCAAATGGGTTACAAACTTATGTCCACCCAAAAACCTGCATACAAATGTGTATAGAAGGGTTTATTCATCATTGTCAAACCTGAAAACAGCCCAAATGTCTTTGAGTAGGTGAATGGATAAGTCAACTATGATAACAGATAACCAAATATTATTCAGGAATTTTTTTTAAAAATGAAAAAAAGCACCATCATACCAAATAGCACGTGGAGGAATCTTAAATGCATATTGTTAAGTGGAAAAAGTCAATATGAAAAGGTTACATACTGTGTGATTTCAATTATATAACGTTTTGGAAAAGGCAAAGTTAAGGAGACAGCAAACAGATGAGTGCTTTTCAGTTGTTGAGGAGAGGGAAGGAGCACAGAGGACTTTGGGGGCAGTAGCACTACTGTATACGATAGTATTAATGCTGAATACATGTCATTACACATTTCTCAAGCTTCCAGTTATTCTCTCTCTCTGGGTTTGTACAGTGCATTACTTTCTATCTTATCTTTTTTGTTTTTTGAGTTAGAGTCTCACTCTGCTGCTCAGGCTGGAGTGCAATGGAATGCTCACAGTCACCTCAGCCTTGAGCTGCTGGGCTCTGGCGATCCTTCTGCCTCGGTCTTCCAAGTAACTGGAACTACAGTCGTGCACCACCACATCCGGTTGGTTTGTTTATTTATTGTAGAGACAAGGTCTCACCAAGTTGCCCAGACTGGTCTCAAATCCCTGCCACTTTCAGGCAATTCCCTCACCTCGGCCTGCATTACTTTCACAGTATCAATATAAGCCAACAATCACTGATGTCTTCAACAAGAGATGCTTACCAAGCCTTAATGCCCAGCTTTTTTTTCTGGCACTCCATCAAGTACTGCCCGCATGACTGATTTTTAGTCTTCAGCTTCTCCAGAAACTGACCTGTTACTGCATGGCCCAAAGCTCCCATCATAAGTAACATTGTTACACTGTCTGATGGCAAACCCTCAGGCAAACAAAGACACTCTTTTCAGGCATGGCGTTTCCAGAAACTGAACATCACTTCCTGGCTGCTAAAGGTAAATAAAGGCCATATCTCACTTTGGAAAAGGTTAATTCCCAAATCACACAGGTTAATAATTCCCCAATTCATGACGCGGGTCTCCTCCATGTCTCTGCCTAAGGCTTTTTTACAGCAAAATAATACTATTTGTCTGGGCATCTCTATTTAGTAAGCTTTACAAAACAGACACAGCGATGGTATCATGTGATTATGCTAGACATGTGTAGAAGCCTGTCTGGATGTTGGAACTGATGATGTCACAAAGTATGATGAGAATGCTTGTTACAAAATGAGACTTTCTAAAGAGAGCGGGGGAGACTTCTCAAGTTGGTCCAAAAGTAGCTTGAGAGGAAAGGAATATGTGACTGTCTTGGGGTTTTACAGAGATTAAGGAATGGGGTTAGTGTAAGAGTACCCGAATGTGTCTTGAACTTTCAGCCTGTGCCAAAGAAGGAATCTTTCAAGCTTTATTATCAACTTGCCCAATTGGGCAAAATAGGAAGAGGAAATGGAAAGGTTTAAGTGTGCCGGTCATCAGACATCAAAAAATGGATTCTGACTCTCTGATTCAACATTGAATGTTTACTCTTGAGACTCCTGACTTCTTGATTGGAAAAGACCTCAATTTTCCTGATGCTAATAACTTTATCCACGCCCTTTCTTCGTGCACACATAGGACCCTTTGCACAATACAATTTTTGAAAGTGCTTCTGAAATACTCTAGACAACTTGCCTAGGATATCATTATACTTGCACGATAAAGATTAATGCGTTTATCAGATAAGAAATATGGTTAAATGATTTTTTCTTGAGTCAGAGTCTCACTCTGTCACCCAGGCTGGAGTGCAGTGGCATGCTCATGGCCACTGCAGCCTCGACCTGCTGAGTTCAGGCAATCCTTCCACCTCAGCCTTCCAAGTAGCTGGAACCACAGGCGTGCACCACCATGCCTGGCTAATTTTTTATGCATTGTAAAGATGAGGTCTCGCCAAGTTGCCCAGGTTGGCCTCGAACCCCTGGATTCAGGCAATCCTCTCACCTCCACCTCCCAAAGTGCTGGGATTACAGGTATCGGTGATTAAATAATTTTAAAGAATCATCTTTTGAAGGGTTTTAAAATGTCCATTTGAGGTTATGGCAATAAGCTTTGTATTCTATGATTTTTGTAGTAAAACTTTTTTTTTTTTTTTTTTTGAGTTGGAATCTCACACTGTCGCCCAGGCCGGAGTGCAGTGGCCACTCCCGGCCACCGCAGCCTCGACCTGCTGGGCTCCGGCGATCCTTCCGCTTCAGCCTTCCATGTAGCCGGAATAACAGGCGCGCGCTACCACGCCCAGCTGATTTTTTGATTTATTGTAGAGATGAGGTCTCGCTGCCCAGGCGGGTCTTGAACCCGCGGGCTCAGGCAATCCACTCACCTCAGCCTCCCAAAGGTGCGGGATTACAGGCTGAGCCACCGAGCCCAGCTTGTAGTAAAACATTTTTAAAATAATTTTTTAATTGTCATCATTCACTTTCCTAGAAAACATTTAACCCATCTTATAGATTTATATTTCTTCCCCTTGTACTTCAGTAAAAAATGTGAAGAATCTGAAACCAAGGTGTTTTTTTCCAGATTTGTGTGGTGTAAAAATGTACAAATGACAGATGCCTGTGTTCAATTTAGGTGGCCAAATGTGAATCCTACACAAGCACTAGTGCCAACAAATCTAAAGAAAGTGCCCTGATCACATAAAACATGATCATTTAGATAACAATTGTATGCCTATTCTCTACCACTTCCCAGGCTTTTAAATTATATACCATAAACTGGGTTTGATGGCTCAGCCTGTAATCCTGCGCTTTGGGAGCCTGAGGTGAGTGGATTGCCTGAGCCCGTGGGTTCGAGACCCACCTGGGCAACTTGGTGAGACCTCATCTCTACAATAAATCAAAAAATTTGCTGGGCGTGGTAGCACATGCCTGTAGTTACAGCTACTTGGAAGGCTGAGGCGGAAGGATCATCGGAGCCCAGCAGGTTGAGGCTGTGGTGGCCAGGAGCGTGCCACTGCAGTCCAGTCCGGGTGACAGAGTGAGACTCCAACTCAAAAAAAAAATTATATACCATATAGCATATACACGATAGAATATTATGCAGCCATAAAGAAGGACAACATTGTGAACTTCGCAGCACCTTGGATGGACTTAGAGTCTATCATACTGAGTGATCTATCATAGAAGCAAAGAACTGATAGCTGGGCGTGGTTGCCACACCTGTAGTTTCAGCTACTTGGAAGGCTGAGGCGGAAGGATTGCTGGAGCCCAGCAGGTCGAGGCTGCGGTGGCCGGGAGTGGCCACTGCACTCCAGTCTGGGTGACAGAGTGAGACTCCAACTCAAGAAAAAAAAGAAAAGAAACATGGGTATCACATGTTCTCACTCATAAACGGACCTTGAAAAATTATTGCAATACTGTAAGAAAGGGATTGGCAGTAGTGGGAACCTGCGGGGGCAGGGGGGCACACCTCATCAACAAGGGTACCTACCTGCTTTATGAACAGTTGTATACCTAACCCTGAATTGTACCCCACATATTTAAAATTTTTTTAAAAATTTAGGCTAGGCATGGTGGCTTAATCCTATAATCCCAGCACTTTGGGAGGCCAAGGTGAGGGGATTGCCTGAGCCCACGGGTTCGAGAACATTCTGGCCAACTGGGCAAGATCTTGTCTCTACAATAAATCAAAAAATTAGCCAGACATAGTAGCGCGCACGTATAATTCCAGCTATTGGAAGACTGATGTGGAAGGATTGCCTGAGACCAGCAGGTCGACGCTGGGGTGGCTGTGAGCATGCCACTACACTCCAGCCTGGGCAATGGAGTGAGACTCCAACTCAAAAATAAAAAATAAAAAACAAAATTTATACCATATAGTATCTTAAAAGTATGTGTTCTATAAATAGAAGGGTAGAAGGTTCCTTACACTTTAAGTTCAGTGGAAGACTTGGAATGATCCAAGATAATGATCCAAAATCTCATAATGTGGAAGCAAGAGCCATGTTACTAATGTGCAAGCATATCACTGGAATTTTGAAAATATGTTAATTATATCTTTAAATGTATCTCTCTAATTCCTCTCATTCTTGCCATTATCATTGCCACCATCATTGTCTCTTGCTTTTATTACTATAGTGGAAGTTGGGACTCATATATCTGTGTTGGAGACCACTGCCCTGCTTGAACTCTGCTGAAAACACACTTGGCATATGTGCAGTCACAACCAGCCAAGAATGCCTATAATGGCAAAGCCAAATAGCATGTCTGATGAGGCAAGTTCTAAAAGTGCAGTGTCTGTTGTGTTGGATTAGAAAAAAGTTATACATTGTCTTGCAAGCAGCTGCACTATATCTTGTAAACAGTCATGCTTTATCACAAAAGTTTTCTAAGATCAAAATGGAGTTTTCTTTGGACTATCTTTACTTTGACCTTGAAGGCTTACTTAACTATGTCATATTGTACTAATAAAAGTCTGATGGGTAAGAAACTAGGGGCCTTTATCCTGTGAGGCAAAGTGCCCCCTGGTTTCCCCACCTTCTAGTTCTTTTTTGTTGTTGTTATTGACAGAATTTTTTGGAAGTTGAGACTATTTTAATGTGGGGGGTACACATAAAGAATCAGCTGAGGTTTGTAGCTTGAGCAATGAGTTAATTCTACCAAATGAGATATGACTAGGTTTGAAATAAGGATAATGAGTTTGCTTTTGGGATACGTTGAATTTGAGGTACCTAAGAACTATCTAGGGATGAGATTACAAAACAGGAAAACTATTAGTCTAGAACTATGGATGTGGGCTACTACCTTCTAGTTCTAAAAGGTGTTTTGTGAATTGTGCTATACTGCGCCGTTCCTCTTTCAGGACCCTTTACTACCCAGCCAGCAGGACACAGCATATCTCCAAGGCCTTGTAGGTCTTGACCAGTAGATTGTCACTTAGGTCCCATAAAACACCTCATACCCTTCAGTCTTCATTCCCTACACCACCCCCCAGTTCCAGGCAAACATTAATCTACTTCCAGTCACTATAGATGTGGCTATTCTGAGCATTTCATATAACTAAAGTCATACAACACATGGTCTTATGTCTACCTTCATTCAAGGTAGCATGTTTCCAAGGGCCATGCCTATTGTAACATTTACCATCACCTCCTAACTTCTCCCTGCTGAGTAATATACCACTGTTGGATATACAAGTCTGTTTACCTATTATTTCATTATTTGATGGAACTTTAGTTTGTTAAACTTTCTGGCTCTTATGAAAATGGCTGCTGTGACTAATTGTATATGAAATATTTTTTCAGATATGTTTTTACTTCTCTGGGATATATTTCTAAGTAAAATTGTTAGGACATGTGATAACTGTAATTATCTTGTGGAACTGCCGAACTACTTACCGTGAAATTTAAAACAAAACCTATAGGTGTGATGGGTTTCTTCATTTGTTTGTTTGCTTGGGCTCTCCCCTCCCACCTCCCCCGCCATTAATGTCAACTGCTTGTGTATTAGGGGACTATTGTCAGTAACAGAGTTCATCTGATTCTGAGGATTAGTCAGGTGAAAGCATCACAGTAAAAGAGGACAAGTTTCCTGGAATTATTTGCAAATATTTGACTAAGATAAGAGAGTTGGGTAAAGATATGTGAGAATAAATATCCCTGAATTCTCACTGGTTTTGAATAATACATATTTTTCTTTTTCACATTATATCTCTCATTACTTACCTCTAGGTTGGTTTTGTAATTTGATTGTGGGACACACATTAAATTCTCAGTATCTATCTGGGACATAACATTCTCATAGCAGCCAGCAGGGTGCCTTAGAAGAAGCAGGCAAAGGCTTTCAATGCCTCCATTTAACATTAAGCCATGCCATTTCTATTCACACCAAATTGACCAAGGATCTCACAAAGCCAAGCCTGTTGACACACCGAACAAGGAAGTGCAATCCTCTCAAAGGAAAGTGCTGCCTCCAGCCATGTGGCCACACCTGATATCAAAGGGTAGAGATGCATAATTTTTTAATAGTGGGATGACAATTAATTGGGGGAAATATTACAATATAAGACCGTGCAGCTGCCATCAGAAATAATTTGTTCCTCTTTTGCCCACACAAATACAATGGAGTCCTCTTCACTCACAACACATGATGGTGGAGCAAAGAAATAAACCTCAATAAACCCTCCCATTTGGAAAAGGAAAAGAAAGAAAAGAAAGGAAATCAGAAAGCAATTTCTGATTCAGAGCAAATGTACAATTCTGCTGGGCAGATGTAGCCAGGGCCTGACTCCATGAGGGTAGGAATAAAGAATGATCTTCTTGCCGGGCTCGGTGGCTGTAATCCCGCATTTTGAGAGGCTGAGGTGAGTGGATTGCCTGAGCTCGCAGGTTCGAGAACCGCCTGGGCAACTTGGCGAGACCTCATCTCTACAATAAAATAAAAAAATCAGCCGGGCATGGTAGCGCATGCCTGTAATTCCTGCTACTCGGAAGGCTGAGGCGGAAGGATCACCGGAGCCCAGCAGGTCGAGGCTGTGGTGGCCGGGAGCAGCCACTGCACTCCAGTCTGGGGGACAGAGTGAGACTCCAACTCAAAAAAAAAAAAATGATCTTCTTCATGGCTCTAGCTCTTCCCCTTGAAAACAGGTTTCCAGTTCATTGTCTTTCATTGTTCTTGACTTCATCTGATCACAGCTCTCATAAAGTATCAGAAATAATGCCTTCCTTATGCAGTAAGCAGCATTCCCTAGCCACTTCTTTCCCACAAAAAATATATAGTCCCAAAGATTATTGTAAGTCTAAATGTAGTTTCGGTTTTTTAAATAATACAAACTGGCAGAACTGTCAAAAGCATAACAGTATAAAAAATAAGGTTTTAAAAATAGCACTGTATCTGATACCAAACAGCTACATATTCCAGTTATTACATCCAATTTGTAGCAACACATCCCTAGTTTGACAATTGTATTCCACAGTCTTCGTTTCTTGGCCAACACTCTAGTTTCTATTTACTAAATCCACCATTTCTTCCAAAAAGACCAATTCCACAAGAGCCACTGACAGGTCATTTCAAAGGATGTTAAGGTCATGGCCTTGATTTGGAATTTGCCATGATTTTGAGCATTAACTTGCCCTTGACCCTCAAAGCCATCTCTCAAATGTAATTTCTACCAGTTGGAGAGAAAACACAGTTACACATTTATTTATTTATTTATTTAGAGTTGGAGTCTCACTCTGTCACCCAGACTGGAGTGCAGTGGCTGCTCCCGGCCACCGCAGTCTCGACCAGCTGGGCTCTGGCGATCCTTCCACCGGCTAATTTTTAAATTATTAATTAAAAATTATTAATTTAAAAATTAGCCCGGCTAATTTTTTAAATTACTGTAGAGATGAGGTCTCGCCAAGTTGTCCAGGCGGGTTTCGAACCCATGGGCTCAGGCAATCCACTCACCTCAGCCTCCCAAAGCGCAGGATTACAGGCTGAGCCACTGAGCCCAGCTTAGTTACACATTTAAACTTTGTAGCTCAGCTAATTCATTTCTGAGTTCATCTTTACATAACACTGTGTCAAATGAAGTAGAAAGCAACATGGCACATTAGTATTCTCCTTTCTTGACTATACTGGTGGGTCTGATTTCCAGGAATGATCGCCCTTTCCCAGGAAATATTTGCAAATGCCTGAAGATACTTTTTATCGTCACATCTAGAGTGGGGCAACTGGCTATCTAGTGGGTAAGGGACAGGGATGCTGCAAAACATCCTACAGTGCATAAGCCAGCATCAAACAACAAAGGATCATCTGATCCACAATGTCAATAGAATGGAAAAAGCTACACATAAAAACATCAAACAAAAGAAAGCAAATTTATCTATATTAATATCAGACAAAGTAGACCTCAGAGAAAAATCAAATTGCCAGGGGAAAACAGAGAAGTTACATTAAAAAAAAAAGTCAGACTGCAACATTTTCCGTTACTTCTGCATGAGACTGTCAGCCTGCAGCAATCCTGGAAAAGAGACAGCTTCTACCAAACACACCCATATATCTTTGTAATAATGTTCATTAGAAACCTGTAGCTGCTTCCAGAAACTGGCAATGTGAAGTTTTCAGAAGTATTCTCAGCTCACTAACCACACGTGGTCATTGTCAATACTGGTGAACTGTTAAGTCGCAGTTCTTTGAGATGTTATCTCAGAGACCAGCTGGCTCTCTCCTCCTTAGATATAGACATAGCCACGTCTACCTATCTGCAGTTTTGCTTTCCATGGTTTATATTACCCACGGCAACTGCAGTCCAAAAACTTTAAACATTAAATATCTCCAAAAGAAACAACTCATAAGTTTTTAATTGTGCAGCATACTCATGTGATGAAATCTCATGTTGATCTGTCCTAGACAGATGTAAATCATGCCTTTATCCAATGTATCCACACTGTATATGCTAGTCATTTAGTAGCATCTGTTAGTCATTTAGTAGCATCTTAGTTACCAGATTGACTGTTGCAGGACTGCAGTGCTTGTATTCAAGTAATCCTTATTTTACCTAATAATAGCTGTAAGGCACACAAGTAGTGATGCTAGTAACTTGGATATGTGAAAGACAGGTTGTAAGCCAGGCACGGTGGTACATGCTTGTAATCCCAGCTACTCAGGAAGCCAAAGTAGGCAGATTGCTTGAGACTAGGAGTTTGAGACCAGTTAGGCAACATAGTAAGACCTCATCTCTAAAAAATGAAAATGAAAAAAAAAAAAAAAAAAGAATGGGCCTGGTGGCACACACCTGCAATATCAACTATTTGGAAGGCTGCATTGCACTACAATTCATCTGTGACTAGCCACTGCACTTCAGGCTGGGCAACACAGCAAGACTTCATCTCTTAAAAAAAAGAAGAGGACGGAGTGACTGTCAGTTGCTTCCTTTAAATGAAAGGCAACAGTTCTCAACTTACTAAGAAGAAAACCCATATGCTGAGGCTGCTAAAATTTGCAATAAGAACAAATCTGTGAAAATGTGGGAAAAAAAGAAATTAGTGTTAGTTTTGCTGTCACAATACATTATTCTCTGCCTGCACCCCATGCTGTTTAATTCACACAATATTGAATCTTAAAACTTAGTATCTTTTTTTTTTTTTTTTTTTTTTTTTTTTTGAGTTGGAGTTTCACTCTGTCACCCAGACTGCAGTGCAGTCAGTGGCCGCTCTCAGCCACCGCAGCCTTGACCTGCTGGGCTCCGGCGATCCTTCCACCTCAGCCTTCCAAGTAGCTGGAATTACAGGCATGTGCTACCACGCCCAGCTGATTTTTTTATTTATTGTAGAGATAAGGTCTTGCTGTCCAGGCGGGTCTCGAACCCGCAGGCTCAGGCAATCCACTCACCTCTGCCTCCCAAAGGCGCAGGATTACAGGCTGAGCCACCAAGCCCGGCTAAAACTTAGTATCTTTAATCTTCCAGGGGATACATACACATGAAGAAATCACACCTACTGCCCTTTCATTGATAAATGTTGAGACCACAATGATGTATGTAAGGAAGGTATAATATTAACAGACTTCAAATTTTAGGACAAAAATCACAAGTAGTAAAGTAGCCTTTTTAAGAAATTGCAAATTGAATACAATATTTTATAGTCTGGAATAACTGGCCATTTCCACACAAGCTCTTGCTTCTTTGATGTATATAATATTGTGAGTTTTCATTTATTTTGACTTGGAGTTATTCTGCAGATATAACATTTCAGGCCAATCTTGGAAAAGTAGACTTAGTTATCCCTCATATGACCTCTGATATGTAGTCTGTTGTGAGAATCGGTTTCTCTCCAGTATGCACTATCTGAATATTGACTAGGATTGAACACACTTTAAGGGCTTTGCCACACTCATTATTTGTAAGATTTCTCTTCAGTATGAATACTCCAATGACATGGTAGGGGTGAGTGATGATGGAAGATTTTGACACATGAAATCTACCACATTCATTACATTTTTAAGGTTTCTCTACAGCATGAATAATTGGGTGAAGCCTGAAGACACACTGTTGCTTAGAGGCCTTTCCATGTTCAGCACAGTTGTTATGACTTATCTCCTGTATACATTCTCCCAAAACTCAAAGCTGTGAACACTGATTTAAAAAAAACAAAACAACAACAACAAAAAAACATCTTTTCACACTTACTACTTTTGTAAGGTTTTTCTCCAATATGAACATTCTGATGTTTCAGTCTTGATCTCTAGGTAAAAGCCTTAGCACACACAAAACTTGTGTGGTCTCTCTCCAAGACATACGTTCTGATGTCCAGTGAGTTGTGATGCCTGATAAAAGCTACTGGCACACACAGTTATACAACTTCTCCTAGGTGTTAACTCCAAGAAATGATAGAATGGTGATAAAGGTTTTGCCACATTCACTTTATTTGTAAAGCATCTCCACTTTCAATTATCTGAAGATTCACAAGTTTTGACCTTTGAGTAAAATGCTTACCACACGCATTACATGTCTATGGTTCCTCTCCAGGATGTATATTTTTTACATCTGGTGAACACTAGTTTGAAACTATGCAGTGTGTACTGCATATGTAAGTATCATTTGGCGAGCGCAGCAGTCACAACAATGTCTAAAGGCCTTGCCACATTCAGTGTATTTGTAAGGTTCTTTCCAGTATGTTTTGTCTGGTGTTTAGTAAGTCCTGAGCGACTAATAAAAGATTTGCCACACTCATTACATTTATAAGGTTTTTCTCCAGAATGAATTCTTTGGTGCCTGTTGAGGCAAGACCACTGCCCAAAGGCCTTGCCACATTCAGTACACTTGTATGGCTTCTCTCCAGTATGACATCTCTGATGGTATACAAGCTTTGACCTTTGGATAAAAGTTTTACCACATTCATTACATTTATAAGGTTTCTCTCCAGTATGCACTACCTGATGATTAACTAGGATTGAACGCACTCTAAAGGCTTTGCCACACTCATTACATTTGTAAGGTTTCTCTCCAGTATGAATACTCCGATGACGTGCTAGTGGTGAGCGATGACGGAACACCTTGCCACATTCATTACATTTGTAAGGTTTCTCTCCAGTATGAATTCTCCGGTGACTTGCAAGGTTAGAAGCAGAACTGAAGACCCTGCTACATTCAACACATTTGTATGGCATCTCTCCAGTATGTCTTCTCTGATGGTACACCAAGCTTGCCCTATGTATAAAAGCTTTACCACATTCACTACATTTGTGTGGTTTCTCCCCTGTAGGATTTCTGTGATATCTTACAAGTTTAGAACTTTGGATAAAAGCCTTGCCAAATTCATTACAATTGGAAGGTTCTGCTCCAATATGAATTATCTGATGTTTGCTGAGGCTTGAACGCTCACTATATACTTTGCCACACTCATTACACTTGTGAGGTTTCTCTCCAGTATGACTTCTACGGTGTCGTGCCAGGCACGAGTAGTAACTGAAGACCTTGCCACATTCATTACATTTAAAAGGTTTCTCTCCGGTATGAATTCTCCTATGAATTGAAAGGTTTGCACTGTAACTGAAGACCTTGCCACACTCATTACATTTGTAAGGTTTCTCCCCAGTATGAATTCTTAGATGTCTTACAAGTCGTGAACTTTCACTGAACACCTTGTCACATACATCACATTTATATGGTTTCTCTCTGACATGGATTATCTGATGTCTAGAGAGAAGTGACCACCAATTAAAAGCTTTGCCACATTCATTACATTTGTAAGGTTTTTCTTCTCCGGTATGAATTCCCCGATGGCGTGCTAGGGATGAGTTGTGACTAAAGACCTTGCCACATTCATGACATTTGTAACGTTTCTCTCTGGTATGAATTATCTGATGTCTAGTGAGTAATGAGCCCATGTTAAAGGCTTTGCCACACTCATTACATTTGTAAGGTTTCTCTCCAGTGTGAATTCTCCGATGTCTTGCAAGATATGAATTTTGACTGAAGGCCTTGTCACATTCATTACACTTGTATGGTTTCTCTCCAGTGTGAATTCGCCGATGCTTTGCAAGATGTGAGGCTTGACTAAAGACCTTAGCACACACATCACATTTAAATGGTTTCTTTCCTGTATGGATTAACTGATGTGTAGTGAGGTATGAGCTCCGTCTAAAGGCTTTGCCACACTCATTACATTCGTAAGGTTTCTCTCCAGTATGAATTCTCTGATGAATTACAAGGCTAGAACTTTGAATAAAGGACTTGCCACATTCATTACATTTGTATAGTTTCTCTCCAGTATGAATTCTCCAGTGATTTACAAGATTTGAATTTTGACTAAAGGCCTTGCCACATACATCACATTGATATGGTTTCTCTCCTGTATGGATTATCTGATGTATAGTGAGGAGTGAGGCCCGATGAAAAGCTTTGCCACACTCATTGCATTTGTAAGGTTTCTCTGTAGTATGGATTACCTGATGGTTGGTAAGGCTTGAAGACACTCTAAAGGTCTTCCCACATTCATTACATTTATTAGGTTTTTCCCTAATGCATGCTTTCTGGTCTTGTGTGAGTAACAAGGGATGCAAAGCTTTCCCATATTTCCTAGAAATGTTAGTTTGGACACTAGGAAGCAATCCTTGAAGTGGTAAAATTGAGGAACCATTGTTAATTGTCTTCTCAATTTGATTACATTCATACATTTTCCCTTCAGTTTGAAATTTCTGCAGTTCAGCCAGATGTGACTGAAAGCTTAATCTAAGTTGATTTCCGATAGGCTTATTTTCTGCATCCCCTTGATAATGTCGATTTCTTTTGTCAGGGAGATTGTTTTGATGAGTCACAGGCACTCCTTTGTAATTTCTTTCACTATTTCTCCATTGAAACTCAAAATCATGTATATTTTTCTGGATTTCCCTGAAGTAAAAATTTTCAGTGTCATGGCTTTCATGTCTTTCCAACATCACTGTTTGGAATGTTTCTACTGCATCTCTGTTCTCTATTGTTGGTAATTCTTTGATCACACATTTAGGAGAGATATCTACAAGATACAATAAACATGGATTTTTAAATTAATTACAATTAATTGGCAAATAAATATTTATATTAGATGGCAATAAAATTTTCTACCATAATCTTCCATTTTTAGGAATATGGAAGGAACAAAATTGAAGAAAGAGTGACTACATGTTCTTCAAATCAATTTTAGGAAAGTCTAGCTTCAAACACCCAATGACCAAAACACTTATGTTGTGCAAACATATATTAGTACTAAAAGTATTTTTCCACCATGATCCCAAAGCACATACCAATTGGCAGTAAACATGGCTCTCTCATATTTGAAGAGAAAAAAGTCATATTTACTTCATATTTATTGTATGCAAATATATGTCAAACCGCAGTAAGATATACTATAATGGTAAATATCTACAACAAATGTGTCTAATAAATAATCCATGTAAATGGCAAATTAAAATTGCAAACCAAAAATAGCACTAAAAAAAGGAAGAATTTGTTTAAAGTTATAAAAACTAAAAACTTTCTGAATGCCTGTTATAAAGATATCTATACCCATGCAGATGAGGCATGTGAATATTAACAAGTGGTGCAGGTCACCTATATTGCATAATACATACTGAAAAACCATTATCTGGAAATCATAATAAAAATTAATAAACAGTCTAAGAACCTGTGATAATACCAGCAGGTTAGTAATTAGTATCTATAACATACAAATGTATGGTATGGTATGGTATGGTATGGTATGATATGGTATTCTCTCTTTTTTTTTTTTTGAGTTGGAGTCTCACTCAGTCGCCCAGACTAGAGTGCAGTGGCCGCTCCCGGTCACCGCAGCCTCGACATGCTGGGCTCCGGCGATCCTTTTGCCTCAGCCTTCCAAGTAGCTGGAACTACAGGCACGCGCTACCATGCCCGGCTAAATTTTTTTTTTTTTTTTTTTTTGAGCTGGAGTCTTACTCTGTCGCCCAGACTGGAGTGCAGTGGCCGCTCCCGGCCACCGCAGCCTCAACTTGCTGGGCTCCGGTGATCCTTCTGCCTCAGCCTTCCAAGTAGCCGGAATTACAGATGCGCGCTACCATGCCCGGCTAATTTTTTGATTTATTGTAGAGATGAGGTCTCGCCTGCCCAGGCAGGTCTCGAACCCGCGGGCTCAGGCAATCCACTCACCTCAGCCTCTGAAAGGCGCGGGATTATAGGCTGAGCCACCGAGCCCGGCTTAATTTTTTGATTTATTGTAGAGAAGAGGTCTCACCAAGTTGCCCAGGCGGGTCTTGAACCTGTGGGCTCAGGTAATCCACTCACCTCAGCCTCCCAAAGCACAAGATTACAGGCTGAGCCACCGAGCCCAGCTTGGTGTTCTCTCTTATGCATGAATTAATATTCCACAAGCAGCATATAGTATGAAAACTGGAAAATATGTCAAAATCTCTGACTTTTTAAAGTAAAAGTAAGGTAAACACATAACATTATAGAGAATAAAAGTTGGGGAAGGAGGCCAGACTCAGTGGCTCAGCCTGTAATTCCAGTACTTTGGGAGCCTGTGGGTTAGCAACCAGCCCAGCCAACCTGAGACCTCATCTGTACAATAAATAAAAATGAAAACTTAGCTGGGCGTGGTAGCGCATGCCTGTAGTTCCAGCTACTTGGAAGGCTGAGGCGATTGCCGGAGCCCAGCAGGTTGAAGCTGCAGTGGCCGAGAGGAGTCCTACTGCCCTCCAGTCTGGGTGACAGAGTGAGACTCCAACTCAAAAAAAAAAAAAAATTGGGGAAGGAAATGAGAGATCACAATTATGATTTCATGCCTGCAGTTATGTAACAATCAAGAGAGCAACTCCCTATTTATGCCTCACCTTTCATTATCCAGTTCACTGGCCATAAAGTATACATGACACAGAGATTGTACTTGGAAAATTTATCAATTAAGGTTAAAGACAATTCTGTTTGAAACAGACTGCAAAGTAAACATAAGATACAATGCAGGCTGCTATGGTCTAAATATTTGTGTCCGCCAAAATACATAAGTTGAGGACCTAACCCTCAATGTGATGTATTTGGATGTCTGGTCTTTGAAAGGCAATTAGGTCACGAGGGTGGGGTGAATTTCAGGAGCGCAATTAGAAGAGACATGAAAGAGTCTATTTATTCTCAATCTTTCTGCCATATGAGGACACTGAAAGAAAATAGCTAGGAGAAACAGAAAGAGGGCTCATACAACAAACAAACAAAACTGGCTGGCACCTAGATGGCAGACTTCCCAGTATCCAGATCTATGAAAAATAAATTTCTGTTATTTAAGCCACCCAACTATGTCATCTGTTACGGCAAGCAGAGCTAAGATCCAGTCAATGGACCATCTCATCACCAACATGACAGAATGCTGATATACCTTATTAAACTAAGAAATGTTTGAGTCCTTACTGTAAAACATATACTGTTCTAAGCTAGTTAACAGCACTAACGTCTTAAAAGCCTTGACATAAATCATCACTATTTTACAAAGACAGTAGGTCCACAGGATTCATGTATGACTTAATTTACACTGAAAGTAAGAGAAACAGAATATGAACCTCGGCTTGCAGGATCAAGCAACATGTGCTTACATACAACTGCCCAAGCAGGCAGCACAGATAACAACAGGTCACACCAAATACTAAGAGCTTAGAAACAAATACTTCAAAATCCAAACTGTGCTGCCAAAAATGTTATTCAGCCATCCCTCATAAGTAATGGTACATGCCATCACCTCCTGCACATATAAATTTAGGCAGTGTTCTGGGAAAGTTGTCAAGTGAATGAGGAGGTGTCATTCCCCACACAGTGAGAACAATGTAGGTGAGGCAGTCCTGAAAAACAGGGGTGGGTAGGAGTATCAAATTAATATGCTGTTAAGTAACTGTATAGTCTACCCAGATCAAGGTACTATGTTAAAAAAGGCCAGGCTGGAAAAAAAAGCAAGAGGGAAGGGCAAGGAGTAATGGGCATGTGAGGGCAAATTTTGTGTTTGCTTAGCTGTGGGAACATAATTATACAGGGAATACTTAAAATTATGACTCCTGGCCAGGCTCGGTGGCTCAGTTTGTAATCCCAGTGCTTTGGGAGGCCAAGGTGAGTGGATTGCCTGAGCTTGCGGGTTCGAGATCCATCTGGGCAACTTGGCAAGACCCCATCTCTACAACAAATCAAAAATTAGCTGGGCGTGGTAGCACACACCTGTATTTCCAGCTACTCAGAAGGCTGAGGCAGAAGGATCACCGGAGTTCAGCAAGTTGAGGCTGCAGTGGTCGAGAGCGGCCACTGCACTCCAGTCTGGGTGACAGAGTGAGACTCCAACTCAACAACAACAACAAAAAATTATGACTCTTGAAGAAAATAGGAACTGCTTTAGAAGTAACATCATACTGACCCATACTTAAATATGGGAATTATACTATGGGTGTGGGACAACACAACAAGAGAATGGATTTAAGAAGCAGGCAGAGTGATGACCTGGAAAGAAAGTAGGTTTGCATCTCTTATGACATGTGCTATGAAATTTATCAAATGGAATTTTCTTTGAGTTTTATTTCCAGGCATATACTCAAGAGAATCCCACATACGTAGTTTTAGGAGATATGTGAAAGAATGTTCTTAGAGTACAATACTGAAGCAAAAACTTGAAAATGGCCATGAATTAGAGATGGATGAGTTCATTTTGTATATACATATAGAGATACAATAAAACCTTATTGACAGTACAGCAATGTAAGGAGATTTGGGGTAAAGAATAAAGACCCCTGGCATAATAGGAAGCTATGTATTTGAGGAAACAAAGAAAGAAGATTACTGACAAAGTCTAAGTATATATTAATGGAAACATAGTATATATGGAAGTAATCTGTAATATCAAAAACATAAAATTGGAGCAGGTCTATAAAGGAGTAGCTTTTGCATGTGATTGAAGTTGTTATTAGTTTAAAATAAAATATTAAGGGAGTAGTTTCTGTATGTGATTGAAGTTATCAGTTTCAAATAAAATATAAAGTTAAAATGTTTTATGTAATTGCAATGGTAACCACAAAAAAAATCTATAAAATACACACACACACTATGGAAATCAAATCATGTCAGCATATAAAAAAAAACAAAAACCAAATTAAAAAGACAGTAAGAGAACTGAGGGGGGAAAAAATCTAGAAGAGATATAGAAATCATTTAACAAAATGTCAATCATAACTCTTCCCTAACCGTAATTACTTCAAATGTAAATGGTTTAAATTCCACAATCAAAGAAACAAATTGGCTGAATAAATGAAAAAAGAAGCTGGGCTCGGTGGCTCAGCCTGTAATCCCACGCTTTGGGAGGCTGAGGTGAGTGGATTGCCTGAGCCCGCGGATTCGAGACCCACCTGGGCAACTTGGCGAGACCTCATCTCTACAATAAATCAAAAAATTAGCCGGACGTGGTAGCGCGTGCCTGTAGTTCCAGCTACTTGGAAGGCTGAGGGGGAAGGATCGCCGGAGCCCAGCAGGTTGAGGCTGCAGTGGCCGGAAGTGGCCACTGCACTCCAGTCTGGGCGACAGAGTGAGACTCCAACTCAAAAAAAATGAAAAAAGAGGGCTGAACTACATTCTATCCTCAAAAGACCCAATTGAACTCTAAAATCACACACAGGCTAAATTGAAAGGACGTCAAAAGATATACCCCATAAAAGGTAACAAAACGAGATCAGAGATGGCTAAAATAGAATGAGTCAAAATATACTTTAAAAACTGGTGCAAAAGACAAAGAAAGACATTATATGATGATTAAAGCATTAATTCACTAGGAACATATAACAATTATGAATATATATGCACCTCAATAATATGAAGCAAAATTAGCAGAACTAGAGGGAGAAACAGTTCCACAGTAATAACAGGAGACTTCAATGGCCCATTTTCACTTATGGATAGAACAATCAAACAGAAGAAAAATTAAACAAACAAACCAAAAAAGGACTTAAACACCACTATAAATCAATTAGACATAGCTTTTATGTACAAATACAGCAGGATATAAATTTTTCTCAATTCACAAGGAATATTCTCCAGGACAAACACTGGAAAAGAAAAAGCAAGTTTAAAAAATTTTTTAAATAGAAATCACATAAAGTAACTTTACCAGCTGGGCATGGTGGTTCAGTCTGTAATCCCAGCACTTTGGGAGGCCAAGGTGAGAGGACTGCCTGAACCTGGGGGTTTGAGACCAGCCTGGGCAATTTGGTGAGACCTCGCCTCTCCAATAAATTACAAAAACTAGCCAGATGTGGTAGCGTGCGCCTATAGTTCCAGCAACTTGGAAGGCTGAGATGGAAGGATTGCCTAGGCCCAGCAGGTCGAGGCCGAGGTGGTTGTGAGTGTGCCACTGCACTCCAGCCTGGGTGACAAGAGTGAGACTCCAACTCCAAAATAAATAAATAAATAAATAAAGTAACTCCAACTCCAAAATAAATAAATAAAGTAACATAATGGAAGAAAACTAAAGGTCAACAGTAGATTAGAAAATCAACAAATATGTAAAATTTAACAACACACAACAACCAATGTCTTAAACAACCAATGTTATCAAGTTAGAAATCACAAGGAAAATTAGACTATATATCCTGAAACAAAAAAATGAAAACAAAACATACCAAAACTTATGAATTCAGAGAAAAGTGTTAAAATAAAAAAATTATGGGTATAAATGCTACATTAAAATAGAAGATCTCATCTGAACAAACTAACTTTACAACTGTATGAAGCAGAAAAGGAACTAAACTCAAAAACCACAAAAGAAAATAATAAAGAGCCGGGCTCGGTGGCTCAGCCTGTAATCCCGCAGCTTTGGGAGGCTGGGGTGAGTGGATTGCCTGAGCCCGCGGGTTCGAAACCCGCCTGGGCAGCAAGACTTCATCTCTACAATAAATTTAAAAAAAAAAAAAAATCAGCCGGGTGTGGTAGCGCATGCCTGTAATTCCAGCTACTTGGAAGGCTGAGGCGGAAGGATCGCTGGAGCCCAGCAGGTTGAGGCTGCGGTGGCCAGGAGTGGCCACTGCACTCTAGTCTGGGTGACAGAGTGAGACTCCAACTCAAAAAAAGAAAATAATAAAGATCAGAGCAGAGATAAACAAAAGAGAACAGAAAAGCACAAAACTAAGCATTTATTTTTTGAAAAGATCAATAAAACTGACAAACCCTTACCTAGATTAACTAAGAAAAAAATACAACTCAAGTAAAATTAGAAATGGCAGAGGATACATTACAACCAATTCAAGCAAAACGAATTTTAAGAGAACGCTATGGGCAACTATATGTCAACAAATAGGATAACCAGAAAAACATTTTTTAAAAAAACTTATGAAGACTGAATCATGAAGAAATAGGATAGCTGAACAAACATACCTATAACTTGCAAGAAGATTGAATCAGCATTCCAACAACAACAACAAAATCAAAGACCAGTTTGGCTTCATTAGAGAATTCTACCAAATTAAAGAATGAACACCAATCCTCACCAACTCAAAAAAAAAAAAAAAAAAAAAAACCCAAAGAGGAAGCAATATATCCAAATTAATTCTATGAGGCCAGCATTATTCTGATACCACAGGCAGACAATGACATTACAAAAAAAGAAAATTACAGAGTGATGTCCCTGATGAACATTGATTAAAAAATCCTCAACAAAATAGTAGCAACCAAAATTCAACAATACATTTAAAGATCTGAACACCATGACCATGTGGAACTTACTCCTGCAATGGAAGAACGCTGCAACATGAGACAGTGAATTAATATTCCACAACAACTGAAAGAACACACACAAAAAAGCAAAACACTTGATCATCTCAGTTAATGCAGAAAAATCATTTGAAAAATAAAAATCAACTCCCTTTCATAATAAAACTACTCAACAAACTAGAAATAGAATGAAACTACCTCAACATAAAGAGGCCATATATAAAAAGCAGAAAATACAGGTGCTTTTGAAAAGTTTATTTGGCCAGGCTCAGTGACTCAGCCTGTAATCCCAGCACTTTGGGAGGCTGAGGCGAGTGAATTGCCTGAGCCCTCGGGTTCGAGACCCACCCGGGCAACTTGGTGAGATCTCTTCTCTACAAAAAATCAAAAATTAGCCAGGCATGGTAGCGCACTCCTGTAGTTCTGGCTACTTGGAAGGCTTAGGCAGAAGGATCGCCGGAGCCCAGCAGATTGAGGTTGCGGTGAACGGGAGCATGCCACTGCACTAAAATCTGGGTGACAGAGTGAGACTCCAACTCAAAAATAAAAGTTAATGTATTCCTCATTCCCTGTCCATGATGGGGAAAAAAATACAGTTTTTATAAACAACAATGGAGAAGTACTTGAAGTGCAAGAAATGGGTTAAATATAAATTAAAATAAGATATTTAAATATTAATTTAGTACACCAAGATGGATATAATGAATCCAGATAGAAGGATATTATTAAAATACAGTGTTTGTTTTGAGAAAGAAAAAAAAAGTGAAATTTAAACAAAATTCAACAAGTTATAAATAGAAAATTAAAACATACTATTGAAAAGTAGTGTATCAGCCGGGCTCGGTGGCTCAGTCTGTAATCCTGCACTTTGGGAGGCTAGGTGACTGGATTGCCTGAGCCCGCGGGTTCAAGACCCACCTGGGCAACTTGGCAAGACCTCATCTCTACAATAAATCAAAAACAATTAGCCGGGCGTGGTAGCATGCACCTGTGGTTTCAGCTACTTGGAAGGCTGAGGCGAAGGATTGCTGGAGCCCAGCAGGTCGAGGCTGCAGTGGCTGGAAGCGTGCTACTGCACTCCAGTCTGGGCGACAGAGTGAGATTCCAACTCAAAAAAAAAAAATGTAATGTATCTTAGATTCCAAAGTATAATCAATTTAATAGTATTTCTGCAATTAAGATAGTAACTTGATTTTTAAAATATATTCTCAAGATATCAGACATTTCCAATTTTAAGAATTGTAATAAATTTAACTGACAAACAAATACTTTAAAAGTAGAAATTCAGTCACATGAAACAGAAGTAAAAGGAATAACTAAAACTGTCTTATCAAAAGAAATATTGTGGCTGGGCTCGGTGGCTCAGCCTGTAATCCCGCGCCTTTGGGAGGCTGAGGTGAGTGGATTGTCTGAGCCCGTGGGTTCGAGACCCGCCTGGGCAGCGAGAGACCTCATCTCTACAATAAATCAAAAAAATCAGCCGGGCATGGTAGTGCATGCCTGTAATTCCGGCTACTTGGAAGGCTGAGGCGGAACGATTGCCGGAGCCCAGCAGGCGAGGCTGCGGTGGCCGGAAGCGGCCACTGCACTCCAGTCTGGGCAACCGAGTGAGACTCCAACTCAAAAAAAAAAAAAAAGAAATATTCTGAAGCTTGTGTTAGTTTTAGGAGAACTATTGCTGAGTTACACCATCTGCACTAAAGAAAATCTTGTAAAAGATGTAAAACAATATACATTCCCCACAAAACACTACCACAAATAGCAACATAAAACAAAGAGCACCAAGTATCCTTAAAAATATGAAACTGGGCCAGGCTCAGTGGCTCAGTCTGTAATCCCAGCACTTTGGGAGGCCAAGGTGAGTGGATTGCCTGAGCCCATGGGTTTGAGACCCGTGTGGGCAACTTGGCGAGACCTCATCTCCACAATAAATCAAAACTAGCTAGGCGTGGTAGCACAAGCCTGTAGTTCCAGCTACTGGGAAGGCTGAGGCATAAGGATCGCCGGAGCCCAGCAGGTCGAGGCTGCAGTGGCCGGGGGTGGCCACTGTACTTCAGTCTGGGTGACAGAGTGAGACTCCAACTCAAAAAAAAAAAAAAAAAAAATGAAACTGATCAAGAGATAAACGAAAACAAAGTTTATTTTCAAGATTATCCTGGGCAAGTTGGCAAGACCTCATCTCTACAATAAATCAAAAAATTAGCTGGGCATGGTGGCACGTGCCTATGCTTTTAGCTACTTGGAAGGCTGAAGCAGAAGGATCACTGGAGTCCAGCAGGTCGACGCTGGAGTGACTGTGAGTGTGACTCTGGGTGACAGAGTGAGACTCCAACTCAAACAAATAAATAAATTCCAAGTTTTGGGGGGTCCCTCCCCCTCGTTAACTTTTACATGTCTAAAGGGCAGAGTGATAAGTAGAGAAGAAGACATTTATTTTCAGAACTCACAAGATATCATTTGTTTTTCCACAGAATTCTCCTACTTGTGAAGAGTTTCCCAAACACTACTTAATGGTACAGCTTCCACTGTCCCCACCTGAGCTCTTACCTGAGTTAACACCTTTGATCCATTCCCCCCTATTTGGTTTTCTTGTTATCTGCATTTGGCTCTCGACGGTCCAGGGCTCTTTCCCTTGCTCCAACATGGAGATAATATTCAGGTCAGAAAGAGAGATTCCTGCTTATAAAAAGAAAGGAACATGATGTGCTAGGGCCTTTCCAGAATCCCAACTCTACAATTAGGTAAAAGAGAGGACATGACAGATGGATCTAGAAAAAAATCTCACTACTCAACCACTGACTGTCTCTTTCTGAATGCTTAGAAAGCACTGTAAGACATCTAGCTTTCTTCCAAGAACTGCTGAATCAAAAGCACAGGGTAGAACACAGAGAACAGGCTATTTTAAAAGTCTTTCATACAGTTTTACGTACACTTTCATTTCTGAAACCAACATTGCTGTACAATGAAGGGGGCAGTTAAAGGTCAGATGATTCAATATGAAAGTTTCATTTGTGAATCAACAGGGCTTCAATCTCAGCCAAATAATATGGGGCTCCCAAGAGACACACAAGGGAGAATAAAAAAATACACCTGGGTAGCCAGACATGGTGGCTTATGCCTATAATCTCAGTGCTTTGAGAAGTTGATGCGGGAGGACTGCTTGAGGCCAGCAGTTTGAGATCAGCCTTATAAAATTTAAAATTAAAATATTAGTTGGGCATGGCAGTGCATGCCTGTAATCCTAGCTACTCAGGAGGCTATGGTGGGAGAATTCCTTGAGCCCAGAAGTTTAAGGTTGCAGTAAGCTATGGTCATACCACTACTCTCCAGCCTGAACAAAAGAGGGAGATTGTATTAAGAAAACAAAAACCACACATACACACAGGGCAAGATCCCAACTGGAGGGAAGTTATTCTCACCCAGGGAGACTAGGTTCCTATAATTCTCCAACATCACATCCCTGTACAAAACTTTCTGGGCAGAGTCCAGGCACTTCCACTCCTCTTCAGAGAATTCTATAGCCACATCCCTGAATGTCAAAGGTCCCTGAAATAAAAAACACATTTCAACAAGGTACAGTGAGGAGAGTTATTATCTTTATACAAAATGAGGAGAGAGCCGGGCTTGGTGGTTCAGCCTGTTATCCTGTTGGGAGGCTGAGGTGAGTGGATTGCCTGAGCCCACGGGTTTGAGACCCGCCTGGGCAACTTGGCGAGACCTCATCTCTACAATAAATCAAAAAATCAGCCAGGCATGGTAGCGCATGCCTGTAATTCCAGCTACTCGGAGGCTGAGGCAGAAGGATCGCCGGAGCCCAGCAGGTCGAGGCTGCAATGGCCGGGAGCGGCCACTGCACTCCAGTCTGGGCGACAGAGTGAGACTCCAACTCAAAAGAAAAAAAAAATGAGGAGAGAACTGTAAGGATTGATTTGACTGGCGTATATGTTTTGACATATTCATGTAAGGCATTTGTGAGAAAGTCATCTGTCCTTAATTCTGGTTTGATCTAAATTTAATGAGATTCTGATATCCTTTAAATCTGTGTGGATTTCTCATTCTTGTGGATAATATAAGAAATACAAGCTGGGCTGGGTGACCCAGCCTGTAATCCCAGCACTTTGGGAGGCTGAGGTGAGTGAATTGCCTGAGCCCGCGGGTTCGAGACCCACCTGGGCAACTTGGCGAGACCTCATCTCTGCAATAAATCAAAAATTAGCCGGGCATGGTAGCGCGCACCTGTAGTTCCAGCTACTTGGAAGGCTGAGATGGAAGGATTGCTGGAGCCCAGCAGATCGAGGCTACAGTGACCGGGAGTGGCCACTACACTCCAGTCTGGGTAACAGAGTGAGACTCAAAAATAAAAAGAAAGAAATACACACGTAAGAAATCAACATGGGCTATCTCTATACAAATGTCAGATATTATGTTCAACACACTAAGTGATATGCAGCATCTAGATGAGCTAAAATACAAGTGGTGTCAGCAGAGAGGACAGCGTCCACAGTGGCTTTAAAGAAAGGTCACAGGCCAGGCTCGGTGGCTCAGCCTGTAATCCCAGCACTTTGGGAGGCCGAGGTGAGTGGATTGCCTGAGCCCGTGGGTTCGAGACCCACCTGGGCAACTTGGCAAGACCTCATCTCTACAATAAATCAAAAATTAGTCAGGCGTGGTAGTGCATGTGCGTAGTTCCAGCTACTTGGAAGGCTGAGGTGGAAGGATCGCCGGAGCCCAGCAGGTCGAGGCTGCAGTGACCGGGAGCAGCCGCTGCACTCCAGTCTGAGTGATAGAGTGAGACTCCAAGTCAAAAAAAAAAAGAAAGGTCACAAACAAAACTGTGATGATGACAGCAATAGCAATCAAAGACTGAAACTTATAACATTTCCGCATTACTCCAAATCCATTACATGTTCTACCTTAAATAACAACATAGTAGCCCATGAGGGAAAGATCTGCTCCCATCTTACTAGGAGACACTCTAAAAAACTTACCTTAGCCGGGCTCAGGGGTTCAGCCTGTAATCCCACGCCTTTGGGAGGCTGAGGTGAGTGGATTGTCTGAGCCCACAGGTTCGAGACCCGCCTGGGCAGCGAGACCTCATCTCTACAATAAATCAAAAAATCAGCCAGGCGTGGTACCACATGCCTGTAATTCCGGCTACTTGGAAGGCTGAGGCGGAAGGATCACCGGAGCCCAGCAGGTCGAGGTTGCGGTGGCCGGGAGCGGCCACTGCACTCCAGTCTGGGCAACAGAATGAGACTCCAACTCAAAAAAAAAAAAAAAAACTCACCTCAGATGAACAACCTGAAGGTGGCAGAAATGTCAAGCCCCTGAACCCAGATGCCTGCAAATTAGAGTTAAACCAAAGGAATCAAACAATTAAATAATGGTTACAGTATGTCTTAGTCTCTCTGTACTACTAAAATAAAATAAGATACACTGAGTAATTGACAAACAATAGAAATTGATTTCTCATGATTCTGCTGGCTGGGAAGCTCAAGATCAAAGTACCAGCAGGACTGATGTCTGGTGAGGTTTGCTCTCTGCTTCCAGCATGGTGCCTTATTGCCACACCCTCTGGAGGAGAGGAACACTGTGAACCCACATGGTGTAAGGAACAGATAGTGCAAAAAGCAATGAACAAGCCCTTTTCTAAGTGCACCTAGTCCCACTGATAAGAGCCAGGCCCTCCTGATTCAATCTCCTTCTAAAGGAGATAATACTATTGCATTAGGGTTTACATTTCAACATGGATTTTGGAGAGAAAAACACTCAACCCATAGCATTCCACCCTGGCCCCTCCAAAATTCATGTATTTCTCACATACAAAATATATTCATTCCATCCCAATAGCCTCCAAAGTCTTAACTTGTTCTATTACCAATTCCAAAGTCTACAGTCTAGTGTCGTATCCAATTATAACCTAAACCAGATATGGGTGACTCTCAAAGGTTTGTTTCATCCTAAGACAAACTGTTCTCCAGCTATTAACCTGTGAAATTAAACAAGTTATGCGCTTCCAAAATACAATGGTGGTGCAGACATAGGTTAGACAGGAAAAAAGGGCTAACTGGTCCCATGTAAATCTGAAATCCAATAGGGTACACATATTAAATGTTAAGGCTTGAGAAGAGTCTTATTTGACTTGATGTCCCGCCTTCTAGACATCCTGGAATGAGATGGTTTTGCCCTAGTGGCTTTGCTGGCATGACCCTACATGAGAGTTTTCACATGTGTGGTCGAGTGCCTGAAGTGCTCTCAAGTCGGGATCACATACCAGTGACTTGGCAGTTCTGGGGTGCCAGGGGTATCCCTGCTCCCAAGAGTTCTACTAGACAGTGCTTTAATAGGGACTATGTGAGATGGCCCCACCTCCATGGCATAACTATGCATACCCTGATGAGGACCCTTGGAGGTGGCTGCAACCCCATGGTTCCACTGGGCACTGCCCTAGTGGGGACTTACTGTGGCCGTTCCACCCTGTGATATATCTCTGCCTAGGCTCTCTATGTGACATTCTTTGAAATCCAGGTGAAAGCAGCCATGCCTCCACAGCTCATGCCCTCTGCACACTTGCAATATGTACTACATGGATGACACCAAGGTTTACACCTTGTGCTCTCTGGCGTGGTGGCTAGGGCCATACCTGGGCCCACTTGAGCCACAGCTGGGATAGCTGAGAAGCACTGCTTCAATATACAGAGATAACAGATTTGAGGTAGTTGAGTTCCAAGATCCAAAGGACACTCTTCCTTGAAATTATTCTGCCCTCAAGGCCCTGACATTCTGGACCTGTAACAGGCATGGCAGCCTCAAAAGGTTCCCAAATGCCTTTGGAGTATTCTCCCCATTGTCTTAATAAACAGCATCTGGGCTTCCTTCTATCCATACTAATCTCTTTATCAAAGGTCTCTTGGCTACACCCTTGATTTTCTCTCTTAAACACACTTTTTTTATCCTTTACGTGACCAGGCTGAGAATTTTTTCAAATCTTTAAATTCTGCTTTACCTTTGATGATAAATTGTGTCTTTAACGCATTTCTCTTTTTAAATTTTACTATAAATAGTTAAGAGAGGGCATGCAGCAACCTGAACAATTTGCTTAGAGATTTTCTTTCTGTCAAATATCCTAGTTCATCACTCTTACATTTGGCTTTCCACAAAGTACATGGACATAATTCAGCCAAATTCTTTGCCACTTTGATACAAGGGTAGCCTTTCCTCCAGTTTCCAATAAGATAGTCTTCATTTCCATATAAGACCTCATCAGAATTGCCTTTACTATCCGTATTTCTACCAACGTTCTGATTACAACCACTTTGATTATCTCTAAAACTAATGATTTCTCTACAGCTCTCCTCTTCTTCTAAGCCCTCAGCAGAAATGGCCCTTAATGTTCTGCTCCTGGCTTTTTCCAGAATTCATTTAAAAAATGTTCTAGCTTCCAGCTGTTACCCAATTCCAAAGCCACTTCCACATTTTTAGGTATTTGTTATAGCAACACTCCACTTCTGGCACCAATTTCTATCTTGGTTTGTTTGTGCTGCTATATCAAAATATCTTAGACTAAGTAATTTGTAAAAAAACAGAAATTTATTTCTCATAGTTCTGTAGACAGGAAAGTCCAAGATGAAGGGCACCAGTAGGTTGGTTGTCTGGTGAGAACCCCACTCCCTAGTTCCAAGATGGTGCCTGCTGCTGAGTCCTTTGGGGGCAGGGATTAATTCTGGGCCCTCACATCATGGAAGAAAGAAGGAAAAGAGAACACTCCCTTTAGCCTGAAGCTCTTTTTTTTTTTTTTTTTTTTTTTTGAGTTGGAGTCTCACTCTGTCACCCAGACTAGAGTGCAGTGGCCACTCCCGGCCACCGCAGCCTCAACCTGCTGGGCTCAGGCGATCCTTCCGCCTCAGCCTTCCAAGTAGCCGGAATTACAGGCATTTGCTACCATGCCCGGCTGATTTTTTTATTTATTGTAGAGATGAATTCTCACTGCCCAGGCAGGTCTCGAACCCGCGGGCTCAGACAATCCACTCACCTCAGCCTCCCAAAGGCGCGAGATTACAGGCTGAGCCACCGAGCCCGGCCTGAAGCTCTTTTATAAGAAGGCTCATCACATTCACAAGGGCAGAGCACTCATTACCTAATCACCTCCCAATGGCCCCACCTCTTAATTCTGTTGCATCAGTGATTAAGTTTCTACATGAATACTGGAGAGGACACCAATATTTAGACCACAGCATGAGAAGTATGTTGACAGAGGATTACCTGAACAAACTTGAAACAAATTTAAGGATAACAACATGGAATTGCATAAAAGGTCATTAATATATACACACACGTAGGCACAAAATACATTACTATGCATACAACTAACTGATTTATGTGACAGTGCAGAAAAAATGTGAAGCCATAAAAACATGTGAGACATAATTTAAACTATTAAGTAATAAACTTAATTTATGAAATGTTAGCTGGGCTCCATGGCTCAGCCTTGTAATCCCATGCTTTGGGAGGCTGAGGTGAGTAGATTGCCTGAGCCTGCGGGTTCGAGACCCACCTGGGCAACTTGGCGAGACCTCATCTCTACAATAAATCAAAAAATTAGCCGGGCGTGGTAGTGCACGCCTATAGTTCCAGCTACATGGACGGCTGAGGTGGAAAGATTGCCGGAGCCCAGCAGGTCGAGGCTGCGGTGGCCAGCAGCGGCCATTGCACTCCAGTCTGGGCGACAGAGTGATACTCCAACTCAAAAAAAAAAAAAAAAGTATGAAATGATGTATTTTTTAGAAAAACCACGAACTTCTGCATCTATGCATTAATGCACACACACACTTAAATTAACTGAAATAAGAGGAATGATCTCTCAGTGAAATATTCTTTGGAGTATTTTAAAAATAATTATTCTCAAGCACATGTATTTCAGTATGCTTAAGACATTAAAAATGTATAACTTGTACATTTTGTTTGCAAACTATTCAAATTAGGCTAGTAAGAAAAGTACAGAATTTTAAAAAACACAAAAACTTCAGCAATATTCTCTACTAAATGCCTATATTTTAAAATATAAGTGAGGGGGGGGAGTGGGGTGCAGGAAGAGGGGGAGGAGTCGGGGTGGGAGAGCCCTGCCAAGCGCCCACCCAGACTCCTCCCGCCACGCACCGGCCTGCGCCTTCTCCGGTGCGCATCGCCCCACGTACCAAGGCGCGCTCCTCACTAACCGGTTCCTGCTCGCCCAGCATCTGCGCCATGCCCCACCGCCAAGGCTTCAACAGACCTCACCAAAATGCCACCTCAAATGGAACATGCCATGGAAACCATGTTTACATTCCACAAATTTGCTGGGGATAAAGGCTACTTAACAAAGGAAGATCTGAGAGTACTCACGGAAAAGGAGTTCCCTAGGTTTTTGGAAAATCAGAAAGACCCTCTGGCCGTGGACAAAATAATGAAGGACCTGGACCAATGCCGAGACGGCATAGTTTGGGCTTCCAGAGCTGCTTTTCGCTCATCGCTGGCCTCACCATTGCATGCAACGACTATTTTGTAGTACACATGAAACAGAAGGGAAAGAAGTAGACAGAAACGAGCAGTGCCTCCCACCCTGCTAAGAATTATCCCACAGGGTCACTGAAGGAATCCGCCCAAAGCTTCCCCCTGTATAAGGATTCTGTGAGCAGATCAGAACCCTTAAAAAATGTACAAACAAAATCCAACTCCCATGTGACAAGCAGAGAAGACAAGTTAATTGAAGGCTAGATAAGTTTTTGATTTTTATATTGTTTGCACCCTCTTGCCCTCAATAAATAAAGTGCTTTTTTAGTTCTGAAAAAAATATATATGTGTAATTTTATCTATTTAAATTTAGATACTTATGCATTAACAAAAACAAATGGGGTTTATTTGTTTTCTATAGTGAAGATGGCATGTACAGAAGCAACCACTGTGACATTCTTTATAACAATGAAAAATTGTAAAAGACTCATACGTCTTCACTTAGAAATCACTCCAAAGAGGATACAAGAGAATAAACTATTTATGACTAGGTGCTCACACCTGTAATCCCAGCACTTTGAGAGGCCAAGGCAGGAGGACTGCTTAAGTCCATGAGTTCCAGACCAGCCTAGAGAACATAGCAAGACCTCATCTCTACAAAAAATAAAAAAACTAGCCAGGTATGGTGGCACATGCCTGTAGTCTCAGCTATTCAGGAGGCTAAGGCAGGAGAAACGCATGAGCCCTGAAGGTCATGGCTGCAGTGAGCCATGATCATGGTACTGTACTCTAGCCTGGAATCTGATTCAAAACAACAACAAAAATTACTCATATTTATAATATTAACATGAAAACATGTAAATTTCAAAAAAAACCCTGCAAAATAAAACATCACGTCACCAAATAATTTTTCTCAAAAATATCAATGACATGTAAATGCATCTTAACACCTTGCACTGACTTGCCACAGGACTGACAACAGTAGCTATTCATATAGACATCAGGAATGGTGGAAGAGGTGACAGGGAAGGGGACATTAGGTTCCTCCAGTTTTGGCAACTGAAAGATTACTTCCTCAGGATGGTACATTTCCTATTTTGCTAGATCTGGCAAGATTCCCCCACTCTTCCCAGATGCAAAGGTACCCTCTCCCAACATCATATGAGAGTTCCCACTCATTTAAACAAAACTTAATATTATGTTCTTCTTACATTTTGAGACTCTGGGGAAAATAACAATCCTCTGTCCATTTTCCAATTTCTTGGGAATATGAGTAGGTTTCATTATTTTGCAGAAATTTATATAAAAATTTTTCATTCTTTGCTGAATATCCTTTCCTTTGAATGTATTAAGAGCTATTTTACATTCTGCAGTTTTTTGGGGTTTTTTTAATTGGAGTCTCACTCTGTCGCCCAAACTGGAGTGCAGTGGCTCACTCATGGCCACTGCAGCCTTGACCTGCTGGGCTCAGGTGATCCTTCTGCCTCAGTCTTCCAGGTAGTTGGAACCACAGGCATGTGCCATGACGCCCAGTTGATTTTTTGATTTATTGTAAAGACAAAGTCTTGCCATGCTGCTCAGGCTGGTCTCAAACCTCAGATAATCCTCTTACCTCCACCTGGGATTAAAGGCGTGAACTACTGTTTAACCAGCTTACAGTTTAACTTACACATGATTTGATGTCCTTTTTTTAGATGACAATACTACTTTTCTTTTTTTTTTTTTTTTTTTTTTGAGTTGGAGTCTCACTCGGTTGCCCAGACTGGAATGCAGTGGCCGCTCCTGGCCACCGCAACCTCAACCTGCTGGGTTCTGCGATCCTTCCGCCTCAGCCTTCCAAGTAGCCGGAATTACAGGCATGCGCTACCACGCCCGGCTGATTTTTTAATTTATTGTAGAGATGAGGTCTCGCTGCCCAGGTGGGTCTCGAACCCCGCGGACTCAGACAATCCACTCACCTCAGCCTCCCAAAGGTACGGGATTACAGGCTGAGCCACCAAGCCTGGCTCTTTTTATTTTTGAGTTGGAGTCTCATTCTATCTCCCAGGCTGGAAGGCAGTGGCACGCTTACAGCCACCCCAGCGACTACTCGCTGGGCTGTGGCAATCCTTCCACCTCAGCCTTCCAAGTAGCTGCAACGACAGGTGCACGCTAACGCGCCCAGCTAATTTTTTTTTTTTTTTTTTGAGTTGGAGTCTCACTCTATCACTCAGACTGGAGTGCAGTGGCTGCTCCCAGCCACTGCAGCCTCTACCTGCTGGGCTCCGGCGATCCTTCCGCCTCAGCCTTCCAAGTAGCTGGAACTACAGGCGCACGCTACCATGCCTGGCTAGTTTTTTTGATTTATTGTAGAGATGAGGTCTTGCCAAGTTGCCTGGGCGGGTCTCGAACCCCGCGGGCTCAGACAATCCACTCACCTCAGCCTCCCAAAGCGCTGGGATTACAGGCTGAGCCACCGAGCCTGGCAGGTGATAATACTTTTAAGTGTGAAGCCAAAAGATTTTCTTGATGCCCCCTTTTTGTTTTTTACATTTTATTGTTTATATTTAAGGCATACAACATGCTATAGTATAGATAGTAAAAGTCACTAGAATTTGACAAATTAAGATATCTATCATCTCACACAGTTATCCATATCTTCTTGTTTCTAATAGCAAGAGGAAAGAGCAGCTAAAATCTCATCTAGCATTAATCCCATATATAATAAAATTTTACGATGTATAGTCTTCATGTTGCACATACATCTGAGTATCTAAGCTCCATCTCTGCTTGGAATTTTACCACAAAACAAATACACATATCATGCGATGTTGAAAATAAATGTAATATTTAATAATAATTGGTGCTATGAGAATCTGGCTCCATCTTCTGATAATGAAAAAGTTCTGAAGGCCGGGCGTGGTGGCTCAGGCTGTAATCCCAGCACTTTGGGAGGCCAAGGCAAGTGGATTGCCTAAGCCCACAGGTTCGAGACCCACCTGGGCAACTTGGCGAGATCGCGTCTCAACAACAAATCAAAAAATGCGCCAGGTGCAGTGGCGTATGCTTGTAGTTCCAGCTACTTGGAAGGCTGAGGTGGAAAGATCACTGGAGCCCAGCAGGTCAAGGCTGCGGTAGCCAGGAGCATGCCACTGCACCCCAGTCTGAGCGACAGAGTGAGACTTTAACTCAAAGAAAAAAAAAGAAATATAGTGACACACTGGTTTAGGTTCAATGTAATATAAATGTAATATGAAATCAAGCAGAAAAGATATCCCCTTAAAGGTCTCCTTTTCCATATTTTACCAGATACTTGTGCACATGAATATATGACTTCCACATGCAGCTCCTCTAACCCTGGTCTATAGAGCTGATGGTGCACGACGTGGCCCCTTAACAACCCTGCTGCCCAACAGCACTCACAGCATGGGGCCCACACCCAGTCTCCATCCACATGTGGGTGTGAGCCCTTCCCAGGACCATGACCAATGGGGCCTCCCCATAAGTTCATGTCACTGGGTCACGGGGAGACAAAATCTAAGTGGAGACGAGAAGGACCGAAGGAAGGCAGGGGTGAGTGCAAGCCCACGTCGGGCAGGATGTTTCAGACTCAGAGATGAGTAACTCCAACACCTGGCATTTCAGAACACAAGGAAACAAAACAACCCAAGAATGTCACTTTACCGGACTAAGAGACATTCCTGAATCCTTTTCTTTTCTCTTCCTCATCTTCTAAGCATCATCCTCATGTAACATGAGTCTTTAGAAGTCAAACCTGAAAGTCAAAAATATGTTGTTCAATGCTTGTAAACAACTCATTCCTTTCTGTGCCACCACTGAACACACAGGGAAGACCTCACCATGTGGAAAGACAGGCCTCTGCTGCCCACAGTACTAGATGGAACACAGGGACAAAAACTCTTATATAACACAAAGACCAAGTGAGGCTTGACCCCTTTCTTCAGAACCTGCTCCTCTCCTGGTGACACCTGCACACTTGTTGCAGCAGCGGGGAGCTGGGCTAGACAGGCTCCCTCCCTGACCAAAGCCCATGTAAAGCACAGCTCCCCTAGCCTCTCTGTGGATCATAGGCTGACTCAGCCCTCAGAAATGGAGGACACAGAGTCTTAGTGCTCAATGCTGGATACAGATTAGAATCAACTTGGCATCTAAAAACATAATGGAGGCTGGGCCTCACCCTGACTATTGGGAGGGGAATCTTGGGTAAGAGGGCATAAAAGATGTTTTTGCAAATGCCTCAGCACTCCAATGTGAAGCCAGGGTTGAACTCCACTCAGGGGACAGTCCCAGCACACCTCCCACCAGCTGGCTGTTATGGAGTGAGTTATCTCAGTGGGAGATAGGTCGATAACAAGTTCTAATCTTGACATTTGGGCAGAATTCACAAACAGACACACAGAAAAGCAAGACAAGAAAGTAGCTTTATTAAGCAAAGAATAGTACACTCTCAAGAGAGGAGAGCGAGCAGAAACAGCCTACAGAAGCTGCTGCGTCTGCCTCCAACTATTGTTGAGCTAAAACTTTTATTCTTAGGGCTGCCGAGAAGTGGACGGGTTTTTCCTAGAAATGGGTGTGTGACAGAGAGGGGCTAAAAACAGTTAAAATTAGTCCTTTTAAAAATGAACAGGTGGCCGGGCTCGGTGGCTCATCCTGTAATCCCAGCACTTTGGGAGGCTGAGGCAAGTGGACTGCCTGAGCCAGAGGGTTCGAGACCCACCCAGGCAACTTGGCAAGACCTCATCTCTACAATAAATAAAAAATTAGTCAGGTGTGGTAGTGCGTAACTGTAGTTCCAGCTACTTGGAAGGCTGAGGCGGAAGGATCGCCAGAGCCCAGCAGGTCGAGGGTGCAGTGGCCAGGAGCATGCCACTGCACTCTAGTCTGGGCAACAGAGTGAGACTCCAACTCAAGAAAAAATATATATTTTTTTAAATCAACAGGCAAGCTCCAGACATGAGATGTGAGAAAACAAAATAGTCAAAGGTCACTTTCCTGGAAATGCAAGATAGTAATCCATTCAGAACCTTACTCCCACATCCTCTCTCTGTGAAGTTACCAGTTTACAACCCCTGCTTGTCATGTGTAGCCTGGAGAAAATCTGTTATTTGAAAATCTGTTTGTGCTGAATACCACCTTGTAAATTTCAAAGAAAAATATATAGCCATACAACCCGATCCCCTCCCTTACCTAAACTAACAGATAAAACCCCTCTTCTCTTTCTCTGGGTTGCTCAGCCTTGGAGCATTAGCCCACTGAGTCCCGCCGTGCACTAATAAACCGATACTTCCTAAAATAGCCTCAGTGTCAAGGTCCCTCTGTTTTCCCCACAACAGGTGGCCTTAAGGTTGGGTTACTGTTACTCCTCCCTCATGTCAGGCAGGGAAGTTTTAGACCTTATAGGGTCAGACCAGTATTGTCATGGCATCAGGGTAATGATGGGAGTGGGAGGCTCTCCTAGGGTAATTTTATGCTAATAGTATTCCAATGAAGGAAAAAGTAGGTCATGGTTACCTCAGGTCAACCTTGGCTACTGCCACATGATGGAGGTCTCTAAGCGAGTTCCTGCCTACAGTGCTGTAGGTATATGGTATCCGATAAGAACCTAACAGTTAGGTAGGTATGAAGTACCCTATATTAGGCTGCTTGCTTGCAAGTGTGGTTCTGCACCAGCTACTGCAGACATGAGCTTGAAAATTTCTCTCTTTTTTTGAGCTGGAGTCTCACTCTGTTGCCCAGACGAGTGCAGTGGCCGCTCCCGGCCACCGCAGCCTCAACCTGCTGGGCTCCGGCAATCCTTCCACCTCAGCCTTCCAAGTAGCCGGAATTACAGGCGCACGCTACCACGCCCAGCTAATTTTTTGATTTATTGTAGAGATGAGGTCTCGCCTGCCCAGGCGGGTCTCGAACCCGCGGGCTCAGGCAATCCACTCACCTCAGCCCCCCAAAGGCACAGGATTACAGGCTGAGCACCAAGCCTGGCTGCTTGGAAATTTCTTACAGGCTTGAAGTTTTTCCCAGTCTAACCTGCCTACTCTACCAGCTCTGCTCTCCCTTTGGGGTCTTGATGTCACCAGTATCCAGACAGTGGAAGGTAAAAGAACAAAAAGAAATACACAGAGCAGCCATTAAGGACCAAAGGAGCGGGGGGGGGGGGGGGGGGGGGGTTTTAAGGGTGTGTCTAGAATTTCAAATGGGGAAAGGGGTGGATCACAGAAGTCCCACTGAGAAGGTGATATCAGAACAAAGAACTGGGAAAAGAAGGGTGTCTGCACCTGCAGCTGAGGGGCCAGGGAGTTGTAGGCGGAGGGACAGCCCAAATGAAGACCCTGAGGCAGGAGCAACCTCAGCCCCAGGAAAAGCAGAGAGGCCTGTGTGGCTGGAGCAGAGTGAGGACACAAGAGGAGATGAGGTCAGAGAGGTCCTGGGGGAGCAGATCAGGGAAGACCAGAGGCTTCAAACATTTTTCTTTCACAGCACAAGAATTTTAGAAACTATGTATTTCCTCACCTGTTTTAAGTAAGTATGTATGAACTTGGATGAACCTGAAAAATAAGACAGACACAGAATGACAAATACTGCAGGATCTCACTTATATGTAGAATCTAAAAAAGTCCAACTCACAGTAACAGAGTAGAACAGTAGTTGCCAAGGGTTGGTGGGTGGGGGAAATGGAGAAATGTTGGTCAAAGGGTACAAACTTTGTTACAAAATGGAGTTCTGGTGAATCTAATGTACAGCGTGGTGACTACAGCTAATAATACTGTACTGTATACTTGAAATTTGCTGATAGTATAGATCTTAAATGTTCTCACACACCCACACAACACACACAAACAAAAGTAACTATGGGCCGAGCTTGGTGGCTCAGCCTATAATCCCAGCACTTTGGTAGGCCGAGGTGAGTGGACTGCCTGAGCCCGCAGGTTCGAGACCCAATCAGGCAACTTGGCGAGACCTTGGCTCTACAATAAATAAAAAATTAACTGGGCATGGTGGCGCGCACCTGTAGTTCCGGCTACTTGGAAGGATGAGGCGGAGGGATCGCCAGAGCCCAGCAGGTCGAGGCTGCAGTGGGCAGGAACGTGCCACTGTACTCCAGTCTGGGTGACAGAGTGAGATTCCAACTCAAAAAATAAAAATAAATAAATAAATAAATAAAATTAGCAGGGTATACACTTTAAATATATACAATTTTTGTTAATCATACCTCAATAAAGCTGGAAGAATCACGTAACAATTTGGAAAGTTTTTTGAAAAAAACGAATGAATTATGGGGTCAAATTTTAAAAAATGAAAATAACTAATATTTGGAAATGAATGACACTAGCTGATTGTAAGATGCCACCAGGTCATATTTCAGAAGTTAGTAATTATTTATAGAAAAGCAGAAATTAAGCCGGGCTCGGTGGCTCAGCCTATAATCCCAGCGCTTTGGGAGGCTGAGGTGAGTGAATTGCCTGAGCCCGCGGGTTCGAGATCTGCCTGGGCAACTGGGCGTGACCTCATCTCTACAATAAATCAAAAATTAGCCGGGCGTGGTAGCACACACCTGTAGTTCCAGCTAATCAGAAGGCTGAGGCGGAAGGATCGCCAGAGCTCAGCAGGTCGAGGCTGCGGTGGCTGGGAGCAGCCACTGCACTCCAGTCTGGGTGACAGAGTGAGACTCCAACTCAAAAAAAAAAAAAGAAAAGCAGAAATTGAATAAACTAAAATTTATCTCAGGCTTCCAAAAGAATGAATTCAATATAAGTAAATCTACTCAAAAAAATAGCAAGACTTACATTTTCTCACCCCATTTCTCACCCCCTCCAGTCCCAACCCCATTCAAGTCACTGCCTTCTGGTTAATTGGGGATTCCAGATATATTCTGATACAAATAAATACAAAATGTGCAAGGCTTACAGAATGGTGTCTTGTACCTTTCATCCTCTAATACACAATTTAAAGAAACAAGTTTTAAATTTGATTATAAAGTCACAAATCAATACATTACAACTTAACCATCCATATCCAATCAGCTCATCATTCATCTTGATGCCAATCCCCCTCCTTCACTACTTTCTCTTTCACACTATGCACACTGACTTTTTTTTCTTTCCTTTGTTTTCTCCCTAGGTTTCTAAAAATTTTGTTTCTCTCTCCACTCCTGCTGTTTCTCCCTTCTCTGTTCCTTCACTTTCACCTGTTCTGCTCCACACTTGGCAAGCGGTTTCAACTCTTGTTGCCCTTTCTCCTCAATCTTTTGACTGTCTCCAATATCCATGTATTTCTGCCCCTTCTATCCCCATTTCCACTAGTCCTCTGCTCCCCCGGTTACATTCCCTCATTCCTGTATTTTTTTTTTTTTTTTTTGAGTTGGAGTCTCTTTCTGTCGCCCAGGCTGGAGTGCAGTGGCACGCTCACGGCCACCCCAGCGTCCACCTGCTGGGCTCAGTCGATCCTTCCGCCTCAGCCTTCCAAGTAGCTGGAACGACAGGTGTGCGCCACCAAACGCGGCTAATTTTTGATTTATTGTAGAGATGAGGGCTCGCCAGGTTGCCCAGGCTGGTCGCGAACCCGTAAATTCCGGCAATCCATTCACCTCGGCCTCCCAAAGTGCTGGGATTACAGGCTGAGCCACCGAGCTCCGGCCCCTCTCTCACTCTTTCTGTCTCTTTGCAAGCCCCTACCTCACCATCCAGTTTGCCGTGTATTTCTGGTTCTCCCTCAGTTTTTTCTCCTGTTTTCCTATGTCTGCTACGTTGCTCTCAGTCTGTCTTTCTGGTCCTTCTCACCCCTACCTAGAAGGAGGGGGATGGAGTAAAATGCCCACCTCCCGAGAGGGTGTGTGTTACCGTAGGGGGGTAGAATTTGGAAAGGAAGGACAATGAGTGTCACAAGGTGGGCTCAGGTCACCTCCCTCAACGTGGGGACAGGAAAAGGGGTGACTGTGAAGGGAAAAAAACCCGGCCTAAGGAGGACACGAGGTGGTGGGCGACGGTATCTCGGAGGGAGGATCTGCAGAATCCCAGGGCCGGGGAGAGAAAGCGGGGGCCGAGAAGGACGAGGCTTGGGGGTCGCGATGGGCGTGAATCCACCTCGCCGGTGAGTACGGTTCTGCAAGGCGTGGGGCGGGAGGAGAGGTCAGGAAAGGGTCTTAAAAGCAGGAAAATGATGTGAACGGCGGTGTCTGCATGGTCCTCAGGCAGAAAAACTGGGAGTACGCAATAGCCTCAGAGAGATTGAAAGCCGAAAGGGAAGCAATTCCCAATTTACCTGGGGGAGAAGGGGCTGCTGCGGTTATTTTAAGGTCCGTAGCGATCCCCAGATCCCAGGAATGGAGCACGTAGGACTGACAAGTACAGGATTGATGAATCTAGATAGAAGGAAACACACTCCGCCACATGACTGCTCCACGCGAAATGCTTCCAGGTCTGCAAGAAACCGCGCGAGAGGAAAGATGGGGCAGCATCTGGGGGCGGGGCCTGGGCGGTCTGAGGCGGGCCGGGGCGAGACAGGCAAGGGGCGGGGCGGGAAGGGAGGCCAAGCTTGGGGTGGGGCCCCGAGAGGGTGGGGCGGGGCTGGGGCGGAGAGAAGGGGTCCTTTGCATCTGTGCTTCACTCCGCCTCTCAGCCTGCAAGTGTTTGTCTTTCGGGTTTGGTGGTATTTGTCATCTAGTGCATGTCCTGTGAAGCAGCGTTTCCTGCCTATTTCAAGTAAATGTTTCGAATTTTAAGGTTAAAACTTAAAGGTGTGGTCCATTTACATTGGAAACTAAAAATGTTTTCTTCTTAACAAGTTGGACCAATTAGTCCAAAGCTAGTTTTGCGAATCTGTTGGGCTCTAGTCTTGCCAGTGAGGCTTAAGCTACTCAGGGAACTGAGATTTTGGTGGGGGATTACATGTGGCAGCGGCTGTATCTAGAAACTTGGAAGATATCATGTCAAGAGAAATATGCTAGACACAGGGAAACAAATACTGCATGATCTCACTTATATGTGCAATCTAAAAAAGTCTAACCCATAGTAACAAAGAGCTAAAAGGTGATTTCCAGGGGTGGGGAAAATGAGGAGTTGTTGGTCAAAGAAATGAATACACTTTATGATAAATTCTGAAGACCTAACATACAGCATGGTGACTGTAATTAATAGTGTATTACATACTTGAAATTAGCTAAGAAAGTAGAATTTAAGTATTCTCACTACACCAAAAAAGAAAGGTAACTGTGAGGTGATGTATATGTTTTGTTTTGTTTTTTAATTTAATTTAACTAAATTCTTTTTTTTAAATTGAAGTCTCACTCTGTCACCCAGACTGGAGTGCAGTGGCACGCTCAAGGCCAACCGCAGCCTTGACCTACTGGACTCAGACAATCCTTCCGCCTCAGCCTTCCAAGTACCTGGAACTACAGGCATGTGCCACCACACGTGGCTCATTTTTTGATTTATTGTAGAAATGAGATCTCGCCAAATTGTCTAGACTGGTCTTGAACCTGGTGGGCTCAGGTAATCCTCTCACCTTGGTCTCCCAAAGTGCTGGGATTATAGGGAAGAGCCACCATGCCCGACTGGATATGTTAATTGGCTGGATTGAGGTAATCATTTTACATTGTGTGCTTATACCAAAACATCATATTGTACACCTTGAATATATGCAATTTTATAGCTCATTAAAACTGAAAAACAGAAAATTTAATATCAATAACCTAATTTTACACTTTAAGGAGCATGAAAAAGTGAACTAAACCAAAACCTAGCAGAAGGAAGGAAATAAGAAAGATTAACTCAGTGATGAATGAAAGTTTTGGGTTTTTTTGTTTTTTTGTTTTTTTGAGTCGGAGTCTCACTCTGTCGCCCAGACTAGAGTGCAGTGGCCGCTCCCGGCCACCGCAGCCTCGACCTGCTGGGCTCTGGCGATCCTTCCCCCTCAGCCTTCCAAGTAGCCGGAATTACAGGCATGCGCTACCACCCCCCTGCTGATTTTTGATTTATTGTAGAGATGAGGTCTTGCTGCCCAGACGGGTCTTGAACCCGCGGGCTCAAGCAATCCACTCACCTTAGCCTCCCAAAGGCATGGGATTACAGGCTGAGCCACCGAGCCCGGCAAAAGTGTTTTTTAATAGACAAAATAAGTTAAACCAAAACTTTGTTCTTAGAAAAGATCAACAAAATTAACGATCTGTAAACAGAGAAGATTCAAATTATAATAATCACAAATAAAAGTTAGGATTTTACTACCAATCTTACAGAAATAAACATTATTTTGAGACTACCATGAACAATTGTACACCAATGAATTAGATATTGGATAGCCTAAATGAAATGGACAATTTCCTACAAACACATCCTACAAAAGTTGCCTTGAGAATAAATGGAAAATCTGAACAGACTTTTAACTTGTAAGGAAATTACATCAGTAATCAAAAACCTCCCAACAACAAAAAGCCCAGAATCAGATGGCTTCATTGGTGAGTTGTATGAAACATTTAAAGACAACACCAATTCTTCTTAAAACTATTACAAAAAATAAAAGAGGAAGGAATACTCACTCAGTAACTCATTCTATGAGGACTGTGTTATTTTGACAGCAAAGCCAGAAAAAGATATCATAAGTAAAGAAAACTACAGTATGCCTTGTAAATATAGATACAAAAATTCTCAAAAAAGTACTGGAAACTAAAATTTATACCATATTATAATGATTATATACCATTGCCAAGTGAGATTTAACTTAGAAATGCAAGGTTGATTCAATATTTAAAAATCTCTTTCTGAATGCATCACATATTTAGAATGAAGGAATAAAAACAATAACCCTTTCAATTGATGCAGAAACAGCATTTGAAAAACTCCAACAACCATTCATGATAACTGCACTCAAAACTATGAATAGAAAAAAAAATTATCCATCCCCAAAAGGGCATTTATTTATTTATTATTTTTTTGAGTCAGTGTCTCACTGTGTCGCCCAGGCTGGAGTGCAGTGACACACTGCTCACGGTCACTGCAGCCTTGACCTGCCAGGGCCAAGACAATTCCCCCGCCTCAGGCCTCTGCATAGCTGGAACTACAAGCATGCACCACCATTCCCGGCTTTTTTTTTTTTTTTTTACTTATTGTAGAGATGAGGTCTCACCAAGTTGCCCAGGTAGGTCTCAAACCCACAGGCTCAGACAATCCACTCACCTCAGCCTCCCAAAGTGCTGGGATTACAGGCTGAGCCATCGAGTCCAGCCAAAAGGGCACTTATTTAAAACCCAGCTAACATCAGACTCATTGGAAAAGGATTAAAAACTTTCCACTAATATCAGGAACAAGACAAAGATGCTCCCTTTATCACATTTCAAAATTTTACAGGAAATTCTAGCCAGAGAAGTTAGACAATAAAAAGAAATGGAAGATGTCCAACTGGAAAAGGAAAAGTAAAACCATCTCTATTTACAAAATACAATACCTTACATATAGAAATATCTGAAGAATCTCATAAAAACTATTACAGATAAACACAAGCAGTAAATTGCAGAATATACTGACACTCAAAATCAGTTGTATTTCTGGATACAAGCAATCAACAGACTAAGCAATTCAATTTACAATAGCATTGAAAAGAATAAAATAGGAATAAATGGAAGATTTCTCCACTGAAAATTAAAATGCATTGCTGGAAAAAACTGTTAAGCCTAAATGAATTCAAGACCTTCTGTGTTTGGGGATTGCTAAAATGGCAGTACTCCCCAAACTAAGATAAAGTTTCCCTGCAATCCATATCAAAATTCTAACTAACGGTGACCGGGCTCAGTGGCTCAGCCTGTAATCCCAGCACTTTGGGAGGCTGAGGGGAGTGGATTGCCTGAACCCGCAGGTTCAAGACTCACCTTGGCAACTTGGTGAGATCTTGACTGTACAGTAAATCAAAAACTAGCCGGGCGTGGTAGTGCGTGCCTATAATTCCGGCTACTTGGAAGGCTGAAGCAGAAGGATTGCCGGAGCCCAGCAGGTCGAGGCTGCAGTGACCAGGAGCATGACACTGCACTCCAGTCTGAGCGACAGAGTGAAATTCCAACTCAAAAAAAAAAGAATTCTAATGATGATTTTTTTCATAAGTGAAAACGTTTATCCTAAAATTGTATTGAAGTAATGGGGACCCCAAATAACCAAAACTGTTGAAAAAGAAGAACCTCGTTGGACAACTTAACAATCCTAATGTCAAAGTTTACAGCAAATCTAGAGTGTGATACTGTGAAACATATAACTGGTCTTTGACCCGATTTTCTGGTATATCACTCCTAAAATCTGTAGAAATCCAAAGTGATGTATTCTGTATGCTAATGAGTTGGCTGTTGTATCCCTATGAAGCTTCAGGATGGGGACTGGGCACCAGAAAGAACAAGGCAGGGTTAGAGGGCTGGGATTCTCAGTCTACCCTTAACCGCCAGGGAAAAAAGAAAGGCTGAGGTTAAAGATGATGGCCGATGGCCAATGATTTAATCAGTCATGCCTATGTAATAAAGTCTCCATAAAAACCCAAAAGAACAGGGTTTGGAGAGCTTCTGGGTAGCTGAACTGAACATGTGGAGGTTCCTGGAAGGTGGTGCGCCTACAGAAGATATGGAATCTACCTGCCCACTCACTCCCTTATACCTTGCCCTATGCATCTCTTTACCTGTATCCTTTGTAATATTCTTACTGTATAATTAGTAAACATAAGGATAAATGTTTCCCTGATCCCTTGAGCTGCTCTAGCAAATTAGCTGAACCTGAGGAGGGGGTTGTGACAACCGTGATTTATAGCCAATTGATCAAAAGCATAAGTAAAACAACCTGGAACCTAACAATTGGCATCAGAAGTTGGGAAATAGTCTTGTGGGACTGAACCTTCAACCTGTGGGATCTAACACCATTTCCAAGTAGTTGGTGTCGGAATTGAATTGGAGGATGCCCAGCTGGCATCTGTTGCAGAATTGATTGTGAGTGAGGAAAAATCCTCACAAATTTGGTCACAGAAGTCTTTTGTGTTGATTGCTGTGGGGTCAGAGCAAAGGAAAAACAGTTTGATTTGTCCAGTTTGCATTTTTTCCACTCATGAACACTGATGTAAACACTCTGAACAAAAAAAACTCAGCAAACTGAATTCAGCAGCATATTAAAAAAAAATACACCGACCACCTGGGCAACTTGGTGAGACCTCATCTCTACAATAAATCAAAAAATTAGCCTGGTGGTAGTGCGTGCCTGTAGTTCCAGCTACTTGGAAGCCTGAGGTGGAAGGATCGCCGGAGCCCAGCAGGTCGAGGCTGTGGTGGCCGGGAGCGGCCACTGCACTCCAGTCTGAGTGACAGAGTGAGACTCCAACTCAAAAAAAAAAAAAAAATACACCGTCACAAAGTGAGATTTATTCCTAGAATGCAATGATGTTCAACATATGAAAATCAGTCAATGTAATTAGCACTCAATAACACTCAATAACAAAAGGTAGAAGTAAGTCTGGCCTTATTAGTAACTATTTTAAATGTAAATGGATTAAACTCTACAATTAAAATTAAAAATACTATATAATTTATTTATTTATTTCCTTCCTTCCTTCTCTCCCTCCTTCCCTCCCTTTTTTTTCTTACAAGGTCTCACCAAGTTGCCCAGGCTAGTCTCAAACACTGGGCTCAGGCAATCCTCTTGCCTTGGCCTCCCAAAGTGCTGGGATTACAGGTGTGAGCCACTGCACCCAACTATAATTTCATCTATATGGGTACTTAGATTATTCAAAAACCTAGAGACAGGAAGGAGAAGGGTAGTTGTCAGGAGCTGGGGGAATTGGGAATGAGAAATTACAATCATAGGGGTTTCAGTCTTGCAAGGTGAAAAGAATTCTAGAGATGGATAGTAGGTGATGGTTGTACAATCATAGGAATGAATGTAGTTCACGCCAATGAACTGTATTCAAAATGGTTAAGACAGTAAATTTTATGTTATGTGCATTATATTACAATGAAAAAGTTGGAAAAAAATAAGAGAAGCATAGAAAATGTTGGGGTACTGAGGGGACCTAGGAGAGAGCTGAGAAGAACAGAGTAGACCACACCATAGGTGGAGGAAGAGCCAAGAGCTCTCACAGGCAGAGCGTTGCAGGAAGAACTTAAAAAAATATTACTAGGAGGTTACAAATTGTTTGCCATGGGGTATGATGGCATATCTCTGTCACCCTAGTGAATTAAATAAAAGCTACATTTCTTGTTGGGGATTTTTTGTGAAGTTCTTTCTTTTTTTTTTGAATTGGAGTCTCACGCTGTCACCCAGACTGGAGTGCAGTGGCACACTCCTGGCCACCGCAGCCTCGAGCTGCTGGGCTCCGGCGATCCTTCCATCTCAGCCTTCCTAGTAGCTGGAACTACAGGCACGTGCTACCACGCCCGGCTAATTTTTTTTATTTATTGTAGAGATGAGGTCTTACCAAGTTGCCCAGGCGGGTCGCGAACCTGCTGGCTCAGGCAATCCACTCACCTCAGCCTCCCAAAGCGTGGGATTACAGGCTGAGCCACCGATCCCGGCTGAAAGTTCTTTCTTTTAAGGATAATTGATAGAGAAGCCAGGGTTGATGTAAAAGAAAGATTGTACAGAGAAGATTAAAGTGAGAATAGATGAGATCCTGAGAGTATAAGTCCCTGAAAGTGACTGGAAAAAGTTCAAAATTTCAGGGCTATGGACTTGATAGGATCAAAGCTGAGACTACTTAGGGGTGAAGAAAGATACAGTTGATACCATTTTATATATGTTGTGATAAGAGAGCATTCCATAGTATGTATAGGTAATGAGAAACTGGAGGTGGAACAAACGCAGATTGGGGAAGAGTAGGGGAATTAAATTAACACACGATCAAGGATCAGTTACATTATGTTGATGGGAGAGTGGATTTACCTCTATTTGTCCCTTCTCCAACTCTGAACAAGCTTTGGAATTGCTCTGTCACTTTGTAATGTTGACCTAGAGCTCTGATCTGGAGTGTTTGCTTAATAGTGAAGAAGCATTTTTCGGTTATTGTTCTGAGGACATTTATTACATCATGGCTGAACTTGACCTAAAAATCCATGTAGCATTAATTTCATTTTCTACCTCCTGTGTGAGCTGGTGCTCTTCCTACTGCTTTTCTACCACCTTGAGGGAAAACCATTTTTATCAATATTTGATATAATCAAGACATAAATCAAGTGAACAAAGCCTAGATCCTGTTTCCCTTGTTCTGACTCTTTCCTGTTCCCCTTCCTACTTCACTAAACCAATTATGTTAATGCAGAATTACACTGTGAGATGAGGGGTCTCAGGAGATTTTAGAACATCATCCTTCTAGAGAAGCAAGTTGTGTAGTGCATGGGTCAGACTGAGAAACAGGATTTTTGTCCAAAACTTCCAATGTATTTATGTATGGTAGGTGACTCCAGAAAAGTCCTAAAGAGTGTTTCAGTGCCTCTGGGTGGTTTTTTGTTTTGTTTTGTTTTTTGAGTTGGAGTCTCACTCTGTTGCCCAGATTGGAGTGCAGTGGCACACTCCCGACCACAGCAACCTCGAACTGCTGGGCTCTGGGGATCCTTCTGCCTCAGCCTTCCAAGTAGCCAGAACTACAGGCGCAGGCTACCACGCCCAGCTAATTTTTTTGATTTATTGTAGAGACGAGGTCTCGCCAAGTTGCCCAGGTGGGTCTCGAACCCACAGGCTCAGGCAATCCACTCGGCCTCCCAAAGTGCTGGGATTACAGGATGAGCCAACGAGTCTGGCCTCTGGATGATATTAAGAGTGCAGGATCCCTGCAGGAAACAGAGTCTAAAGACAGGTGTTGACCGCGGAGGTCCAGCCTCCGGTGAGCAGGGCCTGAGTTGAGGGGGGGGGATGAAAAAGAAAGACAAGAGACAGCGGGATTAGGAGGTCTCTCTCCTCGATATGTGAGAGCAAGTTTATTTTTTAGCATGCTTCTTACATAGGGCAAAACTAGGGCAAAACTGTACAAGGGAGGGCAAAACCACACAAGGGGCTATTGAAAAAAGAAGCAGCATCAGCATCCGGGCTGGGCGTGATTGAGGTCACGCCACTCTGCTTTATTGTAAAGTAACAAATCAAAGTAAGGGGAGATGAGGGAGCCACAGCAGAATTATGTTGCTACTAGAAGGCAAGCTGTTCTGTGTTTTTCTTCTTGTACCTAGGGCTTTATTGTCGCTAAGACTTTATGTGTACTGTGTGTACCCGGATATGTGGGCATCTGAGACAGTGTTTGGTGTAGCAGGCTGCATTCCTTTCAGAGCTTCCAAGTGAGACCGTTACCTCCAAGCTTGGGGTACTCAAGGCCTGCTACGTTTTATGTCGCTGGCTGCATCCCTCATCTGCCTTTGACTGGAATGCAGAGCTTCCAGGCGAGACCATTGCCTACAAGCCCGGGGTACTCAAGGCCTGCTACAGTGGCAGTGCTTGTCTGTTCCCCACATCACATCTGCTCCGAGATGAGGGAGTATAGGGTTGGATCCTTGAACACAAGCCAAGAACGCAAGGACCTTGTCAGCTAATGCTCTGGTTTCCTTCAGTTAACCTAAGTCAACTTGCTACACGAGAGGTCTCTGGGCTATGCCTTTATAATAGGGCTGATCTATAAAGCACTAGAAAGCCTATAAAAGGCTATGATCATATGAAAGATGGAGCCCTGCCTTCCTTGGTATTTATCCAAAGGAACTGAAAGGTTGTGACCACACAAAAGCCTGCATGGGAATGTTTATTGCATCTTTACTCATAATTACCAATACTTGGAAGCAACAAATTTCTCCTTTAGTAGATGATGTATGGAAAAATAAACTGTGATACAGCCAGACAATGGAGTGTTAGTCACTGCTAAAAAGAAATGAGCTATCAAACCAAGAAAAAACATGGAGGAACCATAAATCTGGTGAAAGAAGCCAACCTGAAAAGACTACATGCTTGTGTGATTCTAACTATATGACATTCTAGAAAAGCCAACACTGTGGAAACAGTAATATGACCCATGGTTGCCAGGAGTTGGAGGTGAGGGAGGGACGAATAGGCAGAATGCAGAGGATTTTTTGGTTTGTTTGTTTTTGTCAGGGTCTCACTCTGTCACCCAGGCTGGAGTACAGTGACATGATCACGATGATCATGGTTCATGGCAGCCTCGATGTCCTGGGCTCAGGCAATCCTTCCACTTCAGCATCCTGAGCAGCTGGGACTACAAGCGAGTGCCATTCTGCCCAGCTAATTTTTAATTTTTTTTGTAGAGACAAGGTCTTGCTATGTTGTCCAGGCTCAAGAGATCTGCCTGTCTTGGCCTCCCAAAGTACTGGAATTACAGATATGAGCCTGGCCAGGCAGAATGCCGAGGATTTTTTAAGGCAGTGAAAATACCCTGTATGATACCATAATGATACATATATGTCACTATGTGCTGCATCCCGCACAGCTGCCTTGAGGGTCCTGAGAGAGAGCAGCGAGAAATTAAGAAAGACATAGACACAAAGACACCAAGAAAAGCTGGGCCAGGTGGGACACTGTCCTCTGATGGAGGAGAAGTGACCCCAAACTAGCTCAGCATGTTTATTTTTTAATTAAGTACAAAGAAATTTGGAAGGAATTCAAGGTCTGTGAGAGAGCCATAACAGAATTTTGTTGCTACCCAAAGGCAAGTTGTTTCGCGGTTATCTTGTTGTGGCTAAGGCTTTATTTATACTATGTGCACCTGGATGTGTGGGCATCTGAGACACCATTTCCTGTAGCAGGCTGCATCCTGCTCATCTGCTCCCCACATCACATCCGCTCTCGACAACTATGCATTTATCCAAACCCATGGAATAACAACACCGAGAGTGCAGTATAATGTACACTATGGACTTTGGGTGATTGTGACGTGTAAATGTACGTTCATCAATTTTAACAGCTCAAACACTCTCATGACAGATGTTGCCACTAGGGAAGGCAATGCATGTATGACAACAGGGAAATCTCTGCATCTTCCTCTCAATTTTGCTATAAACCTAAAACTTCTCTTAAAAATAGCCTTTTAAGGCTGGGCTCAGTGGCTAAGCCTATAATCCCAGCACTTTGGGAGGCCGAGGTGAGTGGATTGCCTGACCCTGCAGGTTCGAAACCAGCCTGGGCAACTTGGTGAGACCTAGTCTCTACAATAAATCAAAAATTAGCCAGATGTGGTGGCGTGCACCTGTAGTTCCATCTACTCGGGAGGATGAGGTAGAAGGACCACCTGAACTCGGCAGGTTGACACTGGGGTGGCCATGAGTGTGCCACTGCACTCCACCCTGGGCAATGGAGTGAGACTCCAACTAAAAAAAAATAGTCTTTTAAAATAAGTAAATTGGTTATACATACAGACCAATCGTCTTTCTTTGAGTGTCTTAAGGAAGGAAAAATAAAAACTGTTTTTATTCACTTTACAAGTGAATCATAGGAAATGAATGTTCACCACCATTAATTTATGGGAAGCCTATGTATTTATGAGTAATAAATGTCCACAAGTTGTCTAGAGAAAGAAGAGTGAGCATCTAATTTCACTCTTATTTTTTCTTTTCTTGTCTTTCAGCGTCAATTAGAGGCCAAAAAAATGACAAAGAACACTGAAAGATATCACACGGATTGCCTGAGCCTGCGGGTTCGAGACCCGCCTGGGCAACTTGGCGAGACCTCATCTCTACAATAAATCAAAAAATTAGCCAAGCGGGGTAGCGCGCGCCTGTAGTTCCAGCTACTTGGAAGGCTGAGGTGGAAGGATCGCCGGAGCCCAGCAGGTCAAGGCTACAGTGGCCAGGAGCAGCCACTGCACTCCAGTCTGGGTGACAGAGTGAGACTCCAACTCAAAAAAAAAAAAAAAAAGGAAAGAGATCACGGGCTGAATTGTGTTAACCCAAAATTTATTTATTGAAGTCTTAATCACCAGAAACTCAGAATGTGATTGTATTTGGAGATAGAACCTTTTTAAAGGGACGATTAACTTAAGATATGGCTATTACCATGATCCAAGATGACTTGCTGTGTCTAAGGAAGAGAAAGTTGGCACATACAAACAGCAGACATGTACATGCACAGATGAAAGAATGCAAAGGCACAGAGAGAAAACAAAGACTTATCTATAAGCCAAGAACATTGGCCTCAAAAGAAACCAAACCCACTGACACCTGGATCTTTGACTTTTAGCTTCCAGAACGGTGACAAAATAAATTTGTATTGTTTAAGAAAATCAGGTTGTGGTATTTCTTATGGCAGCTCTACAAATTAATAAAGATTTTGGTACTTTGAAATGGGGTACTACTCACAGCCTCCCAAGGCTTCTTGAAACAAGAAGACATTGAGATACTAAATAGATCAATAACAACCCAGGAAACAGACTCCATCATAAGAAAACTACCTACAAATAAAAGCCCTGGACCAGATGGCTTTCCAGTGGAATTGCACAAAATGTACAAGAAGGAGCTGATACCAATCCTAATGAAAGTATTCCAGGCAATTAAGAAAGACGGAATTCTCCCCAAATCATTTTATGAAGCTAACATCACACTGATAACCAAACAGGGTAAAGATCCAACAAAGAAAGAGAACTACAGGTTAACATCCCTAATGAACACAGATGAAAAATTCTCAAGAAGATTCTAGCAAATCAGATCCAACAACACATCATAAAAATCATCCTCCATGACCAAGTAGGTTTCATCCCCAGGATGCAGGGCTAGTTCAACATCTGAAAGACCATATATATAACTAAACACATCAAGAGATGTAAAAACAAGAACCACATGATTTTATCATTTGATACACAAAAAACTTTTGATAAAATCCAACATCCCTTCTTGATAAAAACGCTTAAACACTCAGGTATAGAAGGAACATACCTCAAACTAGTAGGCGTATCTACAATAAACCCACAGCCAGCATATTGCTAAATGGACAGAAACTGGAAACATTTCCCAAGAAAACCAGAACAAGACAAGGATGCCCACTCTCACCCCTCTTGCTCAACATTGTGTTGGAAATCCTAGCTAGAGCAATTCGACAAGAGAAGGAAATCAGGGGTATCCAATTAGGAAAGAGGGAGTGAATTTATCCCTCTTTGCTGACGATATGATCCTATGCCTCGAAAACCCAAGAGAATCTTTCAAAAACCTGCTTTCACTTATAAAGGACTTTGGCAAAATCTCAGGGTACAGAATAAATGTGTAAAAAGCAGTCTCAGCCGGGCTCGGTGACTTAGCCTGTAATCCCACGCTTTGGGAGGCTGAGGTGAGTGGATTGCCTGAGCCCGCGGGTTCGAGACCCACCTGGGCAACTTGGGGAGACCTCATCTCTACAATACATCAAAAAATTAGCCGGGCATGGTAGCGCTCGCCTGTAGTTCCAGCTACTTGGAAGGCTGAGGTGGAAGGATCGCCGGAGCCCAGCAGGTCGAGGCTGTGGTGGCCGGGAGCGTGCTACTGCACTCCAGTCTGTGCGATGGAATGAGACTCCAACTCAAAAAAAAAAAAAAAAAAACAGTAGGTAAAAGGCCAGCCATGGTGGTTCACACCTATAATCCCAGCACTTTGGGAGGCCAAGGTGAAAGGATTGCCTGAGCCTGCAGGTTCGAGATCAGCCTGGGCAATTTGGTGAGACCTCATCTCTACAAGAAGTAAATAAATTAAAAATTAACTGGGTGTGGTGGTACATGCCTGCTGTTCCAGCTACTTGGAAGGTTGAGGCGGAAAGATCGCTTGAGTCCAGCCGGTCGAGGCTGCGGTGGCTGTGATCGTTCTACTGCACTCCAGCCTGTGCAACAGAGTGAGACTCCAACTGAAAAAAAAACAAAAAAACACTGGGGTAAATGTGATTCTTGTTAAAGAATTTGGGTGAACTGGGTTTTAGTGTTTTGTGCAAGGTAAAATTTGTGAATGATGAACTCAGATATTTAATGGATGAGATTTCTTTTTTTTTTTTTTTTTGAGTTGGAGTCTCACTCTGTCACCCAGCCTCGACCTGCTGGGCTCCAGCAATCCTTCCACCTCAGCCTTCCAAGTAGCCGGAATTACAGACGCGTGCTACCACGTTTGGCTAATTTTTTGATTTATTGTAGAGATGAGGTCTTGCCTGCCCAGGCGGATCTCGAACCCGCGGGCTCAGGCAGTCCACTCACCTCAGCCTCCCAAAGGTACGGGATTACAGGCCGAGCCACCGAGCCCAGTTGGATGAGATTTCTAAGCAAAGTATTAGAAATCAAAGGGATAGAAATTTCTAACAAAGTATTGCCTCCTTCTTACTGCTTATAGTAAAATGTGAGAGGAGAGAGATTAGTTCACTTTTTGTTAAGCAAAAAAGGAACTAGAACTTGAAATTTTGGAAGAATCTCAGTCTATCCAAATATCAAAACATTAGAAAGTATGTTTTGGAGAGAACATGCTTCTCTCCAGGGTTATGGCTGGACCATCATTTGGTACATAATGGGTATGACCCGTGGATCCAAGCAACAATCTCAGAGAAGTCAGCAATATAGATGGAGTTATTAATAAACCAACAGAAGTGCTGCTAGCTTATACTGGAAAAGAAAGAGACAGGGCAATATGAAGGAAAGCTGTTGGAATTCTAGGGTTCTACATGCTACAGTATGAGGAATAGAACTAACTGGATGCAAACATGCCCTTCAAAAAGAGGAAAGAATGAAACTGAAAATAATTCAGTGTCTGCAGGGCTGCAGTGGTTACCATAGTCTAGGTTGCTAGATTGATAGTAGGTAGGTAAGACTAGGAAAACTAGGACTATAGAAAAGTTCCAAGCTGGCCAGGTGTGGTGGCTCATGCCTATAATACCAGCACTTTGGGAGGCTGAGGTGAGAGGATTGCCAGAGCCGAGGAGTTCGAGACCAGTTGGCTAGACTTCATCTCTACAATAACATCAAGAAATATTAGTCGGGCCTAGTGGCATGCGTATAGTTCCACTTACTTGGAAGACTGAGGCAGAAGAATCACCTGAGCCGAGCAGGTCAAGGCTGCAGTGGCCATGCGTGTGCCACTGCCCTCCAGCCTGGGTGACACACTAAGACTCAAAAAAATGAAAAGAAAAAGTTCCAAGCTTATTAATGCCTGCAGAAGCTGGTGCAGAACCACACATGCAAGCAAGTGGTTTAGCTATAGGAAACTTTGCACCTACCTGTTAGACCCTTATCAGTGATACCTGAAGCTCTGTAATCCATTTACCTAGGATACTTGTGGTTAAGAGCAACCACCCGCTGGGCTCGGTGACTCAAGCCTGTAATCCTAGCACTTTGGGAAGCCAAGGTGAGAGGATTGCCTGAGCAACTTGGCGAGATCTCGTTTCTACAATAAATTAAAAAAAGTAGCTGGGCATGGTGGTGCACACCTGTGGTTCCAGTTACTTGGAGGGTTGACATAGGAGGATCACCTGAGCCCAGCAGGTAGAGGCTGTGGTGGCCACAAGTGTGCTACTGCACACCAGCCTGGGAGACAGTGAGACTCCTGCTCAAAAAAAAAAAAAAGAAAGAAAGAAAGAAAGAAACTTGAATAAACTGTGAACTGTAGCTATTAGTAACGTGTCAATCTTGGTTAATTAATCATAACAAATGTACCAATGAACAATGTGTTGGTCCTCAGAAAATGATACCAAGAGGAAAGCCTCAGAAGTGCAGAAGTGGAAGTTTTCCTTTGGCCTTCCCCTATCCTCCCATCTCTGGCCCTCTTCCCTCCCCTCCATCCCCTACCTCCCTCCCAGTAGGCTACCACAAAAACTGGACTCCCTCTTCCCCAAGGCTGGTCAGAGAAACTGAACCTCCTTTCCCAAGAGCCTGCTATAAAACCTGGAGCTCTGACTCTGATTCTCCCCCCATCTTGCTGTGTAAAACCTGACCATAAAGACATTTTCTGATCTACCTTGTCGGATTGTGCCCATTCCAGAGAGCCTCCTGCCCTACCCCAGGGAGGAGGAAATACCACACACAGAGGCTGGGAAGAATCCAGACAAACAGGCCGTGCTGGTATCCCCATGCTGTCTCTTAGCATGAGATTACACCCTCTTTGTCCAATCATATTTCTTTCTCTTTTTTTTGAGTTGGAATCTCACTCTGTCACCCAGGCTGAAGTGCAGTAGCACACTCACAGCTACCACAGTCTCAACCTGCTGGGCTCAGGCGACCTTCAGCCTTAGCCTTCCAAGTAGCTGGAACTACAGGCACATGCCATCATGCCTGGTTATTTTTTTAATTTATTGTGGAGATGAGGTCTCACCAAGTTACCCAGGCTGGTCTCAAACCCCTGGACTCAGGCAATCTTCTCACCTCCAAATCTCAAAGTGCTGAGATTGCCATGCCCAGCAAAAAAGGAATTAAAAAAAATAAAAATAGCCAGGCTCAGTGGTTCAGCCTGTAATCCCAGCACTTTGGGAGTCTGAGGCAAGAGCATTGCCTGAGCCTGCGGGTTCAAGACCCACCGGAGAAACTCATCGGGGAAAGACCTCATCTCTACAATAAATTTTAAAAAACTAGCTGGGCGTGGTAGTACCCGCCTGTAGTTCCGGCTACTTGGAAGGCTGAAGTGGAAGGATCACAGGAGACCAGCAGGTCAAGGCCGTGGTGGCCGGGAGCGTGTCACTGCTCTTCAGCCTGGGTGATAGTGAGACTCCAACAAAAAAAATAAAAATAAAAATAAAAATATAAGATGGGCGCGGTGGCTCAAGTCTGTAATCTTAGCACTTTGGGAGACCGAGGCGAGAGGATTGCCTGAGCTAGGGGTTCGAGAGCAGCCTGAGCAACTTGGTGAGATATCGTACAATAAATCAAAAAATAAACTGGACATGGTGGCGCACACCCGTAGTTCCACCTACTTGGAAGGCTGAGGTGGAAGGATCGCCTGAGCCCAGCAGGTCCAGGCTGTGATGGCCCTGAGCGTGCCACTGTATTTCAGCCTGGGCAACAGAGTAAGACTCCATCTCAAAAAATAAAAATGAAAATAAACTTATGGGCCTTTCCTCCTATGTTTTTTTGAGTTGGAGTCTCATTCCATCGCACAGACTGCAGTGCAGTAGCACGCTCCCGGCCACCACAGCCTCGACCTGCTGGGCTCCGGCGATCCTCCCGCCTCAGCCTTCCAAGTAGCTGGAACTACAGGCACGTGCTACCACGCCCGGCTAATTTTTTTGATTTATTGTAGAGATGAGGTCTTGCCAAATTGTCCAGGTGGGTCTCGAACCCACAGGCTCAGGCAATCCACTCACCTCGGCCTTCCTAAAGTGCTGGGATAACTGGCTGAGCCACCGAACCCGGCCTCCTCCTATTAATGTGGCTTTTTCTCAGTTGATTTTCACTGTTTCATGTTTCAGAGCACAATGAGAAAGTTTTTCCTTGGCCCCTACAGATGTTAATCATAGAGAAAACTAGCCAGTTGTGGTGACTTTCACATGTATTCCAGAACATTGGGAGGCAGAGGTGAGAGGCTCACTTGAGAGTTCAAGACCAACCTGAGCAAAAGTGAGGCCCCCCCAAATCCTGCATCTCTACAAAAAATTTTTTTAATTTGCTGGGCATGGTGGTACATGCCTGTAGTCCCAGCTGTTTGAGCGGCTGAGGCCGAAGAATTGCCTGAGCCCAAGAGGTTGAGGAAGTGGTGAGCCATAATGGTGCCACTGCACTCCAGCCTGGGCAACAGTGAGACTTCGACTCAAAAAAAGAAGAAACGGAAGAAAGGATGAAAGGAAGATAAGAAAAACCGAGTTGGAGCATATACCTTGACAAAAGACCAGGCCCTTGACCAAACTTCAGTCAGGGTTTCCTGAGTCCTCCTGAGGAGGTTAGAACCCTGACTGCCCTCTTATCTTAGACCTGCCCAGCCCAGTCTCAGCAAAAAATCCTAGGAAGTTGTGTCCCTACACTTGATAACTGATGACTCCTGATATCTGATCAACTTCCTCATCCTCAGCCTTTGACGTACAAGGCCTTGGCCAGCCTTTAGCAAGAGTCCTGTTAGGCAAGGTTAAGCAGAAAACCTCTAGTCTTGATGTCTCCTCTGTAATCTTTTCCCTTTTTTTATTTTTCAAGCTGGAATCTTGCACTGTCACCCAGCCTGCAGTGCAGTGGCACAGTCACTGTGCAGTGGCACAGTCATAGCTCACTACAGGGCTCAAGCGATTCTCCTGTCTCAGCCTCCTGAGTAACTGGGACTGAGGTTTTTTTTTTGTTTTTTGTTTTTGATAATTTTGTTGTGTGTGTCTGGGTCTCACTCTGCCGCCAGGCTGAAGTGCCGTGGCACCAATACAGCTCACTGCAGCCTCCACCTCCAGGGTTCGGGCAATCCTTTCATCTCAGCCTCCTGAGTAGCTGGGACTACAGGCGTGCTCTACCACACCTGGCTAATTTATTTTATTTTGAGTCGGAGTCTCACTCTGCTGCCCAGGCTAGAGTGCAGTGGAATGCTCATTGTCACCACAGCCTCGGCCTGCTGGGCTCAGGCGATGCATCACCATGCCCAGCTACTTTTTTGATTTATTGTAGAGATGAGATCTTTCCAAGTTGCCCAGGACAGTCTCGAACCCCTAGGCGTGAGTCACTGTGCCTGCCCATCAATTATATTCCTAACATAGCTGCTCGTATTTTGTTGAACTTAAGCTTAAAAATGAACAGTTTCCCCTATATCTTTGGGTCTTCAGTCTGAAGGCTGCCTTGTCACATAAAAACATGATGAAATAAATGTGTATGCTGGGCACGGTGGCTCACACCTGTAATCCCAGCAATCTGGAAGGTCGAGGTGAGAGGATTTCTTGAGATCAGGGGTTTGAGTCCAGCCTGAGCAATATGGGGGAGACCTTGTCTCTACAATAAATCAAAAAATTAGTTGGGCGTGGTGGTGCCAGAAGTACAGGTATGCACTTCTATACAGGCGCAGTCTTCCAAGTAGCTGGAACTACAGGCGTGTGCTACCATACCCCGGCTAACTTTTGATTTATTGTAGAGATGAGGTGTCGCCAAGTTGCCTGGGCTGGTCTCAAACTAGCAGACTCAGGCAATTCACTCACTTCGGCCTTCCAGGGTGCTGGAATTACCAGCTGAGCCACCATGCTTGGCCTTTTTTTCTTTTTTCTTTTTGAGTTGGAGTCTCACTCTGTCACCCAGACTGGAGTGCAGTGGCCGCTCCCGGCCACCGCAGCATTGACCTGCTGGGCTCCGGCGATCCTTCCACCTCAGCCTTCCAAGTAGCCGGAATTACAGGCATGTGCTACCACGCCCTGCTGAATTTTTGATTTATTGTAGAGATGAGGTCTCGCTGCCCAGGCGGGTCTTGAACCTGCAGGCTCAGGCAATCCACTCACCTCAGCCTCCCAAAGGCACAGGATTACAGGCTGAGCCACCGAGCCCGGCGGCCTTTTTTTCTTTTTTGAGTTGGAGCCTCACTCTGTCGCCCAGGCTGGAATGCAGTGGCACACTCACAGCCACTGTAGCCTCGACCTGATGGGTTCAGGTGAGCCTTCAGCCTCAGTCTTCCAAGTAGCTGAAACTATAGGTGTGAGCTACCACACCTGGCTAGCTTTTTGATTTATTGTAGAGATGAGGTCCCGCCAATAGCCCAGGCTGGTCTCAAATCCATGAGCTCGTGCAATCCTCTCACCTCAGCCTCCCAAAGTGCTAGGATTACAGGCTTAAGCCACTACACCCGGCCCTCTACAATAAAATTTAAAAATTAGCTGGGCTCATGCCTGTACCCCCAACTATTCAGGAGACTGAGGGAGAAGAACTGCCTAAACCCATGAGGTCGAGGTTGTGGTGAACCATGATGGTGCCACTGCACTCCAGCCTGGGCGATAGAGTAAGACCCAACTCAAAAAAAAAAAGAAAAGAAAGAATGGAAAAACACACTTGGAGCACATAGCTTTACAAAAGACTCCTCCCAGACCAGGCTCGGTGGCTCAGCCTGTAGTTTCAGCTACTTGGAATGCCAGTGCTTTGGGAGGCCCAGGCTAGTGGATGGCCTGAGCTCGCGGGTTCAAGACCCGCCTGGGCAACTTGGGGAGACCTCGTCTCTACAATAAATCAAAAATTAGCAGGGCATGGTAGTGCGCACCTGTAGTTCCAGCTACTTGGAAGGCTGAGGCAGAAGGATCACCGGAGCCCAGCAGGTCAAAGCTGCGGTGGCTGAGAGCGTGTCACTGCACTCCAATCTGGGCGACTGAGTGAAACTCCAACTCAAAAAAGAAAAAGACTCCTCCCTTGACCAAACTTCAGTCAGGGTTTCCTGAGGTCTCCTGAGAAGGCTAGAACCATGGCTGCCCTCATATCTTAGACCTGCCCAGCCGAGTCTTAGCAAAAAATCCTAGAAAGTTGTTTCCCTACACTTGATAACCATGACTCCTGATATCTGATCAATTTCCTCATCCTCAGTCTTTGATGTATAAGTCCTTGGCCAGCCTTTAGCAAGACTCCTTCTAGGCCAGGTTAAGTAGAAAGCCCCTAGTCTTTGATGTCTCCTCTGTAATCTTTTCTCCTTTTTTTTTGCATTTCTTTTCTTTTTTTGTTTTTGAGTTGGAGTATCACTCTGTTGCCTAGGCTGGAGTGCAGTAGCATGCTCATGGTCACCTCAGCCTCAACTTGCTGGAATCAGGCAATCCTTCCTGCCTCAGCCTCCAAGTAGCTGGGATTACAGGTGAGCACCACCAGGCTCAGCTAAAAAATTTTTAAACTTTTTTGTAGAGAAGTCTCTCTCCCAATGTTGCCCAGGCTGATCCTGAACTCTTGGGCTCAAGGGATCCTACTACCTCAGCCTCCCCAAAGTGATGGGATTACAAGCATGAGCTACCATGCTTGGTCTCAATGTGGGGCTTTTAAATTATTATTGCTGGGTGCAGTGGCTCACACCTGTCATTTCAGCACTGGGCGACAGATTGAGACTCCAACTCAAAAAAAAAGAGTCACTCTCTGTTTCATGGGTGGTCCCTCTTGTATCCTCAAATGGTGGAAGGGGGCAAAGGGGCTAGGGAGCTCCCTTCAACCTCTCTCTCTTTTTTTTTTTTTTTTTTGAGTTGGAGTCTCACTCTGTCATCCAGACTGGAGTGCAGTGGCTGCTCCCAGCCACCGCAGCCTCGACCTGCTGGACTCCAGCGATCCTTCCACCTCAGTCTTCCAAGTAGCTGGAACTACAGGTATGCGCTACCAAGGCCGGCTAGTTTTTTGATTTATTGTAGAGATGAGGTCTCTCCAAGTTGCCCAGGTGGGTCTCGAACCCACGGGGCTCAGGCAATCCACTTAACTCAGCATCCCAAGGCACGGGATTACAGGCGAGCCACCAAGCCCGGCTTCCTTCAACCTCTTTTATAAGATCACTAATCCCACTCTTGAGGGCCTTAATCACTTTGTAAAGGCCCCCGCTCTTTATATTATCACATTGGCAATTAAGTTTCAACATACGAATCTGGGGGGACACATTCACACCATAGCAGTATTCATGTGGAAGACAGAAAGATAAAGATAGAGACAGATTGGGAGAGAGAACCAAAGACTTGTATCCAGCACATATAAAGATCTCCCATAAACACAAGTAGTGTGTTACAAAACACACTAGGGGGGAAAAAGATAAAATCTTAAAACAGACACTTCAAAAGAGGAGGCCATGCAGAAACTAATAAACCTGAGAAGATGCTCAACTTCCTTCATAATCTAAGGAATAAAAATAAAATTACTATCTGTTGCTATCATATGCCAGTCAGAAGACTATAATGAAAAATGCCGGCCGGACTTGATGGCTCAGCCTGTAATCTCAGCACTGAGATGAGTGGATTGCCGGAGTCTGCGGGTTTGAGACCCGACCGGGCAACTTGGAGAGACCTCTTCTCTACAATAAAGCAAAAACTAACCGGGCATGGTAGCGTGCGCCTGTAGTTCCAGCTACTTGGAAGGCTGAGGTGGAAGGATTGCCGGATCCCAGCGGGTCGAGGCTGCGGTGGCCGGGAGCGTGCCACTGCATTCCAGTCTGGGCAACAGAGTGAGACTCCAACCAAAAAAAAAAAAGGAAAGAAAGAAAAGCGCCAGAAAATGCCAAGTGTGATAAAGATGTGGTTATATAGACCAGCAATCTCATTCACTGCTAATGGGTGTGAAAATTGATATATACACTTTTGGAAACTATTTGGCAGTATCTCCCAAAACTAAGCAGGATTCTCCTGTGACTCGATGATTTGACTGCAAGTACATAGGCAGCAGAAATTCATGCATGTGTTACAAAGCACAAGTTTTAAAGTATATATACCTGGACCATTCTTAACAGTCCCAAGTTGAAAACCACCTATATGCCCATTAACAATGGAAAGATATGTTGTCTGATACTCACGCAATGAAACTATATACAGCAATGCTGCAATACTTCACAGCAAAATGCAAATATACATATAAATTCCCAAACAAAATGTGGAATGAAAGAAGCCAAATACAAAAAAAGTTATGTTGCACGATTCTATTTACATAAAATACAAAACAGGCAAAAATGATCTGTGTTGTCAGATGTCAGATTAATGGTTCCCCTTAGGGATAGTGACTGGGATGGGGCAGAAAGGAGAGTATTGATCTAGATGCATACAGAGGTGTGTTCCATTTGTGAAATATCAATGAGCTGTGAAATTATGACCTATGCAAGTGTGTTTCCAAAATAAAAAAAACTGCATACTGCCAATAAAGTAAAGTTGAGAGAAAGCAAATAGTGTTGCAATGTCCTTACACTGTCAGGGTGGAGGGTTAAAAGTGTTACATAACTTTAGATGAGGATGGGTGTGGTGGCTTATGCCTATAATCCCAGCACTTTGGGAGGCTGAGACAGGAGGATTGCTTGAGCCCAAGGGTTCGAGATTAGCCTAGGCAGCATAGTATCAACAGTCTAAAGTCCTTGTATTAACCACAAATAGAGTTAAGGTTTTAGTTATATGAATATATTTAAAATAGATGGTTTAAAGTCCTTGTCTTAAGCCTGAGCTTTGTCAGGGAGTTTCTATTGACTGATTTTATCTCTAATATATGGGTCATATTTTATTTATTTATTTATTTATTTTTTTAGTTGGAGTCTCACTCTGTCACCTAGACTGGAGTGCAGTGGCCGCTCCCGGCCATCACAGTCTCAACCTGCTGGGCTCCGGAGATCCTTCCACCTCAGACTTCCAAGTAACTGGAACTACAGGCACGCGCTATCACACCCGGCTAATTTTTTGATTTATTGTAGAGATGAGGTCTCGCCAAGTTGTCCAAGTGGGTCTTGAACCTACAGGCTCAGGCAATCCACTCACCTCAGCCTCCCAAGGTGTGGGATTACAGGCTGAGCCACCAAGTCCGGCTCATATTTTATTTCTTTAGCTGTCTCATGATTTTGAAACTCAATATTAAATATAATGTGACAACTCTGAAAATTAGATCACCCTTCCAGTTTGTTGTTTGTTTAGTGCCTTTTCTGAAGCAATTCTGTGAAGACTATATTTTTCATTGTGTGAAAGCCACTTAATGATCAGCTTATAATTAGACAGAGGTTTCTTTAGATTCCTGTAACCATCAAGTCTTCCTGTTTTATGCTGAAGGGTTCTGTTGGGGCAGGCCTTCAACATCCGATCAGGCAGTTTAGAACTCTGCCTTAGCATTCACTTACTTCTTGCACAGAGCATTACGATTAGCTGGAAGTAAGAGTTTAGGACCTTCTCAGGTCTTTCCTGGTCATACACACAGTCCTACATATGTATGGCTTTCTAGATTTCTAGGAATATGTTTGCATTTTTCAGAGTTCGCTGTGGGCATATTATTTCCCAGCTTTTTGCTTGCACCAATTGTTATCACTGCCTCAGGCAGCTTTGATGTTCAACAGTTCTTTCTTTCTTTCTTTTTTTAAACTATTCAGTGGTTTTTAGTGTATTTACAAGGCTGTGCAACCATCATCGTAATCAAATTTCAAAACATTTTCATCACTCCAAAACAAATCCTCATACTTCTTAGGGATTGTTCCCCCATCTTTCCCTAGCCCCTGACAACCACTATTCTACTTTTTGTCTATATAGATTTACTTATTCTGGACCATTTCATATAAACAGTATAACACAATATATGGCCTTTGGTGTCTGGATTCTTTCACTTAGTACAATGTTTTCTTTTCTTTTTTTTTGAGTTGGAATCTCACTCTGTCGCCCAGACTGGAGTGCAGTGGCACGCTCCTGTCCACTGCAGCCTCGACCTGCTGGCCTCCATGATCCTTCCGCCTCAGCCTTCCAAGTAGCTGGAACTACAGGCACACACTCCCACGCCTGGCTAGTTATTGATTTATTGTAGAGACGAGGTCTTGACAAGTTGCCCGAGCGGGTCTCGAACCCGTGGGCTCAGGCAATCCACTCGCCTCGGCCTCCCAAAGTACTGGGATTACAGGCTGAGCCACTGAGCCCGGCCTATACAATGTTTTCAAGTTTCATCTATGCTTTTTTCCTAAGGGAAAGACTGTCCATAGTGGGTAAGTTTCTAGACAGGTCAAATACAGACCGCTGCAGAGGGAGTTTTCCAGGGAACCAATGAACAGGTCAAATAAAGACAATTCTCTGAGACTGGAACTTTGAAGGAACTCCAACCCTGTTCTGCTCCCTCTAGTGGTTGGTTGCTAGGATGTTGTTGTTTTTCACTGTGACTGTAGATTATTGGCTTTCAAATCTATTCAGATCAGTGGAGGAGGGATGGGACTGGGGCAAGTTAAAAAAAAAAACAAAAACACAAAGCTTACTGTTGTTATCAAGATCCAGCTGTGTACCTTGGAAGGCAGAGACATAAACCGAAGCTTGCTCCAAAGGTGAAAAAATTTGATTCTGAAAATTTCTGCTAGTGTTCTTGTTGTTTTTATGATAAAGAGAATTCTCAGAGGGCCATACTTTATTATTTTGGCTGGTGTCCCTGATGACTCTTTTGTATGGCCCACAAACTAGGGGTGATTTTCAAAATTTTCAATGGCTGGAGAAAAAAAAATCAAAAGAAGAATCTTTCATGATGCATAAAAAATTATATTGTGGCAGAATGCAGCAAATGCTCAAATATATTTCTTGTATGATTGAGTGAATAAACACAGAAACACATGTAGCTGGTTCGGGATCAGCAGTTAGCCTCATGGCAATCACCTGGGATGACAGAATGTCTCCCACTAGCCCATCGGCAGGAAGGGGGGGTTGGTAGCAGTTAAAGGTATTTCCTTTTGAAAGGCAAGCTGCAAGCTTTAAAGGCCCGCCAGGCAGGTTTTATTTACGAAAGACCAAGTGGCCAGAGATTGGCCATCTCATGGAAATGCAAAAGAGTAACTAATTCACAGATTTATCCAAAACTCCTCTTCTGAAGTTGACAGTTTACAACCCTGCAGTTCCTGGAAACCATTTGTTCTTTGAAAGATCTGATTTTTCTGAACACAACCTTGTAAAATTCCAAAGGAAATATGTAATCACTCAACACGACACCCTCCCTTACCTAAACAAGGGTATAAGACCCCCACTTCTCCCATTCTGGGGGACTTGAGCTCCATTTGGACTTAATAGCTCCTCAAGCCCACTGTGCCGGCCAGCATAATAAAGTTGCCACTTCCTATAATAGCCTTGGTGTCATAGTCTCTCTATTTTTCCTGCTACATTTCTGGTGCATGGGCCGGGAAAAAGGGAGAGTTTGGAGACGGTGTATTCCACTTCCTTTGTCATCGAGGTACGACCTCCAGGGCAACAGGAAAGGCAATCTAGCCTGGCACGCAACATACCTTTTTATCCATAGGAGAGAGGCCCCTCCCAGTGCACTGAAGCTTGGACCATGAAAGCACAACAGGAACCCAAGAGGCGAGGAACTGGCATAAGGACGACCACCTGACAGAAAGGACAGAATGACCACCCGACGGAAAGGGGTAGGAATAAAGACCTTTGCATAGACCTGCCAATGGATGGCAGAAGGGGAGCTTGATCACATCCCGGAGGCCACTAGTAATCTGCAACCTGAAGGAAAGAGCTGAAAGGCAGTGGAAGGAAACACTGTCTGCAGATGAACCTGTAGACTCCTAGGATTAGGACGGGGAGTTGAAGAATGTGCTGTGTGATTGTGTGTGAATGAAATGGATGGTAGGAGGGATCCACATACAGTTAGTCTGCGTTGGGGGTGTACCAACCTGCCAATTGCTAAGAGGTGTCTGAGATATCTTCGCTAAGAGTATAACTGGAGGGGGACAAAGCGGATGTTTCCCATACCCCTCATTCTCTTATTTGTGTGTGTCTGTTGCTTTGAATCTGCTAAAAAAAAAAAGCTGGTTGAGTTATTATGCTTTGTTTAATGGGACATGTGTTTTAAAAACTTAATTAGTGCATGTTTATGTCATTTATGTCTCCCTTTATTTGTGTGGTGTTTTCTCCCAACCCATTGGCACTGTTAAAATTTCTGCTTTTTGTTATTAAGGTTGTGGAAAAATTGCCTGCTGTGTATATGAAGTGTTACCGGTTATCTTAAATTCTTTCCAGGGACCATGCCCCCTCCCTTCCTTAGCCTGTGTTCTCCATGAATTCTGAAGAAGTTCATTGTAATCCACCTGTAAAGAAATGTAGAAATGTTTCTTATATGCTACTTAGCTTTTGCTAACTCAGTGCAAGTTAATGCTAGGCTTGGAAAAAATAATTTTGTAATCTTTCTCTGGTGACTAAGGGAATGAATAGGTCGTTCTTGTTTTCAAATGCTAAAAGGCAGGTTAGTTGAGAGTAAGTCTTTTTCTAAAGGTTTAGGCCTTGTCTAAGATCATAATCAACTGCTTGTCCCTGTAAAATTGTTGGGAAGTCTCTTAGAGTTGTGTAATGTATGCTGAGTCCCTACTTTATATTGTAATGCTAGATAAACACTAATGCTTGCGGTTTTGGTTATGCCTGACTAGCACACCTCTTACAAGACTGGTAAAGCTTTAAAGGCTAAATACTTTGCAGGACTTAATAAGGCATGGGAACTGGCCATTTCCACCTGATTAAGTCACTTTGTAAGCTCAGTACTTCACCTAAGGGACAGGTCAAGTACTAGGCACACTCTGTGGAGCATAGAGTAAGACCTAATCACTCTCATTTAATTGTCCACGTCTTATGACTAAGGCTGCTGTTTAGTAATTCATGAGGATTTTTGACAATCTTGCCTGTTCATAATTAGGAATAAGTAGGAACAGATCATTTTACATCTACATGGTCTGTTCACTTTAAAAGGTTTTGTACCAGGCCATGTTATAGACATCATTGAAAAGCTGTGGGGAAAAAAAGGGGGCTTCAAGGAGGGCTGAGAACACTCAGCCTGGGAGAAGCCATCAGGGTCCTGGGAATTCCTGGCATTGCTGTTTATGGCTTTATTTAGTTGTTTGTTTTAAAATTCTCCTTTGAGGAATAAATTGCAAGCGTTCAAAACAAATTCTGGGTTTTTAAGAAATGTGACCAAGAAAATATGTAATAATCTGTACCCTCAGACACCCCAATGGGACAGATTTTGAGTGATTAGAGCAAATTAAAATTACATGGTTTAATAAGTGATTAAAAATCAAATTTGAACTCACTAAAGTTAGCAAATAATAAGATTTGGAAAAGAACAAAACTATCTGGCAATTAAATTCACTTTGTAGACTTAAGGAAAAATGGTCAAAAGTTCTGTATGCAGGGGCATTTAAAAAATTTATTTCACTACTTTGCAAACAAGATTATATCCTACAGAATACTAAGTACCAAACTCCAGAGGCTTGACTCAGGACTATGAATACCAAACTCTCAATTATAGAAAGCCTCTGAAGTTCTTAAAAACTAAAACATTAAGGGAAAAAAAGGAAAAGAACTCCAAAATGAGCACCAGCCAGAGGAAAGGTAAACAAATTGGCATTTGCCACTAAAGGCAAAGCTCCAGTCACCCAAAAGAGGCCTGATAAAGGATTGCCTGAGCCCACGGGTTCGAGACCCGCCTGGGCAACTTGGCGAGACCTCATCTCTACAATAAATCAAAAAATTAGCTGGGCGTGGTAGCGCGCACCTGTAGTTCCAGCTACTTGGAAGGCTGAGGCAGAAGGATCTCCAGAGCCCAGCAGGTCGAGGTTGCGGTGGCCGGGAGTGGCCACTGCACTCCAGTCTGGACGACAGAGTGAGACGCCAACTCAAAAAAAAAAAAAGAGGCCTGATAAGGATAAACCTGCTAAGGGGGATGGTATCAGCTGCTATGAATGTGGTCAATCTGGGCACCTAAAGCACAATTGTTCTTGATGGCTTAAGTACCCAGGACCTTGTCCAATGTCCGGACTAAAAAGTCACTGAAAGAGATGGTGTGGTCTCTCCCGAAGTGGGGGGGGGCACCTTGCTCAGTGATGGTGGCTGTTGACTGAAGGGGGAGGGGCATGGCCCAGCGCAGTACTTTGTTTGCCATCCACCCAGAGAATCCTTGGGTCTATATGAATGTGGCCGGGGTCCAAATTAATTTCTTAATTAATACTGAGGCTAAGTTTCTAGCCCTTGTGCTCATACTGAACTTCTTTCTCCTAAAACCTGCTCTCTAGTGGGAGTTAAAAGGTGTTCCAAAAGTTAAATGTTTCACCTAACGGTTACTAAAAGGTGAAATCAAATTATAACCATAAAAGGTTGTCTATGAATAAATAAAAAGGAAAGCAGAAAGCAAAAGAAAAATATAAAAAGGTTGTTGGTATACAAATAAGGTTTTAATAAGAAAACAAAAAAGGAAGGAATATAAGAAAAAAGATATTTTTATCTAAAAGGAAATCTTATATGGTACATTTCTGTCCTATAATAAAATAAATAGTTATGAGAATTTTTAAAAGGGGGTAGAAAACAAAGATAAAATGGTATAAGCATGCCAAAATGGTATGAGAAAAATTTATAAGAAAAAAATATATAGCAGAAGAAATTCTATAAACAATCTAGGCATAATAAAGTCTTTTCTGGATGCAAGTCTCCAAACATTTTTGAATTTCTCTTTAAATTTTATATAAAATTTACTTAAGTGCCTAGTTCAAATTATAGTCTAAAACAAGCTGTCAGGCTACCAGTATAGTCCAGAAATACAAAAGCTGGTACTTGTAAAAAAGCCACAAAAGTTTATCATTTAAGTTATGCTAATAACTTCAGGCCTTGTAGCTTTTGTACAAAAGGTAATCAACCACTGCCTAAAATTGTCAAAATGTATGCCTGACTTTATTCCTTTTATTGAGCTAGAATCCAGTAATTTCATGCCCACATAACGGTCATGAAAGAATTCCAGTCAGTGCCAGCAAACAAATCTGGATGCCTCAAGTCAGACAGGGAGAGATTTTCGATCTCTGGCTAGGCAGGACTGTGCCCATTATCAGCTCTGAAGAAATTACAGAAGACAGACCTTCACCCCTCAGCACCCCAAATGATTATGGGATCGAAAAATCTCTAAAGAATAAATAATTAAGGCAGGGTAGCTAGCACAGGCTATACATAAATAAATTTCCTATAGGTAGGTTTTAAAAGGTGTTCAAACATTTCTACTGCAGGCTGAGTGGCAACCTATCCCACCCCTTAGCAAATCCATGGAAAACTCCATCAGATGTAGGACTAGGACAGTACAATCTTTCTTTCTTTTTTGAGTTGGAGTCTCACTCTGTCGCCAAGACTGGAGTGCAGTGGCCGCTCCCGGCCACCGCAGCCTCGACCTGCTGGGCTCTGGCGATCCTTCCACCTCAGCCTTCCAAGTAGCCGGAATTACAGGCATGTGCTACCATGCCCGGCAGATTTTTTGATTTATTGTAGAGATGAGGTCTTGCTGCCCAGGCGGGTCTCGAACTCGCGGGCTCAGGCAATTCACTCACCTCAGCCTCCCAAAGGCGCGGGATTACAGGCTGAGCCACCGAGCCCAGCTGTACAATCTTTCAATTTGCGGTTTAGCATAATAATCACTAGAAATCCTTTGGAGACACGAGTAAACTAAACATAGGTATTTGATATTGCATCACACAGAATCCAAGTCCCTGAAATGGAATTTGTTAAACCTTTGAAATTGTTTAACACTAGGCCTTTTTCCTACACCTCTGAAGGAAAGGGTGGGGGGCACAAACATAAATGCTCATAAGAAAATGTGTTGTCCATTTAGAACAAATTTTATCACAGTTTATAAGCTTATTTCCCTAGACACTTCTTGGACCAGAAGAAACTCAAACAAGCCCGGCTCGGTGGCTTAGCCTGTAATCCCACACTTTGGGAGGCTGAGGTGAGTGGATTGCCTGAGTCCGCGGGTTTGAGACCCACCTGGGCAACTTGGTGAGACCTCATCTCTACAATAAATCAAAAAATTATCTGGGTGTGGTAGCGCATGCCTGTAGTTCTGGCTACTTGGAAGGCTGAGGCAGAAGGATCGCCAGAGCCCAGCAGGTCGAGGCTGCAGTAGCCGGGAGAGGCCACTGCACTCCAATCTGGGCAACCGAGTGAGACTCCAACTCAAAAAAAAAAAAAAAGAAAAGAAAAGAAACTCAAACATCCCAGGGGAGTAAGAGCTGTTAAAAATTGAAGAAAGGAAGGACCCAACCAACAACTGTAAGAAAAGAAAAAAGGACCCTAAGGGTGGTCCTGTTCCTATACTAGTCTAAAAGAATTTAAATACCTAATCTCTCTATCATGATAAAACCCCTCTATGAAGCCTCAAAGGGGGTTGAACAGAAGCCCCTGCTATGGGGATAGGCCCAGAAACAGGCATTTGAATAAAGCGAACTGGCTTCTCACCTTTTGAAATTCTTTGTGGGTGGCCACTCCCTCTTGTTAAGGGCATATAGGAAGACTTAAAGGAATTAGGAAGTCTTGCCCTAAAACAGCAAATGCAAGCCTCAGGTTCAGTCCTAAATGCCATCCATTGTCAAGTCAGAAGAACGACTGCCAATCCTATATATATGCTAAACTGACAAGCTGTCTTAGAAATTATAACTAATCAAACAGCCACAGCTTTTGAGCTTGTTGCTAAGCAACAAGCCCAAATGCATGCAGCTATTTATCAAAACCGCCTAGCTTTGAACTACCTGTTGGTGGAAGAAGGAGGAGTATGTGGTAAATTTAATAGCTCTGACTGTTGGTTGCAAATAGATGATAATAGTAAAGAAATAACTGATATAGTCACCAATATTAGAAAGCTGGCCCATGTCCTGGTGCAAAAATGGCAAGGCATAAAAATTAGCAATTAATTTAAAAACATGTTCTCGGGTCTGGGAGGATTTAAGTATATTATTAGATCTATAGCACCATTGGTGAGATCCTGCCTTATCCTCCCTTGCATAGCCCCAACAATTATGAACACCATTTCTAAGTTTGTGGAAACAGTTGTTGAACAAAAAACTGTGGCCCATATAATGTTGATGCACCAAATTAAGGATAATGATGCTTTGGGTTCATAAAAGATCAAGCATCAAGGGGAGAATGTGGCAGAATGCGGCAAATGCCCAAATATATATATATATATATTTTGAGTTGGAGTCTCACTCTGTCGCCCACAACCTTGTAAAATACCAAAGGAAATATGTAATCACTCAACACGACCCCCTCCCTTACCTAAACAAGGTTATAAGACCCCACTTCTCCCGTTCTGGGGGACTCGAGTTCCATTTGGACTTAATAGCTCCTCGAGCCCGCCATGCTGGCCAGCATAGTAAAGTTGCCACTTCCTGTAATAGCCTCGGTGTCACGGTCTATTTTTCCTGCTACAATATGAAATTCAAAATTCAGTGTCCCTGAATCAAATTTTGGAAGACAGACACTCCCAGTTGTTTATTTGTCTATGCCTGCTTTCACACTGCAAGGATAAAGCTGAGTAATTGCAAGAGAGATCGTATAGCCCACAAAGCCTAACATTTTTACCATCAGGCCATTTATAGACAGTTTGGTGACTTCTTATTTAGATTGCTATATGCTGGATGGAAGAAATGTCACAAAGAGTGCACCTTAATTGGGTTCCTTTATCAGAGGTCATTTATTTCCCAACATTTGTTCATTCAACAAGTGTTTTTGAGCATGTCAGGGCCAGGCCTGCACTGGGCACTGGAAACCCAGGCATGAGTTAGAGCTGAAGACAAGTCCTTCAGGGACCTTCACTGGTGAAGTACATAAAGTCACAGTGTGATGGGGCTTTCATGGAGGGAGGAGATATGAAAAACTGTGATAGCCAAAGGATGGAAGAGGGGACTAAATAGACTCCCCCTCCCCACCATAAGTTAACTTATCAGTCCAGATCCATTGCATAAATATTCTCTTCTCTTCCATTCATCTGTGATTCTGCCTTATCACATATAGAATTATAATATGTACTAGAGGGTGTTTCTGGGATTTCTTTCCTTTTTTGTGAGTTGGGGTTTTACTCTGTCACCCAGGTTGGAGTGCAATGGCATAATCACGGCTCACTGCAGCCTCTACCTCCTGGGCTCAGGTGATCCTTCTGCCTCAGCCTCTCAGGTAGCTGGGACTACAGGCATGCCTGATTAATCAGTTTATTTAATTACTCTGTAGAGATGAGGTCTCACTATGTTGTCCAACCGGGTTTCAAAGTCCTGGGCTCAAGCAATCCTCCCACCTTGGTCTTTTTTTTTTTCAGTTAGAGTCTCACTCTGTTGCCCAGACTGGAGTGCAGTGGCACGCTCCCAGCCACCACAGTCTCAACTTGCTGGGCTCCGGCGATCCTTCTGCCTCAGCCTTCCAAGTAGCTGGAACTACAGGCGCGTGCTACCACGCTGGGCTATTTTTTTGATTTATTGTAGAGATGAGGTCTCACCAAGTTGCCCAGGCACGTCTCGTACCTGCGGACTCAGGCAATTCACTCACCTCAGTCTCCCAAAGTACAGGATTACAGGCTGAACCACTGAGCTCCACCACACCTTGGTCTTTCAAAGTGCTGAAATTACGTGCCAGGCTGGGATTTCTTTCAGTTCCACTCTATCCTATAGCCCTAAATAAATGAAATGTGCTAAAGGGATGAAAGTTAAAACATCAAAGTGAAACTAGAATACAGAAAATATATTCATCAAACTTTAGGTGAAAGAGGAAGTCCTAAGGTTAGAAGCAACAGAGAAGATAAGACAGGAAAGTGAAAGGGGTAAGAATGGGGGAAAAAAGATTTATATAGAGAACAATAACAAAAACATTTAACATTAAACTGATAACAACATTGCAGTAAAAGGGTGGTTAATGTTTTTAATGTATATCATGAGTTCATGGAGATTCTTTTTACTTTATTGAATTTTGTTTTAGCTGGGCTTGATGGCTCAGGCTGTAATCCCGCGCATTGGGAGGCTGAGGTGAGTGGATTGCCTGAGCCCACGGGTTTGAGACCCACCTGGGCAACTTGGCAAGACCTCATCTCTATAATAAATAAAAAATTAGCCAGGTGTGGTAGTGCATGCCTGTAATTCTGGCTACTCAGAAGGCTGAGGCAGAAGGATCGCCGGAGCCCAGCAGGTCGAGGCTGCAATGGCCGGGAGCGGCCACTGCACTACAGTCTGGGCGACAGAGTGAGACTCCAACTCAAAAAAAAAAAAGAATTATGTTTTAATTACAAAAGCATTATTTATCATAAATGTTCAGGTAAAGTAACAACAAAATGAAGTTTTTTTAAAAAATAAAAAGTTTTCTCCTTAACGCTTTCAATTCCCACCACCATTACTCCCAAGGACAGCAAAGTTATAATATCTTGATTCATACACTTCTGGAACTGTTTCCATTATTACATGGGTGTACACATGTACACATACATAAACCTTCACATCAAACATATTACTCTGTGATATAGGCTGAGTGTGTGTGTGTGTGTGTGTGTGTGTGTGTGTGTATGTGTGTGTGTGTCCCAATTCATATGTTGAGGCTTAATCACCCATGTGACAATATATCAGGTAGTGAGGACTTTGGATGGTGATTAGGTCATGACAGTGGAAGCTTCATGAATGGGATTAGTGTCTTTTTTTTTTTTTTTTTGAGTTGAAGTCTCACTCTGTGCCCAGACTGGAGTGCAGTGGCACGCTCCCGGCCAACGCAGCCTAGACCTGCTGGGCTCCAGCGATCCTTCCACCTCAGCCTTCCAAGTAGTTGGAACTACAGGTGCGCGCTACCACACCTGGCTAATTTTTTGATTTATTGTAGAGATGAGGTGTCGCCAAGTTGCCCAGGCGGGTCTCGAACCCACGGGCTCAGGCAACCCACTCACCTCAACCTCCCAAAGCGCAAGATTACAGGCTGAGCCACCGAGCCCGGCTGGGGATTAGTGTCTTTATAGAGTTCTGAGAGAACTTACTCCCTTCCGCCATGTGAGGATACAATAAGAGAATGACACTATGAACCGGAAGGTGAACACTCACCAGACACAGAATTGCTGGTGGCTTGATCTCAGACTTCCCAGGCTCTAGAGTGCAATAACTTTTTTTTATTTTTGAGTTGGAGTCTCACTCCACTGCCCAGGCTGGAGTGCAGTGATTTACTCAACAGCCAACCCAGCGCTGACCTGTTGGGCTCTGGTGATCCTTCTGCCTCAGCCTTCCAAGTAGCCGGAACTACAGGCGTGCACTATCATGCCTGGCTAATTTTTTATTTATTGTAGAGATGAGATCTCACCAAATTGCTTGGGCTGGTTTCGCATCCGGGGGTTTAGGCAATCCACTCGCCTTGGCCTCCCAAAGAGCTGGGATTACAGGTTGAGCCACCGAGCCCAGTCATGCAATAAATTAATTTCTGTTATTTATAAGCTGCCTAGTTCATGGTATTTTGTTGTAGCAGCATCAACTAAGAGACTCCACATCTTCCATTTTTCATTGAACATATATCTTCATTATTCTTCTTATTCCATGCATATAGATCTGATTCTTATAAATAGTTGTTGAATAATACATAGTTGGCACGCTTCACATTGTATTCAACCATCTCTCAAATAGTAGACATTCCCATTTCACATCTGTAGAAACTGAGGATCAGGAAAGAAAAGTCCAAAAAAGTCAGGAATTTTTCCTAGTCCCAGAATCTGTTGCTTTTGTACAGGCCCCTCTCCACATGAATTCAGACACAGTAAAATAAGCTGAAGTCCCTAATTAAGTATATATTTTTTAATATCATTTGCGGGGGTCCAGCTCCGCTGATCAGGGCCTGAGTTGGGGGGAGGGAATGAGAAAAGACAGAGACAGAGAAACAGCGGGATTGGGAGGACTCCCTCTCAAGTAGCCAGGAGCAAGAGAGAGGAAATTTATTTTACTGCATGCCTCTTTTATAAGACAAAAATCTCACAAAGCAAGGCAAAACCATACAAGCAGGATATGTTAATGTCTGAGTTAAATCACACAAGCAGGGTAAGTATCAGTGGCTAAACTATGCATAGCTTAACAACTATGCTAAGTCGGGCAAACATTTAGGATGAGCAGGGCCAGACTTGGGGCTGCTTGGCTATCCATAGAAATGCAACCAAAAGGTGAGGGGAGACAAAGGAAAATGTAGGCTTAGTTCCTTGAACATAAGCCAAAGAATATAAGGGCCTTGCCAGTTTATATTCCGGTTTCCTTCAATCATTGTTTAAAAAGTTGAATTATATTCAAGCAGGACTTCGGAGTCAGACTGCCCTGGTTCAAATTCCAGCATTACTATTATCTTCTATAAGACCTTGGACAAATTCCTTAACTTCCCTATACCTCAGTTTCCTCATCCATAAAATGAGGATGATACTGGATGGTACTTTACCCATTTCAGAGTTGTCATGAAGTTTAAATGAATTAATTTGTTGAGGACACTTTACCATAGCTACTGTCACTGGCATTGATGTTATACTTGTGTAGAACTTTTAAAAATGTTAAAGTATGCAGTTTTGTTTTGGTACTTTGGAATCAATAATTTGCTTTTTAAAATTTAATTTAAAATTTTAATTAAAAAATTCCTAAGCCCTGGCCACTTTAAAAAAAGCCCCCCAGTTCAAGATCTCAAGCAGCCTGACACCAGGACAGGCACCCTTAACAAATAAGATCTGTAACCTTAGATGCCTTGGGGGTGAGAGGAATCCTAGGAATATGGATGTCAGGGACTTAAATATCCAACCCGTTCCCATTTTTATAGGCAGTAGTTTCCTAACAGGGATGGGTAAGAGGGTCCGGAACAGATGCTTGGGATTTTCAAACCTGTCAAGTTCTGGCTTAGCTCAGCCCAGCCCTCCTTCAAGTGACGCAATAAAGAAGAAACGAACATCAGGATGTTCATCCCATCAGGATGGCCTTCCCATTCCTGATATTGACGGGGGGGGGGAAGCGGGGAGGAAATACCGTTTTGAGTAAGGCTAAACAGAGAGGTTAGTCAGATCCAACCCTGCTCCCACTCTATAGGAGGCAGACGCGATCGCGCAGCCACAGTCCCGACCCCCAGGGATGGGATATGAGAGACAGAAAGTGAAGAAGAAAGAATCTGGAAGCCCAGGGTACGGAGCCTGGAGAGGCAGGGAAGGCAGGAAAAGAGAGACACTGATGTAGAGCTCTGACAAGTGAATAGGAACCGCACTCCTCCGAATAAAAGGTGCAGCTTGGACAAAGAGGATCGTTGGCCTGAAAAAGCAAGATGGGCTGAGGCAGCTTTCATCTTACAGGACCGACGAAGGATAAAAAAGGAAGGTTGGAGACGGGCCTATACAGGGCCTTGAATACCCGCCCGAGGGGCTTGGGTTTTATCCAGAGAGCAAGGCAAGTCGCTCCCTTCGCTGAGCCTCGGCACAAATCAAATCACAGACCCACTCCCTCTTTCGCCCCCACAAAGGCGCCAGGAGTCCGCTCACCAGCGGGCCAACAGAAACCACATGGCTAGATAAGCCGAAACCCGCACATCGCCCCATTCCCCATATGACGTCATGTCTTACTAGCGACGCACGCGCAAAAGCCTGCTCCTGGACTCTCCGTAGGGCACACAAGGCCACCGCCTCACAAGGCCACCCTCATTGGCTGGAAACAACTGCTCGTCTCGGACGTTGTTAGCGGAGACGTAGGCGGGCACAATCTTGGTCGCTAAGACAACCCACACTTCCGCTTTCTTCTCCCTCTCCTGGACTCCAGCAAGATAAATCTCGTTCATTCAACCAATGGCAAATGGACAGTGGGCGGGACTTCACTCGTTCTAGCGCGGCCAATGACCGTGCGGCAGCCCCTGTAAAGTGGCTCGGGCGCCCCCACGCCCGCCCTTCCTCCTCCTCCTGGCCCTGCCCCTTTCTACCCCCGTTTCTGCACGGCGCTGGCCGCAGTCTAACAGGAACGAGACGGAGCCAAGATGGCGGCGGCCGACGGCGACGACTCGCTCTACCCCATCGCTGTGCTCATAGACGAGCTCCGCAACGAAGATGTCCAGGTCCGGAGGTTACAGGGGACTTGAGGGAGATGGGATGGCGGACATGGGGGACACGGATGGCCCTCGCGGAGAAGGCTCAGAGTTCGCTGGGAGTGGCGGAAGGGACGGCGGCCAATCAGCATGCAGCTCTTATCTCCCCGCGTCCTCGGGTTCGTTGAGACGGCGCCCCGGATTGGGCGTCGGCTCAGCGGAGGGCGGGGATCAGGGCAAGCCTCGAGGGTCCCGGGCCTGCCTGGTGCGCGCGGCGGCCCAGGCGGGGGTCTTCCGATTGGGCGGGGGAGGGGAAGGAGTTTCGTGATTGGTGGCGGCCTCTCTGTGGCCCCTCGGGGATGTGGAGGGCGCGTGACTTGCTTCGAGTGGGGGAGGGGCCGCCCGATGGGTCGGACCCGGGTAGGTTTTCTTTTTTCTGGGTTTCGGCAGCTGGACCAAATGGGCACTGAGAGGCCGTCCCAATTCCTGCCCTTTCTCCGCCTCTGATTTTGGTTAAGGTCCCTTACATGGAGAGGGACACAAAAACACCCTCTCCCCCCAAAGCGAGGAACTAGCCAGATTTAGGGATGAAATACGTCTTGGAAACCTGCCTTCTCCCCTTCCTTCCCTTCATCCTCCCATTGATGGGGCGGGGCGGGGGGTGTCGGTGGTGTAGGTGAGCAGTTTAATAAGCAGGCTAACATTTCTGATTCTGTGACAGGGTGGCCCGAGGCTCTGAGTCCGGCTGGCGTGGGATTGAGGACAGTGGGCTGCAGGACAGTCCACCTGCCACCTGCTGTGTGACGTTGTGCAAATTACTTCACCGCTCTGGGTCTCTGTACTCCATGTGATGTGGGCTAGTATTCCTAGTCTCAGGGTATCAGTGAGATGAGTTAATAATGCAAGTAAAATAGAACAGTGTCTGGCCTATTATAAGGGCCCCAATAAATATTAACTGTAGATGGGAATGATGATTACAGAGGTTCCATACTCCCTGTGGGCCTTAATTTTCCCACTTATAAAATTGAGCAGGATGCCCCGGGCCACTTGCCAAACCTGGGCCCAGCCTCCAAGGTTCCTGGTGTATCACTCTGTTTCTTATGTCAGACAGGCTTCAGTTGTACCCCTTGCTATTCCACTTATTGCTGATTGACATGGGCAAGTTACTAAGCCTTGGTTTCCTCTTCTCTCAAATGGAGATAATTATCTAGTTCATAGGGCTGTTGTATGAATTGTTTTGTTCAGTACACCCCTGCGGTGTTACAGGTATGGTGCTGGGGATATAGGGGTGACATTAGTTGCTGTGCTGGAGCCAGGTGTGAATCAGGTGAACACACTTGATTACACAAGTGACTGCTAACTTGTGTAAGCAGTGGGGAGGAAGCAGGATGTTGTGAAGTGAATACTTATATTTGTATATATATACAAACACACATTTATATTTTTAAGCATATATGCATACACACACACACACACACACACACACACACACACACACACACACTAGTGTCAGGGTCTTGCCTTGTTGCCCAGGCTGGTCTGGAACTCCTGGCTTCAAGCAATCCTCCTGCCTCAGCCACCCAAAATGCTGGAATTAGAAGCATGAACCACTGTGCCCAACTTAGTGAATTCATATTGCATTGAGTCTCTGCTCTGTGCAGGGCATTGTTTTAGGCACCAGTATACAGCAGGGAACAAGACAGACAAAAACTCCTGACCTTGGGGAATTTACAGTGATGAGAAACAGACAATAAAGCATACTCTTTGTTAGAAGGGGATAAGTGTCAGGGAGAAAAATAAGAGGAGCAGGAGATGTAAGACCTTGCTGAGAAGGTGATGCTTGTGAATACAATGATAGAGATAAGGGAAGGTGGATCTCTGTGCAGAGGGCACAGCAAGTACAAAGCGGGGTGAGGAGATCAAGTTTAAGTAGGCCTGATTTAATCAAGGGAAGGCCCCTTGAGGTTGCAGTTAGAGAGGAGACAGAAAGAAGGTGGGGAGGAGCCTTCCAGGAAGAGGGAGCAGATATGTAATGACTGTAGTTCTCAGTTTAGGGTGATTTTGCCCCCCAGGTGATACTCAGCAATGTCTAGAGACATTTTTGGTTGTCCTAACTGGGGGTGCTGCTGGCATCTGGTGAGTAGCTGTCAGGGATGCTGTAAACATCCTACAATGCGCCAGACAGACCCCACAGCAAAAAATGGTCTGACCCAGTATCCTTTGTGCCAAGGCTGAAAGAAGCTGTTTCATGGGAAAGCCCTGAGGCCAGAATCAGCTTGGTACCTTTACTTAATATATTAGTTTCCTGTGGCTGCTGTAACAATTGGCCATAAACTTAGTGACTTAAAAAACCCACAAATTTTTCTTATAGTTCTAGGAAGGTCAGAAATCTAACATGGGTTTTAGTGCTATAAATGTCAGAGTGTTGGCAAGGCTGCACTCATTTTTGGAAGCGCTAGGGAAAAATTTATTTCTTTACCTTTTCCATCTTCTAGAGCTGCCCACATTTTTTTACTTGTGGCTCCCCTCTGTCTTCAAAACTACTAATGTTGCATCTCTCTGACCATTCTTTCATAGTCACATCTTCTGACCACTGGAAAGCTTCTCTGATTTTTAAGGATACATTGAGTCCAGAATCATCTACCCATCTCAGGGTCCTTAACCTTCATCACGTCTGCAAAATCTTTCTCCATTTAAGCTAGCATATTCACAGGGTCTGGGGATTAGGATGCGGATATATTTGGGGGGTCATTATTTTGCCTACCACAGTTGTACTGTGATTGGAAAGTAGAGATTGAGGGTGAACGCTGTAAGAGGTTGAGGGTGGTGATGTGTTTTTGTTTTAGTTTCAAGTAATTTAACTTTTTGTGTACTCTTTTGTAACTTTTAATTTCATTGCATTGGAGTCACAGCAAATATTTGTGGAATGCCTGCTGCCAGCTAGGTATTGATCTAGGTGATAGGGTCATAGCAGTGAACCACAGGCAAAAATCTGCCCTCCTGGAACTCACTTTCTTGTGGAGGGAGAAGAAACAAACAAGCACATTGTGGCGGATGGTAGATGATGATAATGCTGTGGAGAAAAGTAAAGCAAGGATGGGAAGGACTGGAGAGTGAACTGCACTGTTAAATAGAATGGCCACCTTCTCAGTGGGAAGATGATATTTGAGCAGAGAAATGAAGGGAGGGAGCAGGCCTTGTGGATATCTGGGAAATAGCTTTCTGGACAAAGGAAACAATGTAAAGGTCCGGAGGCAGAAATCTGCAGAGTGAGCCCTTGGAGCCAAGAAATGAGCTGTTAATGGTGGGAGATGAAGTTGAAGAGGAAGCCAAGGCCGGATCTTAGAAGGACCTTGTGAACCATCATTTATGTATGTATGTATGTATGTATTTTTTGAGTTGGAGTCTCACTCCTTCGCCCAGGCTGGAGTGCAGTGGCACACACGCTCACGGCCACCCCAGCATCGACCTGCTGGGCTCCAGCAGTCCTTCCGCCTCACCCTTCCCAGTAGCCAGAACTACAAACGTGTGCTACCACGCCTGGCTATTTTTTATTTTTTTTATTTTATTTTTTTTTTGAGTTGTAGTCTCACTCTGTCGCCCAGACTGGAGTGCAGTGGCCGCTCCCGGCCACCGCAGCCTCGACCTGCTGGGCTCCAGCAATCCTTCCGCCTCAGCCTTCCAAGTAGCCGGAATTACAGGCGCACGCTACCGCCCGGCTGATTTTTTTTTTTTTTTTGATTTATTGTAGAGATGAGGTCTTGCTGCCCAGGCGGGTCTCGAACCCGCGGACTCAGGCAATCCGCTCACCTCAGCCTCCCAGAGTGCTGGGATTACAGGCTAAGCCACCGAGCCCGGCCCTATTTTTTATTTTATTGTAGAAATGACGTCTCGCCAAGTTGCCTGGGCTGGTCTCGAACCCACAGTCTCAGGCAATCCACTTGGCTCGGCCTCCCAAAGTACTGGGATTACAGGCTGAGCTACTGAGCCCAGCCTGTGAGCCATCATTTAAATCAGGGATTGGCAAACAGCTGCCTGTGTCTCTGTACCTGCTTTTTTAAAATGAAGTTTTTGTTTTTGTTTTTAAACTCAACACCCATTTGTTTGCGGATTGTCTATAGCGGCTTTTGTGCTACAACCACAGAGTTGAGCAGCTGTAATAGAGATGGTCTGGCCTTCAGAGCCTAAATATTTACTCTCTGGCCCTTTGCTGGGAAAAAAAGTGGCCAAGCTCTGACTTAAACCATCTTTGTATCAAATTATTGAGTGCTTCCTCTATACTAGATGCTGTACCAAGGCATTTGGAATCTTATTGAATTCTCACAATCACCCTTGAAGTAGGTCCTGCCCGTGTCCACATTTTTCTGATGTGGAAACTGAAGCATGGTAAGTAACTCGGCCAAAGCTATGCAGCTGAAAAGTGGAAGAGCCAGAAAAGAATACCAAAGATAGTGGCACCCGAGGGTGGAGCCAAATTTGGGTGGGCCAAATTACTGATGGTATCCATATGCCGGATATTTTAATTGTGTCTTTAGTGAGACAGTTAAGGATACTAGAAAAACGTGGGATATGAAATCCTATAGTCTTGATTCATGTGTTCAGCATCTCCTATGTGCCAGAATCTTTTAGATATTAGAAATAGAGTACGAAGTGAAACAGGAGCTACTGCCCTTTTGGGGTTTATCTTCTAGTGGGGGAGACACATAGTAGGTGTATAATGTGATGCCAGTGATAGTAATTGCTAAGAAGAAAAATGAGGCGGGTACAGGGAATAGAGTGAGCCCAGGGCTGCTATTTGTTTTATTTATTTATTTATTCTTTTAATTAAATATGGTTTTCCTTTTTTAAATTTTTTTATTTATTATAAAGATGTGGGGTACAATTCAGTGTTAGGTATATAAACATTAATCATGCAGGTACCCTTGTTGATGAAGTATACCCCTCTCTCCCCTAGCAGTTTCCCTCACCTGCCATTCCCACCCCCCTCCCCTGACAGTTTTCCACTACTGCCAGTCGCGTTCTTATAGCATTGTAATTGTTCAAGGTCAGCTTATGAGTGAGGACATATGGAACTCAGGTCTTTGTTTCTGTGCTAAATCACTGAGTATGATCGACTCCAAATCCATCCAAGTTGCTACAAAGTCCATATATTTGTCCTTCTTTATGGCTGCATAATATTCCCTTGTGTATATGTACCACATTTTTTTTTTATCCAGTCCAGCTTTGATGGGCAACACGGTTGGTTCCATGTTTTTGCTATTGTGAATAGAGCTGCAACAAACATACATGTGCAGGTATTTTTTTCGTAGAATAATTTGATTTTCTCCGGGTATTTTCCCAATAGGGGAATGGCTGGGTCATATGGAAGGTCAATTTCTAGTTCTTGCAGAAATTACCACACTGTCTTCCAAAGAGGTTGTACTAGTCTGTATTCCCACCAGCAGTGTAGAAGCGTTTCTTTTTCTCCACAGCCTCGCCAGCATCTGTTGTTGTTTGTTTTATTAATGATGGCCATTCTTACTGGGTTAGGTGTTATCTCAGTGTGATTTTGATTTGCATTTCTCTGATGATGAGTGAGGCTGAGCACTTCATTTGTCTGTTGGCTGCCTATATATCTTCTTTTGAGAAGTATCTATTCATGACTTTTGCCCACTTTTTAAAGGGGCTGTTTGTTTTTTTTCCTTTTGGCGCCTTTGAGTTTCTTGTAGATTCTAGATGTTAGGCCTTTGTCAGATATAGAGTTGGCAAATATTTTTTCCCATTCTGTGGGCTGTCTCCCTGCCCACTTGATGGTTTCTTTTGCTTTGCAGAAGCTCGTTAATTTGATAAGGTCCCACTTGTCTATCTTATTTCTTAAGGTATTGGCCTTTAGGGTTCTGAATCGGTACTGGTTCCCAGTTCCAATTTCCATAAGGGTGTCTCCTGTGCTTTCTAAGATTCTTATAGTTTGAGGTTTTACGTTTAGGTCTTTGATCCATTTAGAGTTAATTTTTGTGTATGGTGATAGGTAGGGGTCCTGTTTCAGTCTTCTTCATGTGGTCAACCAGTTTTCCCAGCACCATTTACTGAATAGTTCTCCTCTCCCCCAGTGATTGTTGTTTGAGGCTTTGTCAAAGTTGAGTTGGTTGAGGAATTGAGGCTTTGATTCCGGAATCTCTATCTGGTTCCATTGGTCTATATGCCTGTTCTTGTAACAATACCAGGCTATTTTGATTACTGTAGCCTTATAGTAAAGTTTGAAGTCTGGAAGTGTGATACCTCCCTCTTTGTTTCTTTTCCTAAGGATTGTTTTGGCTATTCGTGGTCGTTTATGTTTCCATATGAATTTCTGTATTGTCATTTCCAGGTCTGAGAAGAATGATGTTGGTAACTTAATGGGTATTGCGTTGAATCTGTAGATTGCCTTTGGTAGGATGGACATCTTAACAATGTTGATTCTTCCTGTCCATGAGCATGGAATATTTTTCCATTTGTTTGTGTCTTCTTGGATTTCTTTGAGCAGTGTTTTATAATTCTCATTGTAAAGGTCTTTCACTTCTCTGGTTAGGAAGATGACGAGGTATTTCATTTTTTTGGGTGGCTATTGCGAGTGGGATTGTGCTTTTTATTTGGGTTTCTGCCTGCTTGTTGTTGGTGTATAGGGATGTAGCTGTCTTTTGCACATTTATTTTGTACCCTGAGACTTTACCAAAGTCCTTTATCAATGCAAGCAGGTTTTTGACAGATTCTCTTGGATTTTCAAGGTATAGGATCATATCATTAGCAAAGAGGGATAATTTGACTTCCTCTTTTCCTATTTGGATACCCCTGATTTCCTTCTCTTGTCTAATTGCCCGAGCTAGGACTTCCAACACAATATTGAACAAGAGGGGTGAGAGTGGGCAGCCTTGTCTTATTCCAGTTTTCAGGGGAAATGTTTCTAGTTTCTGTCCAGTTAGCAATATGTTAGCTGTGGGTTTGTCGTAGATGGCGCTTACTATTTTGAGGTATGTTCCTTCTTTTTTTTTTTTTGAGTTGGAGTCTCACTCTGTTATCCAGACTGGAGTGCAGTGGCACGCTGCCGACCACTGCAGCCTTAACCTGCTGGATTCCAGCGATCCTTCCGCCTTCCAGGTAGCTGGAACTACAGGCGTGCGCTACCATGCCCTGCTAATTTTTGATTTATTGTAGAGATGAGATCTTGCCAAGTTGCCCAGGCGGGTCTTGAACCAGCGGGCTCAGGCAGTCCACTCACCTCAGCCTCCCAAAGTGCTGGGATTACAGGCTGAGCCACCACGCCCAGCTGAGGTCTATTCCTTCTATTCCTAGGTGTTTGAGGGTTTTTATGAAGAAGGAATGCTGGATTTTATCAAAAGCTTTTTCTGCATCTAATGAGATAATCATGTGGTTCTTGTTTTTACATCTGTTGATGTATTTAATGATATTTATGGTCACGGCTGCTGTTTTAGATAGGTGGGGGAAGGCTTCTCTGAGGAAGTGATATTGAGCAAGGCCTTGAATGAAACGAGGGAGAATGAACAGGTGGTGGAAGTTCAGGCAGAGGGAATAGTTGGTATAAAGGCCATGAGTGGGAGGACACTTGATGTGTTTAAAGGCCAGTATGGCTGAAGCAGAGCAAATGGCAAAGTGGTGAGAGGTGAGGACTGGGCTGAAACTAGATCAAGTGAGACCTGTGGGCCAGGGTGAAGGCTTTGGTAAGATGGGGTGTGGTTGGGGGGAGCCATTGCAAGACTTTGAACAGAGGAATGACAGGTTCTGACTTTATTCTAAAGGAATTCCTCTTCTGTTGAGTAGGGGGTTGGGCAGGGACAGATTATTCTGTTGAGATGCCATTGCAGGACACTCAGGACCAGTGTCAGCCTGTAGATGGAAAAAGGTGGCTAGATGGAGGATACTTTGAGGAGGGATGATAGGATTTACTGGCAGGTGATGCAGAGGGTGGAGTTGGGCATGGCTGCAGTTTGAACCACTGCTCTGTTAGTTTGTTCCCTGTGTACTCTTGAGCAGTGCCTTCCCTACTTGGCCCAGATTCCTTATCTGCAGAATGGGAAAAACGATGAAGAGTCCAGGTCTACATGGTTGTGATGATGCAGTGAAATTGGTCTGTTAATTGGCTGCCTCAGTAGGCATTTAGTTAGTGATGACCTCACTCGGTGGTCATGACAGCTAATTGTTTTACACTTGGAAAAACGTGCAAGAGGATGTTGGTGATGAAACATGGGTTTAGCTCTTCATGCTCTGGCACAAATTCAGTAGGTTTCCATCTCTTGTTTATCCTCTCGCCCCACCTCAAGCCAGTGAAAGGCAGAGGCCAGATTGTAGTAGTATTCCAGAGAGTGCTTGGAGCTCTGTATTTCTCAAAATGTGGTCCACTGGTTGAGAGGCTAGGTTTCTGTTACTTATTTATTTATTTATTTTTGAGTTGGAGTCTCACTCTGTCATCCAGACTGGAGTGCAGTGGCACGCTCCCAGCCACCGCAGCCTCGACCTGCTGGACTCCTGCAATCCTTCCGCCTCAGCCTTCCAGGTAGCTGGAACTACAGGCATGCACTACCACGCCCAACTAATTTTTGATTTATTGTAGAGATGAGGTCTCGCCAAGTTGCCCAGGTGGGTCTCGAACCCGCGGGCTCAAGCAATCCACTCACCTCAGCCTCCCAAAATGCTGGGATTACAGGCTGAGCCACCAAACCTGGCTGGTTTCTGTTACTTATACTCTGAGCCTCAGTTTTCTCATCTGTAAAATGGGTATAATTTTGTAAATTTAGGGTTGTTGTGAGGATTAAATGGGTTTAGTACATGTTAAAGTGTTCAGAACAGCACTTAGCATACTTAAGTATTCAATAAATATTGACCAGTAGTTGTGGTGATGGTGGTGGTGAAATAATGGGGACTTTGTCTATCAGAGGTGCTTTGCACATTTTAAAAAACAATTTTTTTTTTTTTGAGTTGGAGTCTCATTGTCACCCAGACTGGAGTGCAGTGGCTGCTCCCGGCCACCGCAGTCTCGACCTGCTGGGCTCCGGTGATCCTTCCGCTTCAGCCTTCCAAGCAGCTGGAACTACAGCTACCACGCCCGGCTAATTTTTGATTTATTGTAGACATGAGGTCTCACCAAGTTGCCCAGGCGGGTCTCGAACCCATGGGCTCAGGCAATCCACTCACCTCGGCCTCCCAAAGCGCTGGGATTACAGACTGAGCCACTGAGCCCGGCCTAAAAAATGATTTTAATGGTTACTCTAGAGCAGTGGCTCTCAAATCAGGGCAGTCTTGTCCCTGAGGGAACATTTGGTGAGGAGTGCTGCTGGCATCTAGTAGGTGGAGGCCAGCGATGTGCACAATGGCCTGCATTGCACAGGGCAGCCCCCACAACAAAGGGGTGGCCCCGATCGTCAGTAGTGCTGAGACTGAGAGATCCTGCTACGTCCCAAACAGTGTGCTGAGTACTTGGTGTGTGTTAATTGAATCCTTACAAAAGGCTTCTGCGATAGGCACTAGTTTTCTTTCCCTTTAAATATTTTTGTTGTGTCTACATATACCTAAGTGGAGAAAATAGTACCCAGCACCCAGATGCAACAAATTTTTTTTCCAAATTTTGCCACATTTGTTCACCTGTTCCTCCCCATTTCCATCCCCCACCCTCTCCTTTTTTTTTTGCCAGAGTGTTTTTAAAATCCTAACTTCAGGAGTCAAAGCACACATGTTAGAGACCCTCCCACCCCTTACCCCATTGTCCGCTACTACCTGTGCCAAACAGTAACAGTTTGGAGCATATTCCTCTAGGTAATTATTTTTCTCTGCATATATTATTGTCTGTATTTCCTTTATTTTACAAACATTAATCCTGTAAATATTTATTGGGCATTTACTCTGTCAGGCACTATTCTAGGTTTTTAGGGCACAGAGTGAAGAAGACAAAGTATTCTAGTGGAGAAGGATAAATGCTAAATAAAGAAATACAGATTGAGTATGCTTTATCTGAAATGCTTGGGATCAGAAGTGTTTGGATTTGGGGTTTTTTTTTTGTATTTTGGAATATTTGCATACTGTATATATAATGAGATTTACTGGGGATGGGATTTATATCTACACACGAAATTCATCTTTGTTTCACAAATGAATACCTTATACATAGCTTGAAGGTAACTTTACATAATATTTTTAATAATCTTATGCGTGAAACAAAGTTTGGGTACATTGAACCATCAGAAAGCAACAATGTCACTATCTCAGCCTTGCATGTGGAGGTCTGTGGTTGCTGGTATCACGTCATTTCTGAGTCTGAATTTATACGCTACTTATAAGCAATCATTTTCTCACACTTACTCACACGTAAGTATTTAACAGTAAAAAATAGGACATGCCATTAATACAGTGAAGAAATAATGTGTTCAGGGTCACTAAGCAGCACAGTAGCATCACCAGAACACTTGTATCAGCTGTTAAACATCAGCTGACAGGGATTGGGAGGGTCTTTTTTTGTCCTTGGAGATGCTGAATAGACATGTTGTCTATCTGCATTTTGACCTGATGAAGATCTGATGAAGTGAGGGAGGAGCCTGGGGGCATCTGGGGAAGAGCTTCAGGCAAATCAGTAAGCACAAAGGCCTGGGCTGGGAATGTGCTTGGCTGGTTGGTTGGTTGGTTTTTGATGACTGTGAAGGAGACCACTGTGACAGGCTCTGCGATGGGGGGAGGAGTGGTGGGAAGTGAGATTGGATCAGTTGACTGGGACCATATCATGTTGGGCCTTATAGGCCAGAGTAAGGTCTTGACTTTTATTCTGATTGTGAAGTGAAGACTGTGGAATTTACTGTGGGATACCTGTGGGATTATAATGCACACACACTTCATATTACGGAAGGCTCCATGGATTGAATGTGAGGTGAGTCTTCAAAGGTGGACCTTGTTCTGCAGGTGCATGTAGTGGGAAGGAGGATTTTATTTTATTTTAAAAATTTTTTTTGAGTTGGAGTCTCACTTCGTTGCCCAGACTGGAGTGCAGTGGCCGCTCCCGGCCACCGCAGCCTCGACCCGCTGGGCTCTAGTGATCCTTCCACCCCAGCCTTCCAAGCAGCTGGAACTACAGGTGCGTGTTACCACACCCGGCTAACTTTTTGATTTATTGTAGAGATGAGGTCTCACTAAGTTGCCCAAGCGGGTCTCGAACCCACTCACCTCAGCCTCCCAAGGCACCAAGGCACAGGATTACGGGCTGAGCCACTGAGCCCAGCGGGATTTTATTTATTAAGCCTCCATGTACTAGACTCTGTGCAGAGGTCTGCTGGGACACAGGCAGTTCCAACCCAGGATGATAAGTGCTGTCATGGAACCATGTACCATATGGGTGGACTGTTTATAAAAATCCAAACCATGGTTTTCCCGTTTTCTCACTCAACACAATACTTCTGTGATCATACGTGGGGGTGGTTTTCTCCCCACCAAGCAATTAATTCTGCAGCAGTCACCAGCTGAGTGTCCTTCAATCAGTTCTGACACTGTTTGCCTGAAAGTAGCGTCAGATCCTGTAGGTTGAGGTCGCAGACCCAACTGCTGTTCCCCCGTGCAGACACCAGTCACTGGTCCTCTGGTGCCTTCTGACCCACCAGCTTCAAGTTAATGTGTAAACAGCTTAGCCTTGAATCTAGCCAGTACACATCTAAAGCACCAACCCAGTCTGCCTTTCTCAAGTGTGCTGTCTGCCTAAAGAAACTAGTAGACTTTTTAAAGTTGTATTTTATTTTATAATAAAGATGTGGGGTACAAGTCAGGGTTATGTACACATAAGTAGTGTATGTGCAGGTGGTCCTCACTTACCCTGGTTTAGGATCAGGTGCCCTTTGTGTTGTTACCTCCCCCTGCCCCCTGCAATGTCCCTCCCTTGTGCAGACATTTTAAATGAAACCAAATCTAGAATCTCCAAGGACAGGAGTGAGAAGAAGGGGCTATCCACCATGGGATAGGCAGCCTGGTTCTCACTGGCCCACCCCTTGGGCATCTTTCCTAAATGATGGTGATGTTGAAACTGAGTCACACTACCTGCATTCTGATTGTGGCTCTGTTGTTTTCCAGCAAGTGACGGCCTCTCTTTGAGTTGGTGTCCTCACTTATGAAATTGGGATACTAGTAACAATACCTGTCTCAGAGCAGTTAAAAGGATTAAATGTGTTGATTATCTGTGTCAAGCACTTGGTACACTATCAACTACATAATACACAATCAATACACGTTAGTTGCTATTTACTGGCACGGTGGTTATTATTGAGATCATCCCCTGCTGCTACCTCGTTGTCCTCAGGGCTGCTGCTCACCTGTTGTGGCTGTAGCACATATGAACATTTCCCCATAACCCAACTGAGAGAAGAACACAAAGATCTGACTTGGAGTAAACAAAGAGGAAAGAAATAGGCAGCTAAATCAGTACTCTCCAAGGTATTTTATCGTGAAAATTGACAGACTTACAGAACATTGCAAGACTAATACAAGGGTCAGCAGACTACAGCCTGTGGGCCAAATTCAGCCCTCTTTATTTGCTTTTGCAAATAAAGTTTTACTGGAATACAGCTGTGCTCATCTGTTTATACATTGTCAGTTCTGTGACTGCTATTGGTGCCACAAGGACAGAGTTTAGTAGTTAAGTTGGCAAAGCTGAAAGTACTGTCTAGAAGTTTATAGAACAAGGGTTGCAACCTTTAGACTAGTGCAGTGAGCACCTCTGTATTTTAATACCCAGAGTCAGTAATTGTTAGTGTTTGCCATATTAGCTTTTTGTCTTTCTGTAGGTTTATCTGTCTGTCCATATATTTTATTTTTTAGCTGAAAGTAAGTTGCAGGTTTTGTAGTACTCTGTCCTGAGGTCCATTGAATGCCAGGAAAATGAGTTTTTGGACCTAGGTGACCACTGTATGAAAAATTAGTGTGTGCATTTTTCTGAGAGACCATCCTAGCATTTTATCAGATGTTCATCATTGTTGGTGATCCCAAATAAATACTTAAACCCTTGGACTGGAGAACCCAACTCATGCAGGATCTCAGTCATTTGCAGACCTCTGAGTTGTATGGGCCCTTGGAAAAGAACAGACTGAGGGATGTCCTGCTCCTCATACCCTGGTCCGTACCTGTCCTGCCTCTCTGTCCAGGAATAGGATTCCCCTCTGTGACTGTCATCGCTTGCTCATTCGCAGGGGTGTTTCCTCCCACTCTCACAGGTGTGATCTCATTACATTCTTGGAACAGCCCTGGGAACTAGGTAGGAGAGGCCCCACTGTGAAGGTGAAGAAACAAGAGAATGGAGTTTCAGTCTGCCCTGCAATCAGAGCTGCTGGTGTTGGAATCCCAGGCTCTCTCAGTTCTCACTTTGGCTGGTTTCTTTACCTCTCTAAGCCTTAGTTTCTGCAGTGATGAAAAAAAGAGTATCAGCCACACTTTTCTCCCTGGGTCCTAGAGGAGGATCAGATGAGGTCCCAACATGTAATTGCTTAGCATGAGACCTGGTATGTGTGATAGCTAAATCTGTAGTTCTCTAGGGCTGCCACAACAAATCACCACAGACTGTGTGGCTTAAAACAACAGAAATTTATATCTCTCAGTTCTGGGTCCAGAAATCTAAAATCAGGGTGTCAGCAGGGTTGGTTCCTCTGGATACTCTGAGGGAGATCCGTTCCGTGCCCTTTCTCCTAACTTCAGGTGACTGCCAGCAATTCTTGGCATTACCTGGTTTATGAATATATCATCCAGTCTCTTCCTCCGTCTTGACTTGGCCTTCCCCTCTGTGTATCTGTCTTCTCCTTTTCTGTTTCTTACAAGTGCATTGTCTTTGGATTTAAGACTCACCCTCAATTCAGGATGATCTAATCTTTGGGATTTAACTTAAATCGGTTTAACTTAAATCGATCTACAAAGGCTCTGTTTTCATGTTCACAACTACCGAGTGTTAAGACTAGAACATATCTTTTTGGGGTTGCTATTCAACCCATTATACTGGTGGTATGACTAGTACTACTGATGCTACTCTTGTTTTTATAGTAATGTTATTAGAATATTGTTTGTTCTTTTATCATCACTGTTAGCCAGCAGTCCTGGGTTTAAATCCTATTCCATGCTATCTTAGCTCTCCAGACTTTTACTCCCTAAGCCTGTTTCCCTGTCTATAAAACAAGACTTATAAATCACTCTGGCCTCATAGAGTTGTTATTAGGAATAAATGAACTTCCGAATGTGAGGGTTTAGCCGGACCTGGCACAGAGTAAGCATGCTTTAAACCTGGCTGCTGCTATTAAAGTACAGTGTGTAGCATGGCAGGTGGGGCTGAGTGCAAGAGAAGGGGATGAACCAAAGAAGAGGAAGGGAGTGTTGGGGAGCGTGGTAGTTTCAGACAGAGTGGTTTTGAGCCATGCAACTGAGTAGGTGTCAGCTCTGTAAGACACAAAGGATGCTTTTACATTTGTTGCTGCTGCTACTACCCTTGTTGTTATTTAATGATTCACTTGATAAGGTGTTTGCCAAATTGCTATTGAGCATCTTTGCCATAACCTAGCAAGTCTTCCAGGGGCTGACTGAGTTCAGAGATGTCTGAACTTGTACCTGGGATTTCTAACATTTTCCCTCTCTTTTCTTGTTCTCCCATTAGCTTCGCCTCAACAGCATCAAGAAGCTGTCCACCATCGCCTTGGCCCTTGGGGTCGAAAGGACCCGAAGCGAGCTTCTACCCTTCCTTACAGGTAATGAGGTGGATCCAGGGCCCCAGATGGAGTAGAGGCTTTTGGGGGATGACCCTGCTAGATAAAAGACAGTCCTTATTGTGGATTTAGCAAGTTGTTTGTAAGTGTCTGCCCTGTACTAGACACTGGAGTGGGAACAGGGATTCAGAAGAGAAGTGCAGTCCTGCACTGACACAAGGGTCTAGGGTGATAGAGATGGGCATTTGCAAAAAGGGTCTGGAGGCAGATGGTACCAAGTCTGAATTGTAGCTTCAACAGTGGGAGACTGGGGACTTTAGACAATTTAGGTTACTTGACAGTTTCTTGCATTTTTCATCTGTAAAAGGAAGATAAATCATCCATGTGCTATAGCATTGATGTACACATTAAATATTAACAATAATTGTTAACACATTATATGTTTACCATGAGCCGGGTAAACATATAATGTTTTGAGAATTGAGTTCATTCACAAAGTGTTTAGAATGGTGCTTGTGCTCAGTAAATGTACATCACCATCTTCATTCACCAGGTTAACCTCAAAATCTCACAGCAATGCCTTTAAGGCAGGTAATACTACTGTCCCTATTTTATAGTTGAGGAAACTAAGGTATAGAGAGGCGAGGTATTCATTTCCCCAAGGTCATACAGTTAGAAGGTGACCGGGAGGGGTTATTATTTAGTCATTCTGGTCTCCAAACCCACCAGTGTTGGTTGATAACTAATAGCAGACTTGGGGTCCTGACTACCTGCTTTCACATCCCAGCTCTACCACTTTCTAGGTGTGTGACTTTGGGTAAGATATTTCAGTTCTACTGCCTCCAATTCTTCATGGGTAAAATGTGCATAATAGTATGACCTAATATGCAGATTAAATAAGAAACTTGTGAAGTGCTTATTACACTGCCCAGCACATGCTGCCTAAGTGTCAACTCCTAGACTGTTACTAACACTGCTGTCTGAAGATGTAGGTAAAGCACTTAGTACAATGTCTGACACAGACTGGACCACCAATTAATAATAAATACTGTTATCATTATTCTCTTTATTACTTCATGCTTTGCACTTAATACTAGCTAAAATTGCAACTGAAAGTTTCGAGTGCTTTGTCACTAATGAAACTTCACATGATCATCTTACTTGGACTTAATGATGATCCTGAAGAGGAAGGGGTCTGAGATTGTTACCCTTCTCCTAATTTGACATATGGGGAATTGAAGCCTAAAGAGGTACAGTGACTTGCCCCCAGTGACAAAGCTAGTGACTGAGGGACAACGTGTGTCTGACTCTGAATGCTACATGAGGAGTAGGTGTCTACGCATGTGACATTGAACAGATTACCCCAAACCAAGTGGCTTCCACTAGTGCACTTCTGGATACTTGAACAGTTTAGAATGTGAATCATAAAATGGTGAAAAAGTTGTAGAGTAAAAAAGTTGCAAGAACCTGGGTTTGAAACAGGCAGCTATGCCACCAACTGCTAGGAATGAGTAGGCCACTCTTAGCCTCAGTTCCCTTACCTATGAAGGGGTATAAGAGTAGTAGCTAACTCACAGGGTGTTGGAAGGCGTAAGTGTTCCACACAGAGCCCGGTTCATAGAAAACGCTCAGGGCATGCTGCTGCTGATTCTATAACGAGGTGGTAAGAAAGACAGCCTTGTGAGTGTGACTGGCATGAGTAAAAAGCAGTGGTAGCAGGGTTGACCAGGGTGATTCGCCAGGATGCCAGATGGGGTAGTTTAGGTTTGATCCATAGGAAGGCAGGGCAGCCATTGTAGATAGCTGCTGTAGGGTGGAGGGATGAGATTTAGAAGAAGAAACCTTATGTATGTGCAGAATTTGTATTGAGGCGGTAGGGCAGAGGAAGGAAGAGAAGGACAGAGGAAGGAAGTCTGCTTGGGAGACAGTGGCTGAGAGCATTGACCTTGGGGCTAGACTGCCTGGGTTCAGCCCTGCTTTAGTGTGCGTCAGCTCCTCATCTGTAAAATGAAAATGATTGTCTAATACAAATTTGGGTCATTGTGAATATTCAGTTAGTTTAGGTTATAAGTGTTAACTTTATTATATATATAATATAATATACTAATAATTCAGATGGGAAGAACTGTGGGGACCAGAGAAGTGTGGAAGCCATATGAGTGAAGAGGAGCCAGTGATTCAGAGAAAGATTTCTTTAAGCTTTTGGAGTCCCAAGTAATGTCAGATTTGCTCTGCTTTGGGCTTCAAGCCATTGTAAAATGTACAAAATAGCAAGTGGCTGGTAGACTCTCTTTCAGGAAAACTGATACTGTTTCTGATAGAAAAAGCCAAAAGCCCTCTCTGAGCTCACACCTATATAACATTCCGAATCAGTTTTATAAGGAACAAATTGACCATAGTATATTAGTTGACTAGGGGCAAAATGCCACACAATGGGTTACTTACTTAACAGAAATTTATTTTCTCACACTTCTGTAGGCTAGAAATCTGAGATCAAAGTATTCGCAGGTTTGGTTTCTCTTGAGGCGTCTCTCCTTGACTTTGAGGTGGCAGAGATCAAGGTGCTGGCGGGGTTGGTTTCTTCTGTAGGCGATAATGGAGCAACCTGTTCCAAGCCTCTCTCCTTGGTCTCATTTTCTTACATGGTCACATCTCTAAATGTAGATCCCTTGTGTTTTTCTTTTCTTCCTTTTTTTTTTAATTGAGTCAAGATCTCACTCTGTTGCCCAAGTTGGAGTGCAGTGGCACAATCAAGGCTTACCCTCTGGATTTAGACGATCGAGTTCTCCTGCCTCAGCTTCCCAAGTAGTTAGGACTACAGGTGTGTACCACCACACCTGGCTGATTTTTTTATTTTTAAGACAAGGTCTCACTATGTTTCCTAGGCTGAGTTTGAACTCCTGGCCTCAAGCATTCTTTCTGCCTTAGTGCATCCCTAAGTGCTGGAATTATAGGAGTTAGCCACCACACCCGGTCCTTTTTGGCTTTCTGTATATTCAGTAGTTAGATTGGATTAGGGTCCATCCTAATGGTCTTGTTAATTACCTGTTTAAAGCCCCTGTGTCCAACTATAGTCACATTCTAAGGTACAGGGAACTAGGAATTCAACATGTGAATGCAGGGGGAGATGTAAGTCAGCCCATAACAATGTAATGTCCACACTTGATTAAAATGACTAGTGGTGGCCCAACATGGTAGCTCATGCCTGTAACCTCAGCAATTCACAAGGCTGAGGCAGGAGAATTGCTTGAGGCCAAGAGCATAAGAACTGTCTGGGCAACAATGAGACTAAAAAAAGTTATCCAGGCGTGGTGGTGCATACCTATAGTCCCAGCTGCTTGGAAGACTGCAATGGGACAAGTGCTTGAGCCACAGTGAGACTCTTTCTCTAAAAAAATAAAAAGAAAGACCAGCGTTGGTATTTTTTGGTTGTGTTTTCTGGGACATAGGTAGGTACTGCAGTAAGTCAAGTCACCTGTGTATCTACAGTCAGACTGTAAAATAGCCTGCCATTTAAAGACTTGGGTAAATGCTGAAGAATAGTAGCCTCAGAATTCTCCGGTTTGCCCTGGTTGTTTTGTTCCAGAAGCCTTTGAATGCAGATGCCTGAGCTAGAAGAGAGGAGTTGAAGATCTACTTTGAATCTTGCCTTGATGTTTCTTCAAGTTCAGGAACAAAGAGTATTTCCTGCTTGAAGCATCTGGGCTTATTTAAGCTAATTTACAGAGCAGTTAAGAACATTCTTTTTAGTAGGCTATTTAAATGTGTATTTCCTCCATAAGTCTCTGTTAGTCCACTGCATGCTATGTGTTAGTCTGGCTATACAGAACAAACCATACAAAGTTTTCTGTCCTCACAGAGCTTTCACTCCAGTCGGGAGGACCAACAGTGTAGTAGACAATGAGTGAAGAGACCAGAAAGAGAAATAGAGTGGGAGAGATGGCAAAGGATATTAAAGTGGGGTCAGAGCAGGTCTTTCTGGGGCTGTGACCTTCGGCAGAGGGCCCCGAGTATAACAGAGGCATCTGTGGGAAGAGCATTTTGGGGTTGGGGGTTTGGCAGGCATGTACTCTGTGTGTTGGAAGAATAGCAGTGAGGCAACCGAGAGTCGAGTACGTTGTTAAGGGAGGGCGAGGTTCGGACATAAGGTTGGAGAATGCTGGCCACATATGTGAGATCAGGTTTCTAGAAACCCTTGGCAGGTTGAAGTGGGGGAGTTTCAGGATTTCATTTACACCTAAAAGGGTCACTCTGGATTCTGGGAGGAGACCGAAACAGTGTAGGGCTAAGGATGGAAGCAGGAACGTCAGCTAGGAAGCTATTGCAGCTGCCCAGGCAAGAGCTAGTGATGGTCAGGGTGATGTTAGGGTAAAAGAGTTCTCAGCCTGGTTCAGATGGGAGGATCCTCAAGACCTAGGAGAACAGTTCTGTTTGGATTGGAACGGTAGAAAGATGGGGTGCTGCAATTCCCATGTGCTTAACTTTTGGCAGTGCAGGTTGGCCACATGGAGAATGCAGAGGGAGAATAGGATTTGAGGCTGTGGATATGCATAAGGTCTCCAGAAATAGACAAAGAGAGCAGAGGGAGCCAGGAAAAGCGAGGCTGGGAAGGAACTGGGTGTGGCCTGTCACATTTTCTAGAATTTACTGAAGGAAGAGGCAGTGGCACAGACCCTTGTGTCTGGCCTGTGCTGAGTTCTTCACAGAAAGCATTTATTTCCTTTCAGTCTCAGAACAACCCTACAAAGTGAGAACAACCCTGTTGTGATTTGGGGTATGAGAAAGGCTCAGAGAGGTGAAGTGAGTTGTTGTACAACCAGCCAACAGTATAGCGAGGTTTTTGTTTTGTTTTGTTTTTTGAGTTGGAATCTTACTCTTGTTGCCCAGACCGGAGTGCAGTGGCACACTCCTGGCCACCACAGCCTCGCCCTGCTGGGCTCCGATGATTCTTCCACCTCAGCCTTCCAAGTAGCTGGAACTACAGGTGTGCGCTACTACACCTAGCTAATTTTTTTGATTTATTGTAGAGACAGGGTCTCGCCAAGTTGCCCAGGCCATTCTCAAACCCGTGGGCTCAGGCAGTCCTCTCACCTCAGCCTCCCAAAGTGCTAGGATTACAGACTGAGCCACCCAGCCTAGCTGAGAGTGAAATTTGAGCCCACCTTAAGTTGTGGGTGATGGTGATGACTATTTCAGTAAGGGGCTTAGTAAGGAGGTGACCTAGAATTTAAACCTACCACTTCCACTCACATTCTGCTGGCCTGAGCAAGGTCACATGGTCATGCTAGCTGCAGGGGAACCTGGGAAATGTAGTCTCCAGCTGGATTGCCATATGCCCAGCTTAAATGCAAGAGGTTTATGTGCTAATAAAAGCCAGGAATATTAGCATCTTCTGCTGCAGAAATTAGCGGTTCCCACTGCCTCAGGGAAGAGAGGATAGAGCTTGAGGAGACAGGCCTTTGGATTGATGCATTAGAGACAGAGCAGGTTTTCCTTCATGTAATCATTTGTTCTTTCAGTGACCCTGAATTGCTTTCTGACTGTGCATCATAGCCTGTGTGATAAGGATTCTGAGAACGTGGCATCAGAGCAGAGGGAGAGTGAGCCCAGAGAAGTTGTCCTGGGGGCACCCAAAGATTCTTATAAGAAGTGGTAGTTGCACTGAATCTCTAAGAATAAAATTAAATTCCTGACAGTGCCAAGGAGACAAGCTGAACCAAAACAAAAAGGCTCCCATGTGTCATGCTCTGTGCTTTATAGAGCCAGTCCTGTCTGCTCCTCACTGAGAGGGAGAGATGACTGGCACCATTTTACAGATGCAGAAACTGGTTGGAATCACTCACTTGATGTCCCACACCTAGGAAAGGACGGAAGCAGGACTCTGTCATTTGACCCAAACCTGTTCCTTGGTCTCTGTGCCAGCCCAGGGGGAGAGTGGGGAGCAAATGGGCAAGTGGGAAGACTGAGTGCTGACAGCCTGAAGAAGCAGAGTGGAGCCTGCTTGTTCTAAGTTTGGGCTGAGGTCAGACGAGGTGGGACTGTCATGGAGTCTGTCTTGGTTCCACAGATACCATCTATGATGAAGATGAGGTCCTCTTGGCCCTGGCGGAACAACTGGGAACCTTCACTACTCTGGTGGGGGGCCCAGAGTACGTGCACTGCCTGTTGGTGAGTGGAAAGCAGGGAAGTTCCTTGCTTGCCCCTTGGTGTCAGACCTGTGGTTCTGCCAGCCCAGGGCAGGGAGGGGAGAATGTAGGAGAGCCTGGGATTACCTCGGAACAGATGGGTCTTGGGCATCTACTTTAATCTAACAAGTCAAGAGTGGCATTTAATATAGTAATATTGAATGCAGTTGTCATCCTTACAGTTGACTGGGCACCTGTATGACTAGTACCAGGTCCCATGGGATTCTACATATAGGGCTTTGGGTTTGGAGGCAGGCTGGGTTCTACTCTTAAGTGAGACTTGTAAGAGAGTTTCTTAACCTCTCTGTGCTGAACCTTTTTTCTCATTTGTAAAATGGGAATTATTAAAACCTACCTTTATAATCACCTTAAAGAGCCCTAGCACAGTACTTGATACTTAGTAAGCACCAATAGGTGTTAACTGTGATTGTCATTATTGTTATTATGACTTAATGTCTACCCTGTGCGGTAGCGAGTGTTCCCTTTTTGTAGATGAGTCACCTGGAGTGCTGAGATGTTAAGCTTCTTGTTGAGGTCATGTGGCTCGTGAGTGGTGGAGCTGGGATTCCAGGTCTGTCTGACTCTCTCCCAGGCATTCACCCCACTGCTTGTGTATCCTGTGCTGAGTGACAGCTGGGGACACAAAGATGGGTCAGACACTAACAGGAACTGTTTGAGAAAAGATGATGTGGAAAGAAAGTCCCTTCGTTTCTACTGTTCCTCAGTCCTAGGCCATTGCCACTACCTCCCCTGATAATTCTGTATGTCATTGTTTCTAAAGACATAAAGTTTTCATACTTTGGCATCTACACTTGATGGTTCTTTACACAGCCTTTCTTCCTTTTACGGTTATGTAAAATAATGATTGTTTTTATAATTGTTGGTATTTTAGATTTGAGCAAATATGGCAATTTGCTTTTTTTCTCTTTGTCTAAGGAGACTTGATAAACAGCCTTTGTCTAAGGAAACTTGATAATTACCATTATATTCTGGTTTCTCAGCTTTCATCGGTATTGTATAATTTGTGCATATGTGCACATAGAAACTATGTAAATGAGATCATTGCATACATTTTTCACAGAACAGGGATTAACATGAACATGATGAAGTTTTTGGGCCAGCCTGAAAGAGTACCTTGAATTTCACAAAATTGTCTGTAACCCTGGTATTTGTCAGAATTTCTGAGGAGAGAATCCATAGCTTTCAGTAGCTTCTCTGAGGACTTAAGATCAGAAACACTGTTTTTCTGAAGCCCCAAGACTTCAACAAGGGGACCCAGGTCCTGCAAATGGGCTCAGGATTTAGACTTGGGTGGACCTAGGGCTGGAACCCAGGGATCCTTTTGCTGCCAGGTCAGGTTCTCCCCACAGAACATTCTTAGTGAGGGAAACCACAGTCAACCCATGTTTCCTTTTGGGAATTAGTTCCTTGTGACTGCTGAGACAGATGTCCATGATGTTCGCAGCAGCCAGCAGACATATCACGAGGCCCTCTGTGGGCCGGGCAGTGCTAGCAACCTAGATGTGAATCATATCAGAATAGCTGGTACTCACTCAATGCCCTCAGTGCACATTACAGTTGCCTTACACAGTTGTGCACTGGTGTTGGCCCTGTTGCACAGGTGAGGAACCTGAGGCACAGGCTGGCCTAAGTGAATTGCTCATGCTGGGAGGAGGCAGAGTCCAGATTCAAACCCAGACCCCTGATTGTTAGCCAGTCCTCTGTACTAGCCTCATAGGGCTCCAGATTGGTCAGAACTGTAAACGAGGGAGGCAGGGGGCCCCTTAGAACCCAGAGGAGGCATCTAGCCTGGTTTAGATGTGACAGGAGGTTTTCAGGGAAGACTTCCTGGATGAGGTGGTAGTTCATCTGGATTTCAGCAAGTTATGACAAATGGAACATGGCTATTGGCAGTTTTTTCATTATACAGAAATTGAGCAAGGTCTCTAGGCCTTGGAAACCCAGAGATACACTAGGTCCACTCCCAACCCTCCTTCTCAACAGTGATGAAATGGAATTAATTACATCTGGGCCTGTGTAGCTGTAGTGTGAGGATCATTTTTGTATCACCAACTCTTAACTCTTGAAATTTTTTTTGAGTTGGAGTCTGTCACCCAGACTGGAGTGCAGTGGCTGCTCCCGGCCACTGCAGCCTCGACCTGCTGGGCTCCAGCAATCCTTCTGCCTCAGCCTTCTGTAGCTAGAACTACAGGCATGTACTACAACGCCTGGCTAATTTTTTATTTTATTGTAGAGATGAGGTCTCGCCAAGTTGCCCAGATGGGTCTCTTGCCTCAACCTCCCAAAGCGCTGGGATTACAGGCTGAGCCACTGAGCCCTGCTTAACTCTTAGAATTTTTATACCTAACCCTGGATTGTACCCCACAATTTTAAAATAAAAAAAACAAACAAAAAACCTCTTGGAATTTTGTGGATCCCTTTGAAAATCTGTCAAAATTGCTGGACCCTCTCCTCATAAAAGTACATAGGGTTTTAGAAGTTTCATACCTCTCCCCCAACCCTCTGTAGTCTGAGGTTGGAGAACCTCTGCCCTCCAGACTTCACAGAGAGGCCTCACAGCAGTGAGTCTTCACTGTGAAAGCATCACTTGCAGCTAAACATGTACCTTCCTGGGCCCTGCCCCCGATATTCTGATTCTTTGAGTCCATGCTGAAATAGCCCTCCTGGATTATCCTGCTTCAAGTGGTCAGGGACCATACTTTGACAACCACTTTCTGCAGTACCACTCACTGGGGAAAAGAAGGGTTGTCACATAACTACTGCTCAGTCTCGACCCTCAAGTCTCTGTTGTAACAGGTTACCGTAAGTTCTGTCTTCAGTCACTTGGCGAGTGTTGACTGAGGGCCTCCTGTATTCCTTTCCTGTATTCTGGGAAAACAGAAGTGATCAAGAGGAACCCAGTCCCTGCAGTACCCCAGTAACTCCACACCTATAGTCACACTCCTGTCGTGAATCTGAAACCTCATGAGAGCATAAGGTCCGATTGCAGGAACCTTACACTGACTTGCATAGCATTACTTTTTGGGGGGATCATTCATTGCCAACCTTTTAAAAATGAGATTAAAAAATTGTTTTTGTTGTTTTTATTTTTATTGTAGTAATAGTATTAAGTATATTAACATTGTGTAGTTATCAATGCCACCGTTCATCTCCAGAGCTTTCCATCTTCCCAAACTGAAACGCTGTATCCATTGCACACCAACTGCCCATTGGTCCTCCCCCAGCCCCTGGCAGCCACATTCTCCTTTCTGTCTCTATGAGTTGGTCTGTTCTAGGTACCTTATCCACTGGCATCCAAAATATTTGTCCTTTTATGACTATTGGCTTATTTCCCTTAGCATAATGTCTTCAAGATACATCTGTATAGCTTGTGTTAAATGAGACTTTTCACATGTAGACTCTGGGGCTTTTGGAGTGCATTTAGAAAACCAGATTTGCTTTTTCCACCTGCGTTTCCCATAGTGACAGTTGATGGAGATGGGAACAGCTCCTCTCCAACTGGACCACATGATCTCCAGTTTGCCACAGTTCCTACTTTTTCCTGTCCCCAACCGCCACCCATCCCTTTTGCTTATGACTTTATTCTCTCACTTGTCAGGGCCCTGTATGATTTCTTTCTGCCTTAAATACCTGTCAGGCCAAGTTGGATTTCAGACTTCACACTCCTATTTGAACATATTGGGATACACTGAGTCTCCCTTTGGTATGCCAATAATTGCTGAGTTCCTGCACTGTGCTGGGAATGCTGCTGGGCTCTGGGGACACAGTGGAGAGCCAGTCGGTGTCCCTGAAGAAGCACAACCATTCCAGGCCCACACACAAGTGAGCAGTCTTGAACCTCAGGGCCCCCCAGAAATGTCACTTCTTGATATTATAATCACTGGAGCTGTGGCTGTGACTACAACTGGACTTTTCATTTGGAAGCTCAAGTCAATTGCCTGGTTTTAGTTCCTGACTTATAGTTCTTACTAGCGTGAGCAAATTATGTAACTTCTCTGTGCCTCAGTTTCCTTTTCTTTAAAATGAGGACTGCTTTCTTCAAAAACAAGACCTGCTTCATAGGATGTGGTGAGGTAGAACAAACATCCCTGGAGTTGTGCGACTCGATAGCTCTGCTTAGAACACGTAGTAAGTAGATGTTTCATTGTAGTGATAATTGCACTTTGAGAAGCTAATGACAGGTGGGGCCCTCTCCTCAGAAAGTGACATATATAATTCTTTTTAAAAAAATTTTATTTTAAAGATATGGGGTATAATTCAGGATTAAGTATACAAGTGGTCATCATACAGGTAAAGTTTGGGCCTTCCTTTGTTTCCCACTTCACCTGGTTTGAGATCAGGTACGCTTATTGATGTTATAGGACCCCCCCCTTCCTCCATCCCCTGGCATTTTCCAGCTACTGCCAGTCCCTTTCTTATAGTATTATGGTAAATGTTCAGGGTCCACTTATGAGTGAGAACATGTGGTACTCTGTTCTTTGTTTCTTGATAAATCACTGAGTATTACAGACTTGATAATTCCATCCAAGTTGCTGTAAAGTCCATAATTTTGTTCTTCTTTATGGCTGTGTAATATTCCATTGTGTATATGTACTTTTTTTTTAAATTCAGTCCAGTTTCATTGGGCAGCACAGTTGGTTCCATGTTTTTGCTATTGTAAATAGTGCTGCAGTAAGCGTGTGTGTGCAGGTATATTTATGGAGAATGATTTAAGTTCCTCTGGGTACATTTCCAGAAGCAGGATTGCTGGGTCATATGGAAGGTCAATTTCTAGCTCTTTTAGGAATCGCCACACTGTTTTCCATAGAGATTGAACTAGTTTGCATTCTCACCAACAGTGTAGAAGTGTTCCCTTTTCTCTGCAGCCTTGCAGCATCTGTTGTTTTTTTGTCTTACTAATGATGGCCATTCTTACTGGAGTTAGGTGGTATCTCAGTGTAGTTTTGATTTGCATTTCTCTGATGATTAGTGAGGCTGAGCATTTTTTTCTGTATCTGTTAGCTGCTTGTGTGATATCTTTTGAGAAATGTCTTTTGCCCACTTTTTAATGGAGCTGTTTGTTTTTTTCCTTTCTGCACATTACATGTGTAATTCTAAGGTTCATGGACTCCAGCAAAACTCCTTCAAAGACCACACTGGGTGAAGGCTGGGGTGAGGTGACGGGGAAGGTTTCTTTGAGGAGATGAGCCCATGAGGAGGCCCAGGGTGGTGTTCCAGGGCCGGGGATGGTGGAGAGGGAGATGTCCAGTGACCTGTGTTTTTGCCATAGCCACCCCTGGAGTCACTGGCCACGGTGGAGGAGACGGTAGTACGAGACAAGGCAGTGGAGTCCTTGCGGGCCATCTCGCACGAGCACTCACCCTCTGATCTGGAGGCCCACTTTGTGCCGCTGGTGAAACGGCTGGCAGGTGGTGACTGGTTCACCTCCCGCACCTCAGCCTGTGGCCTCTTCTCTGTCTGCTACCCCCGAGTGTCCAGTGCTGTCAAGGCGGAACTTCGACAGTGAGTCTCTGCCCTCTTGGGAACCCCAATGTCCTCCCCTTAGCTTAATCCCCTTTTCTAAAGCCTCAGCCCCTCATTGGTCTCCCCAGGGCTCAAATACCCCCAAGCCCTAGCTCCCACTCCCACTGTACTACCCAACCTCAAGAGTGTAGCCTCTGGCCACAACTAGGTGCAAATTTATCTGACTCTGCCTCTTGCTCACTTAGGAAATAAAATGATGATAGTGTCTCCCTCCCATTGGTTATTGTGAGGATTTAAAGGAATTATCACATATAAAGTGATTTTAGCAACATCTGGCACTTAAGAACATTCATAAAATGATGTCTGATGTTCTCAGCTGTCCCAGGTCCAGAACCCTCACAGATATACCATCTCAGTTTTCAGCCTCCTCCTTTTCCACTCCCCAAACTACTGAGCATCAAGCACAGGCCCTAAGCGTACTGGAATCCTGAGTCCTTCTAAGCCACATCCCTGACTCCCAGGTACTTCCGGAACCTGTGCTCAGATGACACCCCCATGGTGCGGCGGGCCGCAGCCTCCAAGCTGGGGGAGTTTGCCAAGGTGCTGGAGCTGGACAACGTCAAGAGTGAGATCATCCCCATGTTTTCCAACCTGGCCTCTGATGAGCAGGTGGGTTCTGCTCCCTGGCCCTGTCTGCTGGCTCCTCCCTCTGGTAGACCCTGGCTCTGAAAGAATCCCTGAGCTCAGTGGTGCCTCTGCTACCCTCCCTCCTCTAATCCTCTCCCAGGACTCAGTGCGGTTGCTGGCAGTGGAGGCATGTGTGAACATTGCCCAGCTTCTGCCCCAAGAGGATCTGGAGGCCCTGGTGATGCCCACCCTGCGCCAGGCTGCTGAAGACAAGTCCTGGCGTGTCCGCTACATGGTGGCTGACAAGTTCACAGAGGTATGTGAGGGACAGTTGACATTGTCCTGCAGGCGGAGACACTGAGGCCCTCAGAGGGGAAGGGGCAGGGTGTTTAGAAGCTGTGGTTTTTCATTAGGCCAGCAGAACCATTGGGTGTTTGAACAACAAGGTCTGTGCAGGCATCCCATTGTATCTCGCTTTACATGCGAATCCTGATTGATTGATGTGGCAACTTGAAGAGCTGTGTTGAGAAGGATTCTGGGGCCAAGTTTAGACTTCGAGGAGGACAGGGTCACGGGGCAGAGAAGAGTAGCGTAGCATGTGTGGGGTGTTTCTGACACAGTCAAGCTCTCCTTTTGCAAAAGGGAAATCACAGCACAAAAAGTTCAATTAACTGGTCAGGGTGACACCACAAGCTAGGAAGAATGGAGACAAGATCCCAGGTCTGTTTCTTCCACAGGGATCCAAATTTCCTCATCTCACAAACATGTTTATTGAGCACTAGCTGTTTGCTGGGCATTGGGGTACAGTAAATTTGTCATATTTCTGCCCTTCAAGGAGCCAGGCAATCTAAAGGGAAAGGTCAACGTAGATAGAGGAAAATGTGATCGTAAAGTGTCACAGGTACGAGACAGACAGACATATGTGGGGCTTAGCAGCGCTGAGGAGAGGAGATGTTGTTCTGCTTGATTCTAGAAGAAGAGTGGGTGAGAGCTAAGATAGAAACTGTTCCAGCAAGAGGACAAAGAACCTGGGAGGTGAGAGCAACTGCATGCAGGAATGCTCAGGCCTGGATCTTGGAGCCCAGTGGATGAGAAGGCAGGAGAGATGAGCAGGGTCAGGTCAGAGAGTCCTTGAGACTGCCCCACCCTGTGGCCCCTTTTTCTGGGGTTATGCCTATTTGCAATGGCATTCACCAGAAGGACGCAGAACCTTAGAATACTGTTTCCCTGGACCATCTGGTTTCACTGTGAAAATGTTCAAGAACCATGACTCTGCAGATGCGGAGGTGCCTGGGAGGCCCAGCACCACAGTTAAGGGCGGGTCTGCCCGTCCTTGTCTCTTGAGCAGCATAAACTGGATCACACTGGGTCTTAGAATAATAACTCTCTGAGGGCAGGAATTCTAGGTTGTTATAGCAGTTCTTGGCACATAATAGCCTCTCAATAAATACTTATAATATTAATAAAAGGCAGTATTTGCCCAAGATAACATGAGGCCCCCTGCAAGGTTTTTGCTTGTTTGTTCCCTTCTTAGTAATGAACCATCCTGCTTTTTGCCAGAACTTCAGGAATCAGTTTTGCAGCAGGACCCATGCACCTTTCCTTGCCTCGTGTCATGAGTCAGGCGGGACCTACTGCACCTTCTTCCCCATCAATATTTATTGCTTTATTTTAATTATAAAAGTAATACATGCTTTTGGTAACAAATCTTTTAAAAATATAGACATATATATGAATCAGAGTGGGAGCCACTATAGCACTAAAATATTTTGGAATCAGGTGGCAGAAAAACCAACTCCGAGTAGTCTGAGCGATAAGGAAATCTATTGTTATTTTTAATGCAAAAACACTATGAGGTAGATGCCCTTGTGGTCCTCATTTTGCTTCTGAGGAAAAAGAGGCTCAGAGACCCGAAGAGCCTTCGTGGGGTCACGCCATGGTTCTGGGATTAGACCTTAGGAGTGATTCCAAGGCCTGTGCCCTGACCTCCGATTATGGTCTCTTTACTTGTTATTTTATTTTATATTATTTTTTAAGTTGGAGTCTCACTCTGTCACCCAGACTGGAGTACAGAGGCCGCTCCCGGCCACCGCAGCCTCGATCTGCTGGGCTCCGGCGATCCTTCCACCTCAACCTTCCAAGTAGCCAAAATTACAGGCATGCGCTACCATGCCCAGCTGATTTTTTGATTTATTGTAGAGATGAGGACTCGCCAAGTTGCCCAGGCGGGTCTCGAACCCGTAGGCTCAGGCAATCCACTCACCTCAGCCTCCCAAAGCACGGGATTACAGGCGGAGCCACCAAACCCGGCTGGTCTCTTTACTTTGATGTCAGCCTCATTAGTCCAGAATACCTGCTGGACCCTCTCACTCTTCCCACCTTCTTCCTATCTACAGCTCCAGAAAGCAGTGGGGCCTGAGATCACCAAGACAGACCTTGTCCCTGCCTTCCAGAACCTGATGAAGGACTGTGAGGCCGAGGTGAGGGCCGCAGCCTCCCACAAGGTCAAAGGTTGGTGCTGGCGACCAGAACACAGCAAGTTGGGTGGATGTCCAGGGTCCAGCAGTGGAACTGGGATGCCAGGTCTCACCTCCCCTTTCTTCCTCTCACCCCCACAGAGTTCTGTGAAAATCTCTCAGCTGACTGTCGGGAGAATGTGATCATGACCCAGATCTTGCCCTGCATCAAGGTAATGGAATTTGATGAAAGGAATGGAGCAGATCTTAGTCTGCCAAAAAGAGGAGGTGGAAACTAGGCTTTAGGGACAGCCCAAGGAAAACTAGGTTTCCAACCCTCAGGGACCAAGCAGCTCTTGGATATGAAGCAATTGGGGGTCCTGACTGCAGAAAAAAACCTGAGGCTTGGGGCTGACCTTGACAGGGTGTGCTTCTCGGAACTTCAGTGGTCACGAATCCCCTCACCCACAGAGCTTTAGGATTGGGGTGGGGACTGCTGTGAGTAGGGGTCATTTGACTCTAAGTAGGTGGGACATAAGGAATGGCAATTCCCCATGTACCCTAACCATCCCCTGCTGCATGAGTGAAGGGGCAGAAGCAGGCTGTCGTCTCACAACTTCTTAGGACTTGGCATCTGCTTGGCCACTTGTGGCTACAGGGGTTGCCCTGACCCCGGTGCCTGCTCCTCCCTTCTCCCTCCAGGAGCTGGTGTCAGACGCCAACCAACACGTCAAGTCAGCCCTGGCCTCTGTCATTATGGGCCTCTCTCCTATCTTGGGCAAAGACAACACCATCGAGCACCTCTTGCCCCTCTTCCTGGCTCAGCTGAAGGATGAGGTAAAGTATCAAGAGGGAGAGATGTCAGCTCTGGGTTTACACACTCCACACCCTTGAATCTGACCACATCTTGGTCTGCCCAGTTTATCTGAGTCATCTTTTAGCTCTAATGGAGCACTTTCATTACATTACCTAGTTGTAGATTCTGACATATACACATGCAGATTAACTCAGTTTCCCAAACTGGGGTTAGGATGGTGGACATAGACAGTTCCCACTCCTGAAATCTGTATTTAGAGAAAGAATGGGTAAAAAGCTCTTATTTATGACTTTTTTTTACCTAAGGAGAGTTTATCTTCAGAGTACTCTTTGGGATCAGATTCAGAGAGCCATCGTTTATGGAAGCAAAGGAAGAACAAATTCAAAATAATTTTATTAGGTTCGAGTTTGGGGACAAAACTGGCGGTGGAAATCATTTTATTAGTTTTGCTTTAGAAGGAAGAGAACACTGGGATGGCTCTCCTGATACCATTATGACAGTGGAGCCTTTTGTAAACATTAGATACAACGTCCCTTTCATGAGAAGCTAAGTAAACTCACAGTTGAATCATTTATGCCAGTTTATGCAATGTATATGAACGATGTTTCACAAACATTTGAAGCAACTGTGTTTAGTGGACTATTTAAAGGAATGTAACAGAAAAGTGAAAGGAGCAGATTTATGACCCCTGGACACAGAGACAATTTATACCTTTTCCCTGAGTATTCTAGGCTTTCAGAAGAAATGAATTAATACAGCATAAGGAGGGATTTGTGCTGGTTTTGAGATTTATTTTTTAGCCTTTGGTCTAGCTTGCAGAATACTGATTGTTATTTTGATAAAGAGGAGCTTAGACACTTTTTACAAGGGATTTGTTGGAGGCCTCTTGGGTAATTTCACTTTGAGGGTACCAAATGAGGTTTCTTTGTCCTTCCAGTAATTCCCTATATTTGTATTCATTGCTTGCTGTGTCTGGCTCCCCAAGTCTACCCTCAGGTTCAATGATTTGCTAGAATAATCTGCAGAACTCAGGAAAGCTGTTGTACTCACAGTTCCTATTGATTACAGTGAAAGGATGCAGATTAAAGTCAGCAAAGAAAAAAGGTACATAGGAGAGAGACCAGTTGCAAGTTTCCAATTACCTTCTCCCAGTGTAGTTACATGGACAGTGCTTAATTATCCCAGCAAGATGTGTGACAACACACATGGAATGTCACCAACAAGGGAGTCTCTCCTGAACCTTGACATCCAGGATATTCACTAGGGTTTGGTCACACAGGCATGAAGTGCCTGCATGGCTGACCTTACTTATTTTTGTCTCTAGCCCCTGCAGTGGTTAGGCTGATACCATATGGCTCAAGGATCCTATCATTAATTAATCACATTATTATCATAGGCTGTCCAGCAGGTCCCAAGGCCCTAGGTAATCAAAGACACTTATCAGGCTTAGAGGTCACTATGCAGGAGCTGGTCAGGGACCAGTCCTGTCTTTGGAATGTGCAGAATTTGAGTAGTGTAGACCTGCTGAGTTAACCCCTTACTGCACAGATACTGACTTAGATCACTGATATATTTCAGTGTTGCTTCTTCATCCCACAGCTCCTGAGAGAGATGTAGAAAGAAGTAACTTATGAGGTCTGATATCCAGGAATGCACGACGTAGAGCAAGGTCTAGTAGGGCTCTTGTTTTGAATCACAAGGAACTTAATTTTGTTGATGTTCCTTTTCTTATTAATTTCTTCACATGCATTATGGAAGTACGTGGTGTGTGTCTCTATGCACACTGATACTGTGAATCAGAGCCCATAATACTGGTAGTCAGATGCAGTTCAAAAAGTTTCTTCATTTCTTCTTTTTTTTCTTTCAGCAGACATGTACTGAGCATATACTAAGGGCCAGAGACTCTGCTGGGTACTGGAGACATAAGGATGAAGGAGATGGGCTCCTTAGAGAGCTCAAGGACTAGCACAGAGAATAGAAAAGTAGAGATGACAAGAATAAGCTCCTACATGTTAACCCCTTTGTGTGTGTGTCAGATTCCATGACAGGCATTTTAATCTAATGGCCTTAGCCAGCATCTGGGAAGAGGTGGGTGTTTCCGTGTGTGTCAGACTGTTACCCAGAAAGGAACCCTTGTCAGAGGATTAGCAAACAATAGAGCCATGATTAGAATTATGTCTGCATGACAGGGTACTGTGTTTTCCTACTGTGATTCCTACAAGTTCTTTCAAAATAGATAAACATTTCATATGGTGCTATTATAAGGTTTTAAAAGCTACTTAACTATCCATGCTGCATACCTTGTATGTTCCTTTAATATGCCCTCAGGGCTGGGAGCCAGGCTTGGGCAGTAGCAGGCCCTTGGGAGACGTACATTATATGAAGTAGATGCAGTTGAGCTCTTTTGACCCTGGTCTGGCTGCCTTGTGTAGTACATTGTCTCAGAACCCTCCTGTCCTCTCCGCAGTGCCCTGAGGTGCGACTGAACATCATCTCAAACTTGGACTGTGTGAATGAGGTGATCGGCATCCGGCAGCTGTCCCAGTCTCTGCTCCCCGCCATCGTGGAGTTGGCTGAGGATGCCAAGTGGCGCGTGCGGCTGGCCATCATCGAGTACATGCCCCTGCTGGCTGGACAACTGGTAAGTGGGGAGATCTGGGGAAGTAGAGTGCCAGGGCTCAGTGTACGGTGTACTGTCATGGGGAGGCTGGGGGCTTTGGGGTCTGGAGGCTGTGGCTGCCTGGGAGTCGGAGAACGGGATCCAGGAAATAGGGCCTTAACAGATGAACAGAATGCAACAAGAGAGGAGGGAAGGGAGCATCTCAGATGAAGTGGAGAAGTGTCCGCTTTCTTCCGTGGGTGTTGCTGGCACTCTCCCACCCACTCTCCCTTGATTCCTTACCTCCTTTTCTCCTGTAGGGGGTGGAGTTCTTTGACGAGAAACTTAACTCCTTGTGCATGGCCTGGCTTGTGGATCATGGTGAGTACCTCCAGCAGACAGCAGGAAGAGGTTGGAGCTCCAATAAGGATGGATGGCTTGACTGGTCCATTGGGGGCAGTAGAGGAGGCTGGAGTCCCTCCCCATGCCATCAGATGCCCATATAGACCGGCTTCCTTGCATGTCGGAAACCTAGAGAAGTGTTAAGTAGGAGGAGGACCTAGCAGATCACCCAGGGAGTTCCTGGATAATGGAGAATTAGAGGGCCACCAAGCAGACAGAGCTGGACTCGAATCGCACGCTCCTGACTGTCAAAGCTCAGTCAAATCACTTGCCCTCTTTCAGCCTCACAGTCATCCTTGGAAATATGGTGCTTTTTATCCCAGTCTCCCAGGGCCATTGTGAGAATTACTCATGTTTTTCACTAAGAATGGTAAAAAAATAAAAGTTATCAGCCAGGCTTGGTGACTCAGCCTGTGATCTCGTGCTTTGAGAGGCTGAGGTGAGTGGATTGCCTGAGCCCGTAGGTTCGAGACCCACCTGGGCAGCTTGGCAAGACCTCATCTCTACAATAAATCAAAAAAATAGCCGGGCGTGGTAGCTTGTGCCTGTAGTTCCAGCTACTTGGAAGGTTGAGACGGAAGGATCTCTAGCAGGTCAGGGTTGCGGTGGCTGGGAGCGGCCACTGCACTCCAATCTGAGTGACAGAGTGAGACTCCAACTCTAAAATAAAATAAAATTAAATTAAAATAAAAGTTATCGCCGGGCTCGGTGGCTCAGCCTGTAATCCCGTGCCTTTGGGAGGCTGAGGTGAGTGGATTGCCTGAGCCCGTGGGTTCGAGACCCGCCTGGGCAGCAAGACCTCATCTCTACAATAAATCAAAAAATCAGCTGGGCATGGTAGCGCATGCCTGTAATTCCGGCTACTTGGAAGGCTGAGGCGGAAGGATCACCGGAGCCCAGCAGGTCGAGGCTGCAGTGGCCGGGAGCGGCCACTGCACTCCAGTCTGGGTGACAGAGTGAGACTCCAACTCAAAAATAAATAAATAAATAAAATAAAATAAAAGTTATCATTTTTCTCTATTAGACACTGTTTGAAGTACTAAGCACTAAATAATTTGCTTAGGCAAATCACTTGTTGGTGCCTCAGTTTGCCCTTCTGTAAAATGAGGTTAATAATGGAACCTATCTCAGAGTGGTTGAGAAGATACTCTATGAAAACACTTATTAACTGTAGCATATAGCCCTTTATTCCTCACTGGCTGGAGTTGATTGGCTCCTTTTGACCTGGCACAGAGGGGCTGCTCAGTGAGCAGTGGCAAGTGAGACTGTTAACTCCCTGCCCACAATAAGTCCTTGACCTCCAAATGACCGTCTCTCTTACCCTCACTCTTCTGCAGTCTATGCCATCCGTGAGGCGGCCACCAGCAATCTGAAGAAGCTGGTGGAGAAGTTTGGGAAGGAGTGGGCCCATGCCACTATCATCCCTAAGGTCTTGGCCATGTCTGGAGACCCCAACTACCTGCATCGCATGACTACACTCTTTTGCATCAATGTGAGCACTCCCACCTGCCTGCTGGCCAATACCTGGGGAACTGGAGTACCCAGGAGAGGAAGGATGGTGGAGGGTCCCGAAGGGAGACACCTGGCTTGGGAATGGATAAATGGTGGGGATCTCCGATTACAGGGACGAGTCCTTGGGGAAACTGTAGGCCAGGGGTTAGGGTTCTCAGGGTATAAGGGTCATAGGGCCTCTGGGGCTGGGGGCTTGCATGGTGGCAGACCCAGGGCCAAAGAAACTTGACCCATTGGAGCAGTGATCTTTGAAGCTTTATGAGCACCCCTTTACTTCCCTGTGAAATATATGTATATATTTATTATGACTCAGTGGTTAAGTGTGCATGCTCTAGATCAGACCTACTTTTAAATTCTGGCTATGGACCCTGGGAAAATTGCCCAACCACTTAATCTTTCAATTAATTTATTCCCATGCTTTGGAGACCACTGCACTAAGGAGGGATCCTGAGGTTAGGAATCAACACTTTCCGGCTATCTGTGTCCCTCATTCTTCCTGGGCATGAAAAAAAAAAAAAAGGAATCAAGGCCCAACCCCAGAATAATGAACGGAAATCTGAGGTTAGAGATACTGGGACATGCCAGAATGGAGACTTGGTGTTAGGAGGGTGTTAGAGGAGTTGGGAGATTCAGGAGGATAAACTACTTGCAAGGTGGGTAAACTGAGCTCAGAGTCCCCCTTGTTCAGTCTCCCCCAAGGACCTGATGATCACTGAGGTGGCCTGGTCAGAGGACCAGGAGTAGGAATTAGCCAGGCACTTTGAATACTCACCCCTGCCACTCATGCTTCCAGGTGCTGTCTGAGGTCTGTGGACAGGACATCACCACCAAGCACATGCTGCCCACAGTCCTGCGTATGGCTGGGGACCCTGTTGCCAATGTCCGCTTCAATGTGGCCAAGTCCCTGCAGAAGATAGGGCCCATCCTGGACAACAGGTGAGGCCTGGATACTTCCTCACACACCAGCAGGGGGTTATTCTGGGCACCTTAATCCTGGCCTCTGAAGATAGAGCCACCAGGATTGGAGGCCTGACACTGTTCTTTGCTGTATGACCTTATCATGTTCCTTCTCCTTTCTGTGTCTGTTTTCTCATTTTGGAATGGGCACTCATAGAATGGAAAAGGAGGTGAGGGGACTGCATTTCTCTACACTAGTAACAAATCATTAGAAATGAAAAATTAACTAATTTTTTAATATCTATATATAGTTATAATTGCACCAAAACATTAATTAGCCAGAAATAAGTTTAATGGAAGATATGTAACACCTCTATTGAAAACTGTAAAATATTGCTCTGAGAAATTAAAGAAGAAATTATTCATGGGTGGTACAGTTCCCCACATTCATCTCTAGATTCAATGTAAGTCCATTAAATCTCAGCAGATTTTTTTTTTTTTTTTTTTTTGGAGTTGAAGTCTCACTCTGTTGCCCAGACTGGAGTGCAGTGGCTGCTCCCGGCCACCGCAGCCTCGACCTGTTGGGCTCCAGCGATCCTTCCGCCTCAGCCTTCTGAGTAGCCGGAATTACAGGCGCGTGCTACCACGCCCGGCTAATTTTTTTTTTGGTTTATTGTAGAGATGAGGTCTCGCCTGCCCAGGCAGGTCTCGAACCCACGGGCTCAGGCAACCCACTCACCTCAGTCTCCCAAAGGTGCGGATTACAGGGTGAGCCACCGAGCCCGGCTAGCAGCAGATTCTTTAGAAGAAAATTGGCAGGTTGATTCTGGAGATAATAGAATAATGTAAAGATCTGAATTTAGCCGTGACAATTTTAATGAACAAAGTTGAGCAACTTGTGCTACCAGATACCAAGACGTATGTTGCTATTTCATAGTAATGAAAATAATGAAGTATTAGCCAGTGGAATATTTGAATAGCCAATGAAACCGAATCAAATGCACAGAAACAGACTCACACATATATACAGGAGTTACCAATGTAGTTCATTAGGGGAAATGTATGTATTTTCCAAAAATGTACTGCCTCAGTACATAAGCAAGTTGACTTGATGATAGTCCAGAACCAGAAAGATAAAGCTTCTAGAAGAAAATTAGGAGACTTACCTTCATGACTTAAGGTAAGCACTGATTTGTTAAATAGCAAACCAAAGGAAATGATTGGTAAGTTGGCCTTCAGTAATAATTGAACATATGTATTGGGTACAGGAATGTTTTGATAACATGTATAACAGTATGCAATGATCAAATTAGAGTAATTATTGTATCTATCATCTTAAACATTTACCATTTCTTTGTGGTGAGAATATTTTAAATCCTCCCTTATCTGTTATAAAGTATACAGTATATTATTGTTAACTAGTCAGCCTACTGCACAGTGGTCAGAGACTTCTTGTGTGTTGTGTGTGTGTGTGTGTGTCCGTGTGTCCGTCCGTCGTGTGTGTGTGTGTGTCCGTGTGTCCGTCCGTCCCCAGGACTTTTTTGAGACTCTTTCTACCTTGAGTTTTGGTGTGTCTGTATATGCCTGCACATTCTTGTTCAGGAACCTGCCTGCCTGTTGCCCCCAGTCCATCCTGGCTCACTCTCCTTTTTTGTCCCCATTCTCCTGCCAGTACCCTGCAGAGCGAAGTCAAGCCTATCCTAGAGAAGCTGACCCAGGACCAGGATGTGGACGTCAAGTACTTTGCCCAGGAGGCTCTGACTGGTAAGGCCTAGAAAGTTCAGCGCCCCAGCCGGAGGGTGGTATGCAAGGCCGGGTGCTAGGCCTGTGTGTGGGCAGCAGCTGCTGGGGAGGGGGAGGTGCCACAGGATTGTGGGCAGAGGGAGAGCTGTGATTCTGATTCCTGCCTTTCCTGTTTCCTCAGTTCTGTCTCTTGTCTGATGCTGGAAGAGGAGCCAATGCCAGCCTCTGGTGTCTACCCTCCAACCCCCCAGGTTCCTCCCTCGAGGAGACAGTGGGGGCTTTCGACTGTCACTCTCTGTGCATGGTCTGATCCCAGGCCCCTTCCCCCAGCACGGTTCTTCCTCTCCTCAGCCTGGGAAGACATCTCACTGTCCACCTCCCAAGGGGCTGGGAGAGCACGAGGTGGGACAGGACAGCAACCCTGGGAGGAAGGAGCCACTCCACCCACCCGGGGAGAGATGTGAGCACCCCGGGTCACTGACTCCTGCTGCTGTCATGGGGACCCCTCCCCTATCTACTTCTCCACCTCCCTTTCTCCCCGTTAAGTGGTTTTTTGTGTGTGTCAACTGTGCCGTTTTTATTTTACTCCTTTCCCCCTCCTTTTCACAGAGAAATAAAGGTCAAGAAATAAGTTGGTCCTCTAGTCTTACTCATCGGCGTGAATGAGGGAGGAACCACCTTAGGGTCATGGTGTCTGCCCTTCTCCCTGGAGAAGACATACTTATGAGTCCTGGTGCACTCCTGTGTCCCAAGAGGAGGATTCTCTGGGGCCCTTCCCTTTTCCCCTAGGAGTACAGCTGGCCTACGAGTTAGAGAGTCCATGAAGTGTCTCTGGCCAAAGAGTCCTGTGGTACAGTTCAATTTCATAGTTGTTGGCTGAGCATTTGGTGGTTAAGTGCAGGTGCAGCTACCTTGAAGCCAGACTGCCTGGGTCTAAATTCTGGCTCCTTGGGTTAATAGCTTATGACCTGGAGTAGGCTGCTTAATCTTTCTGAGTTTTGTACTTTGTAAAATCGGGGTGATGTTAGTACCTAGATTGCAAAGTAGGTCCTAAGGATTAAGTGAATAAGGACCTGGTGAGTGTGTAATGGTACAGGGCATGGGAAGCAGTAGGTCAGGGTTAGCTGCACCCTGATAGAAAACCTCCTGCGGGCCACTCCCTGTGTTATGGGAGAAGATGGGCTGAGGCTGAATCCCAAGGAGGTCTCAGAGTAATCAGGACTGTAACAGGGAGTAGTACAGCAGAATATAGCAAGACAGTACGTGTCGTCCCTTACTATATACGTATTTTCTCCTTTCTCTCTTAACACATTTGCAGTCAGCAATTTTTTCACTTTCCTAATGCTGATTGCAGGTGAGAAGAAAAAAAACTCTGAAGGTGGTTGCTGCAAACTTCTGTTGTTAAACACAAGTGAAATAGTCTTCTAAATTTTCACCTTTTTCACAATATGGCTGAAAGTTGCAGACATCTTCAGTATTTCCCTCAGCCACCACTCTGACTAGCATTCCATACTTTGTATTTTTATTCAGATTATAAACCAAATATATATTATTCAGAAACAGAATTTGCAAAGACCTAAATTCATGTCAGCGGCAACCAGAAACAGAATTTGGAATGATGTAATTTCATGTCAGTGATCGTGAATGAGTTAATTTAGATGCTCTGATTTTCAGTTGAGCACGTGACTGCATGGATTCCAAGCATTTTCCTAGTGTCTCTTGAAATTTTTGTCTGAATATTAGCCAATAAGATGGGAACATAGGCCGGGCTCGGTGGCGCAGCCTGTAATCTCAACACTTTGGGAGGCTGAGGCGAGTGAATTGCCCAGGGTTGCAGGTTCGAGACCAGCCTGGGCAACTTACCAAGACCTCTTCTCGACAATAAATCAAAAATTAGCCGGGTGTGGTAGCGCATGCCTGTAGTTTTGGCTACTTGGAAGGCTGAGGCAGAAGGATCACTGGAGCCCAGCAGGTAGAGGAGCGTGCCACTACACTCCAGTCTGGGTGACAGTTACTCCAACTCAAAAAAATAAAAAGATGGGAACATAAGGGGTATGTGCTGCTTCTAGGAAGTATGCTGTTTCTTAAAGGGGGGAGACATAATTCCCCTCCTTTCTCCAATCCTGCTCTCCAGAATATGGACCAGATGGCTGGAGTGGAACAGCCATCTCAGGCTAGAAAATAATCCTTGGAGTGTAGGCCAAATAAGGCAGAGGAAAAAGTAGGAGCCTGGATCCATGATCCTATGAAGACCCATGCCAGTAAGTTAAGCTGTTCAAGTGACTGTTCCTTTGGGGTTTCATCACTTGAAGGTCATCCAAATTCTAACAAGGACGGGCCCAAAGAGAAAGGAACAAGGGAATTAGGGTTAGTGGTGAATGCATGAAAGGGTTTCACAGAGGAAATGATGCTTGAGTACAATTTGGCTCAGCCAGTAGTGGGGAAACGTGGCTTTAGGTGACAAGGTGATTTCACCAGCTTGGCCCTGTTGTTACTGAGTCCCTACTGTTTGCTGGACCCTATTGGGCTCTGAAGGATGAGGAGGAAGTCCAAACATCCTCAGACATTCCCATATATGCCCTGCAATGTAAACGGTCTCCAAGTTGAGAACCACTATGGAAATGGCAAAGCATGTATAACCAGATAATCAGAACTTTAACCCTCTTCGTGGTTAATGCAAGACCTTCTTGAACACAGAGTGCAGTCAATGGACCATCAGCTTCAGCACTGCCGGGAGCTTGTTAGGAATGCAGAATCTCTTGCCCCAGTCCAGACCTGCTGAATCAGAACTTCATTTTCACAATATCTCCAGATGATTCATCTCACTAAGGTTTGAGAAGGCCTGTCTTAAACACTTTAACTAGTTTTCCTGTCTTCAGAATGATGTTAATGGTGCCTGGGACTAGAGTTAAGGTTGGGTATGGCTCAGAGATGAGATCTAGAGTTGGGTGTGGGTATATAGACAAGGTTCAGGGATATGTTGAGGTTGCAGGATTGGACAGTGTTGGAACGAGGATCATTACAGGAGGCAGAGGTGTGATGGGTGGCCACGATGGGCCAGGTGATGGGGCAAGATTCAGAGATAGGGCAGGAGTTAGTCTAACACAGAGGTGGGTGAAGGATGCATGAGGCATTGAAATGCCTGGCAGAGAATCCCAAGTTAACCAGGAGTTGCCTAGTGTCTTGGGTCATGTCCTATACAAGCAGAGCCTGAATGAAGACTCTTGTTCAAGTGTCTTATTGAGGGAGTGATCTTAGGAGAAAGAGACTGAGGTAATCAACTTCTATGAACTTCAAGTTGGGAGAATCAAATCGAGTGATGAATGTGTTACTAAACACATTGCAAGGAGCAGTTACTAATCCCCCAGGCTGCAGACTGCAGCTTGCTCTATAAACCTGATCCTCTCTGTAGGAGTTGAAGTTTGCTCCTCAAAGTTCCCTTCTACAGTGCTGGTGGGAATGCAAACTAGTGCAACCTCTTTGGATGACAGTGTGGTGGTTTCTGAAAGAACTAGAAACTGGTCTTCCATATGACCCAGCAATCCCACTGTTGGGAATATACCCAGAGGAACCCAAATCACTGTACAAAAAACATACCTGCACACACATGTTTGTTTCGGCTCTATTCACGATAGCAAAAACATGGAACCGACCATGCTGCCCATCGAAGCTGGACTGGATTTTTTTTTTAATGTAGTACATATACACGGTGGAATATTATGCAGTCATCAAGGATAAACATGGACTTCGCAGCAACTTGGATGGATTTTGTCAATCATACTCAGTGATCTATCACAGAAACAAAGAACAGAATACCATATGTTCTTACTCATAAGCGGTCCTTGAATAATTATAATACTATAAGAAAGGCGATTGGTAGTCATAGAAAACTGCCAGGGGAGGAGGGGTGGGATTGGCAGTTGAGGGAAACTGCCAGGGGCGGGAGGGGCGTACCTCATCAACAAGGGTACCTGCATGATAAGCATTTGTATACCTAACCCTGAATTGTACCCCACATCTTTAAAATAAAAAAATATATAAAAAAATATATATATAAGTTCTTGATGCTAGAGCTGGGTCAGGGGGAAGAGACTTGAGTAGAGCCAGAAAAGGTTACACTACCCTAGTTTCTCCTCCCCTCTAGGTCTAAATTCCATCAGTTGCCTTGGTCATGGCTAGTGGTTTCTTTCCCAGCACAGATCATGGAAATCCACACACAAACTTGTCTCCTTTTCAATACTCCACTTCTTTGGCTGATTTTTTTTTTTTTTTTTTTTTTTTTGCCAGCAGCTTCTCTGCTTACCCCATCAACTGCTTGGACCCTGGACATGGATGAGGTAGAGGAGTCGTTTGGTGCCTTTGACTAATGAATAGGGGTTCAAGTAGAGCCCTAGAATCATGGTTCACTCAACTCAAGGTGAATGAGCTACAGGTGTCACTGGAAGAGAATTACCATGATTCCCTCTAGCAGATGAAGGTCACAAGGTGGTGCCCCATCCCTAGGAGCAAACTGTTCACATCACAGATAAGATCCTGTGTTTTGTGTTAGCCCTGGATGGAAGGAAGACACCAGAATAGTCTGTTCAATTGGAGACCACTAGTCTCGGGTGTCATCTTTGTGCTCAAAATTGAGCCCCAGGCACACTTCTGCAGGGATGCACCAGTGTGGTCTAGAACCATGTCTTGGGGCTTAGGGCAGTTTATATTTGTGTGTGGGTGTCGAGATGAGGATGAAGAGGATAGTTCCATTTGTTCAAGGGAACTTTCTACATTTTGTCTTTACCCAAGTTGAACCAACTGAAACAAATTGCTTTCCTCTTTTGGGCAATGTCGCCCTCCTGTGGCAGGAACTGGGGTGTATTATTCACAAGGGTTCTGTGAATTCTCTGTCCTTGGAAGGGTGGCTTCTCCCTGTAAGGTCAGTGGGCTCCCATTCTACATTCCTCCTCAAAGCCCTCCTAACTTCAGACTCCTCTGCGTCCCTCTTTCTTCACCTGGGGCTAAATTCTTATCCTGGATCTTAGGCTTTGGGCTTCTAAAACAAAATACCATTAAAGGGCTAGCTTATGAACAACAGGAACTTATTTCTCACCTTCTGGAGGTTGGGAAATCCAGGATCCAGGAGACAGTTGATTTGATGTCTAGGGAGGGCTCACTTCCTTGTTCATGATGGTGCCTTTCTACCTGTGTCATCACATAGTGGAAAGTGTGAATGAGCTCCTATTGGCCTGTTTTATAGAGTAACTAATTCCAATTATGAGGGTGTCATTAGAGATCAAGATATGAGCCACTCATGACTCATTCATACGTTCATGGTCAATTGATTTCAACAAAGGTTCCAAGAATTCATGACATATTTTGGAGAACTGGACATTCACACATAAAAGCAATAAAATTTGATGTGCCTGTTACACCATACACAAACATCACCTAAACATGCATTAATAACTTAGCATGAGACCTGAAACTGTAAAACTGCCAGAAGAAAGCACAGGAGAAGAGTTACATGACATTGTCAGGGCAATGATTATTTTTTTTTGGGATATGACCCAAAAAACACAACTAAAGCAAAAATAGACAAATGAATTACTGCAAAAAACCCCATCAAAGCATCCAACAGAATGGGAGAAAGTATTGGCAACCCTTATACCTGATAAGGTGTTAATATCCCAAATACATAAAGAACTCAAAAAACTCTTAGCAGGGAGACAAACGACTTGATTTTAAAATGAGCTAAGTTAGTAAGTAGACATTTCTCAAATGAAGGTATGCAAATGTTTAAAAGATATATGGCAAAATGGTCAACATCACTAATTATCAGAAAAATGCAACCCATAATTACAATGAGATATCTCACACCAGTTAGAATGGCTATTATCAAAAAGACATGCTGGGCTTGGTGACCCATAATCCCAGCAATTTGGGAGGCCTAGGCGAGTGGGTTGCCTGAGCCCACGGGTTCAAGAACAGTCTGGGCAACTTGGTGAGACCTCATCTCTATAATACAAAATTAGCTTGGTGCGATAACTTGTGCCTGTAGTTCTAGCTACATGGAAGGCTGAGGCGGAAGGATCGCCAGAGCCCAGCAGGTCGACACTGAGGTGGCGGTGAGCGTGCCACTGCACTCCAGCCTGGGTGACGGAGTGAGACTCCAACTCAACAACAACAAAAAAGACAATAACATGTGGTGAGATATAAAGAAAAAAGTCTTATACACCGTTGGTGGGAATATAAATTAGTACAGTCAATTATGGAAAACACTATGGAGGTTTAAAAATATAATGACTTTACAATCCATAAATTTCTCTCCTGGATGTGTGTGTGTGTTTTAAAAAAACATGAAATGAGTATGTCAAAGATGTATCTACATCCAATGTTACTTGCAGCATTATTCACAATAGCCAAGTTATGAAATCAACATGTGTCCATCAACAAATTAGTACATAAAGAAAATGTGATATATACACATTGGAATACTATTCGACCTTAAAGATAAAATGCTACAAAAAAATCATTTGTAGCAACATGGATAGAACTGGAGATTAGTAGATTAAGAGAGATTAGCCAAGCACAGAAAGACAAATATTACACTTGTTTTTTGTTGTTGTTGGAGTCTCACTCTGTCACCCAGACTGGAGTGCAGTGGCTGCTTCCGGCCACCGCAGCCTCGACCTGCTGGGCTCCAGCGATCCTTCCGCCTCAGCCTTTCAAGTAGCTGGAACTACAGGCACGTGCTACCACGCCCGGCTAATTTTTTGATTTATTGTAGAGATGAGGTCTCGCCAAGTTGCCCAGGCGGGTCTCGAACCCGTGGGCTCAGGCAATCCACTCACCTCAGCCTCCCAAGGCACGGGATTACAGGCTGAGCCACCGAGCCTGGCCTACACATCTTACAACAAAAGGGCAGTTAAATAAATCGATCTTATGGAGGTGGAGAGTAGAATGGTGGTTACCAGAGCCTGGGAAAAGTGAGAATGAAGAAATTTTGGTAAATGGATACAAACATATGCTTAGATGGAAGGAAATAAGTTCTTCTGTTAAGATAGCACAGTAGGGTAACTATCATTAACAATTTATTGTACATTTCAAAATAGCAAGATTGAAAGTGTTCTTAACACAAAGAAATGACTGTCATTTAAGGTGAAGTATGTGCCAAGTACCCTGATTTTATCATTTCATATTGTATGCATGTATCAAAATATCATATGTATCCATAAATACATACAATTAATATATATGAGTATGTATTCTTATGCCTATTAGAGTTACTACTATAAAACAGGAACAAATAAGTGTTGACAAGGGTAAATTAGACCCTTGTGTTGGTGTGAATGTAAAATAGGACAGCCACAGAAAAAAAATATGACGATTCCTCAAGAAATTAAAAGAAGAATTACCATAGATTGATAATTTAGCAATTTTACTTCTGGAACTACACTCGATGAAATGAAACCAAGTTCTCAATGGAATATTTATAAACCTGTGGTCATAGCAGCATTATTCACGGTAGTCAAAACCTGGATGTAGGCCCGGGCTTGTCTCGAACCCGTGGGCTTAGGCAATCCACTCGCCTAGGCATCCAAAGAACTGGGATTACAGGCTGAGCCACCGAACCCGGCCGAGAAACCACATCTTTACAAAAAGAAAATGAAAAAACTTAGCTGCATGTGGTGGTACACACCTGTAGTACCAGCTATAGGCATGTTCCACCCACCTTGGCCATTCTTACTACATTTTTATTGCGTTCCTACTGTGTGCTGGCATGGCAGGAATGGTGGTAAAAAAAAGACAGACATAGTCCTTGTCCTCATGGAGCTCAAACTTTAGATCATGTCATAATCACATAAGTAAATAATTTTTTCTTGAGTCAGAGTTTTACTGTTGCCCAGGCTGGAGTTCAGTGGCACACTCACAGTCACCCCCGTGTCGACCTGCTGGGCTCCGATGATCCTTCCACTTCAGCCTTGCAAGCAGCCGGAACTACAGGCGCGTGCTACCGCGCTTGGCTAATTTTTTATTTATTGTAGAGACGAGGGCTTACTATGTTGCCCGGGCTGGTCTCAAACCTGCGGGCTCAGGCAATCCACTTGACCTCGGCCTCCCAGAGTGTTGGAATTACAGACTGAGCCACCGACCCTGGCCTAAATGAATATTTAATTACAAATTGTAATACGTCTGGGAAGAAAAAAAAAACCTGTACGCAGCCCTCATTTCTATGGAACGGTGACTAAGATAAATAAGGTACAGCACTTTGCAGGGCCGAGGCAAGGGGATTACCTGAGCCTGAAGGTTCGAGACCAACGCGGGCATCTTGGCGAGAACTTTTTCTACAATAAAATAAAAAATAGCTGGGCGTGGCAGTGCACGTCTGTAGTTCTGGCTACTTGGAAGACTGAGGCAGAAGGATCGCTGGAGCCCAAAAGGTCGATGCTGGGGTGGCTGTGAGCGTGTGTGCCACTGCACTCCAGCCTGGGCGAAGGAATGAGACTTCAACTCAAAAAAACCCAATCAAGATATACATACAACAGAATATTGTTCAGTCTTAGATAGGAAATTTTGACACGCGATAACATGAATGAAGCTTGAAGACACTCTACTAAATGAAATAACTCCGTTACAAATAAATAAATAAAATAAAAAGCCCATGGTTCCCACTTACGACGTGCTTAGCACCATCAAAGTCATAGAGACAGAAAGGAGAATGGTCCTTGGCAGGACCTCTGGGGAGAGAAGAATGAGGAGTAAACTGTTCAAAGGGTACAGAGCATAAGCTCTGCAACATGAACGTACCTTGAGATGGATGGTGGTGATGGTTGCACAGTACCATGAAGGTACTTAATTCCACTGAGTTGTTCACTTTAAAGCGTTTAAGTAGTAAATTTTATGTTGTGTGTATTTTACATCGGTTTAAAAAATGTTTTTTTAAGTGGAAGAAGCATAGAAAATGTTGGGCCATGCAGACCTGGGGAAATGTTGGAGACCACTGCCCTGTTTGAACTTTTCTGAGAACATACTTGGCATACCTGCAAAGTCACAACCAGCCCAAAACCTCTATAATGGCAAAGTCAGATGGGTGTGTATGCTGAGGCAAGTTCTGTAATGGGGTGTGTATGCTGAGGCAGTGTCTGTTATGTTAGAAAAGATAGAAAGGCCAGGCTCGGTGGCTCAGCCTGTAATCCTAGCATTTTGGGAGGCCAAGGCGAATGGATTGCCTGAGCCTATGGGTTCAAGACCCACCTGGGCAACTTGGTGAGACCTCGTCTCTACAATAAATCAAAAATTAGCTGGGCATGGTAGCGCACACCTGTAGTTCCAGCTACTTGGAAGGCTGAGGTGGAAGGATCACTTGAGCCCAGCAGGTCAAGGCTGCGGTGGCTGGGAGCATGCCACTGCACTCCAGTCTGTGTGACAGAGTGAGACTCTAACTCAAAAAAAAAAAAGATAAGATAAGATAAAAAGTTATACATTGTCTTGCAAGCAGCTGCACTATATTGTGTAAACAGTCACGCCTCAGCACAAAAGCTTTCTTTTCTCTTTTCTTTTCTTTTTTTTTTGAGTTGGAGTCTCACTCCGTCACCCAGGCTGGAGTGCAGTAGCATGCTGCCCACTGCAGCCTCGACCTACTGGGCTCAGGCAATGCTTCCGCCTCAGCCTTCCAAGTAGCTGGAACTACAAAAGCGTTCTAAGATCAAAACAGGGAGTTTTCTTTGCACTGCCTGTACTGTGTCCTTGAAGGTTTACTTAACTATGTCATTTTGTACTAGTGAAAGTTTGGTGGGTAAGAAACTCGGGGCCTTTGATCTGCAAGACAAAGTGCCTCCTGGTCCCCCGCTTTCTAACCTAAAAGTGTCTTGTGAATTGCATTACACCATTCCTCCTTCAGGATCTGTTACCACCCTGCCGAGCAGGACACAGCAGGGGAGATGAGAGCAGGATGAGCGGTTGAACTCTGCAGAAGGGGAAGAGCCAAGACATCTCACAGGCAGGACAGCCAGCAGAAACTTAGGAGAAAACATATTACTAGGAAGTAACGAAACCATTTGCCATGAGGTGTGTGGGCACCACTCTTACTGTGTGTCACGTTAGTTCTCAATAAAGGTTAGTAAATGTTAATAAAGTTCTTAATAAAGGCAACATGAGAGTTTTCTGTGAAAAATCCTTTTTTGGAGGGATACTTGATAGAGGAGTCAAGTTCTAAGTCTGTGTTGATGTAAAGAAAAGACATTTGAAGCCAGGCTCAGTGGCTCAGCCTGTAATCCCGCGCCTTTGGGAGGCTGAGGTGAGTGGATTGCCTGAGCCCGTGGGTTCGAGACCCGCCTGGGTAGCGAGACCTCATCTCTACAATAAATCAAAAAATCAGCCGGGCGTGGTAGCGCATGCCTGTAATTCCGGCTACTTGGAAGGCTGAGGCGGAAGGATCGCCGGAGCCCAACAAGTCGAGGCTGCAGTGGCCAAAAGCGGCCACTGCACTCCAGTCTGGGCGACAGAGTGAGACTCCAACTCAAAAAAAAAAAGAAAGAAAAGAAAAGACATTTGATATGAAAACTCAATGTGAGGAAAGAGGAAGCCCCCGAGACCGTCAAATCCAGGAAATTACTAAAAATTGCTGTGGAGAGTTCAGAACCTCAAGGTTGTGGAACTGGTGAAGTCAAAACTGAGATCACCAAGGAGTGAAGAAATACACAGCTTATGTCTGAGTTACATGCCAAAGACAGAGTTGTTGAATAGTACATGGGGTGTTGAGAGGGTGGAGGTACAACAGAGGTCCAGAGAAGACTGGAAGGTTAAGTTGGCACAGGGTTGATGGGAGAGTCTGCTAAACAGGGTGGTGGAGAGACTGCTGTGCGCTAATCTTTCTTTTTTTTTTCTGTCCTCCTTGACTCTGAAAAACATTAGTGGCTGCTTCATTTCTCTTTGATGCCAGCATGGAGCTCTGCTCTGGAGTATGGACTCTCTGTATCAGTTCCCCCAGGCAACAGTAGCCATTTTTTTCTGAGGACAATTGCCCCAAGGTTGGATTCCCTGTAGCATCAATTCTGGCTTCTGTGTGGGCTGATGTTCTTCCTTCTACTTTTCTGCAGCTTAGAGAGACATTTTTATCAATATTTGAGAAAATTAGAGATGCTAATCAGGTGAGCAAAACTTATATTCTGTCTCCTGCAGGGTCTGACCCTTGTCTATGCCTCCCCTTTCACAAAATCATTTTGTTGGTAAAGAGATAGACTGTAAGACGAGGACAACAGAATGACAACGGTGAAATGTTGAAAAGCGTTATGGGTGGAAATGTGTCCCTTACCCCCAAATTCATATGTTGAAGCCCTACTTCTCCATATTTTAGGATGTGACTGTATTTTTAAATAGTCTTTAAAGCATGATTAAATGACAATTAAGTTAGAGTGGGTCCCAATCCAATCTCACTGATGTCCTTACAAGAGAGAGACACCAGAGATACATGTACATAGAGAAACATTTATTGTGAAGGCACCATCTGCAAGCCAAGGAGGAGAAAGTTAGCTTGCCTTCACCTTGATGTTGGACTTCCAGTCTCCACAACATTGGGAAAATTAATTTCTGTTGTTTAAGTTTAGTCAGACCCTTAGATATGGGTTTGTAATTCTGTGACTTCACCTCCCCAGGGAATGGCAATTAGTATTTCACCTATAGCAGCAATGGGCATGCAGGCTCAGGAGCTGAGAGCATCTGAAAACCTTTTTCCCAGTTGCCAATTATCAAAAACAGTTACAAGTTTCTAGCTAGCATCTCTTAAGGGACTATAGAAGTATTTGCAATAGCCTCTTTAGTTTTTTTTCTGCCTCCCTGATTTGGAGTCTCACTCTGTCACCCAGGCTGGAGGGCAGTGGCACACTCCCAGCCACCACAGCCTCGACCTGCTGGGCTCCTGCGATCCTTCCATCTCAGCCTTCCAAGTAGCCGGAACTACAGGCACGCGCTACCACACCCGCTTAATTTTTGAGTTACTGTAGAGATGAGGTCTTGCCAAATTGCCCGGGTAGGTCTCGAACCCGCAGGCTCAGCAATCCTTTTGCCTCGGCCTTCCAAAGTGCTGGGATTACAGGCTGAGCCACCGAGCCCGGCCTCCACTTTTTAAAAAAATTTATTTATTTATTGGTTTATTTTTAGAGATGAGATCTTGCCAAGTTGCCCGGGTGGGTCTCGAACCCGCGGGCTCGGGCAATCCTTTCACCTCAGTCTCCCAAGTGCTGAGATTACAGTCATGAGCCATTGCACCCAGCTAACACTTTTTTTAAAAAGATCAAACTGTTACTCGAAGGAGGATATGTATTTGCCCACTGCTGGACATTATAGGTTCTACAGTGCATTTCTTAATCTAAAGCAATGATGGTTGGTCATCCAAATCCATGCAATATCTCCTGCTCTATGTTCATTTTCCCATAGCATTCTGAGCATTCATATCTTCCACAGGATAAGCAGAGTCCATTCCAGAGTCAGTGTCTCTTTCTGTCAGGACCCTTTTGTAGTTTTCCAGGGCTATCAATGTAGGTCTCATTTGTCAGCTATGTTCAGGACCTTCCCATCAGGGACTCTGTCCCCTAACCATTGGAGTCTTTGTCTCTCTTGCTGACAAACAGGACAGTTCTTAGTGCATTTTGTGCTTGAGAGGGTGCAAGAGGAACATGTCTATATTTAATCCATTCAGTTTTCGAACCCAGATGAACACCTTAAGTGAGCATATGGGGATATTTGTTCATCAATTTTAGTTACCCTTGCAAACTTGAAAAGAGGGTCTTCTGATGTGAATTCATATGTTCTACAGATACATTCATAAATTGACTTTTATGAATTAGATATAATCGCCACTTGTTACTAATCGACTGATTTTAAGATTGGAAGATTGTCCCGGATTATCTAGGGGCTGCAATGTAATTATATTGTCTCATAAAAAATGGAGATCCAGGCAGATTCCATAAATTAAGTAGTATGTGGTGACTAAATGACTAGGGCAAAGTGAACATGGGGTTCCAGCTTGTCTCTGAGTGAAAGAATTTATGCTGCTGCCATTTATATAATGTACCAAACAGGCAACAATAATCTAACCTCTTAAATACTAGAATAGATGTAAATCTATGACCCAACAGTTTAACACCCCTCAGATAAACATAGGAAAACTATAGCCTTAAAGGTGGTGGCTTTGGGGGACAGAAAAAACTTCTGGGGAACTCCCGGCACTCTTTTTCTTGATCTATGTATTATAGAATGCTTTATTTCAGAATTTCAATGAGTTGTAACTTATAACCTTTGATGGGTGTTTAATTTTTTTAAAAATTTATTTATTTATTATAAAGATGTGGGGTACAATTCAGGTTTAGGTATACAAACATTGATCATGCAGGTACCCTTGTTGATGAGGTATGCCCCTCCCTCCCCTAGCAGTTTCCCTCAACTGCCAGTCCCGCCCCTCCCACCCTGACAGTTTCACACTACTGCCAATCACTTTCTTATAGCATTATAATTGTTCAAGGTCACCTTATGAGTGAGAACATAGGAACTCAGTTCTTAGTTTCTGTGATAAATCACTGAGTATGATCGACTCCAAATGATGGGTGTTTAATTTAAAAAATACATATTGCTGAAAAAAGTTAACAGAAGTATGAGCAGGAAATGTTGGTGCTAATAATGTGTGAGCCCTGCCTCTTGTGTCTGTACAAGATGAGTCTTATGAAGCCACAGGCACAGATTATGAGCTCTAGCAAGGAATATCAGGGGGCAATAGCAGTGTTGTACACATTAACTCTTTGGTTTTGTTGTGAAATTTAGCTGAATAGTATCCCAAATCTTTTTTTTGTCTGTGATGTTTTTGCTGCTCTATTTTAAAATTAAAAACATAGGAAAATTATATTTACCAGCAAACACAGGGCTCAGTAGAGGAAAATGGAAAACTTACTACTCTTTAGAGGATTTAAGTTCTTCACCTCTGGAGTTCCTGGGGATCATCACGATGACTTGAAATCCACATGACACAGGTGGTGCCAATGGCCATAGCCTGCCAACTCTGTGAGGCTAGATAAAACTCTGTGAGGCTAGAGTCTTGGTGCTACACACGGATGTATCTTTCACATACATTTAACAGAATGAGCAAGTGGTCACTATATAATCAGGTCCATGAGAATAAAATCTGTAATTCTCAACTTGCACCCAGTTAATTAAAAGACAGCATCATGGCAAAGACAGAAATTCACCAAAAGTGACACTGCATTCTGAGATAAGTAAAACACTTCTACTGACAAATCTTTGGAAGTCATTTTGCCAGTTCCTAGTGACTGATATTCATCTTGAAAAACAGATAGACCTGCAAGGGAACATCAAGTGTGGGCTACGTTGTTCTTACCATTTGAAATCTACTACTCTTAGCGAGAAGCATTTAAAGTGTTGTTTTCTTTTTTTTAAGTGTTGTTTTCTAAGGAGGCATCCTAGAGTTGAATGTCTGAACTTTAAATAGCACATACAGAAAAGAGGAAGTCAAGTTATCCTCTTTGCTGATGATATGATTCTATACCTCGAAAATCCAAGAAAATCTATCAAAAACCTTTTTGCACTGATAAAGGACTTTGGCAAAGTCTCAGGTACAAAATCAACATGCAAAGGCAGTCATATTCTTATACACCAACAACAAACAGGCAGAGAACCAAATAAAAAGCACAATCCCATTCACAATAGCCACATCAAAAAAAAAAAGAAAGAAGCAAGGAAGGAAGGAAGGAAGGAAGGAAAGAAAGAAAGAAAGAAAGAAAGAAAGAAAGAAAGACAGACCTTGACATTTTCCTAACCAGAGAAGTCAAAGACCTTTACAATGAAAACTACAAAACATTGCTCAAAGAAATCAAGGAGAACTCAAACAAATGGAAAAATATTCCATGTTCATGGATTGGAAGAATCAACATTGTTAAGATGTCCATCCTATCCAAGGCAATCTACAGATTTAAGGCAATACCCATTAAATTAGTAGCAGCATTCTTCTCAGACCTGGAAATGACAACACAGAAGTTAATATGGAAACATAAATGACCATGGATAGTCAAAACAATGCCCAGCAAAAGAAACAAAGTGGGAGATATCACACTCCCAGACTTCAAATTTTATTATAAGGCTACAATAATCAAAACAGCTTGGGATTGGTACAAGAACAGGTATATAAACCAATAAAACAGGATGGGGATTCCAGAAGCAAAACCTCAATTTCTCAACCAACTCATCTTCGACAAAACCTCCACTAACAACCACTGGGGAGAGGAGAACTTATTCAGTAAACAGGGCTGGGAAAACTGACTGACCATGTCAGAAAATTAAAATAAGACCCCTACCTATTGTTATACACAAAAATAAACTCTAAATGGATCAAAGACCTAAACATAAAACCTCAAACTATAAGAACCCTAAAAAATGCAGGAGACACCTTTATGGAAATTAGAAATGGCAATCAATTCCTGATCAAAACTCTAAGTGCCCGTACCATAAGAGATAAGATCAAACTGACAAGCTTTTGCAAAGCAAAAGAAATCATCAAGATTGCTGGGAGATAGCCCACAGACTGGGAAAAAATATTTGCCAATTGTGTAACTGACAAAGGCCTAACATCTAGGATCTATAAAAACTCAAACATACCGAATAGAAAAAAACAAACAGCCCTATTAAAGTGGGCAAAAGATATGAATAGACATTTCTCAAAAGAAGACATATGAGCAGCCAATGGATACATGAAAAATTGCTCAGCTTCACTAATCATCTAAGAAATGCAAATCAAAACCACACTGAGATACCACCTAATACCAGTCAGGATGGCCATCATCAATAACTCAAAAAGCAACAGATGCTGGAGAAGATGCAGGGAAAAGGGAACACTTCTACACTGTTGGTGGGAGTGTAAACTTGTACAACTTCTGTGGAAAACAGTGTCGTGATTCCTAAAAGATCTAAAAATCGACCTTCCATACAACTCAGCAATCCCCCTTCTGGAAATATACCCAGAGGAACTCAAATCATTTTACAAAAAAGATACTTGCAAATGCATGTTTATTGCAACACTATTCACAATAGCAAAAACATGGAACCAACTGTGCTGCCCATCAAAAGTAGACTGGATTTTTAAAAATATGGTACATACACGTGGTAGAATATTACACATCCATAAAGAAGGACACAGTAATGAACTCCGCAGCAACTTGGATGGATTTAGAGTCTATCATACGCAGTGATCTATCACAGAAACGAAGAACTAAGTACTACATGTTCTCACTCATAAGTGGACCATGAACAATTGTCATAATACTATGAGAAAGGGATTGGCAGTAGTGGGAAACTGCCAGGGGTGGGGGGCACACTTCATTAATAAGGGTACCTGATCTCAAACCAGGTGAAGTGGAGGCCAAAGTGAGGTGCAAACTTTACCTGTACAATGACCATTTGTATACCTAACCCTGAACTGTGCTCCCTATCTTTAAAATAAAACTTTTATTTTACATCACTGGTATTTTGTTTTATAATTTTGATCAAAACAAGTTTTTATTCTGTATAAAGATTTATTTGATAGGTCAATAGCAAATATGAATAAAGCCTTCAAGCTCCTCATAAAATGTAGATGCACCAATTATAATACAGTCCTAAAGGAAACGACCTCATATACAAATTGGACTTACTACATGTAAGATTGGATTAATGTTATTTTAGTTGCCGTAAGACACATTTGCTGACATGACTGGAGAAGAAATATAATTGTGTATATCAACAAAATGATTGAACAATATTACTCTATCCCTAAACTACAATACATGAAATACTAATATGTAATAAAATATGTAGTATAAAAATTAAATTATAACCAATTTTTGACAAGCCATTCATTAATTTGTTAATGAAAGTTAAGTTAAACCGTTAACAGTGAAGCAAAATTTGTGAAATATATTGAAATAGAGGAGACAAAAGTAAAATGGAATCTGAAGAAAATAAAAGCTTGAGACTTATACATACTGAAATTATGATGAAATAAACTTTTACAACTCAATAGCAAGAAATAACCTTGAAAGAAATATGTAGAGCTCAATTAAAAAGTGAATAGGTATACCTCCAAAGAAAACATTAAAATAACCAAGAGATATATAGAAATATACCCAATGCCACTAGTCTCACAGGAAATACAAATCACAACCAAAATTAGGTATCACAACACAGCTGCTATAATGGAAGTTAGCAGAAAACAAAGATAAATGTGGGGAGGATGTTGAGAAATTGGAACCCTTGTACACCACCATTGGAATTTTATTTATTTATTTATTTATTTATTTATTTATTTATTTATTTATTAAATTGGAGTCTCACCCTGTTGCCCAGGCTGGAGTGCAGTGGCATGATCACGGCCACCCCAGCACCAACCTGCTGGGCTCTAGCGATACTTCTGCCTTAGCCTTCCAAGTAGCCAGAACCACAGGGGTGCACCACCACAACCGGCTAATTGGTTTTTTTAAAAATTTGTTGTAGAGATGAGGTCTCGCCAAGTTGCCCAGGTTGGTCTCGGACCCGTGAACTCAGGCAATCCACTCACCTCGGCCTCCCAAAGTGCTGGGATTACAGGCTGAGCCACTGAGCCCGGCCTGTCATTGGAATTTTAAATGGTGCTGCTTACATAGAAAATAGTATGGTGTTCTTTAGAGTATTTTTTAAAAGAATTTCCATCTAATCCAGCAATTCCATTTTCAAGTGTTTATGCAAAGAAAAAGAAATTGCAGCATTGAAGAGATCCTATGCTCATTACAGCACTATTCACAGTAGCCAAGATGTGGAAACAACCTGTCCATTGAGAGATAAATGGATAACAATAATGTGGTGCATATATACAGTGAAATCTTATGCAGCATGAAGAAAGAAAAATAGTCTGCAATAAGTGAAAACATGAATGAACTTTAAGGATATTATCTTAAGTGAAATAAGGTAGTCAGTGAAGGACGAGCACTGCATGATCTCACTTACATGTGTAATCTGAAATATTCAGTCTCATAGAAATAGAGAGTAGAGTGGTGGTGACCAGGGTCTGGGGGAGAAATTAATGAGACATTTCTAATTAACATGCAAAAAGTCCCAGGTGAGCAAGGTGAATAATTTCTAAATATCTGTAGCATAGCATTGTACTTAGAGTGAACAATGCTAGATTGTACATTGGTTTGTTTTTTTTTTGAGTCAGGGTCTCACTATGTCACCCAGGCTAGAGTGCATTGGCATGATCATGGCTCACCACAGCCTCGCCCTTCTGGGCTCAGGCAATCCTTCCATCTCAGTCTCCTGAGTAGCTGGGACTACAGGCATGCACCACTGCACCTGGCTAATTTTTTATTTGTTGTAGAGATGCAGTCTGGCTATGTTGCTCAGGCTGGTCTCAAACTCCTGGGTTCGTGCAATCCTCCAGTTTTGGCCTCTCAAAGTGCTGGGATTGCAGGCATGAGCCACCGCACCTGGCCCTATTCTTCATTATAAACATGAAGTCATTATAAGCATACTAGTAATACCATGAATTTACTCAGTGATTCATGAAAGGGTGAGTGAACAATACTCATATTTATTACTACAATCCGTAAACATTATATAATTGTCACTAAGGTTATCATCAACAATTATCCTCAGTATGGATTTTATTAAAGCACATTCAGAGACATCGGTAGTTGGTGTAAGGTCTAGGGCCCTCAACGCTTTTCTGTCTCAGCTTATAATTAAGAAATTATTTCTCCTCCTTGTTTAGATTTGCCACTGCTTCTGTTTCCAACCCAGAGGAATCCCTTTTAAAGACATATGCACTTACTGACTTCATTTCCTTGCAGACTCTGCCTCTCTGGCCGAAATTTACAAATCCCCCCCCCCCAGGCTTCTTCTCACTGCCAGGGAGTTGGGCTCTGTGTGAAGATCCTGACAACCAGCATTGTGTGGGAGGAAGGCAGCCAGACTCTGAGACAAAAGTATCTGATTCTGTGATCTCACCTTCCTCAGAACTGCAATTATCATCTCACTTGTAGCAGTAATGTACAGATTTGGGGAGTCTATCACATTTTTGAAAAACGTTTTTCCCAACTGTGAATTAGCAAAAGTAATTACAACTTTTTTGTGTCTCCAAAGAAACTATTGAAGTGTATGGAAGAAAAAAAGCTCTTTTTCATGACCTCTGAAGGTTGCAAAAAGCAGAAAATATTGAGGTCTGATGCACGAGGAACTGGCCTCACTTGATTGTCTGCTTCTCTGAGATTTTCTTCTTACTAAAACAAAGTTCATTTTTAATATTACACAGCCATAAATAAGGACAAAATTATGAACTTCGCAGCAACTTGGATGGACTTAGAGGCCATAATACTGAGTGATCTATCACAGAAACAAAGAACCGAGTATCACAGTTTCTCACTCATAAGCAAACCTAGAATAACTATCGCAATACTATAAGAAAGAGATTAGCAGTAGTGCTAATCTAGCACTGCCAGGTGAGGACGGGGGTGGGATCGGCAGTAGTGAGAAACTGTCAGGCACACCTCATCAACAAGGATACCTGCCTAATGAACATTTGTATGCCTAACCCTGAATTGTACCCCACATATTTAAAATAAAAAAAAATTTTAAGTTAATTTTTAAACTTCAGACCCCTAAGCCGCTTTATTATTTAAATTTTCAGCAGGTAAATGAAATCGGACAAGGGAAGTAAAACGATTAATAATAAGGTAAGGGCAACTCCTCGGGTCTCCTCCCACTGTGGGAGCTTTTCTGTCTTCTCAATAAATCCTACTTTCTCAACAATAACAATAAATATAAAAGGAAACTAAGATATCAATAATTTATATTAAATCATTGGACACATTTGTGCAACTAAATGTAAATTTGTTAGCAAACGATGATATGGACATTTACTAGGAAAACATACTTAATCAGTGTGATCCTAGAAGTGGTAGGTCTAAAAAGGAAAATTAGCTAATAACAAAAGGGATGTTTATAGAAGTGTCTGTCACAAATAAAGCACCAGGGTAGAGCCTATCTTTTCTTTTCTTTTTTTTTTTTTGGACAAACAGTATTTGAAAAGAAGAGTTTAATATACTTGCCAATTTACTGGTTATTCCAACTTTATCATTTTCTGTTCGTAAATTGTGCTGGACTCACACCGCCAAATTCAGCTATTCCAAATTATATTTTCCTATACTAGGCATTCATTTCTGATTATTACTGTAGTCCAAAAATACTAATATCACTGATAAGCCAGGGTAAGTTACTCTATAGTCTGTTTTCTTCCATTTTGAATTGCATGACCTGAACTAAGATTCTACCAGTATTTAAACTACTAGCTAAACTAATGCTATTTTCTCAGTTGAACAGCACCGAATGGAGTTCTCTACATTTACTTTTGTGGAATTTTCTTTTTTTCCCCTTTCTTTTAAAGATGTGGGGTACAAGTCAGGATTAGGTACATAAGTGGTCTACGTGCAGGTGAAGTTTGGGCCTCCCACTGGCCCTCACTTTCCCTGATTTAGGCTCAGTACCCTTAATGATGTTATGTGCCCCCATAGAATGAGAAAAAATATTTGCTAACTGTCTGACAAAGACCTAACATCCAGGGTTTGCTGAATTTTCAATAAGAATCACTCATTGAAGCTGGGTGCGCTGGCTCAAGGTTAGAATCCCAGCACTTTGGGAGGCAGAGGCGAGAGAATTACCTTGAGCTTAGGAGTCTGAGACCAGCCTGAGCAACATGGCAAGACCTCATCTCTACAATAAATAAAAAAATTAGCCGGGTGTGGTGGTTACTTGGAAGACTGAGGTGGAAGGATCACTTGAGTGTGCCACTGCACTCCAGCCTGGGTGACAGAGTGAAACTCTGACTCAAAAAAACAAAAAAAAATCACTCACTGGTTATGTAATCAATGAAGAAATTTGAAATATAAAAGCCAAGATTGAAACTTTGATTTTTTTCCAACACACAGAAAAAAACCACAATTTGACCTAGATCCACTCTTCATTCCCTTTTGAGAATTTTTAGGATAACGACCATGTTACAGGGAACACAGACCACACCTAACCACACTCATCTTGCAAGTTTCACGGGTTCTCAAAATCACCCTTAGTTTTAATAACTCACTAGAAAAACTCACAGAACTTACCACGGACTGTTGTGCTCACAGTTATGATTTATAACATGGAAAATTACCACAGACAAAAGGTTCAGAGAGGGCAGAATCCAGGGTAAGTACCAGATGTGATGCTTCCAGGTGTCCTTTCCTTGCAGTCATAAATGCATCACCATTACTTTTCCAGCATCACCATGCTGTCCAAAGACCACCAGCATGCCTAAATGGTGGAAAGTAGAGTCTTATAGGCAATATCAGTTTGCTAACGAGGAAGAGACAGTCTCCAGCGTGTGGCAAAGGTGCTGTCTCTTCAAGGGGAAAAGGACAGGTTGGGTTTTCTCAGGCCTCACTGTGGGAAGCTTTCATCATGTTATAAAAAACATGTATTATGCAATAAACAACATGGCCGCTGGCTGGTAGAATAACCTATCAGAAACAACCACGTAGCCGCAGTACGTTGGCTGCCAGGCAGCATATATAGGCAAGCAACTGCGCCAGAGGAGAGAGCCATTTTGTCTTTGTAAAGAGCACATTAAGACCTGGAGTAAACTTGTCTGCAGAAGAACGGTGTCGGTGTCGTCTTTCTTCGGCTCGCGACAACTGGTGGCCCGTACGGGGAACCTTTTCTCCTTTTGTGCTGTACGGCGTTCAGAACTGCGACAACCAGGGCGGTCGACCGGTAAGTGAAGTAACAAGGTCCTCGGTAAAGAGGCGATTAAAAAGGTCCTCGGTAAAGAGGCGATTAAAAAAGTCCTCGGTAAAGAGGCGATTAAAAAGGTCCTCGGTAAAGAGGCGATTTGCACAGGTCCTCGGTAGAGAGGCGATTAAAAAGGTCCTCAATAAGGAGGCGATTTGTTTTAAGGTCCTTGGTGGCGAGGCGATTTGTTACAGTCTCTGGCATAAGAATTTCTCTGCCATGGGCACTACTTCCTCTCACCCACTTTTTCAAGCTTTAAAGTCCCTCTTGAAAACGAAAGGTTTGAAACTAAGGGACAAGACCTTGACAGACTTTATTCAGCAGATAGATGAGATTTCACCGTGGTTTGCCGTGTCTGGCAATCTCACCATAGGTAGCTGGGACAAAGTTGGACGGGACGTTGATCGTGCCAGAGAGAGAGGGGATTTGGTTGGAGGAGTACAGCCTCTCTGGAGGCTGGTCCGGGCCTGTCTGGAAGATCAGAAATGCAATCAAACCGTGGAGCAGGGACAGGCGGCTTTGGATTCGATAAAAGAGGAACGCTCCGACTGTTCCGCCTCACAGGCTCCTGACTCTGAGTCAGAGGAGGAACTGGAACAGATAATGACACAGGCAAAAAAACTGACCTTGGGTGATTGCGGCTGCCATCTTGCGGAGAGTAAAGGCCAACCCCCTCCGGGTCTTGGGGCCCTTCCTCCATATGCCCCTTCAGCGCCGCCTGGTGGCAGCGGTGGAACAACATTTAATGACGCAGTCTGGTTAGCAGTCCGTGGTTCTGGCATATCCCAAACCTTCCCGGTCTTTGTGAATGGGCAGGGGCAGAGGTATCATGAGCCCTTGGACTTTAAAACGGTAAAAAATCTCGCCAAAGCTGTACGCACGTACGGCCTTGGAGCTGCTTTCTCATTAGCCATTTTGGAGTCCCTAGATAAGACAGCCATGACCCCTTCAGATTGACAGGGACTAGTAAAGGCATGCATGAACCCTGGGCAATACTTAGACTGGAAGGCTTACTATATTAAATTAGCTAATGAGCAGGCCGCTAAAAATGCTGCTACTGGCCAACCTGCCTGGGATGCAAACATGCTGTTGGGACAAGGCCGTTTCAATGGTCAACAGACAGGATATCCACCCCCCGTTTATGATCAGATTAATAAAATAGCTATGAGGGCATGAAAATCCCTCCCTAACAGGGGAGAAGTGACAGAAAACCTGACCAAAATTACACAAGGTTCCACAAAACCTTTCTCTGATTTCGTTGCCCGTATGATGCAAGCCGCGGGCCACATTTCAGAGACCCCGATGATGCCATGCCTTTGGTGAAACAGCTCATCTTTGAACAGTGCACCAAAGAATGTCGGGGGGCTATCACTCCATACAAGAACAAAGGATTGGAGGTCTGGATAAAGGTGTGCAGAGACATTGGGGGACCCCTGTCTAATACAGGATTAGCGGCCGCGGTGCTGCAACTAACAAAGCAAACCAGAGAGGGCAAACACAATGTAAGAGGTAACTGTTTCCAGTGTGGGAAGACAGGACACATAAAAAGGGACTGCCCCCAAAGGATGAAAACGCAGCCACGGCCAATAGGGCTGTGTCCAAGGTGCCAAAAGGGAAACCACCTCACGAGCGAGTGTCGCTCGGTGAAGGACATACAGGGCAGATTACTTTATCCACAGAGAAGACAGTATCCAACTTCCCCGTCAAAAAACGGGAAGAAGGGCCCATGGCTCCAGGGCCCTCAAAAGTATGGGGTCCAACCGAGGCAACAGGTGTATGGAGCAATAGAGGTTCCACCCCAGCTCCAACAAGCCTCATTTCGACCCCCCAACCAACCAGGAGAGCCACTCCAGGTTCAGCCGGACTTGACGTCCGTTCCACCACCCGACTGGTATTGACCTCCTCTATGGGGGCCCAGTTAATCGACTCAGACCTTTTGGGACCACTCCCCCCTAATACAGTAGGCCTTTTGTTAGGCCGATCCTCCGCGGCCTTAAAAGGGCTCATAGTCCATCCTGGGGTCATAGACCCTGATTTCATGGGCCAGGTCAAAATTATGGTGTCTGCCCCCAACGGTATTGTTCCCATTTCACCCAGGGATAAAATAGCCCAAGTGTTGTTGCTGCCCAGTTTACACGGGTCCTTCCCCTCCGGAGATCAGGAAAGAGGGAAACGAGAATTCGGTTCTTCAGGCGACCCGGTTGCCTTTGCCGCATTTGACATGGGGCAAAGACCGCTTCTTACCATAAAAGTAGAAGGGAAAAATATTACAGGTCTTTTAGATACAGGGGCAAATAAGAGTATAATATCCAAATTAAACTGGTCACCCGCGTGGCCTATTCAAAAGGCTACCCAGGCTCTTCAAGGACTGGGGTATACTAAAACACCAGACATCAGTGCTAGAGATTTACATTGGACAGACCAAGAAGGTCATTCAGGGATGGCCCGACCTTTTGTGCTACAGCTACCTGTCACATTGTGGGGACGAGACCTGCTGATAGGTATGGGCTTCTCTCTAACTAATAACCAATATTCCCATACAGCACAACAGATGATGTTACGTCAGGGCCATCACCCCAAGGTAGGGCTGGGAAAAACCCTACAGGGTCGACGCTCCCCAGTATCCATGACCCCGAACCTTAATAGACAGGGCTTGGGTTTTTCATAGTGGCCACTGAGAGTCTCATACCCATTACTTGGAAATCCGAGAATCCGGTATGGGTAGCCCAGTGGCCCTTGTCCTCGGAGAAGTTAGCCGCTGCTCGACAGCTCGTGACAGAACAACTAAAGGCTGGCCATATTCGACCCTCCACGTCCCCGTGGAATACACCTATTTTTGTAATCAGGAAAAAATCAGGGAAATAGAGACTTCTGCATAATCTCCGAGCTGTTAATGCGCAAATGCAACTCATGGGTCCAGTACAGCGGGGCCTTCCATTGTTGTCTGTGTTACCCAGCACTTAAAAAATAATTTGTTTGGATATTAGAGATTACTTTTTTTCTATTCCATTACACCCCGATGACGTCCCACGTTTCGCCTTTACTATCCCTTCTACCAATCACGAACAGCCTGACGAAAGATATGAGTGGGTCGTTCTACCACAAGGTATGACTAACAGCCCCACACTCTGTCAGGTGTATGTAGACACCATTTTACATCCTATTCAAAATCAATTCCCAAAATTAAGATACATCTATTATATGGATGACATATTGCTTACATCTAAAGACACTAAAAAATTAGATAAGACACTCACACAGACTTATAATGCCCTTAAAGCCCATGGACTATACGTGTCACCAAAAAAATTACAACACACAGATGTCGCTACATTTTTGGGCTCCCATATATCGGCCACTGCGGTTATACCTCAAAAACTTACTATCAAAACTGACACATTACAAACCCTCAATGACTTCCAAAAACTGTTGGGCGACATTAATTGGATATGACCCTATTTAAAGCTTACTACTCATAAATTACGCCCACTCTATAAAATGCTAGTGGGGGACCCACATTTAGACTCCCCTCATACCCTTACCGATGCAGCTAGAGCTGCTTTGAAATTAGTTGAAGAAGCCATTAGTGTGGCCTCGCTACGGCGAGTGTCCCCCAATAAATCAATTACATTATGTATACTCCCTACTACTTCACAACCATCAGGGGTTTTGTGACAAAATGGCCCACTGCTTTGGATACATTCGCGGGCTACAATAACAAAAACTGTTGAACATTACCCCACTGCAGTTGCTGAGCTTGCCCTAAAGGGATTACAAGCTTGCTTAACACATTTTGGGTGTCAGCCACATATCCTAGTCGTTCCTTACACCCTACATCAAATACACATCCTAATGGCCTCAGTCGATTCGTGGGCCATTCTTACTTATATATTTTCTAAAACCATAGACAACCATTTTCCTCAACATCCACTATTGACCTTTACTAAACAACATCCAATAATTTTCCCACGTGTTTGTCTTGCGTCACCCATCACAAACGCCATCACAATTTTTACTAATGGTTCTAAAAATGGAGTGGGGACATACGTGGTTCAAGACCAAACCCCAGTCGTGTTAAAACCTAATCCCCCTCAGCCTTGGTGGACACCGTTTTGCCACAGTGCTCGCTCCGCGGACTTACACCCTTGGACCAAATGCCAGACTAAAAAAACAGGATGGGTCAAGTGGCCCTATTTTACCTTTTCCCCATACATTACTACAACCCCTAATATGTCATGGCCTGGGTTCAATTTTATATACCAAAACCCCATTATGAGTGCCCCATCTAACCCTTTCAATTTGTGGCTATTAGGTGACACTAGAGGTAACGACTTTATACAGACCCCGCCGAGATTTCGACATCACGGCCACTATTATCACAACAATAGCTATTGCCACCGCGGCCGCTACCGCAACCGCTGTGTCCCTTGCGACCACTGTTCAGACAACAACCACCTTAAATACGTTGACACATTCTACTACAGTCACATTAAGTACACAATCTAATGTAAATAATCACTTGCAGGGCGATATCATGATCTTAAATCAACATATAAATTTACTCCAAAAACAAATAGACATCATGATACAAATAACACACTTGGGGTGTGAGGTTCATACACCAGCCCTATATATTACTAACATCCCATATCACAACTATACAGCTACTACTAATTTGTCTTAAAAACTTTCTAAGTATCTTATAGATAATTAGACTCAAAAATTTGACAATCTGACAAAAACACTGCGACACAAAATTATTACAGTGATTTCTACCAAAATAAATCCTGTCGTGACACAAACTCTAGCATCCTGGATTACACGAGCCGCCCATCATTTAAAGGAGTGGGCGGACATGAAATATTTTGGCGTTCTCCTCATTAAATTGACAGTTGTTTGCCTATATTGTTTATACATTTTACGCCATAGGCGAAACACTGATATGGACCTGCTCACGCAGGCAATTTTGGCCTTGGAGGAAGGGCACTCTCCCCATGTCTGGCTTGCAGCCGTGAAGAATCAACAGTGACAAGATGCCAGCCATTGACTACACTTGGAGCCCCAATAGATAGACTCCATAAAAGTTATCCCCAACTACATACGGGTTAATGCCACAACCACCCGTCCCCTACAAAAGGCATCGGGCCGGTACACAGTTGCTGGATTGTACTTCGGCGATCCAGGGACTGGGGTACATAGCCCAAGAAAAAAACGGGGGCTGTGGACTCTAGCCTCTCCTGTCATATAAACAAAAAGGGGGAGATATGGGAAGCTTTCATCATGTTATAAAAAACATGTATTATGCAATAAACAACATGGCCGCTGGCTGGTAGAATAACCTATCAGAAACAACCATGTAGCCGCAGTACGTTGGCTGCCAGGCAGCATATATAGGCAAGCAACTGCGCCAGAGGAGAGAGCCATTTTGTCTTTGTAAAGAGCACATTAAGACCTGGAGTAAACTTGTCTGCAGAAGAACAGTGTCGGTGTCGTCTTTCTTCGGCTCGCGACACCTCACAAAGCCTGTATCACACAATAAAGCCATACATATTCAGCAGATTTGGAAGATAAGCTAATATTTTTGAAGGAAGTTGAGCACAGGTGCAATGAATATTATATATGTAACATGCCTCTCATATTCACTTTAGAGTGGAATTTTAGCACTGAAATGAGTTGGTCAAATTACTATCTGAAAAAGATACCTGCACACACATGCTTATTGCAGCATTATTCACAATAGCAAAAACATGGAACCAACCATGCTGCCCATCAAAAGAGGACTGGATAAAAAAAATGTGGTACATATACACAATGAAATATTATGAAGTCATAAAGAAGGACAAAATTGTGAACTTTGCAGCGACTTAGGTGGACTTAAAATCTATCATACTGGGTGATCTATCCCAGAAAAAAAGAACTGAGTATCACATGATCTCACTCATAAGCAGACCTTGAACAATTATCATAATACTATAAGAAAGGGACTGGCAGTAGTGGGAAACTGCCAGGGTGAGGGAGGGAGCACACCTCATCCACAAGGGTACCTGCATAATGACCATTTATAAGCCTAACCCTAAACTGTAGCCCACACTTTTAAAATGAAAAAAAAAAAAATGAGTTGGAATTTGGCTCTTTACATCAAAAGATGAACCAGGGGACACAAAGAGAGTTTTTGCGCAGTCTACATAAGTTGGCTAAAACTGGCCTAAGGTCTACAGTTGCTTATTGGGGAAGAACTTTTGTAAGGCTGGTCCTCTCCATTAAGAGTTGTAGTGGTCTGGGTTTTAAATTAGAGTTAGGAAGAGTCTGATAATTTTTCTGATAACTTATTTTGTTGAGGAGTATAGCAAGAATATGGTTTTTCTCTTAAGATTTTAGGGAGTTGCTATGCCAGTCGACGCCTGAACCCTAGGCCTATAGGTAGCTCTTGCTTTCTTAATTTAAGGTTCTGTATTCATCAATAAAGGTGCATTTGTTTTGGTCTCTCTAATAACATTTCCCCTTTTTAATCAGAACTGGTCCTGTGGACAGCACACTTGGATTTCTTTGGACCTGTGAGCGCTCCAGGATTGTAGCTGGAGTGGTGTCATTTTCTGCTCTTGGTCTATCAGTTCCACAGTGGGACCCCTGACTAAGAAATATAGCCAATGAAAGCAACAGAGGGTTGCCTTAATTGGTTAGGTTAGGTTAAAAGGGTTAGGTTAAGTCAGCATGTCAAAACCTAGATTGAAGAAGGATTTCTTGGCTATATTCCAGTGAACAACCTTTATGTTGTTGTATTTGTAAGTACTGAGCAATCATTATACTAGTAGAGTAGGCAGTCTTAGTAAGGTGAAACAGGCAGCATGTACAGAGTTTAACAAGAGAAAGAAGAACCCCAGTAGGCATAAGATTAGGATATCTAATTTTTAAAATCAATTTGAATACTCTTGGCATCCAAGAAAACATATTTTCTTTCTTTTTTTTTTGAGTTGAAGTCTCACTCTGTCACCCAGATTGGAGTGCAGTGGCCGCTCCTGGCCACCGCAGCCTCGACCTGCTGGGCTCCGGAGATCCTTCTGCCTCAGCCTTCAAAGTAGCTGGAACTACAGGCATGTGCTACCACACCCAGCTAATTTTTTCTTTTTTGTTTTTACTTATCGTAGAGACAGGGTCTCGTCAAGTTGCCCAGGCGGGTCTCAAACCCGCGGGCTCAGGCAATCCACTCACCTCGGCCTCCTAAAGCGCGAGATTACAGGCTGAACCACCGAGCCCGGTCGAAAACATATTTTCTAATACGTAAAATCCAGGGTTTGGGGGAAATATTTGTTAGAGCCAGGTAGTTTGCTGCCTGATTTTGTCTAAATGGGCTTTGACTTCTGAAGAGGTGTTAATAATTAGCACAGTGTGAAGTGTTGGCTGTTGCACAAACACCTTTTTGTTCAGCCAACATATAGTCTAGAGTGATTCTGTTGTCTAATACCACCTTAGCCAGGAAATTTAATGTTATTTGCTAAGTGATGATGCCTAGTGCAGTTTCTTTCTTTCTTTTTTAAAAGTATTTTATTTTAAAGATGTGGGGTGAAATTCAAGTAGGCATTGTATAGGTAAAGTTTGGGCCTCCCTTTGGTCCCCACTTTGTCTGGTTTGAGATCAGGTACACTTATTGATGTTGTTTTCCCCTCCCCCACCCACCCTGGCAGTATCCTGCTACTGCCAGTCCCTTTCTTATAGTATGGTAAAGGTTCAGGGTCAGCTTATGAGTGAGAACATGCAGTACTCTATTCTTTGTTTCTGTGATAGCTCACTGAGTATTATTGGTAAAGAAGGACAAACATATGGGCTAGTGCAGTTTCATCGGCAAGTATTTCTAGAGTGACAGAAATGTTTCTAATCATGTGTTTGTGAAATGCAGCATCCACCAAAGTAGTAAGGTTCACTAAAAAAAAGTACTTAATAGAATTTGGCTGTCTACAGGGCAAGTACTTGCCTGGTGTTCCCCAGACAGAGTTACCATCTAATATAGATCCTTTGGGAAAAAGTTTCCATGAGCTTGTCCAATGTTGGGTATCACTGGAGTTGTGAATAGAAAAAGGATTGGTTAAATATCCCAATAAGCAAGTGCCTCTATGTTTCAGCTGTCAATATATTCATAAGCTGTGGGGTTCCTTAGTGTTCTTTACAGACAAATAGATATTCTAAAGGAGCATAGAGGATATCAGATAAGTTGTGGACATTTAGGTTGTTTAAGTTGATGTCACAGTGAAAGGCTTTATAAATGGAGTTGAGCAGGGGTCTATCGGGCATTTTCTATGACTTGGGGTTTGTTTATTTTGGGTGGCAGAGAAAAGGGACCAAAGTAGTGTTTAAAAAGCAGACTTGGCTGGCTCGGTGACTCAACCTGTATTCCCAGCACTTTGGGAGGCTGAGGCAAGTGAATTGCCTGAGCCTGAGGTGAGTAGATTGCCTGAGCCTCGTCTCTACAATAAATAAAAAATTAGCTGGGCATGGTAGAGCGTGCCTGTAGTTCCAGCTACTTGGACGACTGAGGAGGAAGGATTGCTAGAGCCCAGCAGGTAAATGCTGTGGTGGCCATGAGTGTGCTGCTGCATTCCAGCCTGGGTGACGGAGTGAGACTCTAACTCAAAAAAAAAAAAAAAGAAAAGAAGACTTTTTTTTTTTAAGATATGGGGTACAATTCAGGATTAGAAATACAAGTGGACATTGTACAGGTAAAGTTTCGGCCTCCCTTTGATCCCCACTTCACCTGGTTTGAGATCAGGTACCCTAATTCATGTAGTGTCCTCCCCCCCAGTATGCCGCTACAGTCAATTCCTTTCTTACAGTAGTATGGTAAAGGTTCAGAGTTCGCTTATAAGTGAGACTCTGTGGTACTCTGTTCTTTGTATCTGTGATAGATCACTGAGTATGATCGACTCCAAATCCATCCAAGTTGCTGTGAAGCATATATGTTTGTCCTTCTTTATGGCGGCATAATATTCCATTGTGTATTATGTACCACATTTTTAAATCCAGTTCAGTTTCCATGGGCAGCATGGTTGATTCCATGTTTTTGCTATTGTGAATAGTGAGACAGGAGATAGCTAGAGAAAGGCTAGGCAGACAGACAGGTGGGTCCTATGGTAACAATGTAGCTAACTCCCTACAGGCCTCTCAGGCTCAGCATTGGTAAACAAGCTCCCTGTAAATTTTGGCCACAAAACCCCAAGATTTTGGCCTTTCAAGCTAGAGCTTAGGTACTCACTGCTGGGATTGAAAAGCAACCAATCAGCTCATCATTAGGCTCCTACCTCTTGCTGATTGGTCCTTAATACTGACCAATCAGAGCAGCAACAGCTCACAGCTAGTGCTAGCCAAACAGCTTGGACTTAGGGCTATATAAGCACCAGGTTTTCTGCCCCAGATAGGCAACCCCTTTGGGTCCCCTCGCACTGTGGAAGCTTCTCTGCCCTCTCAATAAATCCTGCTTTCTCGCTTTCCAGCTGTCTGTGTCCCTCATTCTTCCTGGGCATGAGACAAGAACCTCGACCCTGAGAGCTACGACCTGAAGAGTTGCAGAAGAGTTGCAGAAGATCGTCGGAGCTGAGCCATGTACCCCAGAGGCTGACTTGCCAGCAGTGAAGCTGGCTGAACCAGGAGAGCTGCTGGAAGAAGGCGAGGCTCAGAAGCTGAGACACCCCGGGGGCTAAGCTTGCCAGCCCACCAAATCAGCCACACTCTCAGGGCTTGGCTTGCCAACCCATGAGAGCCAACACTCTGGGGGCTAGGCTTGCCAGCCCACCGAATCGCAACACTCTCAGGGCTTGGTTTGCCAGCCCATTAGAGCTGACACTTCCGGGGCTAGGCTTACCAGCTCCTCCAGACTACCATCTCTGGGGGGGTTGGCTGACTGACCCATTGAGCTGACACTCTTGAAGCCCAGGCTGACCTGAAAAATCCACATCAATAGTGCTGCAGTAAACATGCATGTGCAGCTGTCTTTGTTGTAGAATGATTCTAGTTCCTCTGCATATATTCCCAATAGGGGGATTACTGGGTCATATGGAAGGTCAATTTCTAGTTCTTTCAGAAATTGCCGCACTGTTTTCCAAAGAGGTTGCACTAGTTTGCATTCCCACCAGCAGTGTAGAAGCATTTTTTTTTTCTCTGAGAGATAGATGAAAAGTTCTAGAGAAATTCCACAAGTTGGAATGATTTTTTTCCAGAAAACTTTTGGCTACTGTCATGGCTGTAGTTTGTCTACATGAGAAAGCCTCCACCCAATGAGAAAGCATGCAAACCATGGCTAGAACCTAATTATATTTTTGAGAAGGTTTAAGTTGATAAAGTCAAGTTGCCACACATCAAAATGTCCCTATGGCAATGGGAAATACTTAAGGATCTTGCAGGGGTTTTTTTTGTTTGTTTGTTTGTTTTGAGTTGGAGTCTCACTCTGTTGCTCATACTGGAGTGCAGTGGCCACTCCCGGTCACCGCAGCCTCGACCTGCTGGGCTCCGGCGATCCTTCCGCCTCAGCCTTCCAAGTAGCTGGAACTACAGGCGTGCGCTACCACACCCGGCTAATTTTTTGATTTGTTGTAGAGATGAGGTCTCACCAAATTGCCCAGGTGGGTCTTGAACCTGCGGACTCAGGCAATCCACTCACCTTGGCTTTCCAAAGCGCGGGATTACAGGCTGAGCCACCGAGCCCGGCCTGCAGGGTTTTTTTGTGGCCAAAATTCACAAGTTTGGTGAACTTGTTGGGTGACTGTGGGTAACAGACCCCCCGAAGTACTGGCATACCCATTGAATCATTTTATGAGGATCCCAATGTGTAAGGTCATAAATGAGGGAAAATTTGATCCGTTGGAAATTTTGAGGTAAGATAGGACATAGATTGGATCTTAATCATAGCTATGTGTCTTGATCAAAAGTGCAGCATTGTTTAATCCATTTTTCTCCTTTCTTCTTCCGTGACATAGTTTGGTAATTCAACTTGAGAGGTGGATAATGGGTCCCAGCCTGGAGGAGGAGCAAGGGGGAGAAGATGACAATCAGAGGTGGTGGATTCAGCTGGGGGGGGTGACTGCCTTCGCAGTTTGGCCTGCCATATGATTACCAAGAAGATCATCACTGTCAACAGAGGTATGAACCTGCACCGTAATAATAACCAAGTCCTTAGCAGCCTGTATGACTTCAAGGAAAGCTAAAATAAAAGTCTTGTTTTTATCATTTGGCCAGCAGAGGTCAGAAAGCCTCGTTTTCCGAGCATACCAACATCATGGACCAATCCAACGGCATAAAGACTACCGATGGAAATATTGCCTGTCTTTCCCTTGGCTAAAAGGAAGATCCCGGTCAGAGCATGGAGTTTGGCCTGTTGGGCAGTTTTAACACTAGGAACAAAACCAGGCTCTATTATCTCACGAGAAATGTAACAGCATGATCTGTTTGGTAGGAACCTGCAGGGCCTCTGAGATAGGACCCATATGTGAAACAGTTGAAGTCTAGGTTAGGAAAGGGAGTCTCATGAAAGGCCCTATCAAGCCATCAGATTTTTGTCTGTGAGAGCAACACAGTTGAGAGGAATTTTGTTGTGGGGGCAGGAAGTAAGGTTGTAGGCTGAGAATATTATAGTGAGTTAGGGTGAGGTGAGGAGGGGAAAAAAGAGCATTTGAGAGTTGGCAAGGCATCTAGCAGAAAGTTGCTGAGCATGCTGGGCTTCAAGAAAATGAAGGACAATAAACAGTGAGCGGAAAGCTTAGATTAGCTTTTTTTTTTTTTTTGAGTCAGAGTCTCACTCTGTTGCCCTGGCTAGAGTGCAGTGGCATGCTCATAGCCACCACAGCCTCGACCTGCTAGGCTCAAGCGATCCTTCTGCCTCAACCTTCCAAGTAGTTAGAACTACAGCTACATGCCACCACGATGCCTGGCTGTTTTTTTGTTTTGTTTTGTTTTGTTTTTTTGAGTTGGAGTCTCACTCGGTCACCCAGACTGGAGTGCCGCTCCCGGCCACCGCAGCCTCGCCTGCTGGGCTCTGGCGATCCTTCCGCCTCAGCCTTCCGAGTAGCCGGAATTACAGGCATGCGCTACCACGCCCCGTTGATTTTTTGATTTATTGTAGAGATGAGGTCTCGCTGCCCAGGCGGGTCTCGAACCCACAGGTTCAGGCAATCCACTCATCTCAGCCTCCCAAAGGCACGGGATTACAGGCTGAGCCACCGAGCCCGGCTTGTTTTTTTAATTTAATGTAGAGGCAAGCTCTTGTCAAGTTGCCTAGGCTGGCCTGGAACCCCCGGCCTCAGGCAATCCTCTCACCTCTGCTTCCCAAAGTGTTGGGATTATAGGTGTGAGCCACCGTGCCCTGTCTATAGTTATTGTTTTAATAGTCTTTACTACAATGGAGATAGCTACAAAGCCAACAGGCAGGGAAAGCCCCCAGGCTACTGGGTTAGCTATTGATTAAAGTAGCCAGTAGGGAGTGTTGTCTGCCATGGAGCCCAGTAAAGACGCCAAGGTATTGCCATCTCTCTCATGAGTGAATAAGAAACAAGGCAAATTATAGTTGGGATGACTCAGAGTTGGGGCTTGGGTAAGCCGGGACTTGATTTCCTTAAAAGACTGTTGAACTTCAAGAGTCCATAGAATAAAGGTTGGGTTTGTTTGTTGAAGAAGGTTACAAAGTGGTTGAGCAAATAGAGAAAAATTAGGGAGCCAGGCATAGCAGTAGCCAGCAAGCTCTGAGAACCTGTGTATTTGAAAAAAGAAATGTGGGCCCAGTGCACTTCTAAGAAATCTTTTTCCGACAAATGAATGGAGGCAAAAGGGACAAATGAGAAAGGATGATGTCTAACAAGGTAGCCTAACTGGAAGAGAATTGGTAAAGACTTGGGGACCACCAGAAATTGATTAGAGGGCCAGTTGTGGTGGCTCTTGTCTGTAATCCCAGCACTTTGGGAGGCTGAGGTGGGAGAATTGCTTGAGCCCAGGAGTTTGAGACCAGCCTAGGCAACATAATGAGACCTCATCTCTACAAAGAGTAAAAAAAATTGCCCAGCCATGGTGGGACATGCCTGTAGTCCCAGCTACTTGAGAGACTGAGGCAGAAGGATTGTCTGAGCCCAGAAAGTCAAGGTTGCAGTCAGCTGTGATTGTGTCACTGTGTCCAGTCAGGGTGAACAGAGAGAGACCCTAGCTAAAAAAAAAAAAAAAAAAAAAAGATGATCAGTGACCCTGGAAATTTGCGTACTTTCAGGACTTAAGGCGGTAGACCTTGAAAATGTGTTTTTAAGCCCGGTGTGGTGGCTCATGCCTATAATCACAGCACTTTGGGAGGCTGAGGTGAGAGGATTGCCTGAGCCTAGGGGTCCAAGACCAGCCTGGGCAGATTGGTGAGACCTCATCTCTACAATAAATCAAGAAATTAGCTGGGCATAGTTCTAGCTACTTGGATGGCTGAGGTGGAGTGATTGCCAGAGCCCAGCAGGTTGAGGCTGCAGTGGCTGTGAGCATGCCACTGCACTTCAGCCTAGGCGACAGAGACTCCAACTCAAAAAAAAAGAAAAGAAAGAAAGAAAAGGAAATGGAGCCAGGCACAGCGGCTTAAGCCTGCAATTCCAGAACTTTGGGAGGCTGAGGCAAGAGGATTGCATGAGCCCGGGGTTCAAGACCAGCCTGGACAACTTGGTGAGACATCATCTCTATAATAAATTTAAAAATTAGCCAGGCTTGGTGGCGTGTGCCTGTAGTTCCAGTTACTTGGAAGGATGAGGCGGATGGATCGCCTGAGCCCAGCAGGTCGAGGCTGCAGTGGCCGTGAGTGTGCCACTGCACTCCAGCTTGGGCGACAGAGTGAGACTACAACTCAAAAAAGAAAAAGAAAAAAAAAATGTGTTGCTGTTCCGCAGTGACCAAGTATACGTAAACCTATCCTCCCCCGAAAGGTTGAGGGAGCTGAGATATCAAAGAAAGAAGCTGATAAATGCAGTTTCTGAGAAAGAATCATTTAATAAGGACTTACAAACAGAAGCAAATATCTCAAATGGTTAAGAGATGGTGGAACCCTGCGTTGTTACCCCACAGATCCAGAACTTATCTAACAGGGAAAGGGTATGGGTGCTCCAGAAGAAACATGTAAGGCCATTGAAAGTTGGCCCCTCAGGGAAAGGCAAGAATGCCATGTGTGTCATTGTTTATAATTTGCTTAAAGGCTGGATTAATGGATAATATCAAGGTTATTTTGGCCCAAGGGCAGGATTTATAGTAAGTAAATGCTGTCAGCAGTAGATAAAGTAGAAATTTTAGAGGAATTTTCAGAACTGGAGTTAATCAGAAGTCAACACGGCAGATTAGCATCCAAGGTGGAGTTACTTTACTCTCTATACTTTTCCCTTCTATTCCACCTTTTAAGATCAAGATTCCTCTTTTTCCACAGTGGTCCCTAAGTCCCTGTGGGGGAAGACTGTGGGTGATGGATTGCATAAATTTGTTTCCTACTTGTAAACAGTGGCCACAACAACAACACAGACACCAGTAGCCTTTGTTGAATCATCTCTAGTCTTTGGAATACTGAAAGGATGGACCAAGAGCGGGAACTATTTTGTTCTGTTCTTAAGTCTTAACTTGCGAGGGGCCAGCCCTGCAAGTTTTGGGGAGACTTAGGATGTCCTTTGCAAGGTGTGGCAGCGTCAGTGATTATTCTGGAGAAATAAAGAGAAAGAAAGAGAAAGGGGGGAGAAAGAGACTAGACTCTGTCTATCGCAGAAGCCTATTCTGTAGTAGGGATAGATATTAAAAGAAAGAAAGATGGAGGGATAAATATAAAGAGGAAGAAAGAGAAAGAAAGTGGACAACTGTTCAGTAAAATGAGCAGAAGCCGTTTATTGACAGTTACAGCAGATATTTATCCCCAAATTTTACACAGACAGTCTCACAAGTCTTTCACGTGAACGCAAAGCCAGGTGCAGGAGGGGCGTCCCCCACCCACCAGATGTTTTCTCAGGTATGAGGAAGGACAAACCCCAAGATTGTCTTATTGTTCCCTTTGCTAGTTAATGCTCTTCAAAAGCAGTGCAACGATCCCTACTAGCATCATGATGTTCTGATAATCAATAACTTCTAAAGCTCATGTGCACACAACACCCATAATGACTAACTTAAATTTTATTACCTTTCTATTCTATGCTAATACTACTTACACAATGCTAAGGAAGCTCTTAGTTATAGCTTAAACCAATTCCTAAAGAATGTGGCCCAGTCCAAAGATCACGCTGGGCTCTACAGGATGTGGCCCAGTCCAAGGTTCACAGTGGCCACCTTTTGGAACAATAGACTACAATCTCTTAGCAAAATGGCTATTCTAAAGTCCTATATATCTATCCTAATTTCGATGAAAGTTTCTAACTCCTGATCCTAATATATAAAGCTGATCATCAGCAACAAAGCTTCTAAAAATAAAACCCAAATATAAACTGTAAATGTACTAAGGCCAAAACCACAATAGTAGAAAATGGAGACAATGAAATTTCTAAAGTTAACTGTATTCTTATTAAACCTCAAAACATCATGATTGATCATGCTTGAACTAACATGATTCCTTGACGTAGCATGACCTATTCTACAATACTTTCTATGAATAAAATAAATTCAATTTCTACAATAGGTAGAAAAAACCCTACACTAACTGTAGCTAAAGCCGACCTAAAAGAATGCAGTCCAGTCCAAAGTACGTGCTGGGCCCTTAGGAATGTGGCCCAGCCCAAAGTTTGTGGTGGGCCATTTCTGATAACTCTAGATAGTCATCTATACCATTGAAAAGCTGAAAACAGCTCTCCATAAGTATATACTAATTCTACAAATATACTTTTAAATCTTATAAAGAAGCTTGTACCGTATAAAAGGCTCTCAAATGTGACCTGACTTTGAATTATATCTAATACCTAAGCCGAAACCACAGTTTATGGGAAACAGGAACAATGGGTTTCTAGAGTGAATCATGCCTGTCACAGTCACAGAGCCTTCAGCTTAGATCAGCAGAGTTCCTTTAGGTTACTTACGCTGCATGGTAAAAGGAGGAGGAAAATGGGGTCAACGACTCCCGAACACAACTTAGTGGTCTCGGAGTCCACGGCCCTCCCTGATCCCTAACGCTCAGTGGGCCTCCGTGGCCGGCTCCCAACATTAACACAATGATGAGAAAGTAAAAATTGTGCCCTGGAGGAATACATACTCTAAGATTAACCTTGCTGACTGTGTCTTTATAGAAACCCAGATCCCTCAAGCATGACCAGTATCAGCCCATTGTAATCTTTTTTTTTTTTTAATGACAAAGCAGGATTTATTGAGAGGACAGAAAAGCTCTCACAGCAGGAGGGGACCTGAAAGGTTTACCCCATTGTAATCTTAAAACAAACTCCTGAAGGTGATGAGACTACATGACTCGGTGCCTGGTGACCAGACCCCCTCCTCAGGGTCTGCAAGACATCTGCAAGGGGTCAACAAGGAAGTCACGGCAGTCACATCCACCTGATTGTAACATCTCCAGGGGAAAGGATTTAGGTCAGGGGCTCAGAGGCTACAGTGCCACAGTCACTTTAGAGTGCTGGCCCTCTTCCTGTCTATGGGAAGTGTCCTTTTTCTTAAATAAATCTTTTCTTTCTTCATCTCTTTGTGTGTTGCAAATCTTTTCATTACTAGGATCTCTCATAGCAGCGCACAAACTCTAGTGGTGCTTCTCCCCTCTACACCCTAACAAACACCGCATTTTGTTGTTTTCTTAGAGAGCAAAACAATGAGAAATACAGAACATTAATAATTTGAATAGTATAGATATAATGCACACAGTAATGACAATGTAAAGAAAACATGCAAACCAGAACAACAACAATAAAGAACCTATTCCATTAGGGAGACAACTAAAAGAATCACGAAGAAAATTAAAACCCAATTCGTCTTAGAGAGTAGTTATTGCCAAGAAATAAATTTAAAATTTTGTACAAATTGAAGACAAATAATAAAAAATTAAAAACAGTGATTAAGGCTGAACTCTAATAACAAATACATGATTGTTTTCTTCTGAAACATATATTTTTTTCTCTTGAGTCTTCTTTTACTATCAAAGAGAAGTTATAGTAAGACCAATTTATTTGCGAAGTAAGTTTTAGTCTAATTATGTTTGGGATCCTTCTGGCCTTCACATGGACATATGTCACATGAGAAGCTATCACAGATCTAACAAGCACAGTCTGGGTATGAGACAGTGACACATCAAGTCATGGTATTTGGAGCTTACAGAAGGCTCTGGCAATCTACCTCCCTCCAATTTTAGCTTCTACTAGTTAGCAAAATGGTTCGCAAGGAATGACTTCTTCAAAATATTGATGAAGTCCTTAGATGACCCATATGTCCCATTTAACTTTTCAGTGTTTTCTGACTCATTCTTTCTCAGGAATTTTCTTGAAGTAGGTTGAAAATCAAGAAACTTCTAAATTTTAATCTTTTCCCCTGTCTCCAAAATTCTTGTCTCCTTGGGTATTGCTGACTCTTGGATAGAGTTTTGTATTTCTCAGTATAGCAAACAAATCTATCCTGTACTCCAAAGAAGTGATACTATTCTTACCATTCAAGGCTTTTTATTTGCATAAACATTTATAAAAAACATCCAAAACAAACTTCACATGTCTCGCCCGTGAGACATGCATGCACACACACAGATAACCCACAGAGAATTGTTTTCTGCCACTATCCACAATCCATTTCTTGGCAAATTTTTTCATGTAGTAAACCAATCTGATCTATCAGGTGCAGGAGGAAGAATCTAATACATTCAATTTCCTGCAAGTAGTACTGATTAACACTACTGTCAACAGGATATTGTGCATCAAAATTAAGTCAACCTGTTTAAATCACCTTCACATTGCCCATGTAGCTACCACATTTATCAAGCTGAAGAAACCCAATTGTCATTAAGGTCTATCTTAGAAATATATGTGTCTTCTCCTTATGTCTCTCTATTGACTTTTCAAGGATGGTGAGTGAATAAACAATTCACCGTTGTGCAAAACCACAAAATTTACATATTTCTGACAAGCTGTGGTGATTTTATATTTCTTATCCAGGCTAACAAAACCATGGATAGAGTGGACTCAAATGCCATGAGAAGGAAAGGGCTGATGGTTAGAAAACATAGGGAAATTAGTTTAGAAATGTTCGCCATCCACCAACTAACATTAGAAAAAAGAGCAATAGACATATGAAAGAGAGAGGAGAGGGTGTAAAAAGATACAAAAGTGCTCTTCAGGACAAGGACGCTTTTGGTAGCTCTAGATTCAGGGGAGTCTCTGAAGGGAACATTCATTCCATGAATGTATTGGACCCGTTGCTTGTGCCTGTACAGGGTGAAAATCATAGAGCCACTCGCCCTATGATGAGCACAGGAAATAAAACTTCAGGGAGTGCTATCAATGCTGTGTAGACTGAGCCAGAGATATTCCCATGATCTACAACACAGTATCCCAAATCCATTTTGCTTGTGCTATTTCAGGAGCTCGATTTTCCTGAGAAGTAAAGCATATACATAGGAAAAATAAAACTTACCACCATGTGTAGGATCCAGCAAAGGGAAATAGGCAAGCCAATATACTTTGGAGCTTTTAATTTAATCTCCTTCCAACAACTGTTCATAGGAATAATCATAATGGTCTGGAAGACACTTAAGAGGCAGGTGGTGCCAATGGACACACCCCTGCCCACTCTCTGAACATACAAGACAAGTTTGCATTCAAAGTCATTGAAGAAAAGTTTCAACCCAAAGGTTACTATTGTCTGGGGTAATCCACAGGAGAGAATGACTAAAGAGTTGGCTATTGTCAGGTGCTTGAGAATCAAACCCATGTGCCTCATCCTGCATCCAGTGTGGTTACGGAGAAGATAATGGTAAAGAAGAGAGAAATTGCCCAGGATTCCAACTGTAGTTTGTAATAAGAAGATCCTCACGACAGTAAAATTCATGTAAACCATTGTGTCATTCAACACGTTTTTCTTTACAACTTGACAACATTCATTACTTTGAACAAAAAGACTCATTGTAGAGTATTGACACCAACAATACCACTGATAGTGTGCTCCCATGGGATTCCCAAAGACTTCAAGAGATATAAGGAGATGCTTAGGATCATCAGTATATTTCATGGAGAAGTCAGCACTAAGGATGAGGTGGTATCACCCTGGGGAAAGCAATGAAAAGTGAGAGAAAATGGATAAAAGCATAATGCAACATATTCTTTTAAGTTAAAATGTATCCTAGTCATATTGGAAAAAAAGAAATACTGAATTGACAATTTGTCTAAACATTAAAGATAAATAACAAGGAGTTTAGAAAAAAAAGATCTGTCTGTGGTCTAAGAATAAGAAAATATTTCTTTTTTAAAAATTTATTTTAAAGATGTGCGGTACAAAGGAAAATATTTTTAACAAAATACATTAAAAGATACATAAAATCACAAACTACATTAAAACTAATCATTGTTCTCATAAAAGCTACATACACGTATACAGGCGCATGACAGAAACAGCGAGAGAGAACTATGATGACAAAAATATGTATCCATGTAGAACTTTTATTTTACTTATATCTATTTTAATATATTTTATTTTAAAGATGTGGGGTATAATTTAGGATTAGGTACACAAGTGGACACTCTACAGGTAAAGTTTAGGTCTCCCTTATGTCCCCACTCTGCCTGGTTTGAGATCAGATAATAAAGAACCTTTTAAAAAACCACACAAGAGATTTAAAAATGGGAAAAATGTTCCTACTGAAACATTTAAAAGGAAGTTATTCAGTGTCTAAAAAATGGGCGAAGGCTATTCAATGTTCTTTGTAATCAGGAGCATTTAAATGAAACCAATTCATGGTACCATCAAATACCAAACAGTAAACTCAATGGAAATGACAGGAAATTTCCAGTTTCACAAGGATGTGGGCAAACTTGAACATGAAAACTCATGTACTGGTGGATGTTGAAATGGGTACAAATATTTTGAAAAACTGGCATGTCCACATACACACTTTGTAAAGTAGTACTATTTATTATTCATAAAACCACAAACTAAAAACCACCCATATAGCCATTAAGAGTAGAATGGACCACTTGTATACCAAATCCTGAATTGTACCCCACATCTTTAAAACAAAAAAAGAGTAGAATGAGTCAATTAATTGTTTTGTATTCACACAATATAATCCTATAGTATAGCAATGCTAATGAATACCATCGATAATATGTAACAGAGAGGACATGTTCACAGAAGCATTCTTACTGAATAGATATAAAAGCCAAATATAAAAGAATTTATGCTGATTTATTTATATAAGGTACTAAAAAGGAAATGTAATCCAGTCTCTCCAATATTAGAATAGATGTAAACCTTGGCCCCCTCCCCTCCCTTGGAGAGGTGAAACCCCTCTCTCTCTCTCTCTCACTCTCTCTCTCTAATTTACTTTCTAAATAAACTATATTCTCTAATCTAAAAAAAAAAGAGTAGATGTAAACAGTGTCACAACAGTTCCTCTCCTACAAATATACACAAAAGAACTGTAACCTCAGAGGTCATGACTCGGAAGTGGATAAGAGAAGCTTCTGGAGAACTGGTGATATTCTGTTTCTGCATCCTCGTCTGTGTGTTGCATAAAGAGATGTGTTCATTAGTGAGATTCCAATGAGCTGTGATTTATATGAGTCTTTAATATGATAAAAATACATATCAACAAAAAAGTTAAAAGAAGTTTGGGTGGGGGGAATATGTTGGTGCTAAGAGTATGCATGACCTGCCACTTGAGTCTCTCTCTATAAGGTGGAATGTACAGAGCAACAGGCACAGATTATAAGCTCCAACAAGAAACACCAGGAGATAATAGTCATATTATATATGTTAATTCTTTGATTTTGTCATGAAATTCAAAAAGAAGTATGCTGTTTTGTTTGTGATGTTTTTGCTGCTATAGTTGGGAATCATACACATTTAAAAAATTATATATACCAGCATATGTAAGCTCTAGGAGATAAAAATGGAAAACTCAATGTTCTTGTTAGCAGCAACTTAAATGGATTTAGAGTCTATCATACTCAGTGATCTATCACAGAAACAAAAAACAGAATACCACATGTTCTCACTCATAAGTGGACCTTGAACAACATTCAAGGAATTGGTAGTAATGGGAAACTTCCAGGGGAGGGAAGGGCATACCTCATCAATAAGGGTATCTGTGTAATGAACATTTGTATACCTAACCCTGAATTGTACCACACATTTTTAAAATAAAAAATTTAAAAGTTAAAAAAAAAGAAGAATTTAAGTTCTACCCACCAGAGTTCTTGGGTGGGAGTAATCAAGATGCTTTGAGACACTCAAACATCGGTGCCAGGGATCATAGCCTGCCAGCTGTGTGACTATAGAAAAAAAATTGAATCCTAAATCATTAAGGAAGTTCTTCACCTAAAATCTGCCATTGCCATGGTGCTGCATACAGAGTGTCCTGGGGATACCTTTAAACAGAATGAGCAAGAAGTGTCAATAATCGGGTGCTTGAGATTCAAATCTGTGGACCAAAACAAAGAGCTGAGTACCACATGTTCTCACTCATAAGTGGACCTCGAACAATTGTCTTAATACAATAAGAAAGAGATTGGCAGTAGTTGGAAACTGCCAGGGGAGGGAGGATGGGATTGGTAGTATTGGGAAATTGCTGGGGGTGGGCACACCTCATCAACAAGGGTACCTGCATAATGAATATTTGTATACCTAACCCTGAATTGTACTCCACATCTTCCTAATTAAAAATTAAAAAAACAAAAAAAACAAAAAAAACAAAAAACAGAAAACAAATCTGTGGACCTCAGCCTGTATACTGTTAAGTAAGGGAAGGCATAACGGGAAACAACAACAACAAATCAGAAATTCTCCATGATTACAACTACATTCTGAAATAAGTAGACCACTTCTATTGCCAAATTCCTGGAGGTCATTCGGATAGCTTCCAGTGAAAGATGTTCATCTGGAGAGCCAGAAGATCCTTCAGAGAACATGAGGTATAGATTGCATTCAACATGTCAACTGAAATCCAATATCGTCACTGAGAAATGTTTATTTAAAGTTTGGTTTTACTAAGAGGCTTCCTACAGTTAAATGCATAACCTTTAAATAACACTTAAAATATATAAATCACTGCTAAAATGTGGTATGTATGGTGCCTTCTTTGATTTTCATAACTGTATAATGAATTCACTGACATAATTTTCTTTTTTTTTTTTTGAGTTGGAGTCTCATTCTGTCACCCAGGCTAGAGGGCAGTGGCACATTCACGGGCATTGCAGCCTCGACCTGCGGGGCTCAGGCGATCCTTTCACCTCAGCCTTCCAAGTAGTTGGAACTACAGGCACACGCCACTATGCCAGGCTAATTTTTTGATTTATTGTAGAGACAAGGTCTTGCCAAGTTGCCCAGGCTGGTCTCAAACCCGCGGGCTCAGGCAATCCTCTCACCTTGGCCTCCCAAATTGCTGGGAATATAGACATAAGCCACCGCGCCTGGCCCATAATTTTCTTATAGAGACAAAAAAGAACTTAGATACAGAGAGGATAAATGATTTGTCTAAATTCACAGGCTGCTTTAGGGGCTGAGAAGAGACCGGAACCTGACTAGGGTGGTTGCAAAGACAGTGTTATGCTAACAAACCATGTTACACTGTGCTATCAAATTATCAAGACCTTGGTTTTTTTTTTTTAATTGTGCCATTTTTTTCCCATTACTGGTATTTTGTTTTATAATTTTGATCAAGACAACTTTCCATTTCTGTGAAAAGATTAACTGGATAGGTTACTATCAAATGTGAATAACCTTTGATATCTTAATAAATTGTTGGTTCACTAATTACAGTATAATTCTAACAGAAACAGCCCCATCTACAAGTTGGATCTATGAATGCAAGATTGACTCAATATTGTTCTGATAGCATAAAGACTCATTGGCTTACCTGTTGGAAGGAAAAATACAATGCCATCTATCAAAGAAATTGTTGAACATTACTCTGTCCCTAAACATGAAATAGTAATGTATAATAAATGTATAATAAAACTATGTAGAATAGACACTCAATTTTTACTTTTGATCGTTCACTCATCAATTTGTTAATGCACAAGTTATGTGAAACTATTAATAGTAAAGCAAATTTGTGAAATACATTATAATACAAGAGACATCCATAAACTGGAATCTGGAGAATATAAAATCTTTGGTGTTGTGGATGTTGGAATTATAGTGAAATAAATTTCTACAGCTCAAAGAAATAACCCGCAAAACAAAAAAGTAGTAGACCAATTAAAAATGGGCTAAAACTTAGGCATTACTCCAAAAAATACATACAAATGCCCAACAAGTATGCATAAACATGCTCAATGTTACTGATTATGTAAGAAATATAAGTCAAAACCACAATAAGATATCACTTCAAACCTGTTAAAATGGCTATTAGCAAAAAAAAAAAAAACAAAAACAAGTGTGACAAGGTAGCAGAGAATTTGGAACCTTTGCACACTGTGGTTGGAAATGTAAAATGGCAGCGCCACTATGGAAAACAGTATGGACGTTCCTCAAGAAATTAAAATGAATCCAGGCATGTAATCTCAGCTACTTAGGTGGCTAATGCAAGAGGAATGCTTGATCCCAGGAGTCTGAAGCCAGCCTCGACAACCTAGTGAAACTCTGTCTCTAAAAAAATGATAGTAAATAAAATGAGAACTATGATCCAGAGGTCCTACTTTTGAATATTTATCAAGAGAATTGAAAACAGGACCTTGAAGAAATATTAGAACTTCCATGTTCACTGCAGCACTATTCATAATTGCCAAGATGAGAAAGCAACCCAACTATTCACTGAAGGATGAATAAATGAAGAAAATGTGGTGTATTCATGCAATGCAATATTATTCATCCTTTAAAAAGAAGGAAAATCTTCAATAGGCGACAGCATGGATGAACCTTAAGGATATCCTCATTAGACAGTCAGAAGGGACAAATACAGTATAATCTCTCCCATATGTGTAATCCGAAATAACCAGCCTCATAAAAGCAGTGAATAGAGTGGAGGTTGAGGCCGGACTCGGTGGCTCAGCCTGTAATCCCAGCACTTTGGGAGGCCAAGCTGAGTGGATTGCCTGAGCCTGCGTGTTCGAGACCCGCCTGGGCAACTTAGTGAGACCTCATCTCCACAATAAATCAAAAATTAGCTGGGCGTGGTAGCGCATGCCTGTAGTTCCAGCTACTTGGAAGGCTGAGGTGGAAGGATCGCTGGAGCCCAGCAGGTCAAGGCTGCAGTGGCTGGAAGTGACCACTGCACTCCAGTCTGGGTGACAGAGTGAGACTCCAACTAAAAAATAAAAATAAAATAAAATAAAAATGGAGGCTGAAAGGCCCTGGGAGGAGTGGTTAATGGGAGTTGCTCATTTTGAGGGGTGGAGGGAAGGGCTTAACTACACTTTAATTCCGTCACATTCAAACTGGCTCGAGTCCAGAGCAATAGAGAGAGGACTGTCACCTCTCAGCATAGAGGACTGGAGGACTGCCTGTTTGCTCGTATGGAATGTCCTGGAGAGTTCCCCAGGCAGAAGCACAGTGGGGCTGGCCTGTAGCAGCTTGTTAGGGCAACTGTCAAAAATTCAGAAATTTTGCTGCTGTTAGCTTGAAACTGACCAGAGTGCGAATATTTACACCACAGAAACTGGCCAATGCTGCACATCAGAACTTTTCTTTGTGGGGGGCAAATGGTGGCTTACCAGCACCCCATCACCTCATTTAATGCCCCAGGGGGATTCTGTGAGGAAATATCAAGCATTCTCCTGAAACTTCCAGAGATGGGTGGATGGCTCCCTGGGAGGACCATACAAATTTGGGGGAGTTGTTAATTAACAGGCAGAATGTCTAAGGATACAAAGAGGAATACCTTACAGAGATCTGCTGTACAACATTAAAACTGTGGTTAACAATGCTATGCACATGCATAGAAATTTGTTAGGAAAATAGTTCTCATCTTAAATATTCTTACTACAATAAAATAACATTTTAAGAGATATAAAATATTTTAATTATAGAAAATAATACAAGATGCATTTAATCCCGACAACTGCTATTTGCAACCCATAAAAATATAGTGACCTCTGCCTTAACTGCTGTTTCTCCAATTTCAGGAGGGAAGACAGACTCACCATAATCATCAGAGCATAGATGTTTTTAGGAGAGCGTGATTACTAACTCCATTAACTGCATCAAGTATACAGAGTTAGATTTCTTTAAAAATTCATTCATTTATTATTATTATTTTGTAGAGGCAGGGTATCCCTCTGTCACCCAGACTGGAGCGCAGTGGCACAATCACAGCTCACTGCAGGGTCATACCCCTGATTTCAAACTATTCTCTTGCCTCAGGCTTCCAAGTAGCTAAGCCATGAGGTAGGCCACTGTGCTCAGCTAATTTTTTATTTTGTGTAGAGATGAAATCTTGCTTTTTGCCCAAGTTGGTCTGTCATTTCTAGACTCCATGATCCTCCTGCCTCAGCCTTCCAAAGTGCTGGGTTTACATGGTGAGCCACTGTGAGAAACAATCTCACCTGTCCAAAATCAAAGAATGGACACAGAGACATGGAGTGCAGCAGAAGCAAGACTTTAATGACAGTCTTGCAAGATCGGGTGTCTGGTGAGCAGGCACACCAAAGCAGTTACAGTCAGCATATTTTTGCCCTAGAATGCAAGTTCCTCTCCTGGTTTCCCATTGGTTGGGTACTTGCAGGAGCTACACGCTTTGCTGTAGGACACCTGCATGCTACATGTTGATTGGTTTTACAGAATTATTTAACTTACATGACCTATTTACCGATTGGCTTACAGGATCCCTATTCTGATTGGATTCTGCTAAAAGTTTAAACATGTAGCCTGCCAAAATAGAAAACCTGCGAAAAGGAAGCACAAAGAAGCAGGCAGTGAATCAGTAAAAGAGAAGCACAAAGTATTTAGACACTATCTTGAAAACCCAAGATAAGCTAGGCTCCAGTTTGAAAATAAATCACCATTCTAATTTCTCACAGCCACCATGCCCAGTCATTTTCTTATTCCAGAAATGATTTCAGATGCATTGTTTCTGCAAGGAAAGATAATTCTTCTAGATTCATCCAACTATTCATTATAAGCAGGAAGTCATTATAAATACTGTGAATTTACTTTATGATTAGTGTATGTGAACAGCATATATACTTATTTACTACAACCCATAAGTACCTTAAATCTTGTTTAATTATCACTGGGATTATTCACCAACAGTTATCTTCAGTGAGGATTTTGTTAAATTACGTCTGTATCCATTAGGAACTAGTATAGGGTCTAAGAGCTTCATTTTTCTTTAATGGCTTAACTCATAGTTAGTGAATTATTTCTCCTCCCTGTCTGACTTTGCCACTGGTTCTATTTATAACCTCAGAGAAACCCCTTTTCTAGACATGAGCACTTACTTAGACTTTCTTTCCTTGCACACTCTGCCTCTTAGACTGAAATACAAAAATACTCACCTGATCTCTTCCTACTACCAGGATGGTGGGCTCAGTGTGATGGTCATGACAGGAAGTATTGTGAGGGAGGGAGGCAGATAAAGGTTTGTGATTCTGTGACCTCATCTCCCCTCAGAAATGCAATTATCATTTCACTGGTAGTGACAGTGACATTGCAGGCTTAGAAAGTTATTCATATTTTTGAAAAATGGTTTTCCCAGTTGCTAATTACCAATGGCCATTACAACATTTTTGTGAATGTCTCGAAAGAGATTGTTGAAGTGTATAGAAGAGGCTCTTACTTTTTGTGATCCCTGGAAGCTGCAAGGAGCAGGAAATATTGAGGTCTGATGCCTGCAGACCTAGCAGAGAAGTCTGTGGGTCTCACTGGATTTACTGCTTTTCTGAGATTTTTTTTTTCTTTCTGAAATCAAGTTAATTCCTAATCTTCAGATCCCTAAATTGCTCCAGCATGTAAGTATTTCACAGGTAAATGGAGGCAAACAAAGAAACTAAAATGAGTTAATAACAATGCAAGTATAAAAGAAAGTGATGTAAATAATTTACATTAGAAATCACTGAACTCTCTTGAAAATAAAATTTTAAAAAGGAAGTCTTTGGACTCATTTGTATAACTAATATGTAAATGAATTTGGAAATGATAATATGGACATTTTTTGAGGAAAATATACTTTACCAATATGATCCCTGCATTATAGAAAAAATGTAAGCAGAAAAATATTCTAAAGAGAAGAGAGATGTTTTAAAAAGTGTCCCTTGGCTGGGCTTGGTGGCTCAGCCTGTAATTCTGGCACTTTGGGAGGCCAAGGTGAGTGGATTGCCTGAGCCTGCAGGTTCGAGACCAGCCCAGGCAAATTGGTGAGACTTCGTCTCGACAATAAAATAAAAAATAGCCAGGCATGGTAGTGCACATCTGTAATTCCAGCTACTCAGGAAGGCTGAGGCGGAAGGATCACTGGAGCTCAGAAGGCCTACGCTGGGGTGGCTGTGAGTATCTGTGCCACTGTATTCCAGCCTGGACAAAGGAGTAAGACTCCAACTCAAATAAATAAATAAATAAACAAATAAATAGAAAGTGTCCCTCAAGAATGAAGAACCAGGGTTGGATAGTTTTATAGGCAGATTCTACCATTCTTTTAGCCATTAGATAAATCTATGCTATACTTTCTCAATTGAACAGCAGTGCGTGGTTGCCAGAATTATCTGCATTTACTTTTCTTGTATTTTTAGTAAGAAGGGCTCATCAGCTAGATGATTAATTTAGAAATTTGAAATATAATAGCTAAAATCAAAACTTTGGTTTCCCAACATACAAATCACAAGATCTACAAAGTTAGAAAGGAGACTTTATTTCTTGTAAAAAGTGGCCTTTCTGACAGGCTGGGAAGTATGGTCCCCAGCAGAGCTACCAGTGAAACAGGAATTAGTTCTGAACAGGTTGTCCAAGTAAACAAGTTCACTGGGTTACAGGAGGAGTCATGAGTATTCATTAATTGGATCTTAACTGATGTGTACGGAATAAGCATTCATGTTACATGCATTCCATGTTAATCTTAGGGTGGAGACTTAACACTTAAGTGTATTATATTTAGGCCCTGTATGTCACAAGGTTAAGCAGAAACACAAAGGCACTCATTGCAAAAACTCTGTAAACCAGCCAGAACTGATCCATTTTTGGTGGTCTCTTATCAGGAAAAAGTTACTGAAATCAGTCCCTTGTTTGATCAAAGATATAGTTATGACTTGTGGAACAGGGATCTAGGGGGTTAGCGTCTGGTGGTGGATACGCTAAAATTGTCTTATTATTGCTTATCTTGAGGTCAGTGCTTGTTTGTCTGCTAGAGAAAAAGAAAAACCTTGTAGCTGTTAGAATATAGTTTATTCTTTTACATGTAGGATATGTGACTTAACCCTTGCCTGTCATGGCCTTAGGTCTAGTTTATAATTTGGTATTCTATTGTCACAGAGAGTTCATTCCATCAGTCTTATGATCTCTATTTTAATGTTAATGTTGGTCAGTTGTTGTGTCTAAACCACAAAAGAGAGGGAATACGATGAGGCATGTCTTATCTCCTGTCCCATTATGGCTAGAAACTCAGCTTTTAAGGTTTCTCTGGGATTCCCTTGGCCAAGAAGGTTTTTTTCTGTTCCGTAGGTTGGGGATTTTACTTTTAGTTCTCAGAACCCAAAGAGCCAAAGCAGCCATGAATAAGAAGAACAAATCTGGACAATAATTCCACTGAGGCTCAGGGAAGCAGTCAGTGCAGATGGACTCTAATGCCCTGCATTTGCACTGAGGCTGAGGGACCCAGATAGTAACCTGCCCTAGGTTTTATATCTTGGAGTCATGTGAATCATGGGCTAAAGCATTGAAGGATAGCCTATTCCTAGAGAGGACTGCAACAGAACCTGGGCTGTTCTAGTCAGTCCCTTTCTATCTCAGGATGTTACATTCCCAGAATATTCTACAGTGTTTCTTCAGAATGGTAATAAAAAAGATAGAAGAACTAGGTTGGTTTAACACAATTCAGAGAACTATCCTAACAGTTATTTCTGCAGTTGTTATGTTACATGTTACAAAGAGACTTTGCAGTTGTAGTTAAGGTTACTAATCATCTAATTTTAAGATAGGAAGATTACCCTGGATTATCTGGTAGACCCAATGTCAGACTAAATTACCTGAGCCCTTAGAGAAGGAGAATAAGGTAGTGAGATGTGGCAGAAGAGGAAGTCAGAGATATGAAACATGAGAGATTTTATACATGGTTGCTAACATTGAATATGGTATAAATGTGGGTGCACAAAGAAACTTAAATTTATACGGAAGCAAAAAACAGATTGAATATCCAAAGCAATCCTAGTAAAACAGAAAAAAGTTGGAGGCATCACATTACCAGGCTTCAAATTTATCTGCAAGGTTACAGTAAACAAAAGAGCACAGTACTGGTACAAAAATAGGCACATAGACGAATGAAACAGGATAGAAATAAAACCACTCACCTATAGCCAACTGATTTTTGACACAGTCAGCAAAAATAAACCTTTGGGGAAAGGTACCCTATTCAATAAATGATGGAAAAACTGGCTAATCCTATGCAGAAGAATGAAGTTCAACTCTTTGTTCTCACCATATAAAAGCTCAAGATTAGCTGGGCTCAGTGGCTCGGCCTGTAATTCCGTGTCTTTGGGAGGCTGAGGTGAGTGGATTGCCTGAGCCCGCGGGTTCGAGACCTGCCTGGGCAGCGAGACCTCATTTCTACAATAAATCAAAAAAATCAGCCGGGTGTGGTAGTGCATGCTTGTAATTCCAGCTACTCGGAAGGCTGAGGTGGAAGGATGGCCGGAGCCCAGCAGGCGAGGCTGCACCCCAGTCTGGGCGACCGAGTGAGACTCCAACTCAAAACAAAACAAAAACAAAACAAAACAAAAACTCAAGATGGAGTAAAGACTTAAATGTAAGGTTCCAAACTATACAAATCATAGAAGAAATCCTAGGAAACACTCTCCTGAACATCAGCCTAGGCAACAAATTTATGATCAAGTCCTCAAAAGCAAATGCAGCAAAACCCAAAATTGACAAATGAAACCTAGTTAAACAAAAGAGCTTTTGTACAGCAAAAGAAACTATCAACAAAATAAATATGCAACCTAAAGAATGGGAGTAAATATTTCCAAACTATGTATCCAACAATGGGCTACTATCCAGAATTTATAATGAACTTAAACAAATTGACAAGAACACAACACATAACTCCATTAAAAAGTGGACAAAGAACATGAACAGACACTTGTCAAAAGAAGACATACAAGTGGCCAATAAACATATGAAAAAAATGTCCAACATCACTAACCACAATGAAAAACTTTCTCACACTAACCAGAATGACTATTATTAATAGGTTTTCTTTAAAAAGGGCCAGGTGTAATGGCTTACACCTGTAATCCTAGCACATTGGGAAGCTGAGATGGGAGGATTGCTTAAGCCTAGGAGTTTGAGATCAGCCTAAGCAACATAGCATGACCTCACGTCTAAAAAAAATGTTTTTTTAATTATCTGGAAGTATTGTGGTGCATGCCTGTAGCCCCAGTGTAGCTTCTCGGGAGGCAGAAGGGTCACCTGAACCCAGGAGGCCGAGGATGTGGTGAGCTGTGATCATGCTACTGCACTCCAGCCTGGGTGACAGAGTGAGATCCTGACTCAAAAAGATAAAATAAATTTAAAAACAACAGATCCTGGCAAGATTGCAGAGAAAAAAGAACACTCATATACTCTTGGCTGTAATGTTAACGAGTTCAGTCACTGTGAAAGCAGTTTGAAGATTTCCCAAAGAACTAAAATAGAGCTATCATTCAACTCAGAAATCTTACTACTGGGTATATATCAAAAAGAGCATAAATTGCACCAAAAAGACACCTGAACTCATATATTTTCTGCAGCACTATTTACAATAGCAAAGAGATGAAACAAACCTAGGTGTTCATTAGTGATAGATTGGATAAAGAAAATGTGGTACACATACACCATGAAATACTATGCAGATATAACAAAGAAACAAACACCTCCTTTGTAGCAACATGGACCTCGCTGGAGGCCAATATTCTAAGCAAATTAATGCAGAAACAGAAAATCAAATACCGTATGTTCTCACTTATGTGGAAGCTAAATGGTCACGAAGACAGAAGTAATAGATACTGGGGACACCATAAAAGAGAGACAGGGAGTGGGGTTAGGGTTTAGAAATGACCTATAGGGTGCTAATTTACACTGGTACTCCTAAAGAGGGAGGGAAGGAGGGGGACAAGGGTTGAAAAACTACCTATTGGGTACCATAACTTCTTTGGGGTGATGGGTTCAACAGAAGTCCACACTTCACTTTCATGCAATATAGCCATGTAACAAATCTGCACATGCACCTTCTGAATCTGCAATAAAATAAAAAAAATTTGAAAAGAGCAGATGTGCACACTCCAGGCACTGTTTCTACTTCCAGTGACTGGTTGCAGATGAGAGGACCCAGGAAATGATGGCAAAATCACATGGTGCAAAAACCCAGAATCTGTGAATCAGTTACAGAAGAAAGTTCTTGGCTGAAAAGTAACATCGCTTTGAACTGTTATGTGAGAAATAAACTATTGTGTTTGAGATTGAAAAGAAAGAAAGAAAGAAAGAAAGAAAGAAAGAAAGAAAGAAAGAAAGAAAGAAAGAAAGAAAGAAATTTTACCAGTAATATAAAAGATCCTGGAAACGAATTCTTTCTCATTGTCTCAAAACATGAGCCCAACCTGGCTGATACCTTGATCCAGCCTTGTTACCCTCTAATCATAGTATTCAGGCACTTAGATTTCAGATGTAATAACAGTGAAAAAAATAAATGGATATTCTATTAAGTTGTTACATTTGAGATAAGTTGCACTAATCATATAAAATAATACACATAGGTATCTAATGATATATGATTTAAATTATAAAATAGACTGACCGTACTGGGAAACTATGGTGGGGGGAGGGAGATGGGATTAACAGTAGCAAATATCTGTCTGGGTACGGGGAAACATTCCATATCAACAGGGTGCCTGAATGAAACGCAATTGTATACCTAACCCTTAACTGTACCCCACAACTTCACAATAAAAAAATAAAATAAAAAAAAATTATAAAATAAAGGCAAATTGTTCATTAATAATTCATGACTGGTCTCAATCTCTTTTAGCTCTGCTTTGATCTTTGTTATTTCTTTCCTTTTGCTAGCTTTAGGTTTAGATTGTCCTTATTTTTCTAGTTTCCTGAGATGAAAGGTTAAGCTGTTGATTTCCGATCCCTCCCTCCCTCCTTCCCTCCCTCTCTCTCTCTCTCTCTCTCTCTCTCTCTCAGGGGCTCACTCTCTTGCCCAGGTGGGAGTTCAGTGGCAGGATCACAACAATCACAGCTCATGACAGTCTTTACCTTCTGGCCTCATGTGTTCCTTCCACCTCAGCATTCCAAGTAGCTGGGAGTGTTAAGCATGCACCACCACACCTGGCTAAATATTTTTGTGTTTTTTTGTAGAGATGAGGTTTTGCTATGTTGCTCAGGCTGGTCTTGAACTTCTGGGTTCAATCCGCCAGGCTTGGCCTCCCATCTGCTGGGATGACAGGTGTGAGTCACCGCATCTGGCCTGTATCTTTTTGATGTCTTTATGTGTTCTGTCACTATTTTCCAGAGGTCTTTATGTGTTCTGTCACTATTTTCATTTGTTTCAACACATTTTTTATTTTTGTCTTAATTTCATTGTTAACCTAAGGTTATCATACCTAAAACAACATGGTACTGGTACAAGAATAGATAAATCAGTGGCACAGAATAGAGAACCCAGAAATAAAACCACAGACCTACAACTAACTGATCTTCAATGAAGCCAACAAAAATAAACAATGGGGAAAGGACATTCTAGTCTATAAATGGTGCTGGAATAATTGCCTAGCTATACGCAGAAGAGTAAAACTGTACCCCTATCTCTCATCATATACAAACATTAACTCAAGATGAATTAAAAACTGAAGTGTAAGGTCTGAAACTACTAAAATCCTGGTAGAAAACACTCTTTTGGACGTTGGTTTAGGCAAATAATTTATGATGAAGACCCCAAAAGCAATTGCAACAAAAACAAAAATAGGCAAACGGGACTTAATTAAACTAAAAAGCTTCTGCACAGCAAAAGAAATCATCAACAGAGTGAACAGAAAACCTACCAAACGGGAGAAAATATTTGCAAGATGCACCTCAGACAAAGGACTAATATCCAGAATCTGCAAGGAATTCAAATACCTCAACATGAAAAAAAAAAAAACTCAGCCAAAAGTGAGCAAAGGACATGAACTGACACTTCTCAAAAGAAGACACACAAGTAACCAACAAACACATGAAAAAATGCTCAACATCACCAATTATCAGAAAAATGCAAATTAAAATGACAATGAGATATCACCTCACATCAGTCAGAATGGCTATTATTAGAATATCAAAGAACAGCAGATATTGGTGCAGTAATGGAGAAAAGGTAGCGCTCATTCACTGTTGGTGGGATTGTAGTTTAACCTCTTTGGAAAACTGTATAGAGATTTTTCAAAGAACTAAAAACAGAATTACCATTTGACCCAGCAATTCCACTACTAGGGATCTACCCAAAGGAAAAGAGATCAGTGTATTAAAAAAGATACCTGTACTCATATGTTCATTGTGGCACTATTGACAATTGCAAAATCATGGAACCAACTTAAGTGCCCACCAACAGTTGATTGGATAAAGAAAATGTGGTATAGACACACCATGGAATACTATGCAGCTGTACAAAAGAATGAAATCCTGTCCTTTGCAGCATCATGGATGGAGCTGGAGATCATCATCCTATGTGAATGGACTCAGAAACAGAAAACCAAACACCACATGTTCTCAGTTATGTGAAAGCTAGATGGCCACAAAGATAGAAATAATAGATACTGGGGACACCAACAAGGGAGAAACAGGGTATGGAGTTGGAGTTTAGAAATGACCTATAGGGTACAAATTTTGCTATTTGGGGAATGGGCTACCTAAGACCCAAGCCCCACCACTACACAATATGTCCCTCTGAATATAAAAAAAATTGAAAAAAATTATGTTTGATACTATTTTAATCTCCAGAAGGAACAAGTTTTTTCGGAGTTGGAGTCTCACTCTGCTGCCCAGACTGGAGTGCAGTGGCCGCTTCCAGCCACCGCAGCCTCGACCTGCTGGGCTCTGGCTATCCTTCCACCTCAGCCTTCCAAGTAGCTGGAATTACAGGCATGCGCTACCATGCCTGGCTGATTTTTTGATTTATTGTAGAGATGAGGTCTCGCTGCCCAGGCGGGTCTCAAACCCGTGGGCTCAGGCAATCCACTCACCTCAGCCTCCCAAAGGCACAGGATTACAGGCTGAGCCACCGAGCCCGGCTGGAACAATTTTCAATAGTTAAGATGGATCTCCCTTCCTCTGCAGTTTGAACATAAATATAAAATTCAATCTAAGATTATTCTCTCTATATCTCTACACACACACACACACACACACACACACACACACACACACACACACACACTTTACCCTAACATATTTTGTTCTGGGCTCAGTATCTCAGAAGCATAAAAGCAAAGATTTTTATAAAGATTTTCAAATTCTAAAAGGAAGACATTTCATGAGGAAGAGAGAATGTAACATCTCACCTAGGACTCAACATTGACCTTGAGAAGAAGTATTGCCTTTTTCTCTCCTCTGAACATATTTCTAATTGTCTTGAAAAACCACATCTGCATTTTGAAAATACACCTTTTTTATGGCATCAACATGCACCTTCTGTTATGGGTTGAATTGTGCCCTGCCCCATGAATTCATATGGTGAAATCATAACTCCTGGTACCTCAGCATATAACCTTATTTGAAAACAGGGTCTTTGCAGATGTGTCTCAATTCCCAGTCTTCACACTGCTTCTCTCTTCACTCTTTGGCCTCCATCCCACTTCCCTTTAGGTCTTTATTCATCCCCTAGTCCTCTCTCTGCCTCATCACCCATAAGCCCTCTATCGACCCCTGTCCACCCTCCCCACATTCACACCAACACTTCTAGATTTTCCTGCCTCATCTTTGTCTGCACTGACTTTGGTTTCTTTCCTTTCTCAACTATGTCCCCTGTATAATTCCAGGAACCTCAGGCCAACATTCTTCATCTCTGTGACCTTCAAACCCTTCCTCTTGACTTTTGTTTGTTCCCATTCTTGTGACCTCAGCTCAATCCCCACACCCTCTGTGACTTCTCCTGTGAAAATCCCAAACCTCAATTATTGTGTGTTATTCACCCACACCCCAAGTCTTCTGTTCTCCTCTGGGTCCTGCAACCTCCTCAAGTTCACTACCCTCCCTGTTTACTTCAACACCTGAATTTTTGTCACCCTGTGTCCATTATCCTCTCCTGTGACACTGAATTTCCCCTTCCTGACCTCTGTCTCCATCCAGACATATTAATACTCCCAAGATATCCATATCCCACCATTGGATTTTTTTTTTAGCTGGAGTATCACTCTGTCACCCAGGCTGGAGTGCAGTGGCATGCTCACGGCCACTGCAGCCTTGACCTGCTGGGCTCAGCAGATCCTTCAGCCTCAGCCTTCCAAGTAGCTGGTACTACAGGTGCACACTACCACACCTGGCTCATTTTTTAAATTTATTGTAGAGATGAGGTCTCGCCATGTTGCCCGGCTGGTCTTGAAACCCTTGGGTTCAGGCAATCCTCTCGCTCAGTCTCCCAAAGTGCTGGGATTACAGGCTTGAACCACCACACCCAGCCCGCCATTGGATTTAAAGTAGTTTTTCCTTTTGTTTTGCAATTCTGTCTGGAACCAGATTTGCAAAACTGGCTGGAGGTTGGCCAGGTCCTCTAATTGAGCAAATGACTAAGTCCACACCCCCAGGCTACACTGTACCCATCCTAATCTTCTCAGGGCCACATGTCAGATGACTAGGAAAAGCCACTTTGCCCCAGAGCCCATAATATCGTTCAAGCTAGCCAATTCACAGGGTGTCCTGCAAAATGAGCTCTGCCTCCTCCTCTGCTTGTCATCCACAACCTCCCCAACTGCTTCAGCTTGCTGCTACCCTACTCTGGGACAAATGCCCTGTGTGGCCTGGTTGGCATCTTATCTCTACTTTGAAGTCTTTCTTCTTTTCAAGTGTGTCTTTCCATGATAAGAGTCCTTTAATTTTATCAAATATATACACCTTCCTTCTCTTGTGTTCTCTAATCACCTGTGGACATTAACTCTCCTGAGTATTTTACCCACCCCTGCCCATCACTCACTTCTGCCTATTGTTCCCTCTGCCGTATCCCCTTTGTTCCCATGATCACTGCATCCCTTAGTCCCTCAGAGTCCAATATATGCTATTCCATCAATTTCCTTGCACAACTTGTCTCTTTGTGCCCTTAACACCAGCATGTGTCCTTCCCCCCCTCTTATTTTTTATTTAAAAATGGTGGGGTATGGCCGGGCAAGGTGGCTCACGCCTATAATCCCAGCATTTTGGGAGGCCGAGGTGAGAGGATTGCCTGAGCCCATGGGTTCAAGACCAGCCCAGGCAACTTGGTGAGACCTCATCTCTACAATAAATCAAAAAATTAGCTGGGCATGGTGGTGCACGCCTGTAATTCCAGCTACTAGGAAGACTGAGATGGAAGGATCGCCTGAGCTTAGCAGGTCAAGGCTGCAGTGGCTGTGAGCATGCCACTGCACTCCAGCCTGGGCGACAGAGTGAGACTCCAAATGAAAAAAAAATGTGAGGTTCAATTCAGGGTTAGGTATATAAGTGGTCATTGTACAGGTAAAGTGTGGGTACCCTTATTGATGTTATTTGCCGCCCCTCTGTCCCTGGCAGTGTTCCACTATTGCCAATCCCTTTCTTACAGTGTTATGATAAATATTCAGAGCCCACTTATGAGTGAGTACCTGTGATACTCAGATCTTTGTTTCTGTGATAAATCACTGAGTGTTATAGACTCTAATTCCTCCAAGTCCAGCAGTGCCCTTTAAACACACTACACCTTCAATTCCCATCTGCTTTGGGAGGGGAGCCTTGCCTGGCCATGCCCCACCATGTCATGCGTGATAGGAGTTGCCTACTGAACATTCTAACATTATGATTTATGACTAGGTGTAAGGTAAATGGTGCCAGTTAGGTTTTCTTGCCTGGCCGGAACAAGATAGAGCTTCCCCTTAAACCTTGGCCAGCTGGAACTTATGACTATGCAAACTAATGTAACTTGTTAAAAATCTGGCTGTGCACCACTATTGTATGGGTGTACTTAAAAGCAGACAGGGACAAACCTCAGTGCAGAGACCCATTTTCCTTTTAATCGCCAGCCACCACAATTACGATTAAAGAGTGCAGTTGTATGAACCTGGCTCCTCCATTCTCTGACATGTCCTAATCTGATGTAAACCTGCTTGGAAGGAATCAAGTTCCTCCAGTACACTAGGGCTTTGGGATACACCCTATGAATTCTAAACTCTAAAGGAATTGTAAAGCTATGAGTCTGGACTGTTGGGAGGGGCTGGAAACCAAAGGTCAGCAACGCAGAGAATGTGACCAAGCCCCAGAAAAACTCAGGCACAAAGGCTTTAATAAGCTTTCCTGGTTGGCCACACTCCAGAAGTGTTTTCATGTGTTGATTCTGGGAAAGTAACACATCCAGGGCTCTGCAGAGAGAGGACAACAGGAAGCTCCTGACATGGGTTTATCCTGGACTCTGCCCTGCTTCCTTCCTTGACTGACACTAACCTGTATCCTTTCCCTGTAATAAATTGTAACTGTCTGCTTAACAGCTTTCAGGTAGATACTTGAGTTCTGTGAATTATCCAACCTTATGGTGATTTGGGGAATATCTGAATTTGCAATGGGTGTCAGAGATTAGTGTGGACTGTTCCCTGTAACTTCTCAGTTGGCCTAAAATGTCTCCCAGGAGGATGGAGATTAGACATTGGTTAAATTGCAGATCTGTGTGTTTGGAAAACCAAAGTTTCCATTTCAGCTATTATATTTTAAATTTCTAAATTAATCATAGAGCTGATGACTGCTTTTTACTAAAAATATAAGAAAAGCAAACGTAGAGAACTCTGGTAACCATCCACTGCTGTTCAATTGAGAAAGTAGCATAGATTTATCTAATAGTTAAAAGGATGGTAGAATCTGCCAATGAAACTATCTGATTCTGGTGCTTTATTCTTGAGGGATACTTTTTGAAACATCTTTCTTTCTCATCAGAGTCATTTTCATGTTTATACTTTTCTTACCACTGCTGCAGTCATACTGGTAAAGTATATTTTGCTAGAAAATGTCCATGTTATCATTTCCAAATTAATTTACATTTAGTTATACAAATTAGTCCAGTAATTTCTAATGTGAAATATCGATGTCATATTGTCCTTTTACACTTATCTCATTACTAATCATTTTAATGTCTTTGATTTTGTTTGCCTGCTGACACAAAAGCAATGGAGCAGCTTAGGAGGCTAAAGATTAAGAATAATCTTGATTTTAGAAAGGAAAAAAAAATCTCAGGAAAGCAGGAAGTTCAGTTCCTCATGCATCTGACCTCAATATTTTCTGCTCCTTGCAGCCTAGGGATCACAAAAAGTAAACCTTTTTCTTTTTTTTTTTTAATATTTAATAACTAAATTTTCAGTCTTATTTATTTTATTCCTTATTTATATCCAGGCTTTTGAATGGATATTAATGACTAAAAGAACTTTCACTATGTTTACTGGCTCATAATTTATGGATATCAGCATTTATTGATTTAAAAGCTTTTTCTATACACTTCAACAGTCCCTTGGGAGACACAAAAAAGGTTGCAAATGCTTCTGGTAACTAGCAACTTGAAATAAGTTTCTCCGAAATGATGTCATCTCCCCAAGTCTGCACTGTCATTGCTGCTACGGGTGAGATGATAATTGCAGTTCTGAGGGGAGGTGAGATCACAAAATCACAAATCTTTATCAGGGTGTCTATCTTCCTCCCTCCCACACAATGCTAGCTGTTGGACTGTCACACTGAGCCCACCGTCCTGGCAGTAGGAAGGAGCCAGGTGGGTATTTTTGTATTTCATACTGAGAGGCAGAATCTACAAGGAAATGAAGTCTGAGTAAATGCTCATATCTGGAAAAGGAATTCAAATGGGATAGGAATGGAACCAGTGGGAAGACCAAACAGGGAGAAAAAATAATTCCTTATTTATGAGCTGAGCCAGTAAAGAGATGAGGGTCCTAGACCCTATTCCAAGAACTGATAGCTACAAATATAACTGAATAAAATTCTCACTGAGGATGATTGTTGGTGAATATTCCCAGTGAAAATTAAATAAGATTTAAGATGACCATGACTATGAATTGTAGTAAATAAGTATATCTGTTGTTCACATACCTTTCAAAAGCATTGAGTAAATTCACAACATTATTAGCAATACGTTTACAATGTCTTCTGCTTATGATGAAGAGTTAGGTAGATCTAGAAGAATTATCTTATCCTGTGCAGAAATCATGTATCTGAAATCATTTATGGAGTAAAAAATGTGCTTGTAAAGAAATATAACTCTGCGTATATGATGCGTTTAGTAAAGACAGTAATTGTTCACTGCTGAAAACATCTGTGCTCTGATGATTATGGTGAGATTGCTTTTTCTCTTGAAGTTAGGGAAACAACAGTTAAGGGAAAGTTTACTTTATTAATAAGGGCTGCAAACAGCAGTTGTCAGGATTAGTTGTATTCTGTGTTATTTTCTCTAGTTAAAAATATTCTATATAACTTTGAAAATTTTTTATTTTGTTGTAGTAACATTACTTTAGATGAGAACTATCCTTCTAACAAATTTTTAAGTGTGCAAAAAATTTTATTTTGTTGTAGTAAGATTACTTTAGATGAGAACTGTCCTCCTAACAAATTTTTAAGTGTGCAATACAGCATTGTTAACTGTAGGTAGAATGTTTGTACAGTACATCTCTGTAAGTTACACCTCCTGTGCTCCTGAGATTTTTGCCTGTTAATTAGCAGCTTCCCATTAACCCGTCCCACCAGACCCTGGCATCCTCCATTCTACTTTGCTTCTATGAAGTTGACTGTTTTATATAAGTGAGACTATGTGACATCTGTCCTTCTCTGTTTTATTTCACTTAGAATAATATATTTAAAGTTCATCCATGTTTCTCACTTATTGCAGAATTTATTTCTTTGTAAAGACTGAATGATATTCTATTGTATGAATACACCACATTTGCTTTATTCATCCATCCTTTCATGAATAGTCAGGCTGGTTTCACATGTTGACTATTGTGGACAGTGCTGCTATGAACTTCAAAGCTCTAATATCTTTTTGAGGTCCTGATTCCAATTCTTTCTTGAATACTCAGAGGTGGGGTTTCAGGATTATATGATAGTTCTTACTATATTTTATTTATTTTCATTTTTTAGAGGCAGGGCTTCTCTACATTGCCCATGCTGGTCTCCAACTCCCTGGCTTGAGCAAGCCTCTTACCTCAGCCTCCTGAGTAACTGGGATTACAGACATAACATGGTGACTAGCTTTATATTCGGTTTTTAAATAAATGTCCATATTGCTTTTCATACAGGTGGCACCATTTTCCATTCCCAGCTGCAGTATACGAGGGTTCTAATTTCTATCATTTTTGCCACACTTGTGTTTTTGCTAATAAGCATTATAACAGGCATGAAATGATATCTCATCATGGCTTTGATCTGTATTTCTTACATAATCAGTGACATTGTGTATGTTTAATATATACTTGATGGGGCTTTTATATATCTTCTTTGAAGCAATGTCTAGTTAAGTCTTTAGTTCGTTTTTTAATGGGTCTTTTAGTTTCTTTGGGGGGGGATTATTTTTTTGAGTTGCAGAAATTTATTTCACTTTGATTTCAGCATCTTCAATGCTCAAGATTTTATGTTTCCCAGATTCTATTTTATGAATATCTCTTATTTTTAGAGCATTTCACAAATTTTGCTTTATTGCTAATAGCTTCACATAATTTGTGCATTAACAAATTGATGAGTGAACGATCAGAAATCAGTAATAATTGATTTTCTATCCTACACTGTTTTATTACATATTAGTATTTCATGTATCATAGTTTAGGAATGGAGCAATTTTGTTCAATAATTTCTTTGATAGATGCCATTGTATTATTCCTCACATCCGGTATGCAAGTGAGTCTTTCTGCTACCAAATAATATTGAGATAATCTTGCATTCACTAAATCCAATTTGTATATGGAGGAGTTTCCTTAAAGTTTATACTGTAAATAATATGTCAACTGTTTATTATGATTTCAAAGGTTATTCACATTTGATTTTCACCTATCCAGTAAACCTTTACACAGAAACAGAAACTTGTTTATCAGAATTATGAAATAAAATACCAGTGATGGAAATTAAAATGGTGCAAAAAACAAACAAACAAAAAACCCCAATTAGGTCAAGATTATTTGAAAACACAGGTGATATGATTTGTTAGCACAGCGCAGTGCTTAGGAGACTGTCTTTGCAAACACCCCAGTCAGGTTCAGGTCTCCTCCCAGTCCCTAAGCAGCCTGTGAATTTAGACAAATCATTAACATCCCTTTATCTGTTCCTTTTGTCTCTGCAAAAAAAATTATGCCAGTGAATGTGTTATACAGTTATGAAAATCAAAGTTGACACCATGTATACCACATTCTGGTTCTCAGGATGAACATCACTCACTGGGAAAAGGCAGACTGGCCTCCAGGAATTTGATAATAGAATTTTCGGTGAATATATCATTATTGTTACACATTATTAATGGTATTATTTTCATTGTGTGAATATCAAACATTTAATTAGGTCATTCTAGTCTTAATGGGATGTGGGTGGTTTTGAGCTTGTGGCTTTATGAGTAATAAATAATACTGCTATATATAAATTGTGTATGTAGACACTATCAGTTTTTCAAAATGTTTGTACTCATTTAAACACCCCAGTTGAAAGCCCAAACTTCACTTGCACACAGCCTACTTGTGTAGTTAACCCTTATTGGTACTCCACATCTCAATAACAAAACAAAATTAAATTAAATTAATTTAAAACATCCACTAGCAGTACATGAGTTTTCAGTTTGTCTATATCCTTGTGAAATTTTGTATTTCCTGTCATTTCCATTTGAGTTTTCTGTTTGGTGTATGATGGTGGTACCAGGTATTGGATTCGTTTGAATGTGCCTGATGACAAAGAATATTGAATCCTTTTAACATATTCCTTAGTCATTGAATAACTTATTTTTAAAATTTCAAATGGAAATTTTGCCCATTTTAAAATCCCCTGTACGGGGTTTGTTACAGTATTTAGTGATGGGCATTCATCTTTCTCTCTCTGACACTATATTCCCCTCTCGTGTGTGTGTGTGTGTGTGTGTGTGTGTGTGTGTCTGTGTGTGTGTGTGTTTCAATGAGAGGGGACCCAAAAATATTTGGAATTATTTTTTGGAAGGTGGGCCCTTAGTAGTACACTTGGAATTTGTTCCTCTGAATCAAATGGTCAACCAGTTTTTATTTGGAAGTTTTGAGAAGGTTGTGTCACACTTTGTGGAAGAAATGTCCTGAGTTGTGGCAAACAGATGACTAATTTTCCCACTACGACAAGGCACCTATCTAGATCGTGCTGAGTGTTCAATAGTTTTTTTACCAAAAAATTGTATGACTCCTGTGCCCTACCCTTCCTATTCACCCGATCTTACCCTGAATGACTTTTTTTTAAATTCCCGGGATGAAAAAAGTCCTCAAAGAAACATTTTGCTAATGTGGAAGAGGTTAAAAAAAAAAATGATGACAGAAGCACTAAAAGGCATCAAAATTCTTGGGTCTGGTTTTCTCTTTCTGAGTCAGTTTACATAGGATGATGATAACCAGCTCCACCTATGTTGCTTCAAAGGACATGATTTCATTCTTTTTATGGCTGTGTAGTATTCCATGGTGTATATATGCCACATTTCATTATCCACCAATAAGTTGGTGGGCCGTTAGTTAGATTTATTCCAAATCTGTGAGTCGTGCTGCAATGAATATGCGGGTGCTAAACAGTCACAAGGTTGGAAATAATAGACACTGTGGATACTAGTAAGTGGGGAGGAGGAAGGGGGAAGGAAAAAGGAGGCTAGGGTTCAGAAACTACCTACGGGGAACAACATTCACTATCTGGGGAATGGCCCACCTGAGACCCAATCCCCACCACGACACAGTATGTTCATGCAACGAATATGCAATCTAAAATGTAAAAGTTTTTATGAATCTAAAATTTTATTTTATTTTTTGAGTTGGAGCCTCACTCTGTCGCCCAGACTGGAGTGCAGTGGCCGCTCCCGGCCACTGCAGCCTCGACCCTCTGGGCTCCCGCGATCCTTCTGCCTCAGCCTTCCTAGTAGCTGGAACCACAGGCGCGCGCTACCACGCCTGGCTAATTTTTTGATTTACTGTAGAGATGAGGTCTCGCCAAGTTGCCCAGGTGGGTCTTGACCACGTGGGCTCAGGCAATCCACTGTCTCGGCCTCCCAAAGTGCTGGGATTACAGACTTAGCCACTGAGCCCTGCCAAACTGAGAGTATTTGAAGGTGACTGAAGTTTAAACATGTAAACGTTTTATCAATATTTCCATTTGAAGGTCTCTCCTCATATGTATGTGATTTTGATGAGAACGATGATTAATTTTAATATAATTTGCTATTTTATTAATATATTTAATGTGTTTTGCTGGAAATATTTCCTTATGCTTGGACCCTAGAAATACCACTTTTTTCTAAACTCTTTATTATTTATCTTTAATAATTAGACGAACAATCAATTCTGAATTGATATTTTGTATGATGTGGGTAATGATTGAGGTTTTGGTCTTTTTCAACACAACTAGGATACATTTCAGGTTAAGGGAATATTTTGGATTACACTTAATTTCTATTTTCTCTCACTTGTCATTGCTTCCCCTAGGCTAACACCACCTTATTATTAGTGCTGAACTCTCCTTGAAATATACTGGTAATCCTGTGAGTCTCCTCCTTCCTTGCAAAGTCTTTGAGAATTCCACAGGCAGTATCATCAAAGGTATTGTTGGTGTCAACACACAGCAAGAATTTTTGTTCAGAGACTTGATTGTTGCTTGAAAAAAAATGTTGAATGACACAACAGTTAACACAAATTTTGCAATGGGAATGATCTCCTTATTACAGATGTCAGCTGGAATCCTGGGCAATTTATCCCTTCTTTTTCTTTATCTCTTCCTTTCCCACACCCAACGCAGGTTGCGGTCCACAGATTTGATCCTCAAGCACCTGACAATAGCCAACTCCTTGGTTCTTCTCTCTAAAGCGTTACCTCAGACAATAGTAGCCTTTGGGTTGAAACATTTCTTCAATGACTTTGCATGCAAACTTGCTTTGTTTGTTCAGAGAGTGGGCAGGGGTATGTCCATTGGCACCATTTGCCTCTTGTGTGTCTTCCAGACCATCACAGTAATCCCCATGAACACCCGTTGGAAGAATCTTAAAGTAAAAGTTCCAAAGTATATTGGCTTGTCTATTTCTCTTTGCTGGATCCTACATGTGGCAGTAAATTTCATTTTTCCTTTGTATTATTTATACTTGTCAGGCAAATTGAACTTCCAAAATATCACAAAGAAAAGGGATTTGGGATACTGTTTCACTCTCGATCATGGGAAAATCTCTGGCTCAGTCTACACTGCATTGATAATTCTACCTGAGGTTTTATTTTCTGTGCTCATAATCTGGACAAGTGGCTCTATGATTTTCATCCTGTACAGGCACAAGCAGCGGGTCCAACACATTCACGGATCTAATGTTTCCTCCAGAGTATCCCCTGAGTCCAGAGCCACCAGAAGCATCCTTGTACTGACAAGTACATTTGTATCTTTTTACACCCTCTCTTCCATCTTTCAAATTTCCATTGCTCTTTTTAATCATCTCAGTTGGTGGATGGCAAACATCTCTTATCTAATTTCTGTGTGTTTTCCAACTGTCAGCCCCTTTCTACTCATGGGCAGTAATTCCACAGTATCCAGGTTCTTCTTTGTATGGATAAGGAATGTAGAATCCCTACATCCTCTCAGAAATATTTTAGGCCTTTGTACATTGTTGAGTAGTAAATTTAATCACCCTCAAAAAGTCAATACAGAAACTTAAGGAGAAGCCACGGACATTTCTAAGATGGAATGGATGCAATCATTCATGGATGGATTTTGGAGTTTCTTCAGATGGATGAACATGGTATCTACATGGGCATTGTGGAGGTTATTTAAGTAGGTTGGCCAATTTTGATATGTAGTATCAAAATTATTTATTTATCAAGATTGGTTAAGTTATTTATCAAAATTAGTTATTAATTAGTTTTTTAAGTAGATTGGTCCAATTTGATACATAGTATCCTTTTAATAGTAGTCTTTGTTTTTTCCTTTTGACTTTGTGAGAGTCATAGTTTTCTTTTTTTATAGTAATCATAATCAAATGTTGCTTGAAGGAAATTAAATGTGTTTGATCATACCTCCTGCATCTAATTCATCATATTCATTTACTGCAAGGTGTATGCTTGAAAAAAATTGCCAAAAGTAAATACGGTGAAAACTGGGTAATAGACATTGTTAAAAGACAATTCTCTGTGACTTCTATGTGCATGTGCCATCTTATTGGCAAGTTATGTGCAGTTTTGCTCTAGACTGTATTTTCATGAATGTTTATGCAAATTTAAAAAGCCTTGAATAATAGGAATGGTGTTAACTTTTAGGGCACAGGACAGATTTGATTGGTGTCAAATAAAAGGCTCCAGCCAAGGAATAGCAATACCTAAGGTGACAAGAATTTGGAAGATCTAGAGAGAAAGTCTCACCTGAGAAATCTCCTGAACTTCAACCTACATCAAGGAAAGTGTTGAGTGAGATTGAGTAAGAAAACATCGAAAAGTTAAATGGGGTATGAGTTATCTAAGTGTTGTAATAACCACACCATGCTCCCTTCACCATGAACATTGCTTACCAACATTCTAGAGAAGACATTCTTGAAAAGTCATCTTACTCATGAGTTGACACACAACTTGAAGGTAGATTGCCAAAGCTAGTTTTCAAGTTGTCCTTCCAGAATGACTGTGGCCCATTTACTATGGCTTTTGGTGTGTCACTGCCTCATTCCCAGACTGTACTTGTTAGACCTGTGATAGCTTCTCAGGTACTATATGACCATGTGGAAGGCAGAAAGAGTAGGTTGGTTTTTGTGAATCAGTGTGCCCCACAGAAGCAAGACCCAGAGATTCAGGAGGAGAATTAAGATCATTCCTGTGGTCCTAGGAATTTGAGATCAGGAGAGCTTCAAGGAGAACATGTAGAATTGGGACCTCTCATTTTATAGTAAAGAGTCCCTGCCTTGGACACAGGTACAACAGAAAAGCTTGTGAGAAAGACAATCCATTCCTGCCACAGAAAGAACAAGTTTTTCCAAAAAAGTTCAACTCAAAGACAGAGTAAGAATTCAGTGACTTCATCACAAGAAAGACAGTGCAAACTGGTTTTGTTGTTGTTGTTGTTGTTGCTAAATGGCAAATCAAAGTCAGTCTCTGACAAGGTCCAAGTGTACTTAAAACCAGAACTTTCTGGATGCACTTGAGAAACAATAAAATTCAGGAGAATAAGTCCGTCATCAGCACAGTCCTAGAGAAGAAACTGGATTTTAAGCAAGCACAGTTAACATGGTTGGAGAGTCATCTGAAGAACTCTACAGCCAGATAGAGGCCATGGGGAGACATTCCTGTGACTGCAGGGCTTTCTTCTGCCTAGAGCAGAGGATACTTGTGTGTTGTCTCACATTCAATATCTAAAAGGCTACCTCAGAGACCCAGAGATTTTCTGTTCCTATAGGGTCTTCGTCTCTTCCTCTCTTATCAACCTAAGGCTTCGGTGGGGACCTGGAATTGTAAAGAGCATTTTAGAAATGGAGATTAATAAATGAGACGTGGTGTGATAATTTGAAAGAAATAAAATATTCATTATACCTCTCTTCTTTTTTGTGAAAAACTCTCTTCTAGGGATGGGCACAGGACTCATGCATGTAATACCAGCACTTTGGGAGGATGTAGTGGAAGGATTGCTTGAGCCCAGGGAGGATTGCAAAGCCAGCCTGGGCAACATAGCAAGACTTCACCTCTACAAAAGATAAAGAAATTAGCTGGGCATGGTGGCACGAGTCTGTAGTACCAGTAGGCTGAGATGGAAGGATCTCCTGATCCAGGAAGTTGAGGCTATGGTGAGCTGTGATCACGCCACTGCACTCCAGCCTGGGTGTCAGAGTGAGACTTCAACTAGAAAGAGAGAAAGAGAGAGAGAGAGAGAGAGAGAGAGAGAGAGAGAGAGAGAGAGAGAGAGAGAGAGAGAAGGAGGGAGATAGGGGAAGAAAGAAAGAAAAAAAAAGAGAAAGAAAGAGAAAACCTCTTCTCTCTTTATATTATTTATTTGTCTGTTTGGCAACTAGTCGTTAAAAAATCAATCAATTCATTTACTACACATATATTTTATATATTCTTTGTGCTGTTGCTCTGTTTGTTCTGACTAGGGAAAACTCCTTCTTCCAAAGGTAGAAAATTCTTAGAATTAAAAATGGGCTCCCTGGAGCAAATCTTTCATATGAAAATTTACCTATCCAGAAGCCCATGCCCTAACCCTCACCAAGTCAATAGTCTCCTGTCCTAAATCAACATAGGGCCACATGCCAAACAACTAGGAACAACCCTTTTGCTCCAAAGCCCTCAGGAATTATTTACTCACTCTTGCCTGTTCTAAACTGTTTATCCTGCTCTGTCCCCCCTTTCCTTTGGAAACCCTAATAAAGGTTCTGTCCTCGTCTTTCCCTCAATCTCCTGCTTCTGCCTATTGACCAAAACCAAATGTTTTTTCTTGGCCCCATGTGAGATGGCTAGACCCAATACTGCCAAAAAACGTAAGTAATAAAAATGTTTCAGTGATACCGGCCTCTCTATTATCACTCAGTCACATTTATAAACTAAGACTCAGGCACTGAATAGTCTCCAAGCTAGGAGACAAACCCAGTTTAAACGTAGTAAAATTAAAAGCAAAGAGGCTTTTTGGGAAGTTGAGGGAAAATGCTCATTTGGTCAAATCTTGAAATTTTAGATTGTGTGAATATCTGAAATTAGGATACAAGGTCCAAAGATCTATGTCTGTAACATGAAGCCTCACACATGTGCAATGATTTACATTTACCACCTGTTTCATGTGTATAATCCCCTGTGGGGCTTACAATATCCCATTGAGAAAGGAAGGCCACTTTCCACTTCACTGGAAGATTCAGAGACTTAGAGGACAATATGCCCAAAGTCAGAACCAGGGAGTTCTGCTCCCCAAACCAACCCAGACTTCTCCCATGACATCTCAGCAGGTCCCACTAATGAAGAAGATCCTTTGCTGACTCCATTATCCTTTAACTCCTGAAGATGGGCAGACAATATGATGGGAGAAGTAAACCCAGATTTTGCTACCTTTAGGCCTCCCTGTGAGACCTTTCTGAGAGGATTAAGCTGCAAGAGTTGACATCCTCAGAGATTGGGAACCGGAAGAGAGATTAAGATGTGCCTGAATTGAGCAAGAGGATGCTTCCCTGTGTATTCATTTGCTGGGGCTGCTATAAGAGAATTCCACAGAATGGGTAGCTTAAACAACACATTTATTTTCCCAATGTTGTGGAGGTTGAAAGTCCAACATCAAAGAAGGCAGGCTAGCTTTCTCCTCCTTGGCTTGCAGATGGCACCTTCATATAGTGTGCTCACATAAACTTTCCTCAATCCCTGTTGTATCCCTGTTGTCTCTCTGTATGTACAAATTTCCCCTTCTTATAAGGGCATTGGTCAGATTGGATTTGGACCTACCCATTTTAATTTAATCACTCTTTAAGAAGGGGGAATTTGGGGGAAAGGGACACAATTCCATCCATAACACTTTTAAGTGTTTCACCTTTGTCATTCTTTTGTCCTCATCTCATGATTCATCTCTGCACCAACAGAATGATTTTATGAACTAGGCAGAACAGACAAGAATTAGACTCTGGGGGTCGGGTGGGGGGCAAAAATAGATTTTGCTCACCTGATTTATGTTTCTAATTTCTCAAATATTGATAAAAATCTGTCTTCTTTTTAAGAGGCAGAGAAGTAGAAGAAAGAGCATACGCCCACACAGGAATTATGAGCCAGAATTGATACTACAGGAAATCCAGCCATGGGGCACTAGGTGTCCTCAGAAACAAATTGACTCACTATGATTTGAAGGCTACTGGTGACTGGGAAGACTGACACAGAGAGTCAATACTCCAAAGCAGAGCTCCATGTCAGCATCAAAGAGAAAAGAAGCAGCCACAAATATTATTCAGAGTCAAGGAGGACAAAAAACAAAGATGGGCACATAGCAGTCTCTCCACCACCCTGCCTAACAGACTCCTGCATCAGTCCTGCCCCAATATAACCCTCCCTCTCTTCTCTGGGCCTGTACTGGTTCCACCTCCACCCTCTCATCACTCCACATGCTATTGAGCAATTCCTCTTCAGCATGTAACTTAGACACATAGGCTGTGTGTTATTTCAGCCCTTGAAGATCTCAACTTTGACCCTATCAATTCCACAACCTTGAAGTTCTGAACTCTACTCAGCAATTTTTAGTGATTTCCTGGGCTTGGCACTCTCAGGATCGCCTATGCCAAATCTGTCTCACACTTACATCAATGTAGACTTAGAACTTGGCTCCTCTGTCAAGTATCTCTCCCTCAAAAGGACTTTCACAGAAAAGTCTCATGTAGCCTTTCTAAGAACACTAGGAGAAGTGCCCACATACCCCATGGTAAATGGTTTAATTACTTCCTAGTAATATTTTTCCTCTTAAGTTCCTCCTGGCTGCCCTGCCTGTGAGAAGTCTTGGCACTTCCTCTTCTCCCTATACAGAGTTCCACTCTACTCATCCTATCCTCCTCTCTCCCAGGTCTTCATGGCCCAATATTCTCTATGCTTGTCATATTTTTTTTTTAGTTGGAATCTCACTCTGTTGCCCAGGCTGGAATGCAGTGGCACGCTCACATCTATCCCAGTATCAACCTGTTGGGCTCAGCAATTCTTCAACCTCAGCCTTCCAAGTAGCCAAAACTACAGGAGTGCGCTACCACACCTGGCTAATTTTTTATTTATTGTAGAGATGAGGTCTTGCCAAGTTACCCAGGCTGGTCTCAAACCAGTGGGCTCAGACAATCCATTCACCTCAGGCTCCCAAAGTGCTGGGATTACAGGCTGAGTCACTGAACCTGGACCGCTTGTCATATTTTATTTTTATTTATTTATTTATTTATTTTTTGAGTTGGAGTCTCACTCTGTCACCCAGACTGGAGTGCAGTGGCCGCTCCCGGCCACCGCAGCCTCGACCTGCTGGGCTCCGGCGATCCTTCCGCCTCAGCCTTCCGAGTAGCCGGAATTACAGGTATGCGCTACCATGCCCGGCTGATTTTTTGATTTATTGTAGAGATGAGGTCTCGCTGCCCAGGCGGGTCTCGAACCCGCGGGCTCAGGCAATCCACTCACCTCAGCCTCCCAAAGGCGCAGGATTACAGGCTGAGCCACCGAGCCCGGCTCTGTCATATTTTAAAATAATGTTTTAACTGATATAAAATACATGCAACATGAAATTTGTTACTTTAAACACTTGTGTTAAGTTGCTAAATTTGTGATAAGTTGCCTTAGTCAAATAAAATAACATGCATAGGAACAAATTTAATGATAAAATATTAAAACAAAAAAACCAAGGCAGGCCGGGTGCGGTGGCTCAAATCTGTAATCCCAGCACTTTGTGAGGCTGAGGCGAGAGGATTGCTTGTGCCTAGGATCAAGACCAACCTGGGAAACATAGCAAGACCTCAACTCTACAAAGAAAATCAAAGAATTAGCTGGTTGTTTTGGTGCATGCCTGTAGTCCCAGCTACTCGGAAGACTGAGGCAGAAGGATCACCTGAGCCCAGGAGGTTAAGGCTGTGGTGAGCCATGATTGTGCCATTGCACTGTAGCCTGGGCAACAGAGTAGGATCTGATTTTCAAAAAAAGGTAAATTGTTTTCATAACCCACTACCTATACTATTTTATCCTTAAAAGTAATAATTTTTAAATTATTAAGATGTTTCTTTTCCTCTGCTGAGTGATGGTATATCTAAATTTGTATGTACAGTTTCTCTGTCTCTGTCTCTCTGTCTCTCTCTCTCTCTCTTTCTCAATTTCTCCCTCTACACACACACACACACACACACACACACACACACACACAGAGAGAGAGAGAGAGAGAGAGAGAGAGAGAGAGAGAGAGAGATACGTACAGACACACTATCTCTCTAACATATTCTATTCTGGGCTCATTATCTCAGAGATAGAAAAGTAAATATTTTCAGATTATAAAAATATGGTACTTCATGAGGAATTGATGAATTGATGTCACCACATCTGACTTGGAACTCAACATTGGCCTTAGTACAAGGCATTCCCTTTTCTTTTTCTCTAATCTTCTTGCTCATTTTGTTTATAAATCACAAGTGCAATTTCAGAATAAGTCTTTTTTATGATGTCAACATAGATCTTCTAATATGGATTAAATTGTGTCCCCTCAAAATTTATAGGTTAAAATCTTATTCCGTAGTACCGCAACATGTGACTTTATTTGGAAATAGGGTCATTGCAGGTGTATCTCAGCATTCCCTCCTCAATCTTTTGCTTCTTCCCAACCCCCGTATCACCCAACATTTTGGGAATGCTGTTGGAATCAAATTGGAGTCTCTGCTGTTAAAAGCAACCATGATAAAAAAAGAGCTAAGGAAAGTCATAAAAAGAAGTTTCTCATGCGTGCACATTTATAACAAGAAACAATTACAAAAGATTCTGCAAAACCACAACGTGTTTTTTTTTAAGATGGCTGACATCAGATGCCTGTTCTCCTCAGAAAGAAGATCTAAGTTACAGTAGGTGAATGATCGTTGCCCAAGAGGAAAGTGGCGGGAAGAGTGCCAAATCTTGTCAGAACGTTTGTGGAAGGAAGCCAGGGTGCAGAAAAAGAAGGCAGAAAGAGTTGGCAGAGGTTGACCACCAAAAAACATGGTGTCTCATGGAAAAGGTAGATGAAGTATTTACTTACTCCCCTGATTCCTGAGACAGACTGCTGACCTCTCAATTGTCAGAGAGCCCCACTGCTCTCACAAGCCTGAAAAGTGACATGATAATATGGGAACTTTCTGGGGGCAGAACACTGGATGGCCATTTTGTGCATGTGCACTCTACTCCTCTCACACCTGAACTGAGGCAGTGGCCACCATACTGGCTGTCCAAGCATTGTGGGCCACTACACTGCCTGGGGAATCTTACCCCTTCTGTTGCCAAATCCCCAGCTCCCCTACAAACATACCTTAGAACCTGCTATGACCTTGGCAACACAGGGGATTGGTAGGATGCTGGAGAGTTGTGGGAATCCCTGGAGTTCTAGCTTTTTGTGCAGGTCACCTGAAGGGAAAGGAGAGCACAGCCTGCAGAAGTCCCCCTTGGGACAATAAAAAGCTGATGCAGTGCTAATCTCTAAATTGGAGGAGCATTGTTCTGCCCCAATGAATGGGCAGCACTGGTGTCTGGAAATGGACATGGAGAGGGGGTCATCTCTCATTTTCCCTGTCCACTGAGGATGATGCATCCAAGATATCTCTGAGTAGGGGGCAGAAGAAGTGCAGTAGCAGACAGTCTTTCCAACACCGTTCATGACAGCTGCACCCTCATTGAAAGTGTGCCTGCTGACTGGCTTCCACAAAGTACAGTGCTCATTTTTCTCTCTCAACACACAGCAGTAACATCATTGTAACTAAGTTTGGGTCAGCCACTGAGCTTTCTGCTTTAGGCTGGGAAAAGAGGTTCTGGGACCACTTCAGTGGCAGCTTCCAGATGGGTGTCTTCCATGGGCTTCAGTCACATTGCAACCAAAAATAAAGAAAAGTAAATATCTGAGCTAAAGGTCATGAGCCCTGTGACAGGAGCATGATCATGAAGCAGATATCATTCCTGCCTGCCCAGGACAAGGAGCTGTTGAAGGCCTCTTCTGTATCCAAAATCCGAGGCCTAAGCACATCCATCGACGAACTTCCTTGTCACAGGTATCAGGGTGGGCACTTCCACTTGGCATTGGGTTACTCAGGGCAAGTTGGCCTTTACTGTTAAGTACCACTTACTGGATGGAGTCTAAAAATCACCAAATAAAAATCCTTGCTGACAGAAGGGTATAGTGCTGGGGTACAGAGATAAGCTTCCTCAGTCCTCCATTTTCCCAGCCCAACAGAAGACAGTGAGTTGGCCTATATAACCAATACATTGCTGCAATAAGCAGTATTTGAGAAAACCACCACACAAAAGCAGTGTATAGTCAAAAATCCTATACTGATCCTTGGTCCCTTGAAAGCACTCAGAGATGAGGCTAAATGGTCGTACACAGCATATACTGCATCACACCTTCAAGGGAGAGAAGACTAATAAGAAAAATGTTTCATCCAAATGAAAGCAAATTAAAAATAACAAGTGACAGTTTCTTCAGATGAGAAGGAATCAGTAAAAGAATTCTGGCAGTACCAGAAGAGAGTTTTTTTGATACCTCCAAAGGATCAGACGAACTTTCTAGCAATGGATTCTAATAAAAATTGAAATTTTGAAATGACAGAAAAAGACTTTGACATATAGATTGTAGGAAGCTCAGTGAGATTCAAGAGGATGTTGAAAACCAACACAAAGAAATCAGAAAAGCTATTCAGGATATGAAAGATGAGACAGATAATTAGAGAAAAAAACTTCTGGAAATAAAAAATATAATAAACATATGTCAAAATACAGTTGACAGTTTTAAAAACGAATAAGACCAAGCAGATGAAATATTTCAGAGCCTGAAGACCAGTCTTTTTTTTTTTTTTTTGAGTTGGAGTCTCACTCTGTCGCCCAGACTGGAGTGCAGTGGCCACTCTCAGCCACTGCAGCCTCGACCTGCTGGGCTCTGGCAATCCTTCCGCCTCAGCCTTCCGAGTAGCCAGAATTACAGGCATGTGCTACAATGCCCGGCTGATTTTTTGATTTATTGTAGAGATGAGGTCTCGCCAAGTTGCCCAGGCGGGTCTCAAACCCGCGGGCTCAGGCAATCCACTCATCTCAGCCTCCCAAAGCGTGGGATTACAGGCTGAGTCACTGAGCCTGGTTTAGACCGGTCTTTTTAATTAACCAAGTCAGACAAAAAGTTAAAATGAAAACATTTAAATGAACAAAGTCTTAAAGAAATATGAGAGCATGTAAGCAGTCAAACTTATGACTCACAGGCATTTCTGAGGAAGAAGAAATAAAAAATTTGGAAAATATATTTGAGGGACTAATTCAGGAAAATTTTCCTTATTATGCTAGAAATGTATACTTTCAGATGCAAGAAATTCAGAGAACACCTGGAAAATGCTATGCAAGATGACCACCGCCAGGGCATAAAATCATCAGATTATCCAAGGCCAAGGTGGAAAAAAATTAACTAAAGAGAAGTGTCAAATCATCTACAAAGAAAATTCCATCAAACTAACAGTGGACTTCTCACCAGAAACTTACAGATCAGAGGAGATTGAGGGCCTATCTTTAGCCTTCTTAAAGAAAAAAAATGCCAACCAAGAATAGTTCTAACTATGACTGAAAAAAACCTAGGAAACACTCTTATAGACATTGGCCTGGGCAAAAAATATGACTAAGTCCTCAAAAGAAAATTCAGCAAAAATAAAAATTCACAAGTAGAACCTAAGCAAACGGAAGAGTGTGAGAACAACAAAAGAGCTATCAACAGAGTCGAGATAGACAATGCATAGAGTGAGAGAAAAGACTGCTAGCTAGATTAACCAAAAAAAAAGAAGAGAGACGATCCAAATAAACATAATCAGAAATGAGAAAAGAAGGCATTACAAATGATACCACAAAATAAAAAAGACAACCACTACTATGAACAACTGTACACCCACAAAGTAGAAAATCTAAAGGAAATAGGTCAATTCATGGAGAAATACAACTTCTTAAGACTGAGCCAGAAATAAATAGAAATCCTGAACAAATCGCAAGCAGTGATATTAAATTAGTAATTTTTAAAACTCCCTTGAAAAAGCCCAGGAGCAGATGGATCACAGCCAAATTCTACCAAAGGTACAAGGAGAAACTGAATCCTCCTGAAACTTGTTCAAAAAATTAGGAGAAACGAATTCTCCCTAACTCATTCTATGAAGTCAGTAGCACTCTGATACCAAACCAGGTAAGGATAGAACAACACAACAACAAGAACAACAGAAAACTATGGGTCAAATCCTTAATGGATAAAATGCGAATCCTCAACAAAATTCAACAGCACATCAAAAAGATAATACATCATGATCAATCACACCTTTATTCCAGGGAAGTAAGAATGATTCAACATATACAAATCAAAAAGTGTGATTTATCACATAAACATAATTTAAACCAATATGATTATCTCAATAGGTACAGAAAAGCACTTGATGCAATTTCACATCCCTTCATAATAAAATTCTCAACAAAATAGGCTAGAAGGAGCATAAATATTAGAAGCCATTTATGACAAACAGCATCTACTGAATGAGGAAAAACTAAAAGCAGTTTTCCTAAGAACTTGAACAAAAGTGTCCACATATATTGGATGTCCTAGCCAGAGCAGTCACAGAAGAGAAAGAAATAAAAGGCATCCAAACTGGAAACTGAAAAGTCAAAGATGAAATACAAGCAGCCAAAAAGCATATGAAAAAATACTCAACATCCCTCATCATCCGAGAAATGCAAATGAAAATCACAATGAGATATCATCTTACATCTATTAGAATGGCAACTATTAAACGTCAAAGTCCAGGCACAGTGGCTCACACCCGCAATCCCAGCACTTTGGGAGGCTAGGTGGGAAGGTTGCTTGAAGTTGAGAGTTTGAGACCAGCCTAGCAACACAGCCAGGAAAAAAAAAAAAAGAATTAACCAGGTGTGGCTATGCGCACTTTTACACTGTAGTCCCAGCTACTTGGCAAGCTGAAGTAGAAGCATCACTTGAACCTAGGAGTTTCCAGCTACAGTGATCTATGATCGTGTTGCTGCACTCCAGCCTGGGTGACAGGGTGAGAGCTTATCTCAAAAAAAAAAAAAAAAAAAGTCCGCAATCCCCCTACTGGAAATACACCCGGAGGAACACAATTCACTCTATGAAAAAGGTACCATCACATACTTGTTTACTGCAGCATTATTCACAATAGCAAAAAGTGGAACCAACCATGCTGCCCATCGAAAAAGGACTGGATTAAAAAAATGTGGTACATATACATGATGGAATATTACACAGCCATAAATAAGGGCAAAATTATGAACTTCACAGAAACTTGGATTGGCTTAGAGGTTATAATACTAAGTGATCTGTCACAGAAACAAAGAACTAAATGTCACATGTTTTCACTTATAAGTGGACCTTGAACAACTATCATAATGCTGTAAGAAAGGGATTGGCAGTAGTGGGAATCTGCCCTGGGAGGGGGCGGCATACCTCATTAACAAGGGTATCTGCATAATGAACATTTGTACACCAAACCCTGTATTGTACCCCTCATATTCAAAATAAAAGCAATTTTTAAAATAAGTCAGAAAGTAACAGCTTTGGTGAAGATGCAAAGAAAAGAAAACTCATATACTGTTGGCAGGAATGTAAATTAGTAAAACTTCTATGGAAATAGTATGGAGATTCATCAAAGAACTAAAAACAGAACTATAAGTTGATCTAGCAATCTCACTCTTGAATATATGTCCAAAGAGGAAAAAATCATTATATAAAAGAGACACGTACACATGTGTGTTTATTCTAACACGCTTCACAAAATCAAAGATATGGAATCAATCTGTGTCCATCAACAAATGATTGGATAAAGAAATATGGCATACACACACATATAATGGAATACTACTCAGCCATAGAAAAATGAAATTGTATCTTTTCCAGCAACATAGATTAAGCTGCAGGCCATTATCCTAAGTGAAATAACTCAGAAACAGAAAATCAAATGTCACATGTTGAAACTTATAATTGGGGACCAATTAAATATATATATGCGGACATAGATTGTGGAAGAATAGACACTGAAGACTCAGAAAGATCAAGGGTGGGTGAAGAAAGATGATAAATTACTCAATGGGTATAATGTACAATATTTGGGTGGTGGTTACACTAAAAGCTCATACTTCACCAGTACTCAGTATATTCATGTATCAAAACCACACTTGTACCCCCAGGTTTATACAAATAAATAAAAAAGAAAACAATTAGAACGATCTGTGCTCCTCAAGGCATATTCCCAGAAAGAGAACCATTGGATCATATAGAAGGTAAATTTCTAGTTCCATTAGATATCATCACACTATTTTCCATAGAGGTTGGACTAGTTCATATTCCCACCAACAGTGTAGAAGTGTTCTCTTTTCTCTGCACCTACACCAACATCTGGTTTGTTTTGTTTTTTTAGTTAATGATTTCCATCCTTACTGGAGTTAGGTGGTATCTCAATGTAGTTTTGAATTGCATTTCTCTGATAACTAGTGAAGCTGAGCATTTTTTCATGTATCTGTTGGCTGCCCATACATCTTCTTTTGAAAAGTGTCTACTCATGTCCTCCACCCATTTTTAAATACAGCAGGTTTTTTTGTTGGGAGCCAACATCTACAGTTATACAGTTGAGGCCTATGAAGGCCCATGTTGGAGATCTGCTTTTGACACAAAAGCATCAGTGACACCTATAGTGTTGGTATATGAATAGTGACCAGTTTGTATAGGTGACATAAAAGCTTATATTATTTGAAAGTAAACCTTTTAAACAGTTAGGCTAAAATTTCGGGTAAAGCCTTACAGCAGAAAAACATTCTATGCTTTAAGTTTTCATTTTTCTCTGACTCTCTGAGCCATTCTTAAGTCTCTGTTTTTCAGAAGTAACTATACAGCCTTTGTTTCTGTAAGCAGAAATTGCTCTAATAGTTTTGTTTTCCTGCCTCTAGCCAGGCAGAACGTTCCTAGTTTCATTATGTGCCAAAACTCTTAGTCTGCCTCTGCCCCCTGGCCATCATCATGGCAACTGTGTCTTTTCTTGTCCAAAGGTGTGACAACCACTATTTGATTTATTCACTTAGACCAGAATTTTTATAAGGAAGTCTAGAAATATATATACATAGTTTAGTTATCCATATATAACACTATGTGAACCTGTGCTTGCTACTTCACTTCCTTCTGCTTGGAATTTGCCCTCTAATATGCCTGTGTATGGTAGTAATGAAACCCAGTTACAGGCCTGTTGGAGAGTAAAGCCAAAGTACTCTTACTTATTTCTGGATATACTTTTGCACTTTGAATTTCTGCTTTAAGGTGTCGACTTCAGTCTCCGGCAGACTTCAATGGTAAAGTACACATTGGGTTTGTCAAACACTGTGGTTAGCATTCTCTGCTTCTCACTATTTAGCATTTCATAGAGGGCTCTGGCACCAGTGTCCCTGACAGAAATACTTTTTACTGTTGGACATTAAAATAAATAGTATAGATTTTGAGTGTTTTGTTAAATCATAGAAAATTAATAGGAAATTTTACATTAGGTAAAAATAAGAATAGGTTATAATATACAGATTAATCATTAAATATTATAAAAAACAGAAAAACTATTACTGAAATCATACACTTCTTATCTTGATGTAAGCTTTGTGAAGCATGATATGCATCATGGAATTTCGATTGTTAATTGTTACCTTAAGCAAAAATCTTTTGTGAAGTACGTTATGCATCATGAGACCTGTAAGCCCCAGCAGGTATTTATCATACTACTGGAGGTTATAGAAAATGGTATATAAGCTGGAAAAAGTTTGAATAAAATTGAACTCAGTCCTGATCAGACTGATCCCAGAAGAACTGCCTTCGAGTGATTTCTTCTCACCGTGTCCTGATTCCCTGGAACGGGTCCAACTCCCCTCAGGTCGGGCTGGTCACCGACATTTTTTGGTTTTTTTCCTTTAGGTTCATTTGAGTTCCTTGTGGATCCTGGATGTTAACCTTTGCCAGATACACAATTAGCAATTTTTTTCCCCATTTTGTAGGTTGTCTCCCCATTCTCACTTCTTGGCAAATGGAATTGGAGATAATCATTCTTCGCAATCTATCACAGAAACAAAGAGCCAAATACCACATATTCTCACTCATAAGTGGGACCTGAACATTAACCACAAAAGCTCAAGGGAGGGATTGGCAGTTGCAGGACACTGCCAGGGAAGGGAGGAAGGGGAGGACATGTAATAACACAAAAGGTACCTGATCCTAAACCAGGGTGAGTGAGGACCTGTTGGAGGCCCAAACTTCACATGCACATGCTTTACTTATGTACCTCATCTTGACTTGTACCCCATATCTTTATAATAAAATAAAGTAAATAAATATTAAAATGTATGTAATGGCTTTTTAAAAAGAAACATAACACTCAGTAAAAAATAAAATAAAATCTATTTATGCCCCACACTGGCACCTCCAATGTTTGGGCATAATCACACTGGTAACGTTGCTGTGTCTATCCTGTAAATGCTATAGTAAATATAGATGCCCAGATAAATGTGATCATATAATTGTAAGAGAGCCTTAACAAAAGGCAAGGAAGTGGGCTGTGTAGTAAAGAAATAACCAGACCCAAGGTGAGGTCTCATCTTTACCCTCGGGTTCTGGGAGGGGATCTCCATGCCCTTGGAATGTCATGCCTGGCAGGAGTGTCTCTGCTTACTTGGAAGCTTGCCTACTGAATGTGCTAACATGATGCCTTATGACTGAGGCTGTGGGACACAACATATGAATTCTGACATCTGGAAGAATTGTAGACTAAGGAGACAAGTCTGAATTATAGGAAATAACTAGCCATGAGGAGTATGTGATCCTTCCCCAGTCAAATGCAGGTCAAAAAGACTTGAATAAGCTTCCCTGGTTTATCTTGTTTCACAAGTACTGTCAAATACTGATGGTAGGAAAGTAATGCATTTATGACTCTGCAGAGAGAAAACAATTAGAAGCTTTACATAGGGCACCTTTACTAGACTTTCCTCTTCCTGTTTATTTCCTTGGCTAATTTTAACATGTATATTTCCTTGCAATATATTGTAACCGTAAGCATAACGCCTTTTAGTGAATTCCATGAGTCTTTCTAGTGAATTATTGAACCTAAGGGTAAATATCAAATAATGGAGTGGCTAAGAGCTCTGAACACTAATAGTGAAGAAATAATAAACTTGATTTTAGGAAGAAGGATATTTCAGAGAAGCAGAAAATCAAATGACACACAGGCTTCTCTGTCAATACTTCACGCATCAAGTCTCAATATTTCCTGCTCCTGGCAGCCTTCAGGGATCATGAAAAAAGTAAGAGCCCCTTCTTTGTATAACTGAAAAAGCCTCTTTGGAGACATTCATAAAACAGTTGTAATTGCCTTTAGTAATTAGCAACTAGGGGAAAAGTTTATCAGAAATGATATCTCCCCAAGACTTCACTGTCATTACTGCTGCAGGTGAAATAATTGCAGTTCTGAGGGAAGGGGAGGTCACAGAATCAAAAACCTTAATCTCGGGATCTGACTGCCACCCCCACCCCCACACACAGTTCTGGCTGTCCTGATCTTCTCACTGAGCAACTATCCTGGCAGTGAGAAGGAGCCAGGTGAGTATCTCAGTCTGAGAGGCCAGTCTGCAAGGAAAGAAGTCTGAGTAAGTATTTGTGTCTGAAAAAGGGATTCCCCTGGGCAAGATACAAAACCAGTGACAAAGTCAGTCAGGAACAAGGACTATTTTTTTTATATATGAGCTGAGCCAGGAAAGAGAGACAAGCGTCCTAAATCATATACTTAACTTTGATGAATACAAATTTAATTTAACAAAATGTTTACCTAGCTTGATTGTTAATGAATAGCCCCAGTGGTAATTAAATACTCTTTAAGGTGCTTAAGGATTATAGTAAATAAATGTTTCCTTTGTTCACATAACCGTGCCTGAATCCTAAAGAAAATTTATGGTAATATTAGACTACTGTATGTTTATAACGTTTTCATGTTTATCCTAAAGAGTAGGATGGAAATAGAATTACCTCATCCTGTGATGAAACATGCATTCGATACTGTTTCTGGAATTTAAAAATGTGTTTTTTAAAAAACTGCGTATACATGATGCACTTAATGAAGACAATAATTGCCCTCTACTGAAAACATATGGCTCTGATGATTATGCTGAGACTGCTTTCCTTCTTAAAGTTAAGAAAACAATATTTAAGAGAAAGGTCACTTTGTTTGTTTGTTTGTTTTGAGTCGGAGTCTCACTCTCTCACCCAGGCTGGAGCACAGTGGCATGCTCACAGCTACCACAGCCTCGACCTGCTGGGCTCAGGTGATCCTTCCACCTCAGCCTTCCAAGTGGCTGAAAACACAGGCATGCACCACCAAACCCAGCTAATTTATTTATTTATTTATTGTAGAGATGAGGTCTCACTATGTTGCCCAGGCTGATTTCTAACTCCTGGGCTCAAGCCATCCTCCTGCCTCAGCCTCACAAAGTGCTCGGATTACAGGTGAACCTCCGCGTCCGGCCAGGAAAAGGTCATTTTTTTTATTATTATGGTGTACAGACAACAGTTGTTAGGATCAAATATATCTTGTGTTATTGAATCTGGTTTTTTAAAAAATTATGTATAGGTCTTTATCAAACTATTTTATTTGAGTAAGAGTGCCTGAGATCTATCTACCTACTTGAAATTTTAAGTGGTCACTGCAATATTGTTTGCTTCAAGTACAATACTGTATAGCAGATCGTTAGAAGCTGTTGATCTTGCTTACCTGAGATGTTATATCTGTTAATTAGCAACTCCCCATTTAATCCTCCCCCAACCCAGGTTCTAGCAACAACTTTTCTACTCTCTCCTCCTGTGAGGTTGACTATTTTCCATGACATATGATATAAGTGAGATTAGGCGGGATGTGTCCTTATCAGACTGTCTTATCTCACTTAGCATAATATCTCTCATGTTCATCCATGTGGTGAGTATTGCAGGCTGTTCTCTTCTATTATGGCTGAATGATATTCCACTGTATGTATACATCACAGTTGCTTTAACCATGTGATGGCCATTTAGGTTGTTTCCACTTCTTGTGAATAGTGCTGCAATGAACATGAGAGCTGTAATATTTTGGGGAACTCTAATTTTTCTTCTTTTGCAGAAGGGCTCAGAAGTAGAATTGCTGAATTAGGTGGTCATTCTCTTTTTATGTCTGAAGACCATCTATACTGTTATTCACAGAGGCTGCACCATTTTCCATTTCCAGCAACAGTGCTCAAGGGTTCCATCTTCTCTGCATTCATCACCTTACTTGTTATCTTTGGTTTTTGCTAGGAGACATCATGACAGATGTGTAGTGATGCTTTACTATGGTTTCATTTGTATTTCTTACATGATCAGCTAGGTTGAGTACTTTAATATATCTGTTGGGTATTTGTGTGGATGCTTAGGAGATATGTCTATTCAAGTTTTTAGGCTACCTTTATTTATTATTTATTATAGAGATGTGGGGTACAATTCAGGGTTAGGTATATAAACATTGATCATGCAGGTACCCTTGTTGATGAGGTATGGCCCTCCCTCCCCTAGCAGTTTCCCTCAACTGCTAATCCCACCCTCCCTCCCCTGATAGTTTTCCACTACTACTGATAGCTTTCTTATAGCATTATAATTGTTCAAGGTCAGTTTATGAGTGAGAACATATGGAACTCAGTTCTTTGTTTCTGTGATAAATCACTGAGTATGATCGACTCCAAATCCATCCAAGTTGCTGCAAAGTCCATATATTTGTTCTTCTTTATGGCTGCATAATATTCCATTGTGTATATGTACACAATGTACACATTTCTTTTTATCCCATCCAGCTTCGATGGGCAACATGGTTGATTTCATGTTTTGCTATTGTGAATAGAGCTGTAACAAACATACGTGTGCAGGTATCTTTTTTGTAGAATGATTTGAGTTCCTCCAGGTATATTCCCTTCCCTCCACTTCTTTAATTCTGTTATTTGGGGGTGGAGGGGTTTCTTTTACTTCTGTTTGTTCAATCTCCTATTCTTCCTAATATATTTCCTCTTGCTTTGTTCGGTTCTGGAGTTGGACTGTGGGTTGAGGGCAGTCCTTTTTGTAGTTTTGGGATTTAATTAAGGGGGGAGCTGTGATTCAAAATCTCTCTGCAGATCCTGGTGTTCTCCAACAGCTGTATGGATAGTCTGAAACCCACTTCCCACTGCCTTGGAGTCTGTCTATGCAGTGGAGTTGTAGGATTACTCCTTGAAAGCAAAATGAGGTTAACAGAGGGGAGAAAGTGGAGCAGGCAGTGGGGAGAAGGGGGGTGGAGAGAGAGAGAGGGGTGAGAGGGAAAACAGTTGAGTGTATCGACTGGTAAGTGAAAAGAAACACAAAGACTGAAACAAATATAAAGAAAAACAATAACCACGACTGAAAACTAGCCAACAACCATATAAAAATCTAAAACATACAATGATGCTAACGTACACACTGATCAACCTCCTTATTGGTGTGCTATTCCTTTAAACCAATAGGGAATTTACAGAGAAATAAGAAAAAAGGAAAAGGGGGGGAGAAAAGAAAAAAAAGGAAGAAAAAAAGGGGTGTAGGAGATAGATTAAAGTCAGTAGACTAACAGAACCAGTCAAGCACACTCTGAGACTTTTCCTTTAAGTCCAATGTCCTTTCAGCTCTGATTTCTAGCTGTCTTTGCAGGCTGATAGAATTGTTCACTATTAGGGTCAGTTGCCCCTGGCCTGCTGTGATGAACAGTTCAGATATAGGCCCCCTTCCCAGTCTATCACTGAGATCTGGCTTTTTCCATTTTGCAAGCGGGATGAGCCTTTGCCATTCCCATTTTGATGTTATTAACTTGGTTCCCCAGCAGGTGGTGCTATCCCACGTTACAGTCCAGAGGGGAGGGAGCCTGCTACGATCCACAACCTGCTGCAGCAACTTCACCGGGGGAGTTCCACAGGCCTTTCTCCGGGCTAGGGGCATGGTGTGGCAGTGGGAATCTCAAAAGATCCTGCTTTGCAGGGCTTCACAGTCTGAAGTCGTGGGTTTCTTCAGGTATGAGCTGGGAATGACTGCAGTGGCGGTATCTGCGACTGCAGGAGCAGCCTAATCTCGCGCACGACTGCAGGAGCAGCCCGGTTTGTCGTGATATCCGAGTAGTGATGGCGGGTGACAGTGGCGACTGAGCTCCCTGTGAAGAGCAGCTGCGGAAGATGGGGTCTGCAGCCCCTGGGAGAGAGCTAGGGTCTTTATGGGTGTTCGCTGTTGCAGAGGGTTTAACAGACCCTGCCGGCCTGTCACCATCTTATGTTACAGGTTTTTTAACTTGGTCACAGTTCAGAGTTAGGGGCCTTGTGACTTGCCCATAAAATCTATTGATTAAGGGTTCCCTTGAACAAAATGCACTCCAAAGAAAGACTTTTGACCTGACACCATACAGCATTGGAATAAAAAATACTTTCCTGGTGAAAAAAAAATCTTATAATAAGAAAGCCTCTGTACTGGAAAAAAAAAATGTGGTAGATATACATGATGGAATGTTACACAGCCATAAAGAAGGACAAAATTATGAACTTCACAGTAACTTGGATGTACTTAGAGTTTGTAACACTGAGTGATGTGTCACAGAAATAAAGAACTGAGTATCACATGTTCTCACTCATAGGTGGACCTTGAACAATTATCATAATACTATAAGAAAAGGAGTTTTTTTAAAAAGAAAGAAAAGAAAAGGATTGGCAGTAGAGGGAAACTGCCGTGGGGTGGGGCGATGGCGTGTGGGATGGGGTGGGGAGCAGGATTGGCAGTAGTGAGAATCTGCCCGGGGAGGGGGGACACACCTCATCAACAAGGGTACTTGCATAATGAACATTTGTATACCTAACCCTGAATTGTTGCCCACATCTTTAAAAAAATTTTTTTTTTAAGAAATAGAAAAATATCAGAAAAGACAGCCATGCTGCATACGAGTATGCCACTAATTTTATCATAATAAACAGCAGAACAGCATCAAAAATCTTTTTTGGTTTGTGATTTTTGTTGTTGTTGTTGTTGCTTTATTTTCCAGTAACGTACTTAGTAAAAGTGATCTTTACAAGCATGTACAGGACCCATCTCAGGAACAGGAAGGAGAAAGTCTATGTTAGAACTTTTACTTTAAGCTCTCAGCCTGAAGTTTCTGGGGCTGATTGTGATCACCTGGAAGATACTCAATAGGCAGTGCCACACCGTGGCTCAGCCTGTAGGAGGCTATGCCTTTAGGAGGCTGAGGTGAATGGATTGCCTGAGCCCGCGGGTTCGAGACCCGCCTGGACAGCAAGACCTCATCTCTACGATAAATCAAAAAATCAGCCGGGCATGGTAGCGCATGCCTGTAATTCCGGCTACTCAGAAGGCTGAGGCGGAAGGATCCCCGGAGCCCAACAGGTCGAGGCTGCGGTGGCCAGGAGCGGCCACTGCACTCCAGTCTGGGCGACAGAGTGAGACTCCAACTCAAAAAATAAATAAATAAAATAAAATGAAATGAAAAGAAGTAGTTTATATCCAAATTCACTCATGAAAAGTTTCTACTCAAAGCTGCCATTGTGTGGGGCACAGATTTACAGAGGAGGGTTAAGAAGTCTATAATGCTCAGTGATCTATCACAGAAACAAAGAACTGGCAACCATCCACTGATATTCAAGTAAGAAAATAGCATAGATTTATCTAATGGTTAAAAAATGGTAGAATCTGCCTGTTCAATCTTGTGATTTGGCTGGGTATGGTGGTTCACACCTGTAACCCCAGCACTTTGGGAGGAAAAGGCGAGAGGATTCCCTGAGCCCAGGAGTTCAAGACCAGGCCAGGCAACACAGCGAAAATAAAACAAATTGATGCAATGCATCACCCATAGTCTTCCCCCCACAGAGCTTCAGGGACCATTACTGCAGAGGAGGGCACCTGAGATCATAAGAGCTAGATTAGAGGGGTGGTGTACAGAGGCTAAAGTAACTCCATCTTGGATGCTAATCCACCATGCTAACTTTTGAGTAACTCCAGTTCTGAAAATGCCCCTAATGTTTCTGCTTTATCTACTGTTTAGAGTATGTACTTACTGCAAATCCTGACCTTAAGCAAATTATAAGCTATGACACAAAAGGCATACTTGCCTTCTCCTGAAGGGTCAACTTTCAGTGGCCTTACACATTTTCTCTGAAGCACTTTTGATTTTTCTTCATTTGCTAGATGTTTCCTCCCCACTTTTTCCTACCCCCCCTTCTTTAATTCTGTTGTTCAGGGGTGGCGGGGCTGCTTTTACTTCTGTTTGCTCGCTCTCCTACTCTTCCTTATATGAATCCTCTAGTTTTGTTCACTTCTGAAGCTGGATTGTGGGTTGGGGGCTGTACTTTTTTGCAGTTTTGTGATTTAATTGAGGGAAAAACTGTGATTCAAAATCTATCTGCAGATTCCAGTATCCACCGACAGGTGTATGGATATCCTGGAACCCACTTCCCACTGCCTTTCCCCAGTTGAGTCTCACTTGGTTGCCCAAGATGGAGGGCAGTGGCAGCCTCGAACTCCTGGGCTCAGGCCATCTTCCTACCTCAGCCTCCCAAGTAGCTGGCATTACAGACATGCACCACATGCCTGGCTAATTCTTTAATGTTTTGTAGAGGCAAGGTCTTGCTATTTTGTCCAGACTGGTCTTGTACTCCTGGACTCAAGCAATCCTCCTGCCTTTGCCTGACAAAGCGCTGATATTACAGGCATATGCCACCTCTCCTGGCACACCACTTCTGGCATCCTTTCCCCATGTTATATAAGCCCTGGATCTGGGGAGGGCGTAACAGTGCGGGGATTCACCATCTCATAGCTATTTGAGGTATGACTTCTGAATGTGAGTTGTTGTTGTTATTATTATTATTATTACTGGAAAGTGAGAAAGCAAGATTTCAAGTTGGAGTCTTACTCTGTCGCCCATGCTGGAGTGCAGAGGCATGCTCACAGTCACCCCAGCGTTGATCTGCTGAACTCTGGTGATCCTTCCACCTCGCTTTCCAAGTAACTGGAACTACAGGTGCATGCTTCCATGCCCAGCTAATTTTTTGACTTATTGTAGAGACCAGTTCTCACCATGTTATCCAGGCTGGTCCCAAACCCACATGCTCTAGCAATCCTCTTGCCTCAGCCTCCCAAAGTGCTGGGATTACAGGCTTGAGCCACTGCGCCTGGCTCTATATTCTTCTGAAAATCAAGTACATAAAATCTGCTGCTATTCCAATTGGTCTTCCCCAGTAGGTAGTCTGACTTTTTTCTCTTGCTGTCTTTAGGATTTTTTTCTTTTATACCTACTTTGTTTAGGCAAATTATTATGTGTCTGGGAGTTGGTCTTCTCATTTGTTGTCTTGCAGGGGTTCTCTGAATCTCTTGTGTTTGAATTTTTGTATCACTGATGAGATGAGGGAAGTTTTCTTGAATAATTTCATGGAATGCTTATTCCAGGGTGGTCTCTGTCTCTTTTTCTGCCTCAGGAAGTTCAATTACGCTTAGATTCGGTCTCTTGAAGTAATCGCTCATCTCTTGAAGGTTTTGTTCTGTTTTTTAAAACTTCTTTTCTATGATTTGGACAGTTTGGGTTAGTTTTATATTTTGGTCCTCAAGCTCTGAGTATTCTTTCTTCTGCTTGGCTAATTCTGCTTTCCATGCTTATTAGTTTATTTATTTCAGTCACAGGATTTTTTACTGCTGTTATCTCAGTTATCACCTCCTTCCTATTTTCCTCTTATCTCTCCTCAAGTCTTTTCATTCTCTCTATTAATGTCTTGATGTCTGGGTTTATAGTATGTGGCCAGTCATTCTGGGGGCTCTTCATTGTTTGCGTTCTGAAGTCTGTTTTCTCAGTGTCTGATCTTCCAGGGGTCTGTGTGAGACCTATATTCTTCTTTTGGTTTTTCTTCATTTGTGCAGATTTCTCCTCCCTACTTTTTCCTTCCCTTCCTTTCCCCATCTTCTTTAATTCTGTTATTCAGGGGTGGAGGGGTTGCTTTTACTTCTGTTTGTTCAATCTCCTATTATTCCTTATGTATATCCTGGAAGATCAGACACTGATCTTTTGGTTTTTCTTCATTTGTGTAGATTTTTCCTCCCCACTTTTTCCTTTTTTCCCCTTTTCTTTAATTCTGTTGTTCAGGGGTGGCAGGGTTGCTTTTACTTCTGTTTGCTCAATCTCCTATTCTTCCGTATGTGAATCCTCTAGCTTTGTTCACTTCTGAAGCTGGACTGTGGGTTGGGGGCTGTACTTTTTTGCAGTTTTGAGATTTAATTGAGGGGGAAGCTGTGATTCAGAATCTATCTGCAGATCCCAATATCCACCGACAGGTGTATGGATACCCTGGAACCTAGTTCCCACTGCCTTGCAATCAGTCCATGTAGTAGGGGAATAGGTTTGCTCCCTGAAAGCAAAATGGGGTAAGGAAAAGAATGAAACGGGGTGGGGGAGAGGATGGTGGAGAGTGAGAAGAGTAAGAAGGAAAACAGACAAACGTACTGACAAATAAATGAAAAGAGACACAAAGACAGAAAGAATTAAAAAAAACTAAAACATACAGACAATCATACGGACACACTAGCTAATCAACCTCCAACTTTTCTGTCTGCCTTAAAGAGCAGGTTCTGGAGAACTCTGTCTATGTCCTCTAACAGGCACTCTAAACAGGGTCACTAGGTCACTGTAGACATAGATGTCCTGAGACCCATGAAAAAAGTGTTTGAATCTTGGTGACACAAATGATTAAAATATTCATGTTTTACTTTCATTTGCTTTACATATTTCAAGCCTGCAAAATAAAAGCACATCTACCTTTGAATTTCATCTCCACTGCAGAATATATTTGCAGCACAATTTTCTTTGTGCAGTCCTGTTGTGGTAACAATACAGATATGGTTCCAACATCATCTTAAAGCCTGGCTGATGTGCTGATTAAAGGGAAATGGCATGGTGAATTGAAAGATATTTTAACTACTATATCTAATTACAAAGAAGAACATGTTACTTACCAAAATATGAATGCATTCTACAATAAAAAACAAGGGCAATTAACAATCAAACAAGGAACTGCTTTCTTGACAGGCAGATGACACAGAACAGGACCAAGAAAATGTAGAAAGCAGAAAGCTTTTGCTTGATGAGGAAAGCTGAGATGGCCCTTCAAATTGTGAGGTAAGATCCAAAAAGCAAGTGACTTTGTGGTTATAAGGCCAGGGAGGGACTCAGGAAGCACCAGAATTACTAAGCTTAATTTTGTAATATTGGACTAAAGTTTTACTGTTTACCTTTAAAATGGTTAAAAAAACAAATATTTACAAGTTCTCAGAAATTTTGATATAAAAGACACCTTTTTTCCCCATGTAATTTTACTTAGCAATAGCTAGTGCTTTTTTATAAATGCGATTTAAATATGTGCATTTCTTTACTATTTTTTATTTAGTTTTTTAATTCAAAAATTTCATAGTCTCATCTGACTATGCCATAGGAATTTATGTGATTAAAGTGAATGTTCATAAATTACCATGACCTATAGGGATGAAAAGTTCTAGAAAAGTTAACATTTTCCTAATAAACCAGTTCCTTCCAGACAGGAAAGCTTAATGTGTTCTCTTTCTCCTGATCATATAGCTGCATTTTCCCCCAAATATTGTTCTTCTCAGTAGGTCTGAGAATAGGTTCATAGGCTTATCATTGCCAACCCAGGGAATGGGTATTTTATATTTAATCTATGGTTTCCTGGAGCAAAGAGATATATGATGGCTCAGATTCAGGCATGATTTTCTTGACTGGAAGCCCTGATTTGCAAACTGTAGCATGCATAAGAATCCCCAGAAAGGCCTGTTAAGAATGCAAAACCAGGCTGGGCTCAGTGGCTCAGCCTGTAATCCCAGCACTTTGGGAGGCTGAGACAAGAGGACTGCCTGAGCCCATGGGTTCGAGACCCACCCGGGCAACTTGGCGAGATCTCGTCTCTACAATAAATTAAAAAATTAGCCAGGCATGGTAGCACGCACCTGTAGTTCTGGCTACTTGGAAGGCCGAGGTGGAAGGATCACTGGAGTCCAGCAGGTCAAGGCTGCAGTGGCTGGGAGCGTGTCACTGCACTCCAGCCTGGGTGACAGAGTGAGACTCCAACTCAAAAAAAAAAAAAAAAGAAAGAAAGAAAGAAAAAAGAATGCAAAACTGTACCTTCAGAGACTCTGAATCAGTAGTTCTGGGGTAAAATTCAGGAATTTTCATTTTGTAACAAGCACCCTTGGTGGCCCAGAGATCAGCAGTTCATGAATGACATTTTAAAAAATAATCATCCGGAGCAGTGTTAGCTACCTACCCCTCTCCCCCAACACTGATTTGTAAATTATAGATATGATCTAATTTTTTATGCACAGACATCCACATTCTGCACATTGTAAAATACACATAAGAATGGGAGTTCAACATTTTAGGCTACCTTCAAGAAGAAACACACAGTATTTTATAAACATTAGAAATCCATGAATTGCACACAGTTTTGCTTTCAATAAAATATTATTTATAGTTATTTCAGAAATCGTCGCACTGTCTTCCAGAGGTTGCACTGGTTTGCATTCCCACCAGTAGTGTAGATGCGTTCCTTTTTCCCTGCATCCTTGCCAGCATCTGTTGTTGTTTGTTTCATTAATGATGGCATCAAATCATTCTACAAAAAAGATACCTGCACAGGCATGTTTGTTGCAGCTCTATTCACAATAGCAAAAGACTATTGTGGACTGGGTTTTTTTTAAAGTGGCACATATACACGATGGAATATTATGCAGCCATAAAGAAGGACAGACATATGTACTTTGCAGCAACTTGGATGGATTTAGTGTCGATCATACTCAGTGATTGATCACAGAAATAAACAGAGTACCATATGTTCTCACTCATAAGCAGACCTTGAACAATTATCATAATACTATAAGAAAGGGATTGGCAGTGGTGGGAAACTGCCAGGGGAGGGAGGGGTGGGATTGGCAGTTGAGGGAAACTGCCAGGAGAGGAAGGGGTGCACCTCATCAACAAGGGTACCTGCACAATGAACATTTGTATACCTAACCCTGAATTGTACCCCATATCTTTAAAATAAAAGGAAAAAAAAATCAAGTACCAACTTACTCTGGACTCTACTCTGATCCTCCCCAACTACAATTTACCCTTTTTCTTATTCACTCATGAGAGAGAAGGCAACATCCTTGGTGTCCTTACTCAGCTTCGGGAAGCCAACACCACCCCATTGGCTAATATGGTCAACAGCCAACCCTGAAGCCCAGGGGCTTCCCTTACTAAAGTGAACATTTGTGTACCTAATGTTCCACCTTAGTAAAGATGACTAAAAAAGATAGTTATGAGCTCTCCACTCACATTTAACGTCACTCACTCTGTGGAAGCCCTTAACTCCCACCATGCTCAGTATCCTTTTGCCAACTGCCTTACCAGCTATGAAATCTTCCTTGTTTCCCTGCCCCTGACCTCACCCAAACTTGCTGCAACATCTCAACCCTACCACCTTCTTTTCTGCTTCCAATGATCAGATTCCTCAGGACTGTGCTGCTCTTGTAGACCAACCTCAACATCTCAGTGAGACCTCCATGAGACTCCCCTTTCTAACCTGGGCTACAACTGGCTTGCATATGGATCCTTGCTCAGAATCCCTACAGGTTTCTATCAAACAGACTATGCTGTTACTTCTCTTCATGAAGTGATTGAGTTTGGTTTCGCTCTTCATGAAGTGATTGAGTTTGGTTTTGTTGGGGTGCTAAACACGCCCAACAGGCCAAAGTCCATGCTGTAATGAATACCCTTGGCTAAAAAGTCACTATGCCTTTGAAGTGGCCCACGATTTTGGTATGCTCTGGAAACAACGAGGCTTTCCAACTTTTGCTGGTCAAAGGATGAAAAGCAAGGACTATGTTTAGCTCTCCTTAAAACTATATAGGCTCCAAAAAACTTGGCAGTTATTAAGGCACCGGCTGATCTCTCCACTGACAATGCTGAGACTCTTGGCAATCATACAGCAGACAAAGCTGTTAAAACAGCCACCTCCCTAGCTATATCCACTACCTCCGATTGTTGTCTTCTTCCCCTTGCTCCTTCTCTAGGCCTCAACTCATTATTCACCTCTCAGGTTAGCATCTACATGTCTAGTGATTGAGCCCTGTCACTGGCACAAGGAAGAGGAAAGTGGATTAAATACGGCTATATATTTTTTTATCAGAACACATTGCTGTGGTTGAGATCCAGCCTATGCCCTGCCATAACCCAAAATTCCCAGTGGAACAAATTTTCCCTCATCGAGGACCTCACACATTGGAGTCCTCATAACATGATTCAATGAGAGAAATCCAAAATGGTCACCATGGAGCAACAGACTAGTGCTGCTCTCGCTGAGTAAGGCAGAGAGTAGGGTTCCAGCTGCCAATAAATGGGCACACCTTGAACCCTTTGGACGTGTGAAATACAAACACCCAGCAAAGGTCTCTTTGAATATACAGAGACCAGAAAAAGACAGCGAACATGGGAATTCAGGCGCCCCATCCCCCACCATGTCCCAGGCTCACACAAGAACTGAAGACCTGTCCAGCAGTTGAAAGTGGGTGAGTGAGCCAAAGGCGTTTTGGAGACAGTTCACTGCCTCCCAGTCATGTGCGGGTCATTGCTACTATGCAGGATGAGTCCTGGGAAGGGTGCAGGACTTTGAGCAACTGCAGCCCAAGTGGAATTGGAAAAAGACCTGCACTGAGGCAGCCATGGTGAGCGAGGCTTTCTGTTGGACTGGTGACTCACTGGTGGGAAGAGTCTGTCTGTAGAGTGAACTCAGAAGATGCACACTGCCAGCAGCTGGTGTCCATCCCTCCGGTCAGATCAGGAAGAACCCCCCTCAGACCCTGTGTCCCAGCAGGGCGGAGCCCACCCTGTCCTCCGTGGCAGAAAACCCGCTCTATTTCGAAAGCAGAGTGTGGATCTGAATAGGGAGGGTGCGACACAAAAGACACCCAAAGACTCTTAGTGGAAAGGCACCAGAGCTGTAGACCACAGTCAGCAGACAGATCTATCTCCCTGCTCACTACCCACAGAGTACTAGCATTGGAAGCTGAAGGTTGGTCTGACAAGTTTGGTGGCAGTGAGAAGTTCTGCAATGATGGAAACCTCCACAGGGTGGAGCAAGGAGCAAATGTGAAAGCCCCTCCCTTTCTTACTGGGAGGCATATATCGAACCACGAAAGCACTCTGGAACAGATCAAAACCCCCAGTGCCCAGAAGAGATAAGATAGACAAGTGAGACCTCATCAAACTGACAAGTTTCTGCAAAGTCAAAGGAACCATCAAGAGAGCAGGGAGAGCCGGGCTCAGTGGCTGGGCCTGTAATCCCGCGCCTTTGGGAGGCCGAGGAGAGTGGATTGCCTGAGCCCGTGGGTTCAAGACCCGCCTGGGCAAGTTGGCGAGACCTCATCTTTACAATCAATCAAAAAATTAGCCAGGCGTGGTAGCGCGCGCCTGTAGTTCCAGCTACTTAGAAGGCTGAGGCGGAAGGATCGCCGGAGCCCAGCAGGTCGAGGCTGCAGTGACTGGGAGCAGCCACTGCCCTCCAGTCTGGGCGACAGAGTGAGACTCCAACCCCAAAACAAACAAACAAAAAAATGTAGTACATATACATGATGGAATATTATGTAGCCATAAAGGACAAAATTATGAACTTCACAGCAACTTGGATGAACTTAGAGTCTATAATACTGAGTGATCTATTGCAGAAACAAAGAACTGAGTATCACATGTTCTTACTCATAAGTGGACCTTAAACAATTTTCATATGGCCGGGCTCGGTGGCTCAGCCTGTAATCCCGTGCTTTGGGAAGCCGAGGTGAGTGGATTGGCTGAGCCCGCGGGTTCGAGACCCGCCGGCAACTTGGCAAAACCTCATTTCTACAATAAATCAAAAAATTAGCCGGGCGTGGTAGCACGTGCGTGTAGTTCCAGCTACTTGGAAGGTTGAGGTGGAAGGATCGCCAGAGCCCAGCAGGTCGAGGCTGCAGTGGCCGGGAGCGGCCACTGCACTCAAGTCTGGGCGACAGAGTGAGACTCCAACTCAAAAAAAAAAAAAAAAAACCCCAAAAAACAATTATCATACTACTATAAAAAAAGGATAGGCAGTAGTGGGAGACTGCCAGTGGAGTGGGGGCACATCTCATCAACAAGGGTACCTGCATAATGAACATTTGTATACCTAACGCTGAATTGTACCCCACACCTTTAAAATAAAATTCAAAAAATACATTAAATAATAAATAAAAATGCTACTGCGAGTCAAAGAAGGGGCAAAGCCAAGGTGAACCCGCAGCTTCTCCCTCCATCACCCTGTCTGGCAACTTCCCTCCCCATTAATCCTGTGCCAACTTAATCCTCCCACTCTCACTGGGCCTCTGTTTCTTCTGCCTCGGCCTTCTCATCACATCACATCACATGCTACTGCAAAACGTTTGATTCTACACATAGTTCAGATATAAACTGTGTCTTTCTTTTTTTTTTTTTGAGTTGGAGTCTCACTCGGTTGCCCAGATTGGAGTGCAGTGGCCGCTCCTAGCCACCGCAGCCTCGACCTGCTGGGCTCTGGTGATCCTTCCTCCTCAGCCTTCCGAGTAGCCGGAATTACAGGCATGTGCTACCACGCCCGGCTGATTTTTTGATTTATTGTAGAGATGAGGTCTCACTGCCCAGGCGGGTCTCGAACCCGCGGCTCAGGCAATCCACTCACCTCAGCCTCCCAAAGGCGTGGGATTACAGGCTGAGCCACCGAGCCCAGCAACTGTGTCTTTCTTTACCCCTTGGATACCTCAGCACTGACCCCAGCAATTTTACAGCCCAGGAGGTCTAGACTTTTCTGGTAATTTTCAGTAATATTAGTAGTTTTTAGTCATTTCTAGGTATTTACATTCTTGGATCTTCTCTGTATTCACTTCAAGCTGCCTTATCAAATGTGTCTTTCTTTTACATCAATATAGACTTAGAAGCTGACCCCTCTATCTAGTATTCCCCCCCAAAAAAAAACTTTTACAGAAAAGTTTTATTTGCAATGTTTCCTTTATTTAAAATGTCAATGTAGCATACAGGCAGAGCGATGCTCACCTACCCCATGGCATATAACTTAATTAGCTACTAGTAATATTTTTTCTTCTAAGTTTGGGGTGCTCTGTCTGTGAGAGCTTTTGACTCCTCCTCAGTAGGTCATATATTGATCAATATATCAGCAATTTGAAGAACGATTTTTTTCAGGATTTTTTGTTTATAGATATGTGGGGTACAAGTCAGGCTTAGCTGCACAAGCATGCTGCATGCAGGTGAAGTTTGGACCTACAACTGGCCCAAACTTCCCCTGGTACCCTTTGCTATGCTATGTACCCTTTCCCTGCCTCCCCTGTCAGTGTCCATCGACTGCCTCTCCCTCCTTTATACTACTGTGATTAAGGTTCAGGTCTCACTTGTGAATGAGAACATTTGATATTCAATTCTTTGTTTCTGTGATAGGTCACTAAGTATGACGATCTCCAACGCCATCCATTTGGCTGTGAATTCCATGATTTTGCTGTTCTTTCTCTCTATGTAATACTCCATCATGTATATATACCACATTTTCTTTACCCAGCTCACTTTTGTTGGGCAGTGGGGTTGGTTCAATGTTTTTGCTATTGTAAATAGTGCAGCATAAACATGTGTGTGCAGGTGTCTTTTTGGTAGTAACATTTATGTTCCTCCAGTTATATTACCAGAAGAAGGATTGCTAGATCCTCTGGAAGGTCAATGTTTGGTTCTTTTAGAAATTGCCATACTGCTTTCCATAGAGGTTGAAATGGCTTGTCCACCCACCAACAGTGTAGAAGCATTCCCTTTTCTCTGCATCCTTGCCAGCATCTGTTGTTATTTTAATTTATTGATGAAGGCCATCCTTACTGGAGTTAAGAGGTCTCTCATTTTGGTTTTGAGTTGTATTTCTATGATGATTAGTGGGGCCAAGCATTTTTTCGTGTATCTGTTGGCTGCTTGTATATCTTTTTAAAGAAGTGCCTATTTATGTCTTTTGCCCACCTTTTGACAGAATTGTTTGTTTGTTTGTTTTTCCTTTCAGCTCATTTGCACTCCTTGTAGATCCTGGATGTTAGGCTTTTGTCAGATGCATAATTTGCAAATATTTTTCCCATTCTGTGAGCTGTCTCCTCACTCTCTTGATGGTTTCTTTTACTGTGCAAAAGCTTTTTAGTTTGATGAGGTCCCACTTGCTTCTCTTAGCTTTTATGGCATTCACTTTTGGGAATTTGATCAATAATTGGTTGCCTACTCCAATATGCATAAGAGTGTTCTCGGCTGGATTTGGTGGCTCAGCCTGTAATCCTAGCACTTTGGGAGGTTGAAGCGAGTGGATTGCCTGAGTGCACGAGTACAAGACCAGCCCAGTCAACTTGGCAAGACCTCGTCTCTACAATCTGCAAAGGCATAAAAAAAGGCATTAAAAAATTGGAGATTCGGAGCGGGGAGGATAAAAGGAGGGAGAGAGATGAAAAATTATTTGTCAGGTACAATGTGCATACTTATGGGAGTGACAGGTACACTTAAATCCCAAACTTCATCTCCACTATACAAAGCCGACATGTAACCAGAAATAATTTATATCCCTAAAGCTATTAAAATTAAGAAAATTATTTAAAATATTTTTTAAAAAATTAGCCGGGCACAGTAGCATGTGCCTGTAGTTCCAGAAGGCTGTAGCAGAAGGATCACCTGAGCCCAGCAGGTCGACGCTGGGATGGCCATGAACGTGATGCTGCACTCCAACCTGGGTGACAGAGGGAGACTCTGACTCAAAAAAAAAAAAAGACTGTTCTCTATGTTTTCTTCTAGGATACTTTGAAGTTTTACATTTAGGTCATTGATCTATTTAGAAGTGATTTTTGTATATGGCAGTAGGTAGAGTCCCTGTTTCATTCTTCTGTATGTTATCAGCCAGTTTTCCTAGCACCATTTGATAAATACGGCATCTTTCATAGAGGTTGTTATTGGTGGCTTTGTCAAAAATAAGTTGGTTGAGAGATCAAGCTTTTGCTTCCATAGTTTCTGCCCTGTTCCATTGGTCTATGCTGTCTATTCTTGTACCAATCCCAGACTGTTTTGATTACTGTAGCCTTGTAGTAAAGTTTAACATCTGGAAGTGTGATATCTCCTGCATTGTTCCTCTTGCTGAGGATTGTTTTGTCTATTTAAATTCTTTTTTGTTTCTATATTGTTGTTTCCAGCTCTGAGAAGAATGATGTTGATACTTTGATGGGTGTTGCATTGAATCTGTAGATTCCTGGGTAGGGTGGGCATCTTGACATTATTGATTCTTCTAATTCATGAGCACGGAATATTTTTCAATTTATTTGTGTCATCCTTGATTTCTTTGAGCAGTGTTTTGTAATTCTCATTATAAAGTGCTTTCACTTCTCTGGTTAGGTGGATGCCAAGGTATTTCTTTTTTTGTGTGACTACTGTGAATGGGACTGTGCTTTTTATTTTGCACTCTATCTACTTGTTGCTGATGTATAGAAATGCAACTCACAGCGGGCTCGGTGGCTCAGCCTGTAATCCCGTGCCTTTGGGAGGCTGAGGTGAGTGGATTGCCTGAGCCCGTGGGTTCGAGACCTGCCTGGGCAACTTGGCAAGACCTCATCTCTACAATAAATAAAAAACTAGCCGGGCGTGGTAGCGCGTGCCTGTAGTTCCAGTTACTTGGAAGGCTGAAGCGGAAGGATTGCCGGAGCCCAGCAGGTAGAGGCTGCAGTGGCCAGGAGCGGCCACTGCACTCCAGTCTGGGTGACAGAGTGAGACTCCAACTCAAAAAAAAAAAAAAAGAAATGCAACTCTCTTTTGCACATTGATTTTGTGCCTTGAGACATTACTGAAGTTGAGTATCAGCATAAAGAGGCTTTTGACAGATTCCCCAGGGTTTTCAAGATATAAGATCATATCATCCACAAAGAGGGAGAGCTTGACTTCCTCTTTTCCTATTTGAATACCCCTGATTTCCTTCTCTTGCCTGATTGCTTTGGCTAGGACTTCCAATACTATGTTGAACAGGAGGGGCAAGAGTGGGAATCCATGTCTAGTTTCTGTTTTCAGGGGGAATGCTTCCAATTTCTGCCCATTGAGCAAAATTTTGGCTGAGGTTTACCATAGATGGCTCTTACAGTTTTAAGGAATGGTCTTTCTATGTCTAGATGCTCAAGAGTTTTTATCAAGAGGGGATGCTGGATTTTGTCAAATGCTTTTTCTGTGTCTAATGACGTAATCATGTGGTTCTTGGTTCTACATCTGTTTATGTGCTTAATTACATTTATGGTCTTGCAAATGTTGAACCAGTCTCACATATCAGTAATGAAGTCCTCTTGGTCATGATGGATGATCTTTGAGATGTGTTGTTGGATATGATTTGCTAGAATCTTGTTTGGGATTTGTGAATCTGTGTTCATCAAGGAGATGGGTCTGTAATTTAATTGCCTGGAAACTTTTTCCATAAGATTGGTGTCAGTTCTTCCTTGTATGTCTTGGAGAACTCAGCTGGGAAGCCATTGGATCTGGGGCTTTTTTTGGTAAGTAGATTTCTTATGACTGAGTCAATTTCCTGGATTGTTATTGGTCAGTTTAGAGTTTCTATTTCTTCTTGTTCAACCTTGGGAGGTTGTGTGATGTCAAAAAGTGATTTATTTCCTTTAGGTTTTCTAGTTTGTTTTCATACAGATTTTTATAGTAATCTCTGATAATCTTTGGAATTTATTCAGGGTCAGTTGTGACTTTGTCTTTTCATTTCTAATTTGTTTATCTGGGCTTTCTATTTCTTTTCTTTTTTAAAATTAATCTGGCTAGTGGTCTGTCAATCTTATTTATCCATTCAAAGAACCAGCTTTTTGTTTTGTTATTTTTTTTCTATGATATTTTTTTCTTCTATGCCCTGCAGCTGTAACTTTATCTTGGTTATCTGGATTCTTCTGCTGAACTTAGGATTTTGGTTGTCTTGAATTTCTAGCTCCCTGAGATGTGACATCAGGCTGTATAAACTTTACCTTTCTGTTTTCTTGATGTATGTTTGCAATGCTGTGAATTTTCTTCCCTCATGGAATGTTTGTTCCAAGGTGCTCTCTGTTTCAAGGAGATATTAATCATGCATAGGTTTGGCTTCTTGATATAATTGTTCATCTCTTGGAGGTTTTTCTCCTTCCTCTTGAGTTTTTTTCCATATTTTTTTAACCGATTGGATTAATTCCATATTTTGGTCTTCAAGCTCAGAGATTCTTTCCTCTGCTGATTAATTCTTTTCCCTATGCTTATTAATTTGCTACTTATTTTGAAGGTGGAGTTTGTTATTTCCATTATATCATAATAGGCTTTTTTGGAGTTGATCGACTCCTTTACAATTTCATTGAGTTTCACTTTTTGTTTCTCTTGATTCTTGTTCATTTTTACCATCCAATTTTTTATTTCTGTAGCTGATATCTCCGGCAAGTCATTCTGGGAGGTTTCCATGGTTTATGCTCTGATGGCTGGTTTTGTTTGTTTGTTTGTTTGTTTGTTGTTTTGCGTGCTGTCTCTTTAGGACTCTGGAGGTTTCCTGTGTTTTTCCACTGATTTTTCCTCCTTTGTGAGAGATCTCTTTCTCTATAATCCATCACTTGGTGAGAGGAAGCATTCACTTCCGCTGTTTGTTCCACCCTGTAGTTGATATAGTAATTGCAGGCTCTCTTGCTCCCTCTGATAGACTAGTCAGACTGGTCTTCAGCCTAAGGGATGCTGCCAATTCTCTCTTGCCTGAAATATGGAAGGGTGTGGGCCACCTGGAATCCCACTTCTGCCATTGCTTTCTGGTCTCTGTGTGTAGAAAGAGTCCCCTCTTGGTTGCAAGGTGTGTCAGCTGTGTCCCTCCTCTCTGCCTTGCTCCATACAAGGGGCAACGGTCTGCTTCTCTACCACCTGCCAGCAGCAGGCATGCCAGCTACATTCACTCTGCATGTAGCTCTCTTTCTGCTTGGGGAGAGGCTACCAAGGCAACAGCAGCCAGTGGTCAGGTTCATTCCCCTTTTCACTTGGGCTCTGATTGTTCCTTGTGTCCTGACCAAAGCTCATCCCCCTTGGAACTGGTGGTTTGTGTGCAGGTGGGAGGTGGTGAACGATTTGTAATGTCTTAGGATTGCTCACCTCTCTCCTTCCCTACTCTGTAAGATCCTGGAAAGGAGGGGTTGGGACACCCAAAGTCCCATGCCTGCCATTGCTTTCTATTCTATGTGTATACAAAAAGTCACCTGCTGGGTGCAGGGTGTATTGGAAACTGGGTCCCTCCTCTCTGCCCTGATCAGCATGAGCAGCTCCGGTTGGCTTCTTCACTAGCTATGGGGGAGGGGGAAATATCATGTCAGCCAGATTTACTCTGCATGGGGTTTTCTTCTTACTTGGGAAGAGGCTACCAAGGCAGCAGTGGCCAGTGGGTGAGTCCTTTCCCGGTTTTGCTTGGGGTCTGGTTGTCCCCTGCTGTGTCCCAACCAAGTCTCCTCCTGCAAAACTGACAGCTCAAGTATGGCTGAGAGAGAGAGTGAACTGACTTGATCATCTTTGAATCATTCACCGCTATCCTTCCCTATGCAGAGCTTTTGACGTTGTCCGAGTCAGAAAGAAGGCAGGGGGTGGGGAGACTGGAGTCCCAGGTTTGCCATGGTCTCTGTGTGCTCAAAGAGACCTCCACTTGGTGCTGGATGTATCACCCATCAGTAAGAGTTCAGGGTGTCTCAGTCAATCGGCAACTGGGTAGGCACTTTCCATCTTGGTAGGCAAGGGTGGTGCCAGTCTGCTGCTCCACGATGGCAATCTTGGCACCCCTTGAGGAACTCTTAATAAGATTCTTTATTCAGGGACAAGATGTCAACCAAAGTAACAAGACTTCCTCTAGGCAAATTCATTTGGAAGTCTGCCAAATATAAACTGTAGTCCATCAATGATAAAAACAAATCTGCTCAGTGGGCTAAACTGCATTCTATTTTTCTAATAGTAATGAAAGGATTCAACACTGGTAAAAGCTTCTGTGTTTGTATTTTCTTTGTGGGCAGTGATCAATGACCTAGCCACATAGGACAATGGAAACCTGGCCTTTCAAGGGGATCTCATGGAATAACACCCTGTGAAAACTTGAAGAATGCATTAAAGTAGGACCTGTGGGTTTACATAAGAAGAGTCCTCACCAGGTTTACAAGGTGACTGGATTTGATGACCAAATATTCCCTATTTAATGGTCACTTAAGATGTCCACCTGGGTTCATAACATGAATGGGCTAAATTTAAACACATTCCTTTGCAACCTCTCAAGCACAAAATGCCCTCTATTTTTCAATAAGAGAGACAAAGACTTGAATGTCTATGGGACACAGTCCCTGATGGGAAAGCCCCAAACGTAGCTGACAAATGAAACATGCTGATAGCCATGACAGACTACCAATGGGTCCTAACAGAAAAAGACACTGACTCTGGAGTGGGATCTGCTTACCCCATGGGAGATACGGATGCTTAGAGTACTATAAAAAAATAGAGCAGGAGATAGTGCATGAATTGGATAGCCAACCATCATTACTTCAGTTGAAGAAATGCTCTCTACCATTTATAATCACTAACAATGGGCAAAGTCATATCCTTCTTAGGGTAATAGTCTGATAGAGAAGTGAAATAGACAATTATAACATAGGTTGCCTAAAATGGGGACATATAAGCACGAAGGGCTGGCTTACACACCTTCATAAGTGAGAGTGCACACTCAACGTGACTAGGACTAAAGCAGGGAGCCCTTCCCCCAAGTCTAATAAGATAAAAGCCTTCCCAGAATAATGAAAGAGCTCTTCTAGCATCATAAGATAAGAACTTTCTTAGATGATACATATTAGAAAGAAATGTGGCCCCAATCTGAAATGAAGTGTAACTCTGCTGTAAACTTGAGTTATGAAATACCCAATTAACCAGTATGTTACTAAAACGTAAGCCTTATGGGGGGACAAGGAAGCTAAAAAAGTATAAAAGGTAATGCCTCCCTGCCCCCGGGGCTCAGCCTTTGGATGGAAATCTGCTGAGCCGGTGCCAGCACAAATAAACGTGGTTTCCTGGCAAAGTAGCCTCGGTGTCTCATCTCACTGTAGAGATTCCTGCTATAGGACTAAAGTAATATCCTCATTTGATGTTCCTCCAATATTCTGGTTGATCTTTGGAAAAGGGCTGGGGAGGATGCTGCTATGACTATTCAATTCTTGACAAGGGAGGAGATCATGACTACACTTTTCTTTTTTTACTTTCCAATATCACCTCAACTTTTTTTTCCTTTCCCCTATTTGATGCAGTGGTCCTAGGACCAGGAGTATAACTACAAGTGCTAAACAATAGGAATGATTCCTAAGCAAGTAGCTGTAATTATGTTTTTAAACCTTACCTTATGCCAGAATTCCCAAGGGACTTATGGGGTGGGTTATTGTTGTTGTTTTTTTGTTGTTTGTTTTTTGTTTTGAGTTGGAGTCTCACTTTGTCGCCCAGACTGGAGTGCAGTGGCCGCTCCCGGCCACCGCAGCCTCGACCTGCTGGGCTCCAGCGATATGGGGTGGGTTATACAAAACTGGAGTTAAAAGTGAATGCAGCTATAGTCTCTAATAAAGATGGCTTCCTAGTTTTGCACCTAGGTAACCTTGCCCTGTCTGTGTATTTTGGCTGTAGGAAAGAGTCTTAAAGTATCCCTGAGTGTGCCTGAGCCAAGCAGGTCAAGGCTGCGGTGGCCATAGATTGTGCCACTATACTCTAGCCTGGGCTACAGAGTGAAACTTCAAATAAAAAAAAAGAAGTCCCTGAGAGAATATCCCAGAATCTGTCCCCACACAGTAAAGCACAGGAGAGCTTTGTGGTCATTAGTCATCTCAGTCTTCCTAGTTGACCAAATCTGTCTGGCTTTTTTCTGTTTTATTGGAAGTGAAATTACATTGCATCCAACAGGTAATCCAGGACAATCCCCATCTTAAGATGAGCTGATTAGTAACATTCATTACAATGGTGAAACTTCTTTCACCTTGTAAAATAGCACAATATAAACAGTAACACCTAGTGTAAAAGAAGACCTACTTATGGTTTTATGAGACAACAAAAATATTTTAAACAAAAAATTTAAACAATTATCAATATATCTACAAAACTATTACCACTGGTTGCTACTTTTGATTTTTTAAAAAATAATGAGGATGGATGGGGGAGGAGTTGTCCTTTAAAATTTCAATTGTTTTGTTAAGGTCTATTTTTTTTTTTTACAGTAAAACTTAGAGATTTTTTTTTTTTAAGCATGCACCTGTAGTTCCAGCTACTTGGAAGGCTGAAGTGGAAGGATCGCCAGAGTCCAGCAGGTAACTTCGAGATTTTTAAAGTTCATTAAGCTTAAAATAAAGCTGGGCATGGTAACTCAAGCCTGTAATCCCTGCTTTGGGAGGCTGAGGCGAGGGGATTGCCTGATCTCAGGGGTTTGAGACCAGCCTGAGTAACTTGGTGAGACATTGTCTCTACAATGAATAAAAAAATAAGCTGGGCATGGTAGCACATGCCAGTCATTCTAGCTACATGGAAGGCTGAAACAGAAAGATCACCTGAGCCCAGCAGGTTGAGGCTGCGGTGGCCATGAGCATTCCTCCATACTCCAGCCTGGGCAACAGAGTGAACTTCCAACTCAAAAAAATAAATGAATAAGCAAAATAAAGTGCTATGTTTTATAAATGCCACCAAATCTTAAGATATTTTAATCATATCCATGTAAGAGCCTAAAATTTATTTGAGGCTTAAAAGTTATTTAATAAATACGCAGAGGGAGATGAGATTGACTTATCCTGCTTTTCAATACTTGCAATGCAGGGTACCAGAAACAGCCTTTCATGCCAGACTCACCAACATCATATCCTGTATCAGGCATCCCAAAGGAACCAGAAAATGCTGTCAATGGTTGTTTACCCAATATTTTACTTGGTATCCTCTATTGTATGTTTAACATAAGGGTTTCAAGAGGAATTTTATATAAACAAGATTTGGGCTCCTCAGCTGAAGTGAGAAATGATCTATGACTGTTGAACTTGATCATAATTAAGGGATTTAATAAATGGGGAAACCAACAATGGCCCTTGATCTGCCCTCTGCCACCTCCATCACCTCCAGCTGTACCCCACCTCTCCCTTTAGTCTTTTCCTCAAATTCCTCCATTCATTACCCTGTGAGATTTATCCATCTACTAAACCCTTCACCCAACCCTTTTGGACATCTGTATTGCACCCCTACTTCAGTTCTGTAACCTCTTTAATGTCCGTCTGTCTGTGACTCCATTCCAGAAATGTCAGTATGACCCTTCTGAAGTTCTATCACCTCTTTAAACACATCATCTGTATCTTCTTCTCTTGCCCTATGTCTATGCCCAACTCTAATATCTTTACCCACTTTCCATATTTTCTGTGCCCAACACCATCTGATGTTACAGCCTTAAATATCAGGCATCCGCAATTCTTCCATGAACACAACCCACATTCAATAAACCCATAAACCCCTCACATTCAATCCTAAGCCCTCACCTCTTTCTCCTGGACCCTTCAGGTTGCTCATGTTTATTCTCTTCCTCAGCTTCCTTGTTGTCCTGTGCCCATTTCTCTCCTCCTCCTGCCCATTATTCCCCACCCCCACATCCATCTCTTATTCCTACACTCTATGTCTGCCATGGGTCATGCAATTTATCTCCAAGATGTGCTACCATACACATAGTCCCCGACCTCTTCCATGCCATGTTTTTAACTTTTACAAAACACTGATTATAACTCTCTTTTGTCCCTTAATTGCCTATCGTCTTTGTTCCCTTCATTTGGATGAGAACCTTTTCCTCAGTTTCGCCAAAACCCAATGTACCCTGGGTCCTCGACATCCCTGAATGCTTTGACCCCTTTGTGACATTCAACACCCTTTTGCTTTTTATCTTTCTTCTTTCTTTTTTCCCCTGCAAGCTCTATTCCCACAACCCCCAGGCTCTCCACACAACTGTTTTATCCCTGTGCCCTTTTATTCCAGTGTCCTCTTTCTTACACTCTTCTATTCCACATCCATGCACCATCTCTCTCACAAGCCCCAATTTTCCCACTTTGTGTCTTGAACTAAGATGGTCTGTTCATGGCAATTTTAAGGCTATGTATTTTAAATGTTGTCCTTGTGGTTTGTTGCAGAGTTGGAACGATTATAGGCAATGAAATGAGATTCTTTACTGGCATCTAGAGGTCTGGAAATACAACTATTCTTCTGTACATATAGAAGGTATCAAGGATACCCACACTTGAGAACTAAGTTGATTTTATGAAAGTGTGTGATATTGTGTGTTCCTGTGATTGCAAGTCTTTATGAGTGTTCATGAATGTTAGTGTGAATTTGAGTGTACTGACTGTGTGCATGAATGATTGTGAGTGTGCAACTGGAATTGTGAATAACACTATGTGTATAAGTATGTGAATAACACTGTGTATAAGTATGTGAATGTATATGTGTATGAGTGTGCATGCATATTCATTTTTTCATCTTTGTTTAAATGTGTAAATTAGTTTGCATGTATTTAGATGTGTGTGCAATGTGGGTAGTCCACCATTATGATTCTACCATGACTTGAAAATTAAGAGAGATAGGATAGTGAACTTGGATAAAATTGTGGATTTGTTTGTAGGATAAAACCAAAGAATCAATTTTAACTCATACTTTGTTTCTTTCTTTTTTTTTTAAGCCCTAGCATCAGAAAATTATTAGGTAAAAGGCATGCCTGACAATAAGGAAACTTGTACAAAAGTCCAAATGGTGCTTTGCAGGACCCACAGAGATTCAGATGCTATACAAAAGTGAGGAACTAGATGGTGCAGAGAAAGAAAACAAGCCTTAACCCAAATAGATCCCCCTTTTCAGGGTACAGAGTCAGCAAAAGTCGTTATAGAGTTCATCTGCTGAAATTCCTGTGACAATATTTTTGTGTCTGGTTTTTTTCCTCTGCATCCCCTAGACCTGGCACAGTACCTTATCCCAGGGATACAGGAGACATCAATATTTTGTGGGGCTGCTTTAAATTAATCTGTGCCATCTAGTTTCTTATCAAGTGGTTCTCAATGGGAGTCAAGGGGAGATTTTTGTCTCCTCATAGGGCACATAGACATTTTTAGTTGTCACACTGTGGAAGGGGATGCTACTAGCATCTAGTAGGTAGAAGCCAGATATGCAGCTAGACATCCTACAACACACAGCCCTGGCCCCTGCAAAATAGAATTATCCAGCCCAAAATGTCAACAGCGCCAAGATTAAGTGACCCTGTGCCTAGCACAACTGCAGACAGTAAAAAAAAAAACAAACACGAAGTTCAACTCTGAGCTCTGCTGTTCCAAAAAAAGATTAAAGGAGGCTGATATTATAGAAATAGTTTTGTCCAGACTCCTCTGGACAGATTCTGTATCAGAGGAAAACACAACTTATGCCAAAGGAATATGGGCAAAAATAAAATTTTAAAAAGCCACAGGGGCCAAATAAAAGAAGAAGAAAATGCTCTAGATCGAAATCCTCAGTGTGAAAAGTAAAAACAAACAAACAAACAAAAAAAGACACAGGAAAGAATATGGAATGTTTCCACCAAATGTGCAACAGGCTCAGTCAATGTCAATTATTATACATGTCAGAGGAGTTCCGGTAAGATGGTGACGGCATAGGTGGAATTGTGAGATTCTCCAAAACGTGAGTTCCCAAAAAGACTCTTACTTTTCTTCCCCTACCCCCCTGCCCACTGCCAGCTGCACCAGTCCGAGGCCCGGGGACACTTGGTCCCACGCAGGGCCGGATATTGTGGCCCCCGGCTCCTGCTGCTCCACTGTGTGTGACCCCACCTGTGCAGGAGTCTCGGGTCTCGGCTCCCTCCCTGACTGCATTGTCTCACCCAGCACCCAGCACCACGCCACTGGTCACCCAGGGAGGCTCTGGGTGCCCGCCCCTCAGAGATAACTGTTCAATTTCTAGCTGAAGTACCCTGTAAGGGGCCCAGGGCTGCTCTCACCACTCACCGCCTGCCCTTTGGAGCTTTGGAGCACTGGAGCTCTGGGCCCACCCTGGCTGAGGAATAAAAATAAACATTAACACCAAGGTCCCCCCAAAACCCACAAAGACGTGGACACTAAACAGCATGATGCTAAATAACTCCTGGGTCAATGATGAAATCAAAACAGAGATCAAAAGATACCTGGAAACAAATGAAAATGAAGAAACATCTTACCACAACTCTGGGACACCATGAAAGCTGTAGTAAGAGGGGAACTTATATCCCTACAAATGCACATGAAGAAAATGGAAGGATCACATATTAACAGCATAACAAGCCACCTAAGGAAACTGGAAAAGCAAGACCACAAAAACCCTAATTTCAGCAGGAGAATCCAGATCACCAAAATAAAAGCCCAAATCCAGGACATAGAAGACAAAAAGACAATACAAAAAAATCAATGAAACAAAAAGCTGGTTCTTCAAAAGGATAAACAAGATTGATGGTCTCCTAGCTAGACTGAACAAGAAAAAGAGAGAAAAAACCCAAATAAGCACAATCAGAAACAAAAAAGATGAAGTTACAACTGACCTGGAAGAAATACAAAAGATCATTAGAGACTACTATGTACACTTGTATGGAAACAAACTTGAAAACCTTAAGGAAATGGAGGACTTTCTCTCATCACACAACCTGCCTAGATTGAAACAAGAGGAAATTGAGACCCTAAATAGACCAATAACAATCAAGGAAATTGACTACGTGATAAGAAAACTACCTACAAAAAAAAGCCCTGGACCAGATGGCTTTCCAGCAGAATTCTACAAGACATTTAAAGAGGAGCTGATACCAATCCTACTGAAGCTATTTCAGGTGATTGAGAAAGATGGAACTCTCCCCAAATCACTTTATGAAGCTAACATCACATTGATACTAAAGCTAGGTAAAGACCCAACAAAGAAAGAGAACTACAAGCCAATATCTTTGATGAACATAAATGCTAAAATCCTCAACAAGATCCTAGCAAACCGGATTCAACAATACATCTCAAAAATCATCCATCATGACCAAGTAGGCTTCATACCTGGGATGCAAGTCTGGTTCAACATTCGTAAAACCATAAATGTAATTAAATACATCAACAGATGTCAAAACAAAAACCACATGATTATATCATGAAATGCAGAAAAAGCTTTTGGTAAAACCCAGCACCCCTTCTTGATAAAAACCCTCGAACATCTAGGCATACGGGCAACATACCTCAAAATAGTAAAAAGCCTTCTACAAGAAGCCCACAGCCAGCATACTCCTAAACAGACAAAAATTGGAACCATTTCCCCTGAAAACTGGAACAAGACAAGGATGCCCACTCTCACCCCTCCTGTTCAATATAGTACTGGAAGTCCTGGTTAGAGCAATCAGAGAAGAGAAGGCAATCAGGGGTATCCAAATAGGAAAAGAGGAAGTCAAATTATCTCTCTTTGCAGATGACATGATTGTGTACCTTGAAAACCCAAGAGAAGCTGTCAAAAATTATCCATCATGACCAAGTACACTGATAAAGGCCTTACACTGATAAAGGCCTTTGGCAAAGTCTCAGGATATAAAATAAATGCACAAAAGACAATCGCATTTCTTTACACCAAAAATAAACAAACAGAAACCCAAATAAAAAACACAATTCCATTCACAATAGCCACCAAAAAAATGAAATACTTTGGCATCTTCCTAACCAAAGATGTGAAAGACCTTTACAATGAAAACTATAAAACACTGCTCAAAGAAATCAAAGATGATCCAAACAAGTGGAAAAATATCCCATGCTCATGGATTGGAAGAATCAACATTGTGAAGATGTCCATCCTACCTAAGGCAATCTACAGATTTAATGTAATACCCATCAAATTACCAGCAACATTCTTCTCAGACCTAGAAAAAACAACACAGGAATTCATATGGAAACACAAATGACTAAGAATAGCCAGAACAATCCTCAGCAAAAGAAACAAACCAGGTGGTATCACATTACCAGACTTCAAACTTTACTATAAAGCCACAATCATCAAAACAGCTTGGTGTTGGTATAGGAACAGGTGTATAGACCAATGGAATAGAACTGAGATTCCAGAAGCAAAACCTCAATTTGTCAACCAACTCATCTTCAACAAAGCCTCCACCCCTACCACTGGAGAGAGGAGAACTTATTCAGTAAATGGTGCTGGAAAAACTGGCTGACCACATGCAGAAGATGGAAACAGGACCCCTATCTATCCCCATACACAAAAATTAACTATACATGTATCAGCGACCTAAATGTAAAACCTCAAACCATAAGAACCTTAGAAAATGAAGGACATACCCTCATGAAAATTAGAACTGGCATCCAATTCCTGAGAAAAACCCAAAACCCACAGACCATAAGAGATAAGATAGACAAGTGGAGCCAGGCTCGGTGGCTCAGCCTGTAATCCCAGCACTTTGGGAGGTTGAGGTGAGTGGATTGCCTGAGCCCGCGGGTTTGAGACCCACCTGGGCAGGTGAGACCTCATCTCTACAATAAATCAAAAAATTAGCCAGGCGTGGTAGCGCACGCCTGTAGTTCCAGCTACTGGGAGGCTGAGGCGGAAGGATCACCGGAGCCCAGCAGGTCGAAGGCTGCGGTGGTCGGGAGCGGCCACTGCACTCAGTCTGGCGACTGAGTGAGGCTCCAACTCAAAAAAAAAATATATATATATAGACAAGTTGGACCTCATTAAACTGACAAGCTTCTGCAAAGCCAAAGAAACCATCAAGAGAGCAGGGAGACAGCCTACAGACTGGGGAAAAGTGTTTGCCAATTCCAGGTTTGACAAAGGCTTAACATCTTGGATCTACAAGGAACTCAAACGTGCTGAAAAGAAAAAAACAAACAACCCCATTATAAAATGGGCAAAAATATAACAGACACTTCTCAAAGGAAGACATCCAAGCAGCCAACAGACACATGAAGAAATGTTCAACCTCACTAATTATTAAGGAGATGCAAATCAAACCACACTGAGATATCACCTAACTCCAGTCAGAATGGCAAATATCAATAACTCAAAAAATAACAGTTGCTGGAGAGGGTGTGGTGAAAAGGAACACTTCTACACTGTTAGTGGGAGTATAAACTAGTGCAACCTCTGTGGAAAGCAGTGTGGCGATTCCTAAAAGCTCTAAATATCAACCTCCCATATGATCCTGCAATCTCCCTACTGGGAATATACCCTGAACTCAAATCACTCTATAAAAAAGATACCTGCACACATATGTTTATTGCAGCATTGTTCACAATAGCAAGAACCTGGAAGCAACCATGCTGTCCATCAAAAGAGGACTGGATTAAAAAAATGTGGTACATATACACGATGGAATACTATGCAGCCATAAAAAAGAACAAAATCATGAATTTCGCAGCAACCTGGATGGAACTAGTCTATAATAGTGAGTGACCTCTCACAGAAACAACGATCTGAGTATCACATGTTCCCACTCATATAGTGGACCTTGATCATCCAACATAATACCATAAGAAAATGACTGACAGTGGTGGGAAACTCTGGGGGGAAGGGGAAGGGAGATGGTATTAATGGTAGTAAATATCTGGGGACGGGGAGACACCTCTTATCAACAAGGATCCCTGAACGAAGCATATTTGTATACCTAACCCTTAACTGTATCCCACAATATCATAATAAAAAATATTGATTATATACATGTCAAACAGTCTCTAAGACCCAAGGAATCCCATAGTGAGGTTTGGGCTTTGTTTTTTCATCTTCTTTTTAGCCGCAGTTTCTTCCAAGAGTCTGCTCACAGGAAGACAAAAACAGAGACAACCTCAGTAAAATGAAACAAACAGGAGAAGCTGAAATAATCTACATCTGAATGTTAAAAAACTCACCAGACACAAACCACACCAAACACTCATCCCATTTAATTTTCTGTTACATGCTCTGAGGAAGCCAAGAGCATCAGGCCCCAGGGCAGCAATGCTCAGAGATTCTAGCTCAGGCCCCTTCTGTGTGACAGATTCATGCACACGTATCCACACATACCACTGACCCAGGCAGAAGTACACAAGCATACACAGGTGGCTAGAGAACCATAGGGCAGGATGAGAGGAGGAAGCTGGTCAAGGATATGCCGTTGAACTGGAAACTGGGGACCCAGAGAATGCTTCTGTTGCAGGCTGAACAAGAGTCAAAATCAAAACAAAGGCAGAACACAGGATAAAGGTAGGATGCTCAGACAAGAGGATGGACAGATGAAGAGGGAAAGATGCAGGGGGATTTCAGGAAAGCAGTCTCAGAAGGGGGGGGTTTCCTTTATTGGGAACTTAGGTGAGTAGAGGTCCTGTGACTCCAGTGATATACTGAGGCTGGAGGAATAAGCCACAGCTTTCATTACCTCTGCCTCCTGTGCCCTCTCCCAAGGTAGAGGGAAACTATAAACATCCTCCCCATTGACACTCTTAGGGACTTTCCCAGTGCCCAGAAAGAATGACCTGTCTCCCACCCCCCTAACACACACACACAGGTCCAGCATAGGCCAAAATTAGGCCAAGCATAGAAAGCCTCAATGCCACAATAACTCTTCTTGGTGGAACCAAAGCCAGAGAAGCCCATCACAGCTGCCATCTCATCATCCTCCTCAAATGTCAAGTCCTCCTCGGCCCTCCTTTTCTTCTCCTTCTGTTTCTCTTTCTTGTACGCTTTGGCCTTTTCCTCCCTTCTCTGAGCTCCTTCATCCTTTCCTCGAAATCATAATCCTTCTGCTTCTCTTCCATCTTCTTGTTGACCTCAAAACGTTTCTTCACCTGATCCAGGGTGGATCATGCCCAGGTTTCGCTGATGTTTCTTTCCATTTATGTGATCCAGGAAGTTGATGGAGTCCTCCACCACACAGTCACAGACATTGCAGTAATATCCTCCCATCTCAGACTGTGGGGTGGTCTTGGTAATGACAATTGTCTTTCCAAGCTTAGATTCCAGGTCCACCTTGTAGTCCCTATGCCACAGAAGCTCTCGCTTGATTGACTGCACCGGTTTTCCATCCTTCATTTCTCTCTCTTCCATGAGCCTCTTCTTGGCAAGCTTCTCATATTCATCTTTGTCCCACTTTCGGTGAAAGTCCACGTTTTTTGTCCTGCTGCCATACGCCATCTTCCATACCTTGTTTCTTAACTACCAAGGCAACAATTACTCATCACTGAAAGTTTATTTAAAAATAGGCATAGAAAGCTTGGTAACCATTTGATTCTGTTGAATCAAGTAAGAAACATTGTTCTAGCTGAGAGTTCCAGGAGTGGTAGAATTGGCTTGTTAAGCAATCTGACCCTGGTGCTGTTATTTAGAAGGACTATTCCAGATTTTTCTCTTTTTTCTGGGTGTATTTTTCTGTATCTGCTTCCTGTGACCAACAAAGCTCAATGATGGTAAAGTATTTTTCAGTTTACATATTAATTGGCAATAAAGTGTGAAAATGTGAGAAAATTGACTTTGAATTGTGCAAATAAGTTGACTTATTTTCAATGTAAATTATTGACATAATTTTTTCCCCTGTTCTCTTTAAAAATTTTTCCCAGATATTTTGGCTCACTCTATTTCTGTATTAAAAGCTTAAATGATGGTGCCATTCAGTGAATTGAGGATTATAAAATAATAAGAGTTTGAGTAGAAAAACATTTCAGGGAAGCAAACAAAATGGGACACATATACATCACTGCCAGTCCCTCACATGTCAGACCTCAGTAATTCCTGCTTCCTCCAAGTGAGAACTTGTCTGCCTCTAGGAATAATAAATAAAGAACTTCTTGCAAATATTCCAATAGTCCCTTGAGAGATACTGGTTAAAAACTTGTGATTGTTTTTTGGCAACTGGGAAAAAAGTTTTCAGATGTTCTCAGGTCCTGAGCCTTCATGCCCATTGCTGCCACAGGTGAAATGATAATTGCAGTTACCAGGGGAGGTGAAGTCATGAAATCACAAACTCATATCTAAGGGTCTGGCTGCTCCCCTTCCATACATGTACTGGCTGTAGTGACCATAACATTGAGCTCACCATCCTGGCAAAGAGAAAAAGCTGGGTGAGTATTTTTATTTCAGTCTGAGAAGCAGAGTTTATAAGGGAAGTCCAAAATCAAAATTCTGGGTATGTCATGTTATCAGAAAAAAAGATTCCTCTAGGTTGAAACTGGTCCAGTGCCTAAGCCACACAGGAGGAGAATAAATTTCCTGGGGAATGGTTTGAGTTAGTAAGAGGAATAATGTTCCAAGATCTTATACCAATCAGTGATTACTCCCAATTTAATATAATAATCCTCTCTGTCAATGATTGTTGTTATTTGGTCAGAATGATAGTGAAATACAAAGTTAAAGGTGCTTAACAATGTTATTTTTAAATGGTACAAAGTTTCAATTATTAGGATAATGAATTCTGGGAATCTAATATATTGAACGATGACTGTATAAAAACAGGATACTGTTTACTTCAATATTTATCACAGCAGATTTTAAGTGTCCTTACCTACCCAACACACACACATACACTGGGTAACTATAGATGGTGAAAAATGTTTTTATTAATTTGACTGTGGTAATTAGCACACAATTTGCACATATATCAAATCATCACATTGTACATCTTGAATGTATAAAAATTTTATCTCCAATTAAATAATTTTAAATAAATGTTTAAAGTGAAATAGGGATTAATTAAATACATGCAGAAACACCTGAAAAGATATAAAAATGAATAAAATTAATCTGCTGTTCAATCCATGATTTAAAGAAATCATAGACTAAATTTTGGGGGTTACTAAAGATATGCCTCTACCCCTTCATACTTGTAATAAGGAGTATGGTGAATTTACAGGAATAATATGATCCTATGTTGAAAGTGTATGGGAATGGCAGTTGCTTGGATTAAAAGGTTTTTCACTAACATTGGATATAATATGCAATTAGTAAAGACAGCAGTTGTGTTTCTACTCAAAATATCCATTGTCAATAGCTTGTGATGAGGCTGTCTTTTCTCTTAAAATTTAGGAAAGAAATATTTAAGAAAATATTAACATAATTATTATGGCTTTCTGACAGGAGCTGTCAGGATTATCTCATGTTTTCACTTCTTCAAAAATATTCTCATTGATTGTAACAATCGTGTACAGGTGTAGGGATTTGATTCTGGGAAGCCTGTGCACATGCAAAAGGTGTGTGGGAAATCTCTGTTCCTTTCTTACAATTTGCTAGGAACCTAAAACTTCCCTTTAAAAATTCTACAAAAATACATGTTCTAAGAGCAATGCAAAATAAACTATTTTAATTTTTTTAAAATGCACAAGTCTTCACGTTATATAGCCCTTTTGCAATATGTCTTCACTTTAATATTATTCACAAATATTCCTTCATTGCTAATAGTTTTACTTAACTCAGGTATTAAATAGATAAGTATACAATTTAAATTAATAATAACTTTTTTCTACCTTACACCCTTTTCACATGGATTGTTTCTTGTGTCTTAAATTCAAATGCATGGTAAATGACTGTTCAATAATTCTGATGATAGTACTTGTGATCCTAGCAGAAAAGGACAGGAGTCCTTCTGTAACTCTCCTAATATGCATCCAGTATTGCATTCACTATGCATAATTTGACATGGACACATTTTTGCACTATTAGACTGCTGTCAGGGCATCAATATTTATGAAGATATCTAAAGGTAGTCTTATAATTGATATTAACATGAAATATAAATCTTTAAAAACAAATGAAATTTGTTGCAACAAAAAATTAAAATACAAGTCAAAGAAAATGACAATATAAAAACAAAGTTAAATAGAGATCTCAATTATTAAAATAAAAACAAACACAATTTTCTGGAGAGCCTGGTGTTACACCCTACTAGGGTAATCCCACTTTAACCCTAATCAGCTTGTGAGTTTACACAAATACTAAACCTCTCTGTGCCTGTGTTCTCCTCACTTTCATAATTAAAGTCATTGTGGTGCCTGCCTCATAGATTGTGAAGAATGAAGAGGCTGCATTGTGCACTGTTTTCATACCAGTGCTGTATACATTGTAAATGCCCTTTCAAAGGCATTTACAATCTAACTCCTGTTACACATCTAACTCCTGGAATCCTCTTACTAAAATGGAAACATTCAGGAAATATTGCCCAATGGAAACTACAGGTTACTGAAGGGTACTGGATTTGAGTTGACATGATACATGTAGCCCATGCCTCCTCTCCTCATGCAGGATTCTCTGGCTCAGAAGGCTGGGAACTGATAGCATGGCCAACAGGGATGTGGTGATGGGCATCATCTTCTTATCACCGACTGTAGTTGGATTTCTAGGGAATTCCTCTCTGCTTTACCATTATCTGCTCTTATACTTCACCACAAAGAAGATAAAGTTCACAGATTTTATTCTTAAGCATCTGATGGTAGCCAACATCTTAACCCTCCTCTGTAAAGGAGTTCCCAGTACTATGGCAGCTTTGGGGTTGAAAGATTTCTTCGGTGACATCGGATTTCTATCTTCAGAGTGGGCAGGGGAGTGTCCTTTGGCAGCACCTGCCTGTTGAGTATCTTCCAGGCCATCACCATCAGCCCCAGGAACTCCAGGTTGGCGGAGCTTAAAGTAAAAGCTCCCAGGTACATTGGCTTCTCCATTTACCTGAGCTGGATTCTGTACATGCTTGTAAATATTGTCTTTCTTATGCACATAACTGGAAAACGGAGCAACAAAACCATCACAAGTCATAAAGATTTGGGATACTGTTCTTCCGTCCGTCATGACAAAACTGCAGACACACTATATGCAGTGTTGCTGTCATTTCCTGACGTGCTCTGCCTGGGACTCATGATCTGTGTCCGTGGCTTCATGGTTTTGGTCTTGTACAGGCACAAGCAGCAGGTGCGACAAATTCATAGGAGCAATGTATCCTTAGGCTGCACCCCGGAGTCTAGAGCTACTAAAACCATCCTTCTCTTGATGAGTGCCTTTGGCTGTTTTTACGCACTTGCCTGCATTCTTCAAGTATGTAACGCTCTGTTGATCAATCCAAACTGGTTCCAGGTGAACATCACATCAGTAATCGGTGTGTGTTTTCCAACTGTCATCCCCTTTCTGCTCATGAGTCATGACTTCAATGTATCCAGACTCTGCTTTTCTTGGATGAGAAATAGGAAAATCCCTAATTTTTTGAGAAACATGTAAATTGTAAGTGCTGTACAATGTTCGGTTGTTTATTTAATCATTTACACAAAATTGTAAGTGAAATTATGAAACAGTCATAATAATATTATGAATGTGGTTATATATACACACATACATTTACATATTATAAACATGTTCATGTGTGTGTGTCATTTAAATGTGTGTACACATCAATCAGGTTATTTTGATTATCTATCAAAGAATGATACTAAAATTTTGCAAATATTTTGAATTTATTTTCAATTTAAAAATAATTTTAATACAACTTACAATAATAAACATCGCACAGCAGTTACAGTTTAATGATACATGTATGTATTACTGTTGATTACTTATATCAGTGGAGTTGTTGAATCATACATTTAATCCACCCTGCTCTAGAAGATAGTGCAAAAGTTTTCCAAAATATTTGTATAAATTTCAGCAATGCAGAATCTTTTATTTTGAGTAAAATATCACTTGACATATTTCCCTTTATAGTTAGAATTTTTTGTTGTGTTAAAAATGCTTACCTATATTAGAGATGTTCTTGTCTTTTTTTTCTAAAACATCACATTATACCTTTAAGATTTACATTGACAACCCATTCAGAATCCATTTCTATGAATGTTGGTAGTGATTTCAGTCTTTTGTTTAACCAAGTAATAAATTACAACTTATTCTGAAAATGTTGTATTTGGCTTTCCTTTGATTTGTTGTCACCTGCCGTCACCTCACCCAGGTTAACATCACATTTCCTCAGAGATACATTTTCTGTCTAAGTTTCTGGTTATAAAGGGAAGCCCAAACTCTACCTGTATGACAACAATTGTATACTCAATCCTGAAGTGTAACTGAATTGTACCCCACATATTTAAAAACAAAAATAAATCAGCTGTTAATCTTTTTTAAAAAAGGTTCTGGTTATTCTATTTCTTCTCACCTCTTTTCCATTTTTACATTGCCAAATGCAACCCACAATCAAGGGAAGTCTTGGTGTCAGAAATCTTCAGTAGGAGAGGATTCTGTGAAGATTGTGGACTAAAAACCACCAGGAATCTCTCTCCCTCTAAACAACAATTGCACTGGCAGAATCTGTCTGGTGTAACTATTTTGAAACTCTGGATTATACTGAGGTATTGCACCTTTCGGAGAAAAAAGAAATTCCATCATGCAATCATCAGTTTTTATACACTGAGTGAAAAACAAAAACACTCACGCAACATATTTTTCTTCTGCTATTACATCACATCAACAATGAGCAACCCATTTCTGTGACCAAATACGAGGGAGCTTTTCCACACACAGGAAATAATTGATTCTGCAGCAGACACCAGGTGGGGTCCTCCAATTCAATACAATTCTGACACTATCCATCTATAGATAGCCACAGATCCCACAGGCTGAGGGCTTAGTCCCACAAAGCTGCCTCTACCTTCAGACACCACTGGCAAGTCTGGACCTCCAGAACTTCTAATAGATTAGCTTGAAGATGGGGTTACCACAACCCCCTCTTTGGGTTCCAGTAATTTCTTAAAGTGGCTCACAGAACTCAGGGAAACATGTTTACCAGTTTTTTATAACAGCCAGGCATGGTGACTCATGCCTGTAATCCCAACACACTGGACGCTGAGGCAAGAGATTGCTTTAGCCTAGGCATTTGAATCTAGACTAGGCAACACAGCAAAACCTTGTCTCTACAAAAAATAAAAATAAAAAATTAGCCAAGCATCATGGCTCATGCCTGTAGTCCCAGCTATTAGATAAGCTGAAGCAGAAAGATTGCCTGAGCCCACAGTGTTAAGGCTGCAGTGAACTGTGATCTTGCCAATGCACTCCTGCCTGGGCAAGAGTGAAACCCTGACTAAAAAAATATATATTAAAAAGTATATAGATGAAGAGATAAGAGATGCATAGGATAAAGTATGGAGGAAGGGGCACAAAGTTTTGTGCCCTATCCAGGGGCACCATCCTCCAGGAACTTCCATGTGTCTGGCTATAAGGAAGCTCTCCAAACACTGTCCTTTTGAACTTTTATGGAAGATTTATGACATAGGCTATACTTGATTAAACCATTGACCATTGCTGATCAGCTTAACTTTCAACTCCTTGTCTCTTCTTGGAGCTTGGGAAGTAGAGCTGAAAGTCCCAAATTTCCAGTTTTGCATTGGTCTCTCAGATGACCAAGCCCATCCTGAAGCTACCCAGGGGCTACCTGAAAGAGAAAAATCTACTGAGGATGCACCTTCCCTCATTCCCCCTCATGTTAAATATGAACACATACAAGCGTGAAAAAAGCATCACTTTGTAGTTCTAAGCATTCTAGGAGTTGTATGCCAGAAAACTAGTGAAAAAAATCAAATACATATTTCACAATATCACAGTCTACTACCAGTCTGGAACTCGGATCCCTTACATCAAAAGAAAAGATAATTCAAAAGATACTGTCACATGGCTAGATTCCCATTCACTCACATTAATAATCAGTCAATTTCAGCATATTGTATTAATATCTCCCAGGGTAAGGCCACTCAGTTTTGCAGGTTTTCATTCCATGTCGGGTTCTAAAAGCAGAAGTGGTCTCAGCACGTCACTTCACTTTTTCAGGCATCTGGTATAATTGAACTAAAACACAGTCGTCTCTTGCTCTAAGCCTTTTTTGTGGTGCTGATGTAATCCTGGATACTCCTCAATGCATGGAACATGTATTCATATCTTTACCCTCAACCACTATTCTTTCTTCTCCACATTAGTATCCAAATTTTTCCACCTTTGGAAGAGATGTTAGAACTGACCATGGTTCTAGTATAGGTTGCAGGCAACATCACTAGTCTAGAAATTACTTCCTCTTCAGTTCATTTACATTCAGATAGGGTAAGGTTACCTGGGTGCAAAACTAGTAAGCTATTTTTGCCACCAGGCAATTTAGTTGTATTCACTATTAACTTGAATTTTTCCAGATAGGGTGAAGGCAAAACCCACTCCTATCAGGCCCTTTGGAATTCTCACATAAGGTTTAAATACATGGCTACAGTTTGTTGCTTAGAAACTATTCCGACTTCTAGCATTTGTACTTGCAGCCCTGGTCTGTGACTGCTGTGTCAGTAAGTTTAAAAAGCAAAAATAAAATTGAGGTGACGTGAGAAAGGACATATATTAAAAATCATAATATCAGGTACTATTCTCTTGGCAAGAATTGCAGTCATACCAGCAACCTCCCACACCCTCTCCCCCAGACCAACCAGAAAGAGAAAAATCTACTGAGGATGCACCCTCCCTCATTCCCCCTCTTGTTAAACGTGAACACATACAAGTGAAGCGTTGTAAGCCAGGCTTTGTTTCCATTTTAGGCAACCAGTGTTTTAATTTTTCATTCCACTTCCACATCAAATGATTACTCTGAGAAGGCTATCTCTCTGTCCACTGCTGGATATCAGGGACTATATAGTGTGTTCCTTTGTCTGAAAAAACAAAAACAAAAATGATGCTTGGTTATCCAAATAAAAGCAATATCTTCTGTTTGTTTTTTTACAGTACTCTGAGCATTTGTATTTTCCATGGGTTAAGCAACGCCTGCTGCAGAGTCAAAGTCTATTTCTGCCGGTACTTGTTTTGCAGCCTCCAGGGTGACCAGCCAGTTTCCCTTGCCAGCTATGCTCAGAGGCTTTCTACCAGGAAATCTACCCCCAAAGCCATCAGCAGTCTCTATCTGTCTTGCTGACCAACAGAACAGTTCTTACAGATATAAATAAACATGTCTATATTCAGCCCATCTCTGTACTCCTGTACTCCCCTCATATCCATTTATTTTATAGACCCAGGTGGCCACTTCAAGGGAACACATGGAGATAACTGTTTGTCAATTCCAATAACCTTCCAAGCCTGTAAAGGAGCTTTTCTGATGAGCATGAGCATTTCTACTTTAATGCACTCCTCAAATTTCCATAGGACTTTTTCCCATATAGGCATCCCTTTAATAGGCCAGGTTTTCATTGTCTTTCTGTCTATGTGACAGGGCCATTAGCCACTGCCCATGAGTCAGTAAAAACTCAAACACAGAAGCTTTTACCACTGTTAAGTTCTTCTATCACTGCTAGGGAAACAATCCAAATCAGCCCACTGAGCTGATTTGTTTTTATCTTCTTAGATCAGAGTGGCATCCTTTCAATTAGTATGTGGTGCATTCACCTTGGACCTGCCATCCAAACACTAAGCAGCTTTTTGTTTGTTTCCAGAGTTGTGCCTAGGCCACTGTAGTATTGGAAAAAAATATATAAAAAACTAAAATTTCAAGACCTTCTAAATGCATTATGCTATAAAGCAAGTTATGTCCTGGAGACTGAGTCATGTAGCACGTTTGCAATTCTACTTCCTGGATTATAGAATAACTGTCTTCTTCATTGTTCTTGTTGTATAAACGACTAGGAGAGACCAGACCTCCCTGCGTCCAATCACTGATCTCTGTGACAGATTAACTGCCTCATTTATTGTCTTGTACCTAACTCAGGTAACTCAGATCAAAATGTGTAAAAGACCCCATAACTGAGTTGTACCTAACTCAGATCAAAATGTGTAAAAGACCCCATGACATTCACATATTTGGTGTGAAATGTTAAATATATACCTTACCTGAAAGAAAAAGACCCCTTCAACTAATCAGATCATTGTAACTATGCAATAGAAAGATACTGAAATTCGATTAAGTGTCCCTAAACTTTGTTGACTTAAACAACTCTCAACTTCTACACTTTGGAACGATGAATTCCATTCTTTAGAATCTGTGTTCCCTGGATGACTGTTCTTCAATTTTGTGCTTGAATAAACTCTCTTGACACTAGATTCTGACCATTTTGATTACTTTAGGTTGACAGAATCTAACAATTCCTTACACGGTTCCAGAGTCAGTCCAAGGGAAAAAGAGACTCCCTGCTCATCAGTATCAGCTCCTTGCACTCCCCAAGTCACTTCCATTGTTTCTTTGACATCATCTGAAACAGCCTGGATATTTTAGGTGTAAATATCGTTTTGTGTCCTTTAGACATAGGGATAGTTTCATCTAATGACCTAGGGTAGTAAATGCCCCTAAAATGATGAAAATTCTGTAGTCCAAAGACTCAGTGGCCTTCAATGTGTGGCACTCACAGGATTTTGTCATAAGCCCCAGTAAATGGGTCATAGGCTCTATCAAATGAAGACTTTATCACCATTCCAGCTTCAACTCTACACTATGTGGGCTTGGGCAGTTTTACTCTTGCTGGTTCATATCTGGCATGTCCAATCAAAATTGTTGAAGGTTAGATTTACATGTCTTCTGTTTCACAAATGCTAGGTAGAAAGAAGGTCTCCCAGTGATATACAATGTCCACTCTTATAAAACATTTAGGTAAAGAAGCCACAACTAATTTACCTAAAGCCTGTTTAAACATTCCAACCCTCATAATTCTATCAACTCATTTTTATGTCTAATCTTGGGAATTTCCCTTATACACCCACAGACCATTATACCCTCTTTTGTGCAAAAGGCTGTGTGAGTTCCCAGCAAGGGGTCAGGCCATGAGATCCTGGCCTCTCTGTCAATTATTACCTTGATGAACCTGTCTACCAATTGCCTTTAGGCAATTTCAGGTGGTGTTCCTTATGATAATCTTTACTTTCTAGCTTTAAAAATTTTTTCCAAGTTGGGCTTGGTGGCTCAGCCTGTAATCCCGCGCCTTTGGGAGGCTGAGGTGAGTGGATTGCCTGAGCCTGAGGGTTTGAGACCCGCCTGGGCAACTTGGCGAGACCTCATCTCTACAATAAATCAAAAATTAGCCGGGCATGGTTGCGTGCGCCTATAGTTCCGGCTACTTGGGAGGCTGAGGCGGAAGGATCGCCGGAGCCCAGCAGGTCGAGGCTGTGGTGGCTGGGAGCGGTCACTGCACTCCAGTCTGGGCGACAGAGTGAGACTCCAACTCAAAAAAAAAAAAAAAAAAATTTCCAGGCAGAGCTCGGTGGCTCAGCCTGTAATCCCAGCACTTTGGGAGGCCGAGGTGAATGGATTGCCTGAGCTCACGGGTTAGAGACCCACACAGGTAACTTGGTGAGACCTCCTCTCTCTAATAAATGAAAAATTAGCTGGGTGCGGTAGCACACGCCTATAGTTCCGGCTGCTTGGAAGGCTGAGGCGGAAGGATTGCCAGAGCCCAGCAGGTCCAGGCTGCAGTAGCCGGGAGCATGCCAATGGATTTCAGTCTGGACAACAGAGTGAGACTCCAATTTAAAAAAAAAAATTTTTTTTCCAAACTGGGGGAAATATAGCAACCAGGTTTGAGGCCCTTGAATGTTAAGAGACCAACAGGAGCTCCCTTTGGTCTGCCCAATCTTTGTGTTTTTTTTGGTCATAGTCTCACTCTATCACCCAGGCTAGAGTGCACACCCAGCACGGCCTCGACCTGCTCAGCTCAGGTGATTCTTCCACCTCAGCCTTCCAAGTAGCTAGAACTACAGGTGTGGGCTGCCACACCTGGCTAATTTTTTGATATATTGTAGAGACGCTGTCTCACCAAGTTGCCCAGGCTGGTCTCAAACCCCTGGGCTTTGGCAATCCTCTCGCCTCTGCCTCCTAAAGTGCTGGAATTACAGACTTGAGCCACAATGCCCGGCCCTGCCCAATCTTTAATAATTGTATTAAGACCTTTGTTTTAAACTCATAAATTTCCATGTTATTAATTCAATTTCTTAATAACTATCTGAAGATCTTTCACCTTGCTAGGATGAGGCCCATGACAATCCTTTACCCTCCCCCTTGGGTTCATCCTTATCAATGTTTTCTTTTTTCACTTTATTCTTAATAACTTTAAAAAACTTCCACCTTCTTGAAATGAGTCCTTTGACTCTCTCTGTCTTTCCCATTCTCTTGTTAATTACCCTGTTTTTATTAGCATCTCTAAGACCTATGAGGGAAATCTGAGACAATTCATTTGATGAGGCTTCCATGGGTGGCTTCGGTAGCAATAAGGTTACATGGGCGCCCACGCAAAAGGGGGTCCCTTAATCACAGCATCTATCATGACCCAGGTAATGGCACATTCAGTGAGTGAAGATTCCAGTCATCATCTCGCCAGTCCCACATGGCTTACATACAAAGTGTATCAGTTTCTTCGTCTGGGCAGTTTAACGTGAAATTTATGGAAAGAGTCAGACCGTCCCCATTTTCAGGATAAACAGATCTTACAGTGGCTTTTACTCAGTCCACCAACCTGGCTGTTCCTTCAGAAATAACTTCCTGTGGGTTCACATCACATGAGGACATCTATGATTGCCCACTCATGAGTTGTGAGTCCTGTACCCACCCAAAAATGCTTTTCCATTCTGTAGCATTTAAAATCAACTTTATTGCTTCTATTAGTTACTCTCACAATCCATTTCAGGAAAGATACCTCAGGACATTGATAAAACTAACCTCCAAAAAAAAAAAATACTTCTTCCCTTTGATTTCAATAGTTAACTTGTTTGCCTTCCTTCATGTTGACAGACTTCTTGATGACCACAGGTCTCAGAGGTACTTTCTCTTCCTGCATAGTTTTGCCCTTAAAGTGGCTAAAGTTCAAACTCTCTTAAATCTGAGCTTGTTGTAGCATCAGGGTTGAGCCCAGTCTTCCTAAAAACTGACAAGGATGCTAATGAAACAAGGCTCTGGGTGGGCCTGAAGACCACCCACTTGGATGGCAGCCCACACTCCTAACCCTGACTAGGTGAAGGACTCTGTTCAGGTATCATCAAGGCCACACACAAAGGTCAACTTAAGGAAAATCCGACTGAGCACGGTGTTACACACCTATAATTCCAGCACTTTGGGAGGCCGAGGCACGAGAATTGCTTGAGTCCAGGAAATCAAGACCAGTCTAGGAAACATAGTGAGACCTTGTCTAAACAAAAATACAAAAAAAAAAAAAAAATTAACAGGCATGGTGCCTGTAGTCCCAGCTACTTGGGAGGCTGAGGTAGAAGGATCGCCTGAACCCAAAATGTCAAGGCTACAGTCAGCCATGAATGTGCCACTGCACTCCAGCTTGGGTGACAGAGTGAGATCCTGATGAAGAAGAAGGAAGAAGAAAATGAAGGAAGGAGGAGGAGAAAGGAGAAGGAAGAGGAAGAGGAGGAGAAGAGGGAGAAGAAGAAGAGGAAGAGGGAGAAGAGGAGGAAGAGGAAAAGGAGGAGGAGGAAGAGGGAGGAGAAGAATTAGAATCTAAACCACAAAATTTATAATTTAAATAATTTACTTGAGTAAAAGTGAGGGTAACTGCTGCTTAGGACACACTTCCAAGTTGCCTTAGAGAGTGCTCCATTGGCCTTTACCACAAGCAGGTTTGAAAAAAAGGGGGTGAAGTACAAGGAATGGGCTGATACAATGTTGTCTGACAAAAATTCTCATTGGCTCACAGAGATAACATTGGTGCGTGACTGGCTATACATTATTGAACTATAGTTTATGAGTTATGGTGTTTAGTGTATGGCATTCATGGCTACTTAATGTCTGTCTAGAACCCACATAGCAAGTGGCTTTAAGAAATAATTATTCAATCCTTAGCCAAAGAAACAAAGCAGGAGGTATCACACTTCCAGATTTCAAACTTTACTATAAGGCTACAGTAATCAAAACAGCCTGGTATTGGTACAAGAACAGGCACATGGACCAATGGAACAGGATAGAGATTCCAGAAGCAAAACCTCAATTCCTCAGCCAACTCATCTTTGACAAAGCCTCCAACAATAACCACTGGGGAGAGGAGAACCTATTCAGTAAACGGTGCTGGGAAAATTGGCTGACCACATGCAGAAGATTGAAACAGGACCCCTACCTATCACCATACACAAAAATTAACTCTAAATGGATCAAAGACCTAAATGTAAAATGTAGAACTATAAGAATGTTAGAAAACACAGGAGACACCCTTATGGAAATTGGAACTGGCAACCAATTCCTATTCAGAACCCTAAAAACCAATATCTTAAGAAATAAGATAGACAAATGGAACCTCATCAAACTAATGAGCTTCTGCATAGCAAAAGAAACCATCAAGACAGCAGGGAGATAGCCCACAGAATGTGAAAAAAACATTTGCCAACTGTATATCTGAAAAAGGACTAACATCTAGGATACACAAGGTACTCAAATGCACCGAAAGGAAACAAACAAACAGCCCCATTAAAAAGTGGGCAAAAGACATGAATAGACACTTCTCAAAAGAAGATATACAGGCAGCCAACAGTCACATGAAAAAGTGCTCAGCCTCACTCATCATCAGAGAAATGCAAATTAAAACCACATTGAAATACCACCTAACCCCAGTAAGAATGGCCATCATTAATAAAACAAACAACAACAGATGCTGGCGAGGATGTGGAGAAAAGGGAACACTTCTACACTGCTGGTGGGAATGCAAACTAGTCAGCCTAGCCTATCTAGAAAATTACGGCGATTTCTGAAAGAACTAGAAATTGACCTTCCATATGACCCAGCAATTCCCCTATTGGGAATATATCCGGAAGAACTCAAATCATTCTACAAAAAAAATACCTGCACATGTATGTTTGTTGCAGCTCTATTCACAATAGCAAAAACATGGAATCAACCATGTTGCCCATCAAAGCTGGACTGGATAAAAAAATGTGGTGCATATACACAATAAAATATTATGCAGCCATAAAGAAGGAAAAACATATGGAGTTCACAGCAACTTGATGAATTTGGAGTCGATCATACTCAGTGATCTATCACAGAAACAAAGAACAGAGTATCATATGTTCTCACTCATAAGTGGACCTTGAAAATTATAATACTATAAGAAAGGGATTGGCAGTAGTGAGAAACTGTCAGGAGAGGGGGGTGGGATTGGCAGTTGAGGGAAACTGCTAGGGGAGGGAGGGACACACCTCATCAACAAGGGTACCTGCATAATCAACGTTTGTATGCCTAATGTTGAACTGTACCCCACATCTTTATAATAGAAAGAAAAAAGACATAGTTATTTAACTCAAGGGAGTTAACATGGCTACTGTTTCATTCTAGTGCCTTTCTGGGCTTGATCATTTAAAGGGGCTGATAGTCTTCAAATAAAAGCTGTCTGCTTTTTTAATCTCCCACAGTATGTGGCCATAGAACTGCTGCTGATTGAGATGGTGTCTGGACACTCCCACAGAGGCAGCGTCTGAGTCCACCAGGACACAGTGCTTCATTCTCACCTAAGCATTTTTCAACATCAATTGTGCACATTTACCTCATGCCCCTTCTTCAAGGTTAATGTTAGTTTCTGTGAAAGAAAAAATATCTTGGCGTTCCAAACTCACTATGCCAAAGAAATAATTCATCTTGGAGACTGAGTCATGCAATACTGCCTTCCTTTTTTCCTAAACAGTTGTGATTTCACAACCCTGTGTAATAGCCTCACACATAAGTCAGGCTCCCACAGTGGCAGAAGGCTATCTACCTTCCCAGATGGCCTCTCATAAATTGCTCACAAAAAAATGCCTTGTGAGACCCTAAATATTTTAGAACACATATCTCTCTATAAATCAGTCCTAAAACTGAGTTATGTAAAATTCACACTGACAATGTCAATTGCAAGTTTATCTTCCCAGGTACAGAAGATAGACAAGATCAAAAGTCATCCCTCTACTCATGTTGAGATGAATGCATAATTGACTTTTTTCCCCTCTTTTCTTTTTTTATTTTTTCCTTTCTTTTTTTGTTTTTGAGTCAGAGTCTCACTCTGTCACCCAGGCTGAAGTGCAGTGGCATGCTCACAGCCACCACAGCCTCAACCTGCTGGGCTCAGGAGATCCTTCTACCTCAGCCTTTCAAGTAGCTGGAACTACAGGTGTCGTGCCACCATGCCCAGCTAATTTTTTTGATTTATTGTAGAGACAAGGTCTCACCAAGTTGCCCAGGCTGGTCTTGAACCCCTGACTCAGGCAATCCTCTCACCTTGGCCTCCCAAAGTGCTGGGATTACAGGCTGGAGCCACCTCACCTGGCACACTCTTTTCAAATAAGAGAAGCCACATATCTTTCTAAGGTAAACCCTAATAGGTTTATGCTTTTTTCAGTTGGTTGAATGTAGGACCTACATGAGCATGGAGGAAGTTGTTCTTATTCTGATACTAGTATCCTGTTGTAGGTAAACTTAACCAAATGTTGCTACAGGCAAATTAAATGAATTTGATCCTAGCTCCTCTATTATACTATAGAGTTGTTGATCAAATGGTGCACTTATGGAAAAATTTGCCAGAATCTTCTACAATAAAGCATCAGTGGTGAATATTGTGGGAAGACAATTCTCTGTGGCAGAGATGGCTCCTGTTCTGGTCTGAATTTTCATGGATATTTGTGTAAAAAAAAATCACTGGAAAATAGGAATAGTGTCTTACCCTCTGTAAAAGTAGACAAACCTGTTTCCTGCACAGGGGAATAAAGATGCGACATGTTGCCGGGGCAGCAAGACTTCATCTCTACAGTAAATCAAAAAATCAGCCAGGCGTGGTAGTGCATGCCTGTAATTCCGGCTACTTGGAAGGCTGAGGCGGAAGGATCGCCGGAGCCCAGCAGGTCAAGGCTGCGGTGGCCGGGAGCAGCCACTGCACTCCAGTCTGGGCGACAGAGTGAGACTCCTGTAAGGCCGGAGGCACCAGAGGGCAGGGCAGGCCTCAACAAGATGGCTCCAACCCAGACCAGGAGAACAATGGGTGAAAGTGAGCCAACAAAAAAAAAAGAGTGACCAGAACTAAGACTACAGCCACAAAACCAGCCAGTACCTGTTACAGCGACTCTAGCAACCCTGTTCAGCCAATCGCCAGCAGACGTGACAGCTATCCCAACCAGTGATTGCTCTCCCCAACCCCCTCACAGTTTTCTCAGTGTGCCCTTTATAAACCCATCGCCCATCTTGCTGGGCGCGACTTCTCCAGCCCACAGCCACATGGGCCGGTGAACTTCGCCTGGGACTGTGCTAATAAATTTTTCTTGGCTCCTTTGTTGCCGTTTCGTCTGGTCTGCTTTCATTTACCTTACATTTGGTGCTGAAACCCGGGAGGAAGGTGCGGGGCCCCAGCGGGCTCCCCCCTCCTCTCCCGATCCAGGACCTCTCTCGGGAACAGGACTTGGCCCCAGGACCTCAGACAACACGGTGAGTCCCTCGCTTTCCCTGACTTCTCCTCCTACCCTCCGGGGTGCCCAGTCCGAAATCGCAGCTGCTTCTGGGCACACCCCTCCGGCATGGTGCCTTTGGCTCCGGTGTAGCGGGGACGTCCCTATCTCCGGATCACCAACCCTGTAAACGGAAGTGGATCTTCCTTTCCATCCCTATTCTGAGTGGGTCTGGGACGCTGGACTCACTCGTTTAGGGACTCGGGAACGGAGGTTGCGGCTATGGGAAACCAGCCTTCTAAAACTGAGGCTCAGACGCCCTTGCGGTGTCTCATATCTAATCTGGCTACTCTGGGGTTGTCCGAGGATATCTGTAAACGGAAGCTAACCTTCCTTTCTTACCAGGCCTGGCCCCAATATCCTCTGGACAATCAGTCTCGCTGGCCCCCCGAGGGAACTTTCAATTTTGGCCTCCTCACCGATCTCAGTAATTATTGTCACCAGACTGGGAAATGGTCCAAGGTCCCCTATATCCAGGCCTTTTGGGCATTGCGCTCCCGCCCAGACCTCTGCTTCAGATGTTCCTCGGCCCAGGTCCTCCTGGCCAAATCCCCTGATAGGGACTATCCCCCTCTCCCTGTGTCGGAATCTTCCTTTGCAGATCCTCCGGAGGACCTTGGCCTTCCCCCTCCGGCTCCTACGCCTCCTTCTCCTCCTTCTCCTCCTCTCCCGTCCACCTCTTCCCAACTGTCTGCTCTTTCCCAACCCCCTCCTTATCTGACCTCCTGTGCCCAGACCTCCTCTACTCAGGCCCCTCGGGTGCCTGCTCCTGCCTCACCTCTCATCTCGCCCCTCCTATCCTATATCCGACTCTTCCTCCCAGCCCGCCATTGCTAATTCCTTTGTCGTCAGCTCCAGTCGTTCCAGATTCGGTCGGCTCCCCTCCCCCGTCCACTTCCGTCCCTGCTGCCATGGAGGGACTGCCTTCCTCCTCTGGTCCTGTTGAAGTCACACCTGACTCCTCTGTTTCTGGCTCTGCCCCAGCCACCCACAAGCTGTACCCTCCTCTTCCGTCATCACTGCCATCTTGCCCTCCTCCCACCTCATTCCCTACTCTCACCCCGCTGCCATCTTACAACCCTACGCTGCCCTCTAAATGGACCAGCCCTCCGGGTACCAGGTCCCAGGCCCAGTTACTGGCCCCTGTCCGGAGGTGGCAGGTGCTGAGGGACTGGTTCAGGTATATGTTCCCTTCTCCCTGGGGGACCCATCTCAGATTGAAAAGCGCCTAGGCTCCTACTCTGCCAACCCAACTGCCTACACCAAGGAGTTTTGATACCTCACTCGGGCATACGAGTTCACGTCGTATGACCTCCACATGATTTTAATCTCTACCCTCACTCCCGAGGAGCACAATCGCGTCACCTCAGCAGCTCGGGACTACGTGGATCAGGTACATAACTCTGATCATTCTTTGCCGGTCCTGGCCACGGTGGTGCCTGCTGAGGACCCACAATGTAACTATCAGGATGGTGCCACAGGTAGAACTAGAAGGGATCAGATGGTCCACTGCCTTATTCCGGGGATGGAAAAGGCAGCTCAAAAAGTCGTTAACTATGACAAAATGAGAGAAATCACACAGGAGTCTAATGAAAACCCAGCCTATTTCCTTAATCGTTTAACAGAGGCTCTTACCCTTCACACTCGTTTGGACCATTCCTCACTGCCAGGGTCCACAGTCTTAGCTACCCACTTTATCACCCAGTCCGCTCCGGACATCCGGCGCAAGCTTAAAAAGGCAGAGAAGGGCCCCCAGACTCCACTCCAAGACCTGGTGAATATGGCCTTTAAAGTTTATAACGCCCAAGAGAAGGAAGCCGAGGCCGTACGGGTCCAGAGGCTAAAACAGAAGGTGGCCCTTCAAACCCAAGCCCTGGTCGCTGCCCTGCGGCCAGCACAAAGGGGTCTCAGATCCCCCGTCTCAGGAAACAGTCCGAAACCTGAACACCTTCGGGAGCCTGCTTCAGGTGTGGCCAGGAAGGCCACTAGGCAAAGCAATTCGCCAACCCCAGGCCCCCGACTCGAACTTGCCTGATCTGCAAACAAAAGGGACATTGGAAGTTTGAGTGCCCCCTGGGGGAAAACCATCCCCCGGCGACAGAGTTTTGCGAGGGGCCCAGCTCCCCCAACGGGCCCCTCACCAGAGCTCCTGGGCCTCCTGGACGACTGAAGCCACCTGGACTCGAACACTCCAATCACCCTCGCCGAGCCCAGGGCCACATTATGGGTAGCAGGTAAGTCCATCTCCCTTTTGTTGGACATGGGGGCTACCTATTCTGTTTTACTCTCCTTCCATGGGTCTCCATCCTTCTCAGGTCTCGGTTGTGGGCGTCTTGGGGGTACCCTCCAAGCCGCTGGAAATGGGTCCGGTGTCCTGCCTTTTTGAAGGCCGTCCCTTCACCCATTCATTTTTAATTATCCCATCTTGCCCAGCCCCTTTGCTGGGATGAGACCTTCTGTATAAACTCGGGGCATCTATTTGCCTCACCTCACACCGAGTTCCCCCAAATCCACCCCTGGCCCTCTCCTGTGCTGTCTTCTCCCTGGAGTCTTCGTCCAATTTCCCCATTTCCCCCAAAAAAGTTAATCAAGTAGTCTGGGACACTTCCACTCCCGTGGTGGCCAATCACCACACCCCAGTCCTCATTCGCCTTAAGAATCCCTCTTGCTTCCCTTCCAGGCCTCAATTTCCTATCTCACATGCCCATCGCAAGGGCCTCCAGCCCATTGTTAACTGGCTGCTCACCCAGGGTCTTCTGGTTCCTACCAACTCCCCTTGTAATACTCCCATTCTCCCGGTAAAGGAGCCGTCTGGTGCTTATCGACTAGTGCAGGATCTGTGTATAATCAACTCTGCCATAGTACCACTGCATCCAGTGGTCCCTAACCCATATACTCTCCTATCTCAGATACCCCCCACTACCACTCATTTCACAATCCTGGACCTTAAAGATGCCTTCTTCATCATCCCCCTACATCCAGACTCCCAGCCACTCTTTGCCTTTACTTGGGAGGATCCAGACACCCACAGGGCCCAACAATTAACTTGGATGGTGCTGCCTCAGGGATTCCATGATAGTCCCCATCTTTTCGGCCAGGCGTTGACCGAGGACCTGTCATTTTATGACTCTGGGGATAGCACTCTCCTCCAATATGTAGATGACCTCCTCCTGTGCAGCTCCTCCAGAGAGGTCTCTCTCCGAGATACGGCCTCCCTCCTTAACTTCCTAGCACAGCGGGGATACAGGGTCTCCCCTTCCAAAGCTCAACTCTCTACCGCACAAGTCACCTACCTAGGGGTGGCCCTAACCCCCACCTCCAAGGCCCTCATGGTGGACCACACCACCTCCATCAGGGAACTCCTACCCCCCACCTCAGATGCTGAAATCTTGTCGTTTCTCAGGCTAGTGGGCTTCTTTAGGCATTGGGTCCCCAATTTCGCCATACTTGCCAAACCACTATATGCCGCAGCTAAGGAAACTCCCACCGGCCCCCTCACTTCTCCCTCAGCTGTAGCCCACACCTTCAAAACTTTGCGAGACACACTCCTAGCTTACCCCCGCTTATGCTTCCTGACTTCCACAAGCCTTTCCTCCTGTTCACTGAGGAAAGAACTGGGACAGCAACCAGAGTTCTGGCCCAACCAGTGGGACCCTCTCACCAACCAGTCACCTTCCTGTCCAAACAGCTGGATCCCACCGCCCAGGAATGGCAGCCTTGCCTCCGGGCGCTGGCAGCGGTGGCTTGCTTAACCAAGGAGACTCTAAAGCTTACCCTTCAACAGCCGGTTACGGTCTACTCCCCCACAGACTCCAGGACCTCTTGAGTTATAAGTCATTATCCCTATTAAGGCCTTCTAGAGTCCAGGAGTTCCACCTTTTGTTCACAGAACACCCTCAAGTGTCTCTTCGCTCATCACTGCTTCTAAATCCAGCTACTCTCCTTCCCTCTGCTAGCTCCTCAGTTTTGCCTGAACACTCCTGTGTGGAGCTAGTAGAGGCCCTCAGCCCCCTTCGCACGGGACTCTCTGACCAACCTCTGTCTAACCCTGATCTCACATTCTTCTTAGATGGAAGCTCAACTAGGGGCCGGACAGAGGCCGCAGGGCAGCCTATGCAGTGGTCTCTCCTCCCACCATGGTGGAAGCTGCCTCCCTACCCCGAGGGACTTCTTCCCAAAAGGCAGAGCTGGTGGCACTCACCCGAGCATTACGGCTGGCAAAGGGCCGCAGGGCCACTATATATCCCGATTCTAAGTATGCTTTCCTTATCGCCCATAGTCATGTGGCAATCTGGAAAGAAAGGGGGTTCTTAGCCACCCGGGGGAAATCTGGTGGTCAACGGTAAGGCCATTCAACATTTACTCCAGGCCTTACAAGAACCCAAGGAGGTAGCCATCGTCCACTGTCGAGGCCATCGATGGGCATAGACCCTGTCATTCAAGGAAATGCCCTGGCCAATGCCATGGCCCGCCAACTTACCTCAACCCAGGATGCCACCCCTGTCCTGTTTTTTTTCTCCCTCCCTAACTCCCAGGTACTCGGAGAGCGAACAACAGCGGCTCCTCAGCCAGGGTGCCGTGGCTGGGCAACAGGGGTAGATGTACCTCAGAGACAGGATAATCCTTCCCCAGACACAAGCAAAGGAAATAGTGGCCACAATCCACCAGTCTTTACACATTGGTCCCAAGGCCATGCACAGGTTTCTTTTCCCGATTTTCTCGCCGCAGGGTCTCCGAGAAACCATCAACTAGGTCCATAGGCTAGTCAAACCTGTGCATATGTTTCCTCTCAAGGAGCCCTCCGACGCCGGATGGCGGCCCACCAGCTGTGAGGGTGTCTCCCTGGACAGGACAGGCAGGTGGACTTCACTCATATGCCAACACACAAAAAGTACTGATACCTACTAGTAATGGTAGATACCTTTTCAGGTTGGATCGAGGCCTTTCCCACAAGCCAGGAGACAGCCTCAGTGGTGGCTGAGACCTTGGTGGAGCACATCATCCCCCGCTTTGGCCTCCCAACATCCATCCAGTCAGACAACGGCCCAGCATTCATTTCCAAAATTACTCAGCTGGTGGCCAAAGCCCTCAACATAGTCTGGAAACTTCACATCCCCTACCGCCCTCAGTCCTCGGGTAAGGTGGAGTGGGCAAACGGCCTCCTGAAGGACCAACTAACCAAACTTTCCCTGGAGGTAAAACTTTCCTGGCCCACTCTGCTCCCTGTTGCCCTCACTAGGGTGCATGCGGCTCCCCGGGAACCGGTCGGCCTTAGCCCATTTGAATTGATGTATGGTAGGCCTTTTCTCATTAACACCGGCCTTCCTACAACTCCTCCGCCACTAGCCTCCTACCTGCCCTACCTCTCACTCCTCAGGCACCTCCTACGAGAGCACGCCGACCAAACCCTACCCCAGGCCAACTCCACATCTGACCCACGGGCGGCTGTCATTCTACAGCCTGGTGACGAGGTTCTCCTTCGAGAGCTCCAACCCCGGTCCCTTCAACCTCGCTGGATGGGACCTTACACGGTAGTCCTTACAACTCCTACCGTGGCTAAACTGTTAGGGTACCCCTCGTGGTACCACATTTCTCGACTCAAGTGGGCCCCCCCAACAATGAAGTGTGGAAATCTAATGAGGTGGGACCCCTCCGGTTACGGTTTAGCCGTACTGATGTTAGTAAGCCTAGCCAATAACTTTACAATGACATGGGGAATGGCTGATTGGACGTGCAACCGATGCGTCTCTGCAGGAAAACCCAAACTCTACCAGCTGGTTACCCATATGTGCTATCATCAAAAATTTTCATGCAAACTAGGAAAACAAAAGTACTGGGCTGCAATAATGTTAAGAGATTTCCAAGTGGGTTGCCCAGGCGGCAGTGGCACAGTCTGCTGCTGGGAGCAAGACCCGCCACCAAATCCCCAAGGGAAGATACCCCCTTGCCCCACTGAATGTTCAACCTTCCATTCTTTTGTCCAGGCACCTTGCTACGAGCAAGCCTCAGGGGTCTGCCTCAGACCAACAAAACAACAGACCTGGATGGGACGGGGCATGGGACAACATGCTGGGTATTCTTGTCCCGGGCACCAGGGACAAGAGATCTGCTGGAACCTCAGGCCCCCTGTGGGTAAATCAGATGGGGGAGGGGTGCAGGATTATGCTGAACAGCAAAACCCCAAGCGGGTCATGGAAGAACTCATTCAACATTTCAATGAACTGGTATTGGTGCACCCCAACCTCCCCAAACCCCAAGGCCCTTATCAGACAAACCCAGAATTCCTTTCTGTCCTTAACAAAACCCATACCCTGCTTAACCTTACTAACCCCGGCCTAGCAAAGGACTGCTGGCTATGCCTCAAGTCCGGCCAGTCCTGGGTCTCCCCTGTCCCAGTCACAGGAGATTAGACTCTCCCTATGCCTCCAACCCAATGTCCACCTTCACTACCGCGTTCTGACATCCCTCTCCCACATGACTTGCCCATGACCCAGTGTATAACACGAAACGGCACCCTGGGGGTCGGATGGGCCCCCCTCCGCCTCTGCTCACAATCACTTGTGGTCCAATCAAATAAAACCCTCTGCCCCCCACTTAATGGGACTGCCTTTCTATGCAGCACTACCATCTACCCGGTCTTGCCCCCCAGCTGGTCGGGGTCCTGCATTCTTATCATCCTCCTCCCTGCCATTGTAATAGCACCCGATAACCAAAGCCTGCCTGTCCCCTTAGTCGGCTCCTCAACGTCACAAGTAAAGTGGGCAGTTGAGCTCATACCTCTGCTGGCGGGCTGGGTATTACCGCGGCCATGGGAACGGGGGCAGCATGGCTGGGATCCTCACTTCACTTTTACAAACAGCTCTCCTCCCAACTAATCGAGAACATACCACAGGTGGCAGACAGGGTCCTAGACTTACAAACACAACTACATTCCCTGGCTGACATGGTCCTCCAGAATCGACGGGGACTAGACCTGCTAACAGCAAAAGAGGGAGGGATTTGTCTATTTCTTAGGGAGGAATGCTGCTTCTATGCCAATAAATCAGGGATAGTCAAGGACAGAATTAAACCTCCAAAAATGGAGAGAAGACCTGACCGGGGGCCCATTCTCAGGGTGGTGGCAACCCCAGCTCCTAATGTGGCTTCTTCCTGTTCTGACTCCACTGATTGTTGTATTTATCCTCTTGTCAATGGCCCCATGTGTTTAGGTTTCTCCAACAGCGCCTGGCAGAGCTCTCTCGAATAACGGTCAACCAACTACTGTTACATTCATACTCGCCTCTTCCGTCCGAACCACCTCCGGCCCCAGACCAGCCTTAAGGCCCCCCCCACACCGCCCCTCCCCAGCAGGAAGTAACTAGAATGAGCCGGCGCCCCTATGACCAAAAGGCTGGAATGTAAGGCCGGAGGCACCAGAGGGCAGGGCAGGCCTCAACAAGATGGCTCCAACCCAGACCAGGAGAACAATGGGCGAAGGTGAGCCAGCAAAAAAAAAAAATGAGTGACCAGAACTAAGACTCCAGCCACAAAGCCAGCCAGTACCTGTTACAGCGACTCTAGCAACCCTGTTCAGCCAATCACCAGCAGATGTGACAGCTGTCCCAACCAGTGATTGCTCTCCCCAACTCCCTCACAGCTTTCTCAGTGTGCCCTTTATAAATCCGTCACCCATCTTGCTGGGCACGACTTCTCTGGCCCACAGCTACATGGGCTGGTGAACTTTGCCCGGGATTTCGCTAATAAATTTTTCTTGGCTCCTTTGTTGCCGTTTCGCCTGGTCTGGTTTCATTTACCTTACAACTCCAACTCAAAAAAAAAAAAAAAAAAAGATATGACATGTCTGTAAAACCTATATGGCTGTATAATCTATGATAATCTGTAAAAGCTTATTTAACATAAGTAACTCAATTCTGTTAAAAATCTTTCATTTTAAGTTGCTTGCAGTTGCCTGCTTGAACGAATCATCCCCTCCCCCACCCCTGTGTAACCACAACTGTTCTTGGTCCCTGAAGTGTAACTGATAGCTTCTTCTTTGAAATCCTCTATCCCCTACATCCTGCTAAGCAGAGCAGCTGGCCAACGGCCAAACTAAGCAAGCAGGTAGCTGCAAGTTGTTCCATCCTTGTCTCTGACTCCTCCCTGAAATGTAAACTGTAATTGTGAAAGCTATGGTTTTTGCCTATAAAAGCCCCCTGCTTGCTTTGCTCAGGGCTGAGAGATTTTTGGTGGTGTTAGCCCTCTCTTGGTCACCGGCCTTTAAAGGACTCAGAACCTGAGTCTCTGTGTATGTTGACAACATATTTCTCGCACTCCGGTCATAACAGATGATACTTCCCTCTTGGGCCAAGAGTTTGGTAGATTTGAGTTTTTCTACACTGAGGGTTTCTCAGATGAGATAGAAAGTTACGGCATGTGTGACGCTTATCAGTGCCTCACTGTAGCGTCCCCACTGAAATTGGAGGAGGGGATGGTAGGCAAGTAAAACTCATGCTGCCTCCTGTGCCATGAATAATAAAGACTTACTTTTAGAGCAGTTTTAGGTTCACAGTAACACTGAGCAGGAAGTAATGATGTTTACCATATCTCTCTTGCCCCTACATAGGCACAGCCTCTGCTACTATAAAAATCCCCAAAGTGATACATTTGTTACAATCAATGAATACACACTACAAATTAACACACAAAGTCCATAGTTTTCATTAGGGCTCACTCTCAGTGTTCACTCATTCTACTGGTTTTGACAAATGTGTAATGGCATGAATCCACCATTATATTATAGAGTATTTTCACAGGTGCTCCAACTATTCACCTTTTACTTCTCTCTAACACCTAGCAACAACTGATCTTTTCACTGTCTTCATGGTGTTGCTGTTTCCAGAATGTCCTGTAGTTGAAATCATACAGTATGAAGCCTTTTCAGATTGGGTTCTTTCACTTAGTAATATGCATTTAAGGCTATTCCATATCTTTTCATGGCTTGATATCTCATTTCTGTTAGTGCTGAATACTATTCCACTGCCTGGATGTGCCGGTTTATTTATCCATGTTCCTATTGAAAGATATCTTGGTTGATTTCAACTTTAGCCATTATAGAAAAATCTGCTGAAAAATATTTGTGTGCAAGTCTTTGTGTGCACTTAAGTTTTTCATTCGTTTGGGTAAATATCAATGTACATGACTGCTAGGTAGTGTAGTAGGAGGATGTTTAGTTTTATAGGAAACTGTCAAACTGTTTCCCAAAGTGGTTGCATAATTTTACATTCCCACACACAATAAATGAAAGTGTCTCTTACTCCATATAATCACCATAACTTGACAATATCAGTGTTTTGGATTTTGGACATTCCAATAGGTGTGTGGTGGCATCTCATTCTTAATTTAATTTGCAATTACCTGATAATATATGATATTGATACTATTTTCATTTGTTGATATGCAACCTGTATTTCTTTGGTGAAGCATCTGAAGTGTTTGCTCCATTGATGTATTTATTAATATTATTTCACCACTGCAGCTTTCTATTTAAGTCTTGAAGTGTTACCATCACTCCTTTTACTTGGGTTCTTCCTTCAACATGGTGTTGGCTATACTGTGTCTTTTGCCTCTCCACTGAACTTTAAAATCACTTTTTCAATATCCACAAAGTAATTTTCTTAAATTTTGATAGAAGTGCAGTGACTCCATAGAACAAGTTGAGAAGAACTCACATCTTAACAATATTGTCTTCATACCTTTGACTATTATGTCTTTCCACTTATTTAGTTCATTTATTTCTCATCAAATTTTTTTTAGTATTCCTCATACAGATCTTGTACATATCTTGATAGATTTATACCTAGATATTTCATTCTAGGGGGTGCTAAGGTATGGTGTTGTTTTTAATTTCAAATTCTGCTTGTTCATTGCTGGTTTACAGAAGACAATTGACTTTTGTATGTTAACTTTTTATCCTGCACCTTTGCCATAATCACTTATTAGTTCCAGTAGGTTTTTGTTGTTTTGTTTTTGCCAAATCTTTCATAGGCAATCATGTCATCTGTGAACAAAGACACTGCTTTCCTTCTTACAAATCCCTAAGCCCTTTATTTTCACTGTCTCACTCTCTAGGATATCCAATGCAATGTAGAAAATAAGTCCTGAGAAGGGACATCCTTGCCAATGAATTGGACAATTCAAAATAGGGAATTTTGCAGTATGTAACTTGTATCTCCATAAAACAAGCAACCCATTTAATAGATTCACCATTGAACTCAGGGGAAAAAAAAATCTGGTCTTGACCCTGCCCTATAAGACCTTAGGGATAGGGGCAACCCCTTTGGGTACCATCCCACTGTGGGAGCTTTTCTGTCCTCTCAGAAATCCTGCTTTCTCCACGCATACAAAGAAAACCCTTAGAGATACAAGATTCAATATCCATTGCAATAATGGAGGCAAGAAATTGTGAGGTGATGATTATGGCAATAATAATGGAACTGGAGATGATTTTAAGGCAAACTGAAAATATTGTTTTCCTAATAGACTTGTGAGCTATCAAAAGTTCACTAGCTACTCCTTACCAGATTTTACTCTGCTATATTACGTTGTCTCAGCTTTTTCATTAAACTAAAAATGTGAAAGGCCTTTATCCTTCATATCCATCACATTTATAGAGAACTTATTTTTTTGTAGTTGTTTACTGCGGGTGCATTTCATGTAACACAAGTTCTAGACAACCTTTAATTTGTGCATCTTCCACATTTTCAACATAGCACCACAGAAGAAAAATAAAAATTAAATAAAGTGGACTTAAAAATGTGAAAAAAAAATTATAAGAAAAAATACTTCTAAAAAAAAAAAAGGAACTTTATGAGTTGCAAAGAATCATGTACTACCAGATACTTTTACAACGAATTGAGATTTTACTGTCTTTTAAAAATTGCTTCTCAGGGCAACCCCCTTGGGTCCCCCCTCCCACTGTGGGAGTTTTTCTGTCCTCTCAATAAATCCAGGTTTTAAAAAGATTGCTTCTCTAGTAAAATTATTGAATCATATTTATCATCTGATAAACACACATATTATCATGAAGCTAGTTTGAAAATGTCTTTAGCAATTTATCTTAACAGTAATTCAGAAGCACTTTAAACAAGCATATTAAGAGGATCTTATATATGAAGCAAGAAAGGACACACAAGAAGTTATTAGCATGAGGAAAACTGGTGTTTCCCAAAGAATCAAGAAGTTTAATAGTAAAGATTCAGTGTTTCATTAGGCTTTTACTCCATTTTTTGACATTTGATTATGAATATATCCTAGGCCTCAATCCTCCCACATGCCCTGCTATTCTACATGGGGGCAGTGTGAGAAATCCAGATGCTTTCTTCTTTTAGCACCAGCAAGATCAAACCATTTGCAGAAATTGACCCAAAGCCCATCTCCTTATTACCATATAAATTCCAAGAAAAGTCTCCTTTCCTTGCTCTGAGGTTTTTCGCTTTGTTTTGGGGGTTTTTTTTCACTAGCTTGGGAAGCCTTTTCTGTTTTCTCAGAAAGTATTAAACAGTCTCATTCACTTTTGATATGTGATATCATCAGTCTTGACACCTAGACCAAATTTAGGATGGACTTGATCTTGGGTTTCTTGGGTTCCTAGAAGTGCAAAATAACTAAAAATATTTGAGGGAAGAGAGTGTCAATATGTGAGACTCCTAGTTTATTTACAAATAAAAAGAAAACCCTTTCACTTTTAATAGTGTATCCTCACAATTAAGGAGAAAAACAGAGTAGTGGTTTTTCCAAATTATTTCATAAGAGTTCCAATTAGAAACAATTTTGTTTATAACTTTATTCTTGAAATTTTACTTTTCAACATTTTTCACAGGCCTGATATATTTGTACTCTTGATCTCAAGTATGTTAAAACCAATACAAGCCATGGGTCTCATGTATTTAAAAAAGGCATCTGGAAATATATAAACATATAGTACCTATTCATGAATAGTAATGCAGGTGTTTGGAGGGCAGAGTATAAAATTGCAATGCTATAGTATTTAAACCACAGCCACATACTCATATTTGAGTATTTGTGAATAGGATGCGGAAATAATCATTCAAATGTTCATTATGAGGATATGTTCATAAAATTGTATGTTACTTCATCCCATCATGGAAAGAAATTGATATAAATGCCTTTCAATCCTGAGAAACTAAAGATGTATACAGTATATTTGTTATGAAGTACGATGAGGTGAGAAAAGCCTGAACTGACAAGGAAAAACATGATTCATTCAGAGTATTTAAAAAATAATTAAATTTTATTAAAGCATGAGCACTATATTACATTCTATATAAAGTGGTATACAAGTTAAACAGTAAACATGAATCCTACACATGCACAAAATATTTTGGTTCTTTTGATTAGGTTCTCCTCTCTGATAATTATATTCTTTAATTTCTAAGAGTAAGACTAATTTTCACTAATCTTTGATATAAAACACTAATTTTCCTTCAAAGAAGAGGATAATTTCTTCTCCATTATCTCAACCACATAAGTGGTCCCTAATAACCTATCACACTATTCTCATGAAAATCTCAGTCTCTCAGTGTTACAGCCTGCTCTGTTTCATGGTCAACAGGCAGAGCAATTGTTTCTGACAATCTAGGGGCCCTCTGTTGGGTCAATAAATTTGCCAAAGAGGAAACTGAATGCACTGAGTATGATGATTTACATAATAGTTTTACATATAGTCTCTGCCCATTCATGCGTTCTCATTAAAAATCACAATGTTTTATCTTAAAATTCAGTGTCCTTGTTCAAGTAATCATGGAGATAAATGGTCTCCACCTAATGAAGATATCTTACTGATACCTTTCCAGAGACCATCACAATAAAACATAAAAAGCAAGTCATGAAGTAATAAAATCAACAAGTTTCAAACTTCAGGAAAAAGGCATAAAAAGTAACGTAAGTTTTCAGGAAACTGCAAAAATAATATAATCATAGCTCCCTTACCCACACTTTTACTTTCTGTGGTTTCAGTTACCCATAGTCAACAGCAGTCCAAAAATACTGAATGGAAGATTCCAGAAATAATTCATAAGTTTAAAAAATTGCATGCTGCTCTGAGTAGTGTAATAAAATCTTGCACATTCCCATTCCATCCTGCTTGGGACATGAATCATCCCTTTGCCCAGAGTAACCATGCTATATACACTATTTGCTCATTAGTTACTATAACAACTAATTAATTAGTTATAATAGTGTCCATTTCAGTTATCAGCCAATAGTCATGTGTCACAGTGTTTGTGTTCATTATTTTATTTAATAATGGCCCCAAAGTGCAGAAGTAGTGATGCTGGCAATTTGGATATGCTAAAGAAAAGCTGTAAAGTGCTTCCTTTAAGTGAAAAGTTGAAAGTTCTCAACTTAATAAACAAAAAAATCATATGCTGTGGTTGCTAAGATCTATTATAAGAACAAATCTACCCATGAAATTGTGAGAAAAAAAGAAATGTGTGCTAGATTTGCTATCACACCTCAAATTGCAAAAGCTATGGCTGACTCAGTACTATCTGTAACTTCAGGCATCCACTGGGTGACTTGAAGCATATCTCTTATGTAGGGGAGGGATATATGGTATTTTACAAATAAAGAAATGGTACCTTTCCATACCAACTTTCTCCACCAATATTCAACATCTCATGGATTTCAAATAATTTTATCATTCAATTGTTGTCATGAATTTAACATGTGAAGTTGACTAACCTTCTAAGATTATAGACTTAGTTCTCCTTAGTATGAATTCTCTGAGGTGAGAAGTGAGTAAATGATTTACTCCCACTCATTACATTTCTAAGATCTCTCGCTAGTATAGATTCTTTGGTGAATCCTGAAATCAAACCATTGCCCAAAGGCCTTGTCTCCTCCTATAGATTTCTATGGCTTCACTCCAGTATGAATTCTCTCATGACCCCAAAGGTGTGAACATTTGATAAAAGCTTTACCGCAATAATTACATTTATGTGGTTTTTCTCCAGGATGTATATTCTGGTGTCTAGTAAGGCTTGAATACTGTTTAAAGGCTTTGCCACATTCTTTACAACTATAAGGTTTTTCTCCAGTATGAATTCTCTGATGTATTGTAAGGTTTGAATTTTGACTAAAGGCTTTGCCACATACATTACATTTATACGGTTTTTCTCCAGTGTGGATTCTCTGATGTCGAGCAAGGCGTGAACACCAGTTAAAGGATTTGTTACATTCATTACATTTGTAAGGTTTTTCTCTACCATTAACTTTCTGATGATCCCCCAGGCTAGAGCTTTGAATAAAAGCATTATCACATATATCAAATTCACAGTATTTCTTTTCAGTATGCATTTTCTGGTGTCTAGTAAGATGTGCAAATTGGGTATAGGCTTTATCACATTCATTACATTTATAAGGTTTCTCTCAGTATGGTTTCTCTTATGTTTAGTTAGGCTTGATCGTACAGTAAAAGCTTTTCCACACTCATTACATTTATGAGGTTTCTCACCGGTATGAATTCGCTGATGTTCCACAAGACTTGAACTTTGGATAAAACCCTTATCACATTCACTACATTTGTGTGGCTTTTCTCCAGTATGGATTATCTGTTGTTTCATGAGGCTAGAAATGTGAATAAAAGTCTTGTCACACACATTACATTTGTGTGGTTTCTCTCTAGGGTGTACATTCTGATGCTTGGTAAGGTGTGAGCACTGCTTAAAGGCTTTGCCACATTCTTTACATTTATAAGGTTTCTCTCCAGTATGAATCCTTCGGTGAATCCTGAGGGTAGACCACTGTCTAAAGACCTTGCCACATTCAATACATTTGTATGGTTTCTCTCCAGTATGAACTCTCTCATGATCCCAAAGATAGGAACGTTTGGTGAATCCCTTGCCACATTCATTACATTTATAAGGTTTCTCTCCAGTGTGAATTCTCTCATGACGCCAAAGGTCTGAACATTTGATAAAAGCCTTACCACATTCACTACACTGATAGGGTTTTTCTCTAGTGTGAATTCTCCAATGACTGGCAAGGTGGGAATTCTGATTAAAGACCTTGCCACATATATTACATTTATATGGTTTCTCACCAGTATGGATTCTCTGATGTCTTGTGAGGTTTGAGAACTTAAAGCTTTACCACACTCATTACATTTGTAAGGTCTCTGCTCAGAGTGAATTCTCTGATGACTAGTGAGGACTGAATATTGGTTAAAAGCCTTCCCACATGCATCACATTTGTATGGTTTTTCTCTAATGTGTGTTTTCTGGTGGTATGTAAGCAATGAAGTATTCTCAAAAATCTTGCCATATTTATGACAAATGTTAGTTTTGATGCTAGGAGAAAATCTTTGAAGTAGTAAAACTGAAGAATAATTTTTAATAGACTTCTCAACTTGATTACATTCATAAATTTTGTCTTCAATTCTAAATCTCTGTAGATGTGACTGAAAGTTAAATCCAATCCTATTTTCAAAATATTTAATATATTTATTTCCTATACAGACCATCTTACTTTTTACTTTTAATAAATTCCTTAAAAATGACTTCCCATGTTTGTAATATTGATATGTGGGTTTTTTTTACAAAAACACTTTGCTCTAAAGGTAAATTAATCCAGGATTTGCTCTCTTGCTGATCTTTTCTACCACTCAGATTTATGTTATCTTTCATAAGCACTCCTTTGGAATTGCTTTCTTCATATCTAAAATTACTCTCAAATTCATGCATATTTTCCCAGCCTTCCCTGAAGTCAAAATCATCAATGCAATGGCTTTTATGTCTTCCCAATACAACTGGTTTGGATAATTCTCCTTTATCAATGTCCTCTTTTGGTAAAAATTCCTTTATCACAAATCTAGCAGAAATATCTGAAAGATATAAAGAACCACAGGCTTCATATTAACTTGAGTTGCAAGACAAAAATTACACTAAAAGTAGTATTTATAATGAAAAGATAAAAAGGAGCTTCTAGGTTGGTGAAAAAGAATGTATCCACATGCCAATAGGATAGAAATCCTCAAATTCCATGGGTTCCTGTGCTCAGGACCCTTCTGGACCTCGCCCTATGTATCTTTTTGTCTTGCTGTTCATTTGTAGTCTTTAAAATATCCTTTATAATAAATTGGCAATCATAAGGTTTTTTTTAAGAGAAAAAAAGAAAATATAAAAGGTTCTCAATGTTTATAAATATTTAAAACTACAAAGTGAATAGAACTCTTTATTAAAGGATGATTGCATGTACTTCAAAGTATTTTAATAGAAGTCTACTTTCAAACACCATATAACCAAGTCACTTACACAAGCCCCAAAAGCTGACCATATCAAAACACACCACTGGCAGTGGGCAATCAGGTGTTTTATATTTGAATAAAAAAATTATACAAATGTATATGTACTAAGTACTGCATGCAAATAAATGCAGCATCATATGAAACAGTGGTAAATAATCACTCAGAAGTCTACCTAATAAATAAGATAAATAAGAATTCAAAAGAGCAAAATAAAAGCAGTAATTAAAAAATCAGAAGGATTTTTTTAAAAAATCATTGCATATCTATGCAGAATATGCATTTTGCCATAGTTGTAATTGGTGCATTGCAGTCATACTCTATAATACTGAAAAATACCATCTGTAAATAATAAATCAAATCAATAAATAAAACATTATCCTGAGATAAATTCTGAGAGAGGTAACCACAAATATGACAGGTGTAAAATTCTAATGATTTCTCCCTTAGGAACAAGAGAAGGAATTTGTGTTCTAGAAGGACCATACAATAAAAGAATCAAAAAATATGTTGAGAAAGCTCCCATATATTATTGGAAACCTAAATCACAGACATTCTCACTGACATTTGAAATCGCTATTTCAGGGAAATATATAGTACTATAACAACTAAGAATTGGGTAAAGGTAATGTCATTAAAATTGTGAAGTAGGGAACAACAAATGAACGTTCCTCCACAAAAACAGCCACCATAATGAGTCCCTATTACATCGTTAAACAGAAACATGGGATTGGAGTTGCCACAGAGAGTCCTCATCAGGGCAATGCCTGGTGAAGCTGTGGGAACAGGACAACCAGTAGGATCCCATAATTGTGGACTCACCAGCAGCATGCAACACCTGCCTGGGAAAACTTCAGGCACAGGACTCTAATGCATACAAATAGCCACATAGGGTGTATCTGAGAAAGCCACAGGGGCGGGGCTTGTGAAGCCTTGGGAGCCCAATCAATCCAGTGTGTCCAGGAGGTGGCACATAGAGTCAAAAGAGATTATTATCCAGCTTTAAGACTTAATGTCTACCCTCCTGTGTTTCAGACATTCTTGGTGCCTATTACTCCTTTCTTTTTGTGAACTTTTCCTTTTTTGGGTTGGGAGTATCTGTCCTATGCCTGTACTACCGTTGTATCTTGGCAGTAGAAAACCTGTTTTGATTTCACAAGCTCATATATAAGACTGTGTACTTTGGACTTTAGAGTAGGTACTAGAAAAACTTAAGACTTCATGTGGCCATAAGATTGAAATGAATGTATTTATATGTAAGAAGGACATGAGTTTGGCGGGGCCAGGGGAAAAATACTATGGTGTGAATGTTGGTCCACTCTAAAACTCATTAAAAATTAATCCTCAGTGTTTTAGTAATGAAAGCAGAGGCCTGTAAGAGGTCCCTTTAATGGATTAATAGTTGATCACTAAGAGGGGACTGATGGTTTTATAAGAAGAAGAAAAGACCTGAACTGGCACACTCAAGTCCCCTCACCATGTGATGCCCAATGCCTCCCTGAGATTCTGCAAACAGTCTCCACAGCAAGAAGGTTCTCACAAAATGAACCCCTTTGACCTTGGAATTTTCAGCTTCCAAAACTGTAAAAAGTAAATTTTGTTTCTTACAAATTACTCAGTTTCAATTATTCTGTTAGAAGCAGCAGAAAATAGACAAAGACAAACACCAAGAGTGAAATGTCAAGTATACCATGGATTTTCAGAAAAAAAATGATGTCGGTTTAGGTTCATCAATTGTAATACATGTATCACTCTGGTGGAGAATTTGATAACGATGTAAGCTGTGCATGTGTGGGGTCAGGGAATATGTGGTACATCTCAGTACCTTACTCTCATTTATAGTGTGAAACCAAACTGCTCAGATAAAAGCACAATACATGGAAACCAACTAATAACTATGGCCCAAAAACACACACACACAAAAATGACAAAAACTGTCCCTAAAGATACCCAGACATTGGACTTTATGAGATAAAGAATTTAAATTTCTATTTTAAATATGCTCAAAGAGCTTTTACAATAAACCAAGTGCAAAGACTTAAAGGAAACAATTAAAAACAATGTCCCCCAATGTAGAGAATATTAATAAACAAATTTGTTCAATTATATAAAGAGAAACCAAATAGAAATTCTGAAGTTGAAATGAAAAAACCCTAAAGTGGCTCAACAGCAGTATTGAGCAGGCAGAAGATTCAATCAACAAAACTGAAGATTGAGCAACTGAAATTACCTAATCTCAGAAGCACAAATAAAAGCAAATGAAGAGGTAAGGCATGGTAGCTCACATGCTGTAAATTTCAGCACTTTGGGAGGCTGAGGCAGGAGGACTGCATGAGCCCAGGAGTTTGAGACCAGCATGGGCAACATAGAAGGACATCATCTCTAAAAAAAAAAAAAAAAAATAGCCAACTGTGGTGGTGTGTACCTGTAGTCTCAGCTACACAGGAGACTGAAGAGAGAGAATTGCTTGAGCCCAGGAAGTTGACGCTGTGGTGGGACGTGATAGTGCCACTGCACTCCTGCCTGGACATCAGAGTAAGACTCTAACTTGGAAAAAAAAGCATAAAGAAAAACAAATAGAGCTTAAGAGACCTATGGGACACCATCAAGCATACCAACATACAGATAATGATAGTCCCAGAAGGTGAGTGTCTTAGTTCATTTGTATTGCTATAAAGAAATATTTGAGGCTGAGTAATTTATAAAGAAAAGGAGTTTATTTGTCTCACAGTTCTGCAGGCTGTACAAGAAGCATAGCACTAGCATCTGCTTCCGGTGATGGACTCAGGATATCTCCACACATGACAGAAGACAAGTGGAATGGTAATGTGCCAAGATCAACAAAGAAAGAGCAGAAGCAAGAAAGAGAAGGAGAAAGGTGCCAGGCTCCTTTTAACAATCAGTTCTCATGAAAACAGAGCAAAAACTCATTCATTACTATGAGGATGCATTTATGAGAAATCCACCCCTATGACCCAAACACCTCCCACTAGGCCCCACCTCCAACACTGTAAATCAAATTTCATACATGAGATTTGAAGGAGACAAATATCCAAGGTATATCAGTGAGTACAAAAAGAAATCAGAGAAAAGACAGTTTGAAGAAATAAGAAAAAAGTCCCCAAATTTAATGAAAGACACGACCCAAGGAGTTCAACAAATCTTAAGACAAAATCAAAGTCATGCAATCACCTTACAATGAAGTCATCAAAAGACAAAGAATATTTTGAAAGAGACAAGAGGTTATTCCTCAGATAAAAGGGATCCTCAATAAGATTAACAACTGATTTCACATCAGAAACGATGGGGGCCAGAAGACAGCAGAATGACATTTTCAAGGTGCTAAATAAAGTAACTTGTCTACCAAGAATTCTATGTTCATCCAAACTATCCTTCAAAAATAATGGAGAAATTAAGACACTTCCAAAAAAAAACAAAAACTGAGACTCCATTGCTAGCAGATCTGTCTCACAAAAAAACATAAAGGAATCCTTTAGGCTAAAATGAAAACCACACAGTAACTTGAATCTATGCAAAAAAAATAAGAAACACTGGTAAAGGTACTACATAGGCGGATATATGGTTAATATTAATGTAATTTTGGTTTGTAAATTTTCCCCCGTATGATTTAAAAGACAACATAAAACAGTCAGTATAAACAGTGGCTCAGTCTGTAATCCCGTGCCTTTGGGAGGTTGAGGTGAGTGGATTGCCTCAGCCCACGGGTTCGAGACCCGCCTGGGCAACTTGGTGAGACCTCATCTCTACAATAAATCAAAAAATTAGCCAGGTGTGGTAGCGCGAGCCTGTAGTTCCAGCTACTTGGAAGGCTGAGGTGGAAGGATCACCAGAGCCCAGCAGGTCGAGGCTGCGGTGGCCGAGAGCGGCCACTGCACTCCAGTCTGGGCGACAGAGTGAGACTCCAACTCAAAAAAAAAAAAAAATCTATGTTGATTGATACACAATGAACACAGATGTAATTTGTCGCAACAACACAGGAGAGAAGAATGAAGTTATACAAGAGCAAAGGTGTTTTTATACTACTAAAACTAACTTTGTATTAATTTGAGCTAGACTGCTATCAAGTAAGATTTTATTTGTAATCACCACAGCAACTACTAGTAAAAAAATGCTTAAATGTATAGCAAAGGAAACAAGAAGAGAATCAAAATGGTACACTACAAATACCTATCTAGCATAAAAGAGGGTTGTAATGGTAGAATTAAAGGAAACAGATATAAGACCTATTGAGAAAAATAACTAAGTGACAGAAGTCCTTCTTTATCAATAAACAGAATATAAATATGCAAAATAAGGTCAGATGTTTATTTTATATAATATACAGAAAAAATACTCAAAAATCTAAATTTTAAAAAAGTTAAGTATCAGGCCAGGTACAGTGGCTCAAGCCTGTAATCCCAGCACTTTGGGAGGCCAAGGCGAGAGGACTGTCTGAGCTCAGGGGTTCGAGACCAGCCTGGACAACTTGGCGAGACCTTGTCTCTGCAATAAATAAAAAATTAGCCAGGCTAGGTAGCTCACGCCTATAGTTCCAGCTACTTGGAAGGTTGAAGCCAAAGGATTGCCTGAGTCTGGCAGATCAGAGCTGTGGTGGCCATGAGCATGCTACTGCACTCCAGCCTGGGCAACAGAGTGAGACTTCAACTAAAAAAAAAAAACACAAAATAGTTATGTTAGATTAAATATCATCAAGACAGTTGACTAGAGGTCAACAGCCCCTGTATTTTCACATCACTGAAGCCCCACTGACATCTCCTACAGCCACCCAGAAGGCTGCAAGTACCAGTATAGCTGGATCCCCAGAAATCTAGCTCACTTGTGTCCTATACCCCAGGAAACAGACTATTCAGCACACCAGAGAGGGCACCCTCAGGACAAAAGGAACCAAAGCACATATTCCCCAGAGCTTCAGAGCTGCCTGCTATCAACAGTAGTGCCAATGATAGCAATACCATGCCCTCCAGCTGCAGGGCCACCATGTACCTGTGTGTATCTTCATGGGGCCTACAGAGTGGCCAACCTTACTCGTTGCTGCCATCACCTGCACAACCCATAAAAATAGCTGGAAAAGAGTCTGTCTCCCACACACATCACCCAAAAGAATGAGGATCCCCTTACTACACCCAATGCTTCTAGCTCCCATCATCTGGGAGTCTGAGAAGAAGAGACCCACCATACCCACTGCCACCATCCAGGGACTTGGAGATCTGCCTGCTCTGTCAGTTGCTACTGGCACCTGCATGTACCTTCTAGGAGTGTGAAAATAGGCCTGCCCTGCCCACTACTGCTGGTGCTTGTACCCAACATCTTGTGGCCTACAGATAAGCACACCTAGCTTGCCACCTCTACAAGGCCACCTAGGAGCCCAACACCAAACCACCTAGCCTGACCATGCCACTGTTAGCCTCTAAGCACACCATCTGAGGACTGGCTTGCCCAGGCCCCCCACTGCCACCACCAGCATGTACCTATGCCACCCTAGGCCCAAGAACATGCATTCCCAGCCCATCGCCACCACCACAAATGCCTGGTGGTGTTTGAGGACTAGGTTGGAAAGCCCCCCTGTCCTCAGCAAAGCTTTGCCACAGCCACCACTAACAATAGCATCATAAGCCACTCATAGATACAGCTGACATTGATTACAGACAAAAAAAAAATCATAAGAGATTGTTCCATTGTACATATCAACTTATGAATAAGAAATTCAATAAATAAATAAATATTATTAAAAAGAACCAAACAGAAATCATGAAACTGAAGAATTCAATAAATGAAGTAACAAAAAAATCAAGAGTTTCAACAATCAGAATCAAAGCAAAAGCACCTTACACAACCAATGCTATAGATATAGCTACACAAAAATGTCTTTTCCTATGAAAGTCAACTCATAAAACTGGAAGAAGCAACTGCTAAAACAGATGCACAGATAACAAAGTAAAGGCACAAAAAATGAAAAAAACAAAATGAAACAAAGAAATATGGCCCTCCAAGGAAAATAACTCTCCTGCAACATAGCCCAAACAAAAGGAAATCTATGAAATGCCTGAAAAATATTTCAAAATAATGATCTTAAAGAAACTCAGAATGATGCAAGAAAACATTGATAAGCAATATAAAGAAAGGAGAAAAACAACTTATGAGTAAGAAATTCAACAAAGAAATAAATATTATTAAAAAGAACCAAAGATCATGAAACTGAAGAATTCGATAAATGAAGTATCAAAAAAATCAAGAGTCTCAACAATAGACTAGACCATGCAAAAGTAAGGATTTCTGAAACTTTGGACAAAATAACCCAGTAAGATAAATAATAATAATGATAATCATCATCATCATCATCATCATAAAGCCAGGCTTGGTGGCTCAGCCTGTAATCCCGCGACTTTGGGAGGCTGAAGTGAGTAGATTGCCTGAGCTCGTGGGTTCGAGACCCGCCTGGGTAACTTCGTGAGACCTCATCTCTACAATAAATCAAAAAACTAGATGGGCGTGGTAGCGTGCACCTGTAGTTCCAGCTACTTGGAAGGCTAAGGTGGAAGGATCACCGGAGCCCAGCAGGTCGAGGGTGCGGTGGCCGGGAGTGGCCACTGCACTCCAGTCTGGGCGCTCGAGTGAGACTCCAACTCAAAAAAAAAAAAAATAATTAAAAATAATAATAATAATAATAATAATGAAAGAACAAAAAGGAAATAAAAAAGCCTGTGCAACATATAGGACAGACACAATAAAGTGAACAAATTTCAAATTTTGGGAGCCTCAGAAAGAAAAGAAATAAGTAAAAATGTCCAGGTTCAGTGGCTCATGCCATTAATTACAGATCTTTGGGAGGCAGAGGTGAGAGGACTATTTGTACCCATGGATTTGAGACCAGCCTGGGCAACATGGCAAGACACTGTCTCTACAATAAATCAAAAAGTTAGCCAGGCACAGCGCCACATGCCTATGTTTCCAGCTACTTATAAGGCAGAAGTGGAAAGATCACTTGAGCCCAGCAGGTCAAGGCTGCAGTGGCCATAAGCATTCTACTGCACTCCAGCCTGGGTGACAGGGTAAGACTAGGAAGGAAGGAAGGAAGGAAGGAAGGAAGGAAGGAAGGAAGGAAGGAAGGAAGGAAGGAAGGAAGGAAAAATATTAAACACTTATTTAATGGGCTGGGTATAGTTACTCATGTCTGCAAACCCAGCACTTTGGGAGGCCAAGGTAAGGGAGGATTGCTTGAGCCCAGGAGTTCAAGACCAGTCTAGACAACATAGCAAGACCTTATCTCTATAAAAAAATTAAAAAGCTAGTCAGGTGTGTGGTATGCATCTGTCGTCTCAGCAACTCAGGAGACTGAAGAGGGAGGACTGTTTGAGCTCTGGAGGTCAAGGCTGCAAGGCTGCAGGAAGTCACGAATGTGCCACTGCATTCCAGCCTGAGTGAGAGAGTAAGAACCCGACTCAAAAAAAAAAAAAAAAGAAATCAATGAAATGAAATTTTTGCTTTTTGAAAAGATAAACAAAACCAATAAACTGTTAGCTAGATTGGCCAGGAAAAAAAGAGAAAAGATGCAAATACATAAAATCAGAATGGTAAGAAAAGACATTACCACTGAGGCCACAGAAATACAATGGATGATTCAAGACTACTATGAACAAATGTACACTAACACACTGGAAAACCTAGAGGAAATGAAAAAATTTCTGAGCACTTATAAACTACCAATATTGAACCAAGAAGAAACAGTAAACCTGAACTGGCCAATAACAACTAACAAGACTGAGTCTGTCATAAAAAGCCTACCACCAAAGAAAAGCACAAAACTGGATGGCTTTACTGCTGAATTCTATCAAAATTTTAAAGAACACACACCAATTTTTCTCAAATTATTCCAAAAAATTGAAAAGAAGGAAATTCTTCCTAACTCTTTCAATGACACTAGCATTATCCTAAAACCCAAAACAGACAAGGACACGATAAAAAAATTAAACTACAAGTCAATATCCCTGATAAACACAGCTGCAAAAAATACAAGCAAACCAAATCCAAACACATTAAAAAGTTAATACACCATGACCAAATGGGATTTATCTCAAGGATGCGAGGATGACTCAATATATGCAAATCAACAAATGTGACACATGATATCAGCAGAATTAAGGACAAAAATCTTATGATCATCTCAATAGATGCTGGAAAATTTCTGATAAAATTCGACACTCCTTTGTGACAAAAACTCTCAACAAAGTAGGCATGTAAAGGTCATATCTCAATAAAGGCCATATATGATAAATTCATAGCTAGTATTATACTGATTGGGGAAGAGGTGAAAGGCTTTTATTTAAGATAAGGGTGCTCACTTTCACCACTCTTATTCAGTAAACTATTAGAAATCCTAGCAAGAGCAATTAGGCAAGAAAAAGAAATAAAAGGTATCCAAATAGGAAAAGAAAATACCAAACTGTTCCTCTTTGCACATGACATGCTCTATTTACATATTTTAAAAACCTAAAGATTCCACAGAATAATTCTTAGAACCGATAAAAAAATCTGGTAAACTTGCAGTATACAAAATCAACATACAAAAATCAGGAGAATTTCCATACACCAGTAACAAACTAGCTGAAAATTAAATCAAGAAAGCAATCTCACTTACAATAACTACCAAAAAAACACAAACTATTGGGCTGATGTATAAGTTCGTAGCATTTTTTGCTTGCCCGTGGAATGCAAATGTCGCACGATGGTTGACGGGTCACAGTTCATCGCATTTGCCAATTCTTGGATTGACTGATGGGGTTCAACGTGGATTAAAGCATTTAAATGGTCTTCATCAAAGCCCGATGGTCTTCCTGAACGTGGAGAACCACTCAGGTCAAAGTGGCTCTCTTTGAAACGACAAAACCATTTTCTTGCTGTGGTTTCCCCAATGGCATTCTCCCCGTACACAGCACAAATGTTTCGAGTTGCCTCCGCTGCCTTTACTCCTCTGTTAAACTCAAACAGAAGAATATGTCTGAAGTGTTCGTTTTTTTCCACTTGACATTCCATCTTCTTTAGCCCACAGATAGCACTAACTTTCTTCAAATCTGCAAAATGCAAGGTGTATTCACAAGCACAACATTGTCACTCCAAATAACAAATAAACAAATCCTAACACTGCAGTGTTGCCATGTCAAAAACAAACACTACAAACTTATACATCAACCTAACACTTATGAATAAATTTAACCAAGGTGAAAAATCTCTACAATGAAAAATGCAAAACACTGATAAAAGAAATTGAAGATAACACAAACAAATGGGAAGACATTCAATTCTCATGGATCATAAGAATTAATATTGTTAAGATGACCATACCACCCAAAGTAATCTAGAGATTCAATGTAATTCCTGTCAAAATAACAATGACATCCTTCATAGAAACAGGGAAAAAAAATCCTAAAATGCACATGGAACCACAAAAGACCCTGAGGACAGAGCAATACTTAACAAAAAGAACAAAGTTGGAGGTATCACATTGTCTGACCTCAAATTATATAAAACTATAGTAACCAAAACAGCATGGTATTTATATAAAAACAGACACGTAGACCAATGAAACAGAACAGAGAACCCAGAAGTAAATCCACACATTTAAAGTCAATTCATTTTTGACAAAGGTACCAAAAACATATACTGGAGAAAGAATAAACTCTTCAGTAAATAGTACTGGGAAAATTGGATATCCATATGCAGAAAAATAAAAGTAAACCAGTATGTCTCACCATATAAAACTATCAACTCAAAATGGATTAAAGCTTTACACATAACACCCAAAAGCATAAAACGACTAGAAGAAAGCATTCAGAAAATGCTTGAGGACACTGGTCTAGGCAAAGATTTCAGGGCTTAGACTTCAAAAGCACAGTCAACAACAACAAAATACACAAATGCGACTATATTAAACTAAAAAGATTCTGCAAAGGAAACAATTAACAGAGTGAAAAGACAATATATATAATGGAAGAAAGTATCTGCAAACTATTCATCTGGTAAGAAATGACTATCCAGAATAAGCAAAAAACACTAGCAACTCAATAGCAGAACAACAAACAATCTGATTAAGAAGTAGGGAAAGGAACTGAACAGACCATTTCTCAAAAGAAGACATAGAAATGGACAACAAATATATGAAAAAATACTCAACATCACTAATCATCAGAGAAATGCAAACCAAAACCACAATGAGATATTACCTCACTCCAGTTAGAATGGCTATCATCAAAAAGACAAAAAAGGCTGGGCACTGTGGCTCAAACCTGTAATCCCAGCACTTTGAGAGGCCAAGGAAGGAGGACTGCTTGAGTCCAGGAGTTCAAGAGTAGCCTAGGCAACATAATGAGACCTCATATCTACAAAAAAAAAAAAAATCAAAAAATTAGCCAAGCATGCTGGCAAACACCTGTAGTCCCAGCTACTCATGAGGCTGAAGCAGAATGACTGTCTGAGCTCAGAAGGGCGAGGCTGCAGTGAGCTGTGAGCATGCCACTGCACTCCAGCACTCCAGCCTGGGTGACAAGTGAGACCCCAACACCCCACACAAAAGAAATCCTGTCATTCACAGCAACATGGATGAGCCTGGAAGACATATCTTAAGTGAAACAAGTCAGGAACAACGCAATCATATGTGGAAGCTTAAAAAAAAATTGAACTCATGGAAGTAGAGAGAACTGTAGGTATTAGAGACTGTGATGGGGATGGGGCGGGGGAGAAGGAGGGAAATTGGTTAATGAATACAAAATTACAGCTAGATACGAGAAATGAGTTCTGGTGTTCTGCAGCACTGTAGGTTGAATATGGTTGGTTATAATTTATTGCATATTTTCAAAAAGCTAGAAGAGAGGCCTTTGAATGTTTGTAACACAAAGAAATAAAAATTGAGGTGATGGATATGCTAGTTACTCAGAGTTGATCATTACACATTGTATAAAGGTATAAAAATAGCACTCTGCATCCCTAAATATGTACAATTATTATGCTTCAACTAAAAATACAAGACAAGAACAATTAAAAATGAATTTTTTAAAAAGAGTTGAAACTATAAAACTCTAAAAAGAAAATATGGAGGTAAATTTTTATGACCTTAAATTTAGCAATGGATTCTTACATACGACATTTAAAGCATAAACAAAAAGGAAAAAAACAGATACATTGGACATCATCAAAACAAAAAAAAATTGTACATGAAAGAACATGGTCAAGAAAGTAAAACTAATGATAAAAAAACAAGTTCATTTATAATACGCAGAAATATGCAAAATGAAAGTAACAGTAGTTTAATCAACTATTATGATCAAGTTAAAAAATTTAGCCACTATTCAACTTCAAAATCTCCCTCAATAAGCTGCATCAAAATCATATTTGTTGAAGGACACTGAAAAGTGGCACACATGGGATGAACAGAGTGGCATTAACAATGGTTTGGTCAACAACATAACAGATACAAAGCTGTGAACTTGGGACAACATTCTCACTATGATAAATTCCTACATCTCTTACTATTGGCTTATCACAGCATCTTGGGGCATGCTGACTGCCTGGCTTCAAGGGACACTTACATATGCAGGAGGATGATATCATGACAAATTAGTCAAAATGTTCAAGGCTTTTCTGTTATCCAGTAAGCCTACTCCAAGGGACAGTCTACCAGAAGTTGTCCAGTACAAAAAAGATAACATTTAGACTCTAGGAATATGTGTTTCAAATGAGTTTCCGAGGCAGAATCATGCAAACTTAGGAGAAAGTGAAATCAGAAAGAACCAAGGATTTCTACATTGCGAGAATAAGTAGGAGGGAGAAAAAATACAAGATATGAGACTGAACTAAGGAGGTCAGATAATGTGGGGATATTTAGAAGAATCTGTGTCCCCTGACCACAAGCCCCAGGCTGAATGCCTGAAACACCAAGATATGACCCTCATGAAGGACTGGGGATCAAAGTGCAGATCTCTCTTATTACTGTCTTTTCAGTATTGCTGAGTAAAAATCTCAAAAAATCCACCCCATCCTGTTAAACATACTTCTGATGCATGGCGAAAGCAGAACTGAAAAAACAGCTAAGAGGCCTGAAAAGGCAGAAAGGGACTGAGACAGCCTCATGCACTTTTCTGGAGTCCCAGATGCCAATGTTTTCCCATTCCATTGAGAAGATCTCCCAAGAGCAGGAAATGGCATGTAATCCTGGAGAAGGCTGGGGCAAGCCCTGAGGAGGCCATGACTCTGATCTGCATGGACCCAAAACTGAGAACAGAGACCAAAAAGAAATAGGATGCCATATAAACAAGCCTCCCAGTGCCCCTCAGGATCAAGGAACTCAGAGGTCATGGAGGCAGATAAGAGTGTTGTCAGTCATAATACTTTGCTTTAGTCTTTGCATGAGCTGCAGCAGCACTGGAAGTTGGGGGGATGAATTTTAACGTGTCCGAAGAAGAGTAAGGGGAAGTGAAGAAAAATTTCCTTTGAGAGCTCCCCAAAAATAAGCTTTTATTTTCCCACAGACATTTCACATTTGGTCAGAGTTTCTCAAACACTATGTAATGAAGCAGCTTTCTCTCTGTCCTTCTGAAATCTTACCTGTGTTCACACTCTTGATACATTCCCACCCATCTGAGATTTTTGTTATTTTCACCTTGCTCTCCACAGTCCGGGGCTCTTTCCCTTGCTCCAAGATGGAGATAATATTCAGGTTAGAAAAAGAGATTCCTATTCATAAGAAGTAAAAAACATGATGTGCTGTGGCTTTTCCAGACTACAATCCTAGCCAAGAAAAGAAGGCATTACAGATGGGCCTAGAAAAACACTTCACAAATTCATCCACTAACTTTCCTTCTGAGTGCTTAAAAATATTTTAAATATAAACATATCTAGCTATCTTCCAAGGATTATTGAATCAAGTGTATAGAGATAAAACCAGATCCAGAGTCAGATATAATTTAAAGTTTTCCATAAGGTTTTGTGCTTAAGGTTCAACTTCTGGAACCAGCACTAATCTAGTGTGAAGTGGGCAGAATATCTGAAGAAAGAGGAAGGTTAAAGTCCAAATGTTGTATTGTGAAGCTTTTCATTCAGAGTCAACACAGCTTCAATCTCAGTCAAGCAATGCAGGGGCTCCCAAAAGACTCACTAGGGCAAATTTCGACTTCTGAAGGGAAGTTATCCTCACCCACGGAGACCAGGTTCCTGTAGTTCTCCATCATCACATCCCTGTATAAAGTCCTCTGAGCAGGGTCCAGGAATTCCCATTCCTCCTGAGAGAATTCTATGGCCACATCCCTGAATGTCAACAGTTCCTGAAATGAAAAACACATTTCATCCAGCAGACACAGAGAGAGTTTTTATCTTCACACAAAATGGAGTGAGGTGTTAAAAGAACAATCTGCTGAAGACAGTGAAGATAGATCATTTTGAGCAACATAATTTGGAGACATTTACATATCCCTAATTTTGTTTTATGACACTATTTAATTAGAGCATATAAAATCTTTGAAATCACTATGGATTTCACATTTTTGTGGACAATTAAAGAAATATACAAATAAAAAATACCTAACACAGGGCCGTTTATACAGAAGTGCTATATAATACATAATGCTATACACACCAAATGATATTCAACACCCAAATGAGCTAGAGTATGAGTGGTGTTATCAAGGACGACAAAGCCTTTACATATGCAAAAATATAAATTAGAGTTTATCCATTTAAAATTACATATTTACCAATAACAAAAGCCAAGTGGAATTTATTACACTAATAAAACAATGACTCAAGATGAGTAATTTATTAATGTTATACAATAATTTAACAGATTAAAATAGAAAAACTTTATCATGGCAGTTTATTTTTTTAAAAACTGAATAATTAAAAATCACGCCAAAGAAGAATTTTTAAAACTGCTATTAAGCAAGACAATTTCACCAACCATCATGGTCAGCAGTAAGCACTAGAAGCATTTCCCCTAAAAGTGAGGCTGAGACAAGGGGCCCAGCCAGGACACTTTTTTTTTTTTTTTCCTTGAGTTGGAGTCTCACTCTGTCACCCAGACTGGAATGTAGCGGCCGCTCCCGGCAACCGCAGCCTCGACCTGCTGGGCTCTGGCGATCCTTCCGCCTCAGTCTTCCAAGTAGCTGAAACTACAGGTGCGCGCTACCACGCCCGGCTGATTTTTTGATTTACTGTAGAGATACGGTCTCGCCTGCCCAGGAGGGTCTCGAACCCGCGGGCTCAGGCAATCCACTCACCTCAGCCTCCCAAGGCGCGGGATTACAGGCTGAGCCACTGAGCCCGGTTTAGGACACTTTTTTAAAGCACCACTGCACAGGATGTCTGAGCCAAAATCAGAATAGGGAAAAGAAAATTCTCACTAGCAATTTTATTAAGACACTTATTTACAAGATATTTCCAGACCTATGTGAAAAATTATAAAGTTTTACTGAAGGAAACAAAGACATGATCAAAGACTGACAAACCCAATTCTTATCAGAAAATGTGGTTCCATGAAGACCTTGGTGATTTAGAAATTCAGAGCAATTCAAATGCAAAAGAAGTATGGGATTTCAAATAAAAAGTCTCCATTGTGTCAAGAAGCACCAACATGATTTTAAAAAGAAAAACAAAATGGAGAGGAGCTGCCAAACTACTTGTGAATCTATTAGATAGAGAGTATGTGTGCACGCGCATGTATTATATGAAACTTTAACATGAATTAAATGAATGGTTACAACAAGATATACACAAAAAAATTCAAATTAAAGAAATATAAATACAATTTTAGACAAAAATGACTTGGACTAAATAGAACTCCTAATTGAAATTATTCTAGGTAAGGTCTTGCAAAGCAAGATAAAAAAGCAGACAGGCCAGGCTTGGTGGTTCAGCCTGTAATCCCCGCACTTTAGGAGGCCTAGGCGAATGGATTGCCTGAGCCCAGGGGTTTGAGACCAGCACAGGCAGCTTGGCAAGACCTCGGCTCTACGACAAAAAAAAAATTAGCTGGGTGTGGTAGCGTGTGCCTGTAGTTCTGACTACTTGTTAGGTTGAAGCAGAAGGATCACCAGAGCCCAGTAGGTCAACGCTGGGGTGGTCGTGAGTGTGCCACTGCACTCCGGCCTGGGCGACAGAGTGAGACCCCAACTCAAAAAAAAAAAAAAAAAAAAAAGCAGACAGCAAGAAGGAACGATTTCTGCTTCACTGCAAAAAAAAAAAAAAGATAAACTGAGAGGAATAGTAGGCATATATGAAGAACTACAGAGGGTCAGGCATGGTGGCTTATGCCTGTAACCCCAATACTTTGAGAGATTGAGGCAAGAAAAGATTGCTTGAGCCCAGGAGTTCAAGACCAGCCTAAGCAACATACTGAGACCACATCTTTACAAAAAATAAAATTAGCTGGCCATAGTGGAATGGGCCTATAGTCCCAGCTATCCAAGAGGCTGAGGCAGAAGGATCATTTGAGCCCAGGAGGCTGAAGCTGTGATCCTGGCACTGCACTCCAGCCCAAGTAACACTCAAAAACAAACAAACAAAAAAACCAAAAAACTATAGAATATAAAATAGCCCCTATAAATACATCAAAGGAAAACAAAGCAAAAGATAAAAATCCATTTTTATCTCCACAAAATAAGTAAATTTATTCACAAGTAGTTGGGCAATTAAAATTCAAAGGATTATCATCTCCCCCTCCCCAGTTTTAAAAATACAACAAGACTACAGCATCAAGTTTTGCTTACATCAGGGGGAAATCTCAAGGATTTGGTGAGAGGGGACAACTTTGCAACTTTAGAGGACATCTGGCCAGAATCTATCAAAATATGAAATATGCCATCCTTGACTCAATAATCACACTTCAAGTTGCTCATGCCAGAGAGATCCTTAGACACAGGCAGTGAAGTCAGCCTGCTTAGAGGAAACCACTGCAGCATTCTTTATATCATCAAAAAATTATAAAAGACTCAAGTCTTTGTTAAGAGAAGGCTGCAACAGAATCTAACAATATAAGCTATCTCTGTTTACTACCATGAAAACAACTGCTGGACATATGCTGTGTACATTTTTTTAATCTGCAGAATAAAATACCACAGCAAACAGTCCCCGAAGATTTTTTTTTTTCTAAAAATCTCAATGAAGTAAAAATGAAGTTTTATAAGACTTGCACTGACTCCTGCCACGGAACCGACAACAGTGGTTCTCCACTGAGATGTCAGGGATTGTGGGGGACATGACAGGAAAGGCTTAGTCCCTAAGCCACACAGAGATTTAGAGTTTTCTTATAAAACAAATATATATTTTATGTGATATGTAAAATAAAATAAGTATGAGATTTAATAAAAATGGTGAAATCAGAATTTGGCTCTAACCTCTCTGATGACAAAGATAAAACTATGTGCTATAAAACTTTGGCTAGTTATGACCATTTATATCTAATGATTTTAAAGAATGTTTTACTGTTAGACATTTGGGTTCAGTTCATATCTGAAAACCAATAATGGAATAAAACATTCTGTACTGCTGATGTCTTGTTTCTGAACTTTATACTCTATTCTGAATCATTAATACTTTGGAACCAGAAACACCATGATACACTTATGCAGCTTCAGATGCATTATAAAATCAACCAGAGAAGGTTTCTCTTTATTACTCTTCTTTTCCAGAATTTATCAAGTACTTGTGCACATTGACATGTGACTCCTACATGCAGTTCCTCTAACCCTGGTCTAGGGAGCTGGTGGTGGACCCAGACATAGCCCCTAAACAACCCTGCTGCCCAACAGCATTCATACCACAGGGCCCACACCCATCTCCATCCACATCTGAGTGTGAGCCCTTCCCAGGACCATGCCCCATGAAGCCTCCTCAGGAGTTCATGTCACTAGGCCACAGTGAGATGGAATCGAAGTGGAGACAAAAGGGACTGGGGGAAGGCAGGGGTGAGTGTGAGCAGACACATCAGGAAGGACACTTCAAGTCATACTTCAAAAGTCAGAAAAAATTAGCAACTCCAAAGAACAGCATTTCAGGACAGAAGGAGAGACAGAATAATCAACCGAAACTATGACTTTTACTTGGGAAAGAGCCATTCCTCCTGACTTCTCTTCTTCTTCCTCCTCCAGTCTCCTTTCTAAGGCACGACCACTCTTGAGAAGACAATCTGAAATGTTGAAAATATGCTGTTTAATACTTAGAATCAACATACCCCTTCCTGTGCCATAACCACACAAGCACAGAAAAGACACAAAGGACTTAAGGGGGCAATTACATAGGTGGAGACTTTAGCCCACATCTCATTAGTTAAGCAGACCACATAAATGAAGAAAAGAAGCTGCCAAGTATTAAACTAACTGGTTAAACTAGGTATCGACCATAAAAGGATCATCAACATCCTTACCAGATGCACAGTAAAACACTGAAAAATTATTTAATAATCAACTGATACTATGACTTTTATTTGGGAAAGAGCCATTCCTCCTGACTCCTCTTTCGTCTTCCTCCTCAAAATCAAAGAATGGTTTTAATATATTACAAAGAGTCGAAAGCATTCAGACCTTATAATCTGAAATGGTACAATAAATTTAAGTGGGAAAATAATTTGGAATTTGTTTTCAATCCAATGAGTTCTGAGATTAAAGTTAAGACAAATTTAATGGTACATCAAATTTAAAGAAGAATGACGAGTTAATTATGGGATGCCATAACGGTTATTTCAGCAGTTAATGATTATTTACAGTGAAGCAGAAATTAAACTAAGATGTATCTCAGTAAAGGTGAAAAAGAACAATGAGTTAAAGGTAAGGGAAATAGAAAAAGAAAGTATTCATTGGAGGGAAGGAAAAAACTACAATAGCAATAATGTTCCTTTAAAAGGGCATCATGTGACGTCAGACAGTCATTTCTTCCCCTATTTCACTTCCCCACTCACAGCCCAGAGCAAGGCAAGAAGGTGACCCCCTTTGGCCAATTAGAGGTTGCAAAGTTACCTTCCGTTACAAATAACTAGAACATACACAAGCCTCATACAGCTGGTTCTGCAAGTCTCATTCTTCTGCATATAAAAAAACTCAACACATTTTAAATAAGACTAGGCCGGGCTAGGAGGCTCAGCCTATAAACTTGCGCTTTGGGAGGCCGAGGTGAGTGGATTGCCTGAGCCCGCCGGTTCGAGACCCGCCTGGGCAACTTAGTGAGACCTCATCTCAACCATAGAAAAAGAAAAAAGGAAATCAGCCAGGCGTGGTAGCGCGCGCCTATAGTTCCAGTTACTCGGAAGGCTGAGGCGGGAAGGATCGCCGGAGCTCAGCAGGTCGAGGCTGCGGTGGCCGGGAGCGGCCACTGCACTCCAGTCTGGGTGACAGACTGAGACTCCAACTCAAAACAAAAAACAAACAAACAAAAAAATAAGACTAGAGAGCCAAACACAGTACTTGACCAATTAATCTTCTATATCCACTCAACACTCACTGGACCTGGTCCCCTACCCCCTTCCCCCACCACTAAGTGTGTTGTTCTCTCTGTATATTTCTTTCTTGTCTTTCTCTCTTTTGTCCCTAGCGTTTCTGCAATACCCCTTCCCAACATATCTCCTCCTACAACGTGTTTTTCCCTACCCTGTTGCAACCTGTTTCACTCCCCCACACTTTCTGATTGTCTCCCCACACTTCCTGAGCGTCCCTTAACTCCATACAGTTCTGACTCTTTCTCCCCCAGCGATATTCCCCTTAAATTCCCCTTCCTCCAACTCTGGGCCCCTCAGCTTGTTAAGGACCCTCCCTACCTGGCTTCTGCCTCTGCTCTCCTGTCCCTTCTCGAGCCTTCCTTCTATCCCTCACCTCATCTCTCTGTCTTCCGGGGCCCCAACTCATTCCACCCATCAATCTGACGTCTCCCTCCCCTCAGCTCCTGCAGCCCCCACTCCCGCTGCTGGTCAAGGTCTCCTTCCATCTACTACCCTTTATCTCTCTGGGGATCCCTCTTTTTATCTCGATTTCTCAATTTTCTTTTCTCCTTTTGCTTCTTTCTCTGGCTCACCCTTAGTGTTCCTTCAAGTTCATCTCGGATTCACTCTGTGTTCTCCCATGCTTTCTTCTTCACTTACAGTGACTCTCACTCTCCCTCTTTCTGTCTCTGCGTCTGGCCCCATCCTCGCCTGGTCCCTGCACATTCAGAGATGTGTAATAAAGACATATGTCCTCCCCCCCCACCCACCCCCGGTTAAAGAGCTTCCCCGTGGGGCGTCGGTAATGTAAACAGAACCAAAAGCATGCACGACCAACGAACGAGATGCAATTGGTGCGGAGGACACAGGGAGTGTCCCCGAACGCGTGCGGGGCACCTCCCGGGGCAGCGTGGGGGCCAGGGGCCGCCCCACGGCTGTGAGGGCAAAGTGGAAGACCAGGCAGGGGCGGGACCCGTCTCCAGAGGATGCGCAGAAGGGTGTGTCAAGAGAGGGACCGGGTCTGCGTATTTCAGGGCCAGGAACAGGACGCGGAGTCCAGGGCCCGCACTGCCAAGTCTGCTCTGGAGGCAGCCAGGCGGGCGAGGCTGGAGAGGCTGGGGGATCGAGAAGGCGAGACTGGCTGGGGGCGAGGCTAGAGAGGCTGGGGGATCGAGAAGGCGAGACTGGCTGGGGGCGAGGCTAGAGAGGCTGGGGGATCGAGAAGGCGAGACTGGCTGGGGGCGAGGTTGGGGGGGGCGTGACTCCATCTGCTAAGGAGGACTTCGCGCGGTGAGTCTGGGGGACGGAGGGCGCGGGAGAACAGGAGCCCGCTGGAATCACTGATGGGGTTTAAGCACGAAAACGACCAGCTTGACCCACGGCAGAAAAGCGAAGGTCAGGGCGTGGGAACCCGCCTCCGACAGGTTTAACCCGAAGTAGGGAAGGACTCTCGGACCCGCCGCGGAGGACCGGGACACCAGACATCCCACAGTAACGCCAGGACCGACAGCGGGTCGGGCGAACGGGTGAAGGGATTTTAACGTATGGGGAGGCTCCTGAACCCGGGCTGGGGCCCGCTGGGGGCCTGGGAGGGCCGCAAAGCCCGGGTTTGAACTAAAACACTCACTCCACTCGCTCCTACGGTCCGCTCGATTCGCTTCCGGATCGGCAGAGAAGTGCGCGTGCGTAGCGGGACTTGCGGCTCACGAGGCGGGACCGGCGAAGGGCGCGTCGTGGGTGGGAACCCGGATTGGACAGAAAGAAGGCGGGGCGGGCGTAAAGGCGGGGCCTGGAGGAAACAGATCTTAGCCCCGCCCCCATCTCAGGTTGTGATTGTGGCTGTCTAGCCAGCCGTGACGGATGCCTCTGCCTTTTTTTTTTTCTCCCTCTTTTTTGAGTCAGGGTCTCACTCTGTGGCCCAGGCTGCAGTGCAGTGGCGCAATCACGGTTCACTGCAGCCTCGACCTCCTGGGCTCAGGCGATCCGGCGCGGACCACCAAACTGCGATTTTTTTCTTTCTTTTTCTACTCTTCTTTTTTTTTTTTTTTGGTAGAGTTGAGGTCTCCTTATGTTGCTTAGGCTAAGCTCCAGCTCCTGGGCTGAAGCGATCCTCTCTCCTTGGCCTCCAAAGTGCTAGGATTACAGTAAGTCCCCTACATACACCATGAGCTCAGTTCCAAGAACGCGTTAGTAAGTTCCTAAATCCAGTTTGTTTCTTAGTCCAACAAAGTTAGCTGAGGTACCCAACTAACACGATCAGCTATATAGTACTGTATGTATTTAACAGGCTGTACTGCCACTTAGTGAAGAGAACTATTAACAGCACACTATAGTACCGTAATAGGTTTAGAATACTTTTCACACAAATAATACATTTAAAAATGCACGTGTGCATCTTTGAAAGTTCACAACTTGAAGGTTTGTATGTCGGGGACTTACCATACAGGCATAAGCCACTATGCCAGCCTCTACTCAAGGCAACAGTTGGTGACCTAACATCACTAGCCTTAACCCACCATGCCTTACACCTCGGGCGTTGTCCCTATAAAACTCTCTGAAACTGAGCATAGGGTTGACTCTCCCTCAGGAGTGAATGGAGAATAGAAATGGAAAGGATTTCTGTTGGGCATCAGCACAAAATTGCACAGTCTGCCCATATTATATTCTAGCTTGCAGTCCCTTCCCAGACAGTTTCGGGGTTCTTTAATTAAATTGCTAACCTTAATTTTAATTATAGGAACTTCCCTGGAATGGGTCATCAGCAGTCATTGAGCCTCCCAGGAAGGTCCCACTTTTCAGATCTCTGAGTTGTTTCAGCTTCATGGCATGTGTTGCTTCCAAACCCTAGAAAACAAAGACTGGCCAGGACCAAGGCAGAGGGATACATGGGGCCCACCAGGCCCAGCCAGGCCTTGCTCAGACCCTCCAGGCCCTACTGAAATGGTCCGTGGAACACATGGCTGCTTTCTCGCCCCGCCAATAGGAATCAAGAAGCAAGGAACTGAGAAGAATTTCTGAATTCAGAATTTAGGGAGTCAAACCAGTATAGATACCAAGGTCAGCTCAGCACCTTGGATTTTACAATCCATAGTTACAAGCATAAGTGTTAAAATTTGCTATAGGTTAACATCAAGCTATGACATTTCAGAACATCCCCATGACATCTGCATTCCATTATTCTGACGTTCATTGCCTGTACCCTTCTGTAGCATTTCAAGCATCATGCCTTTGTTATTAAACACAAAGAAATGCTTTCCAGAGTTTTGTAACTTTTTCACAGGTTACACAGAGTAGATGCAAAAGAGCAGGGTGGCTTCTTTACCATTGTAAAACACTATGAATCGACAGCTGTGGTGGCTCATGCCTATAATCCCAGCACTTTAGAAGCCAGAGGTGAGAGGATTGCCTGAGCCTAGGGTTTCGAGACCAGCCTGGGCAACTTGGCGAGACCTCATCTCTACAACAAATTTTTTAAAATTTAGCCAGGCGTGGTGGTGCATGCCAGTGGTTCAAACTACTTAGAAGGCTGAGATGGAAGGATTGCTGGAACCTAGCAGGTTGAGGCTGCAATGGCCATGACCATGCCACTGCACTCCAGCCTGGGCAGCAGAGTGAGACTCCAACTCAAATAAATAAATAAATAGTATATATTTTAAAATTTCAAATATCACATTATATGTTAGTTTTACAGTAAAACTCCAGTCAAGCCTGCAGCTTAGGCCTTAAAACACAAAGCTCCGCTCGTCATGCCCAGCCTTCCACCCTCCCTCACGTGTCTACGGGGAGCCACTGCTGTCAGTTCTGTGTCAAGGGTCAGCGCAAGTTCTGTACAAATGTATTTACACAGTGTTATGATATTTAAAAAAATTATTCAGTGACTGTTTGTAATATTCTGTCCCGGAAGTTTTGAAAATGGACGTGTTTTCATGTTAGGAGCATGGATCGTTTGCTCTTTCACATCCTGGTTTGAATGTTTCTTTTTTCTTTTTTTTTCGATTTTTTCTTTTTTTACTCCAACTTTGTTCTTTTTCAAATTAATTTTATTTTGTTATAGAGATGTGGGGTACAGGTAAGGATTGACTCCGCAAGTAAGCTGCACACGGGTGACATCTGGGCCTCCATCTCATATGTCTCATCTCCATCTCACACAGGTGACATATGGCCCTCATTCCGCTGGTAAAGGACCAGGGACCCTTTGTGTTGCTAGTGTCGACTCTTACCTCCCTCCCCCTTCTTCCTCCCCCTCCTCCCTCCCACTGCCCGCCACCCCCAGCAGTGCCCAACGACTGCCCATCCCTCCCCTGTGCTAATGTGATTAACGTCCTCTGATTTCAAAAACGGTCACCTCTCCCAGTTGTGTGCGTCTGGCTTGATGCGGAGAGGACGCGCTCCATCAGCCGCGCCAGGTGATTCCGGAGACCCTCAGGCCTCTTCTGGGGCGCGTCCCCTCTGGGCTTTGCTTGCGATCTCCCGACTGAGGGAGTTTCCAGCTTCTCCTCCGCAGCTCCGGGTCTCCTGCTCTCCCGCAGCCTCGGTGGCGCCGCCGCAAGCTGCGGTCTGGATGGCCACCGCGTGTCCGCCTGTGGCACTGCAGGCTTTGGATTCTGTGGGGCCTTTGTTCTCAGGGGCCCCTGCCCTGGCGACTGTGACTATGACGTTCATCTGAGAGAGAAACTTGTCCCTCGGGCAGTGCCCTGAAAGTCAGAATGTGGGAGGGACGTTGCCCTCTTTTTCCTCCCTCGGGAGAAGTCGGGAGAGTGTGGTTTCCTCGGGATGATGTCACACCATGCCTGGACAGGGGCCCTGGCGAATGGGTGTCACATTTTCTGGCTGGACTCCCGTGGGGTCGACTTCGTCCTTCTCTGGGGTGCAGGAACCCCGTGAGTGGCTTCTGAATTTCTCACAAAGGCAATGGATCCGTGTGTTGTTACATCCAATCCGTGTCTCCCTGCGGGAAGAATGACCTGGACCTCTTGTTCCCTGTCTCCCTCTTTGAGTTGTGTGATTTCTTGTGTAGCTCTGCAGTGTCTTTTAATTAGGTGCCATGGAATATTCCCTAAGGGAGATGTAAAGTGTTTCTTGTATGTGTGTGTGATTTTAAAATGAGCACTGCCAGGGCAGGAAAATTGTTGTCAATACATTGCTATAGTTCATACGTTATAGCAACATCGTTTCTCTTAGTCACAATCGTCATCCTTAGATTTAACAGACCCAGCTCTTTCCCTCCCTGTCAACCCCCACTTTTTTCTTCTACCTTTTCCCTCTGCTACTGTCTCTGCTTAGCCCCTGTGCAATAATTGTTGGCCTCAGACCAGCCCCTTTAGCCTGCCTTAAATGAGTGGAAATGTATCCCATGTTTACTGCTGATCATGATGTTTCATGAGACATTCTTGCTTAACATCAAGGGTTTTTTGTTTGTTTTTTATTTTAGAATTGTGGGGTCCATGTGAGGATTTGCTACACAAGTATATCACATGAAGGCAAGGTTTGGGCTTCTGGTAAGCCCTTTACCTCTCTCCCCCAGTAATGGGCATGGTACCCAATGGGTGGTTTTGCATCCCTTGTCCCTTCTCTTGTCTCCCTCTTTAGCAGTGCCCAGTGTCTATGGTTCCCATCCTCGTGCCCATGTGCCCAATATTTAGTGCCCACTTATGAATGAGAACATGTATTCAGTTTTTTTGGTTTCTGTGATAATTCACTTAGAATGGTAGTTTCCAGCTGTATCCATGTTGGGCAAAGGACATGGTTTTTTTCTTCTTTGTGGCTATGTAGTGTTCCTTTGTGTATATGTACCACATTTTCTTTATCCAGTTCAAATTTATTGGGGATCTGGATTGGTTCCCTGTTTTTGCTATTGTAGACAGTGCTGTAGTAAATGTATGTATGCAAGTGTGTTTTGTTTTGTTTTGAGTAGAGCAATTTGTGTTCTTTGGTGTATATTCCTATGAGTCCTCATGGATTGGAAGAATCAACGTCATCAAGACATCCATTCTACCCAAAGCACCTAAAGATTCAATACAATCTGTCAAACTACCAGCAACGTTTTTCACAGATCTAAAGAGGACAATACTTAAGTGTCCGTGCAAACAAAAAAGAGCTGGAATAGCTAAAGCAATCCTCAGCAAAAAGAACAAAGCTGGTAACATCTCACTCCCAGACTTCAAACTTTACTACAAGGCTACAGTAACCAAAACAGCGTGGTACTAGGACAAAAATAGACACATAGACCAGTGAAACAAGATAGAGAACCCAGAAATAAGACCACAGACATTCAACCAACTCATCTTTAACGAAGGTGACAAAAGCAAACATTGGGAAAGAAAATATGATGTTGGGATGACTGGCTAACCACATGCAGAAGAATGAAACTGGACCCCCTACCTAGCAGCATATACAAAAATGAACTCCAATTTTGGTTTTGGCCCGATTTTTAATTATCTAATCATTTTTAAGGCATGTCCTGCTGAGATAAATATGTCTTTTAACTTGGCATGCTAAATTAATATATAATATTAATAAATTTTTAAATCATGAGTCACTTTCATTGGTGGAATAAATTAATAAACTCCACTGGGATTTTTTTTCATATCTAAATATCTAAATTATATGGACTAAATTACACCTATAGGCCAGGAGTGGTGGCACATTTGTGTAATCCCAGCTACTCAGGAGGCTGAGATTGGAGAATCCCTTGAACCCAGGAGTTTGAGATCACCGTGGGCAACATAGTGAGACACCATCCCATTAAAAAATATAGTTATGCCAGGTGCAGTGGCTCAGCCTGTAATCCTAGCACTTTGGGAGGCCAAGACAAGAGGATTGCCTGAATCTGGGGTTTTGAGACCAGCGTGGGTAACTTGGTGAGACCTCGTCTCTATGATAAATCCCCAAAACTAACTGGACGTGGTGGTATGTGTCTGTAGTTCCAGCTACTTGGAAGGCTGAGGCAGAAGGATCACCCAAACCCAGCAGGTTGAGGCTGTGGTGACTGTGAGCATGTCACTGAACTCCATTCTGGGTGACAAAAATGAGACTCTGACTTTAAAAAAAAAAAATATATATATATATATATATACATATATATATATGAATATGTGTATTTAGTACAGACTGGACTGGTAGTTTCTATATTTTTTCCAGTCTACCATTATTTAATAGCTTATATGCAGATAACATTTATAACCTAAATTAAGTAAAATTTAAACATATTCATTATTGCAAATATGCTGAAATGCCAGTTAACCAAAATGATTATCACAGCTGGGCACAGTGGCATGCACCTTCAGTCCTAGTGCTTGGGAAACTGAGGCAGGAGGATCATTTGAGGCGAGGGGTTTAAGGCTGCAGAGCCCTGTGAATAGCCACTGCACTACAAGCTGGGCAGCAAAGCAACATCATTTCCAAAAACTAAAAAACTAATAATGATGACAGATATCACCTAAAAAGAATAGCTCACTGTCAGACAACTCCTCTTATTTCAGTTGATTTGTATGTGTATTTGTGTGTGTATTTGTAATGTGTATATGACTGCATGAATGGCAAGTCTATGCTTTTTATGAAAGTCACGTCATCATTTTATAACATTTTTATTACCTAACAGTTGAAATTATGTCCTAAGTATTTTTCATGACCTTAAAATTGTTCCACACGATCATGTTAATGAAGTGATAACAGTAAGCATGATAAAACATTACGAGCATATGTGTGTGTCCATGTATATAATGAAATGACCTTTTATGCAGTTCCATGTTTTTGTCCTTGAATGTGTTTCAACTTTTCTCAGGCAATTCTCTATAAAATTTCCATTGATGCTCATCTGTTACTTAAGTTATCAAAATTTATGATCAATTGTAATGCCCAGACACCTGGGATCAGGTGCTTATGCTGCCATTTTTAGCTCTCAGGCCTGAGGTGAGTTTCTCACAGTGTCTGTGACACAAATGTCTTTTCAGTAAGATGTGAGCAGGTCTTCTCTCATGGGTTATTGTTGTTGCTATACCAGCTTGTACATGTAAAGCTTTCAGAGTAGCACCTAGCACATGGGATGTGATCTAAAGCTTCAGGGACTGCTATTGCTGTAAGGTCATTGGTTTTAGATTCTGGCTTTTCTTTCTTTGAAGGCACTGTGGACTTTGTCATCCCTGAAGTCACACTTGTATTCTAACTCATAGAGATACTGAATAATACTTGGTATGTTGAACATAATGTCTAACATGTCTATAGAGATAACTCTGTACTTACTTTTTATCTGTATATTTCTTATATTATTCATAAAACTAAGACCTGCACACTCATTTACAGGATATTATGATCTTTTATGGAAAAGAACAACAACAGCAACAAAAAAACCCACAAATACAGACAGAAAAATGACTCAAAAATACCTTAAGGTAGATTTGTCAAGACACTCACTTCAGTTTATTTTTAATTTTTAAAAAAATTTTATTTTGAAATTGTGGGATACAATTCAGTGTTAGGTATACAAATGTTCATTATGCAAGTACCCTTATTGATGAGGTGTGCCCCCCCTTCCCCAGGTGGATATTGACTACCATCAATCTCAGCTATCCCCCCATCCACCTCCCCACAGTTTCCCATTATTTTCAGTTCCTTTCCTACAGTAATATGGTAGTTGTTCAAGATCCACTTATGAGTGAGAGCATGTGATACTCATCTCTTTGTTTCTGTGAGAGATCACTCAGTATTATAAGCCCTAATTCCATCCACGTTCCTGCGAAGTTCATGATTTTGTTCTTCTTTATGGCTGCGTAATATTCCATTGTGTATATGTAGCACTTTTTTTTATCCATTCTTCTTTTGATGGGCAGCACGGTTGGTTCCATGTTCTTGCTATTGAAGACACTCACTTCAGTTTAATCAATACTTAATTTCTCTTCTTCTCTCATTTTGCATAAAAATGAAAACTCCCTCCATAACATTTTGGTGAGATGTGCTTTTCTATTTAGGGACACTTGATATTCAGGAATGTGGCCATAGAACTCTCCTCTCCTAGGAGGAGTAGAAGTGTTCAGACTGCTTAGAAGACTTCATACAGGAACGTGATGTTGAAAAACTACAGGAACCTGGTCTTCCTGGGTGAGGAAACCAACCCTCAAGAAGTCAGGGAGCTGTCCTTGTGTGTCATAGCATTCCTCCTGTGTGTCTCTGGGGTGCCACCGGTTGCTTGGGATTAAAGCCCCTTGTTGAGTCTGAAGTGAAAGGTTCTGTGATGCAGCAACTGGACCCTATGGGTCCCCTTTCTTCAGATGTTCTGCCCTCTGTGTGATACAGCAGGGGTGATTCCACAACTGAAGTATGCATAAAAACTTAGAGCAGACTTTGAAAATACCCAGTTCCCTATTGTCTACCCCTGTGCTTTTGATTCAGTTGTTCTTAGAATAGAACAAGATACATGCATTTTAAACAGTGTTCTATATACTGTGGGGGAATTTGTGAAATATTTTCCTAGATTCCTCTGTAATGTCTTCTGTTCTCACATAAACGTAGAGGTAGAATTCTGCAAAAGTGACACCACATCCTGTTCCTTTCATTTTATAAGTAGGAAACTCTCTTCTGTACCTGAATATTATCTCTACATTGGAAACAGAGGAAGAGCCCTGGACCATGAAGAACCAAGTGAAAACAGCAAGGAAAGAGGATGAGAATAAATCAAAGGTGTGATCACAAGTAAGAGCTCAGACGGACAGAGAGGAAGCCACACCATTAAATAGTGTTTGGGAAGCTCTCTACAAGTGGCAGAGTTCTGTGGGAAGCCATGAGTTTATATCCTGGGAACTCATACAGGAAACTTTAAATTTCCTCATTTATCCCTCTACCCTTCAGACATGTAATAGTTTATCCTTTTGCCCTCCAGTGGTGCTGCATCTCAGACAGAGACAAATGGAAAGTCTTCATCATATTGGATGGCACTCTGTCATCTGGCATCTACAAGCTCTGGTCCTTCACTCTGATGGGCCTGGGGAGGCCATTTCACAAGGGTCTCCTTCTCCCTTTGTCTCTCTGCTTCTTTTTTTTTTTTTTTTTTTGAGTCAGTCTCACTGTCACCCAGGCTGGAATACAGTGCCCTGCTCACAACCACCGTAGCCTCGACCTGCTGGGCTCAGGCAATCCTTCTGCCTCAGTCTTCCAAGTAGCTGGAACTACTGGCACACTCCACTACACCCAGCTAATTTTTTGATTTATTGTAGAGATGAGGTCTCGCCAAGTTGCCAGGCTGGTCTTTAACCTATGGACTCAGGCAATCCTCTCACCTTGGCCTCCCAAAGTGCTGGGATTATAGGTGTGAGCCACCACATCTGGCCTCTCCTCTTCTTGATTCCATCTGATGCTTGAGTCACTTTCCGTGTAGATCAGCATTGAGGTCTCCACAGCCCTGATGCTTGAAACTATCCATGTTCCATCCCATTTCATGTGCCTGGAAGACCCAGTCAGGAGGCGGGAAACATTAGCTATTCCTTTGCATCTGGGGACCCGAAAACTGCATGGAGCTGTCTCAAGCCCACTCTGCCTGTTGAACTCCGCCAGTCATCTCTTTCTTTCTACTTTTGACACAGTTCAAGGATGTGTGGAACAGGGCAGTTCCCTATTTTCTATCCCTATGCTTGGCAGAATGCAGAGTCCCGTCTCAAGATGCCACTAAATCTGATCCCATAGGTTGTCTTTTTTTCTCTTTTCCACTGTTCTTACTACTTTGTGAATATAGGAAACTTTGGCTCTTTCTGTTTTCTATTTATTTACATTTGCGTGATCTTCCCTTTGAAACTTGCTTTTGTTTTTTTGAGTTGAAGTCTCCCTCTGTCACCCAGGCTGGAATGCAGTGGCATGCTCACGGTCATCGCAGTCTCGACCTCAGGTGATCCTTCCACCTCAGCCTTCCAAGTAGCTGGTACCTTAGGCACACGTCACCACACTCGGCCGATTTTTTGATTTGTTGTAGAGACGAGGTCTTGCCAAGTTGCTCAGGCTGGTCTCAAACCCCTGGGCTCAGGTAATGCTCTCACCTCGACCTCCCAAAGTGCTGAGATTACAGGTTTGAGCCATTGCACCCAGGCAAAACTTGCTTTTGAGATTTATGTTCCTCAAGGCTGACATAACATCTTTTTTGCTGTTGTGATAACCCACCTTTAGGTTATGCATAGGTCCTTGTAGAGTATTTCATTCAGTGGGTTTACTATGCCACATACAGTTGATGATGGGGATCAGGTGTAGTGGCCTATATCCCCAGCACATTGTGGATGTGAGGCAGGAGAATCTCTTGAGTTCAAGAGTTTGAGACCAACCTGGGCAACTTGCTGAGACCTTGTCACTACAAAAAAATATTACAAAAATTAGCTGGGTGTGGTGGTGCAGACCTGTAGTGCCAGCTACTCAAGAGGCTGAGGCAGGATGATCGCTTGAGCCCAGGAGGTCGAGGTTATGGTGAGCCAGGATTGTGCCACTGCACTCCAGTCTGGACAACAGAGTGAGTCCCTGTCTCAAAAAAAAAAAAAGGAGGAAGAGGAGGAGGAGGAGAAGAAGGAGAAGGAGAAGGAAAAGGGAAAGGAGAAGGGGGGAGAGAGAAGGGGGAGGAGGAGGAGGGAAAAGAAGGAGGAAGAGGAAGAAGAAGAAGGAGGAAGAGGAAGAAGAAGAAGAAGAAGAAGAAGAAGGAGGAGGAGGAGGAGGAGGAGGAGGAGGAGGAGGAGGAGGAGGAGGAGGAGGAGGAGGAGGAAGAAGAAGAAGAAGAAGAAGAAGAAGAAGAAGAAGAAGAAGAAGAAGAAGAAGAAGAAGAAGAAGAAGAAAGAAGAAGGTGGCAGCACACTTTACTTAATATGATTGACTATCATCCTTTTACATGGAGATGCCTCTTGAAGTCACTGATTAGAATTGTCAGCATCTCCCAGGATCCTGAGATAGAAATATCAGGAGACCTTGAGTGATACATTATTTTTCTGGTTTTTAAGTATCATAAAAGTGTCTCTCAAGGGCACTGTGACAAAGTTGATCACATATACTGATGGTCATCTCTGTGCCAGCAGTCAGTGTTGCAGGAATTTCTCCTAGGGAAGACGTTGTTCAAAGTCACTGCCTCACATGTACAAGGGAGGATCCCCAAAAAGCACAATTAATCTTTTGGAGAATGGACCTCTTGTCTTATAGGCTTCCTTCATAAGGTAAGTGTTCTAGGAACCCATTAGCACCAGTGTAAAAGCTAGTGTTGTTGTGAGAGGCTGTGTTTGGCTTCAGTGAATTTTTTTTTCTGAGATTCTTTCAACATGTTTGTCCACTTCATTATGGGTGAATTAGAAGCACACCTGCACACACCACGCTGAATGTTCAGCAGTTTTTGACCAAAAAACAGCTTGATCCCCATGCCCTGCCCTCCATATTCACCAGCTCTCACTCCAAGTGGCTTTTTTTGCTTCCCCAGATGAAAGAAGTCCTTAAAGGAAAACATTTTGCTGATGTGGAAGAGGTGAGACAAAAAATGGCAGAAGCACCAACAGATCCAACTGATAAGTTCAAAAGCTGTTTTGATCAATGGAAAAAGCATCTCAATATGTGTATTGCATCAAGCCTAGTGAAGATGACTGAAGCTTAAACATGTAAGAAGACATACATAATTTTTAATAAATAAATTCCTGTTTTGGGGGGGTGTCCCTCATCATATGAGGCTCTTGACTAAACTATTGTTCACACCACATTTCCATCCCCTGGATGTATCACTGTTAAGTTTAATTTTGTTTGTTTCTTTGTTCATTTTGTTGTGAGTTCAAGCCTGGAACAAATATAGTTTGGACACACCTTATTGGGGGACCTTAAGAAGTTGAATTATTTTTTCATATTTTAATTCTACCATCATTTGTTTAAGCCAGTATGCCTTTAACTTGTATATTTCTGTCTTCTAAATAAACTTTTAAAGCATTTATTTACTTATTCATTTATTCATTCATTCCATATATTCAAGGAAATCTTGAACATAAAGAATACCCCTTGAAGCAACATACTCCCTGACTTCAAACTATATTACAAGAATAAAGTAACCGAAACAGGCTGGTAGTGTCTTAAAAATAGATACATTGATCAACACAGCAATACAAAGAGCAGAAATGAGCCCATGCGTGTTTGATCAACTGATTTTTTACAAAGTTGCCAAGAATGCACAATGAAAAAAGGACAGTTTCTTCAATAAGTGATGCTTCAAAAACTGAATTCCACATCCGGAAGAATGAAATTGGACTCATATCCCACACCAGATATAAAAATCAGCTCAAATGGATCATGGACTTAAATGGCTAGAAGAAATCATTGGGGGAAAACCCACATGACAATTGTTTTTTAGATTTGACCCCTAAAGCTCAGGCAACAGAAGCAAATGTAGACAAATGGAATTGCATCATGAAAATGCTACTTCACAGCAAAGGAAACAACATAGTGAAGGGACATGATTGCATTGTGAGAAAATATTTGCAAGTCGTACATTTGATAGGGAATTAATCTCCAAAATGTATAAGGAGCTGAAATAGCTCAATGTTGGAGTCACATTTTATTGCAAGAAGCTTTCTGAGACCATACAAGAAAGTTTCCTTTGCACTGCTTGGACTTCATCCTTAAGTGCTTACTTAACTATGTCATTTTGTACTAATAAAAGTCTGGTGGGTAAGAGACTCGGGGCCTTTGTCCTGTGAGGCAAAGTGCCTCCTGTTTCCCTCATCTTCTAGTTCTAAAAGTGCTTTGTGAATTGTGTTATACTGCGTCATTCCTCTTTCAGGATCCTTTACCACCCTGACATGCAGGACACAGCAGTTCAATATCATGAAAAGAAAGAACCTGATTTAAAAATGGGCAAAGGACCTCAATAGACATTTCTTGAAAGAAGACATGCACGTGGCCAACAGATAATACGAAAAAAAGGTGCAACATCAGTCATCATTTTAGACATGCAATTTAAAGTTCAGTGAGATGTCACTTCATACCTGTCGGAATGACTGTTGACAAAAAGACAAAAATAAGTTGTGGTGAGTATGTAGATAAAATAAACCCTTGTATCCTATTGGTAAGAATGTAAATTAGTATAGACATTCTGGGAAACTGTGTAGAGGTTCCCCTTAACACTAAAAGTAGAGTTATTATATGATCCAGTGATTCCATTTCTGGATAAAATCCAAAGGATATGAGATCAGTATATCCAAGTGACATCTGCCTCTGTTCAGTGCGGCATTATTCGCAATAGCCAATTTATATAGTCAAACTAAGTGTCCCTAAATGGAAGAATGGATATGGAAAATGTGCTATATGTATAGAATGGAACACTATTCAGCCTTCAAAAGAAGGAAGTTCTATCTGCCACAACATGGATGAATGTGGAGGACTTTTTGCTAACTGAAGTAAGCCAGGCACAGAACTACAAGTACTGCATGTTCTCACGTATATGTGGAATCCAAACTAATTGAAATCCTAGAAGCAGAGAATAGAGTGCTAGTACCAGAGGCTGGGCAATTAGGGGAATAGGGAGAAGTTGGCCGATGGGTACAAATCTTCAACAGTAGGAGTCATTGATAGATTTTTGAGGTGATAGGGTTATAAGCTTGATTGCATCATTCCACATTTTATATATATAATGATGTCACATATATTATGATGATACGTTTCCCCACAAATACATACAATTATAATTTGTCAGTGTATGACAAAAATTTTTAGAATTTAAATTCTGGTTCTTCTACTCTGTGCTGGTCCTGAAATATAAGGCCTTGCTTTTTTCTTAACAGAAAATTATTTCCAATTTCACAGACTATAACTTTTAAAAATGTGATTGCTAATTATTTGCCTGCTTGTTGTGTCATAGGTTACTAGAATGCTGTCTCAGTTTTTGTTATGATTTATAGATGATGATTTTTCAGCATGCATTATGTAATATCACTTGTTCACCACTTGTTAATGTTGGAAGATATCTGCTCTCTATATAGATATAGATAGTTTCATATTACGTATTCAAAAATACTGTTCTTATGACGTGGCTTTTTTATTGAATTCTTACTCACTTTCCCAGTGCTATTATTTTTTCAATTCACATTTTCCACTTTTTAAATTATTTATTCCATACATTTGCTATGGGTTATTTACCATTACGGTATGTCATTGTACTTTAGCATTTATTTGTACATGATAAATATGGTAGGAATTTGCATAATGTCATTCATGTTATCCTCAGTTATGAGACCACCATTTGTTTTTTGCAATTGTTGTGTACTTTGGGGTCACTCTTTCAGAGCCAACATAGATTTGCCCAATGTGTTTTGGTTCTATGTTGTTTGAATCTAGACTTCCACACTGTTAATTTGGATTACATGCAATCACATTTTTTAAAAAGTTAAATAATTCAATTCTTTTTGTGTTCATAAAAATTGAATTGTATTATGTATGATTCTGAACTTTCATAAGTATGTTTAATATCTGTATTACTTTGTGTGTAATAGTAAGCTATTTAATGTGAAATGCTTATTTACATACTATAATTAATTGTAAACCTATGGTTCTTTTTTTTCATTAGAAAATATAGCTTATTTAAAAGTAAATTAGAGAGAGAGAGAGAGAGAAGATTCACCTTCCCAAGGTGGGGGAGGGGGCCAAAGCCAGGAAGCATGCGACAGCCATAGCTCAAAGAGCCACACTAGAGTCTAGCAAGGCAATGGCCCTATAGTTCTTTATATCGTGCAAATATCTCATGAATTTTGCAGTAAAGATTTACCACCAAAGGCAAGTGATACAGTGGAAGTATCCCAAACGCTGATGTTGGGACAACATGAAAGCCATGACATTGAAAGTCCAGAAAAATCCACGTGATGTTGAGTGTCCGTGGAGAGATGATGAAGGAAATCACAGAGAAGTGCTTATGACCCAGAAGGAAAATCTTGCTGGTAAAAGAGATCAACTTGATACAAGGGATGCAGGATACGAGCTTAATAAAAATCAGCTTGGAGTAAGCTTTCAGTCACATCTGCCTAAACTTCAGCTATTTCAAGGTGAAGAGAAATATGAATCTATTCAAGTAGAGAAATCTACCAACCATGGTTCCTCAGCTTCACCACTTCAACAAATTCCTTCTAGTGTCACAACCTACATTTCTCAAAAACATGAGTGTGATGCTATCCTGTCTTCATTACTGCCACCAGGACTAAAAGCCAACAGCGGTGGAGGAAAACCTTGCAAGTGTACTGAATGTGGCAAGGTGTTCACTGAAAATTTATACCATGCATGTCATCAAAAACGACATACTGGAGAGAAAGCTTTCCAATGTAATAACTATAGGGAAGCCTTTAGTGTCCCTTCAAAACTAACTACCTATCAGGCAATTCATACTGGAAAAAAACCTTACAAATATAATGAGTGTGGCAAGGGCTTCACTCAAAATTCACACCTTGTAAGTCATCAAAGTATTTATACTAAAGAGAAACTTTACAAGTGTATTGAGTGTGGGAAAGCCTTTAGTCTATATTCAAGCCTAACTACCCATTAGACAGTTCAAACTAGAGACAAACCTTACAAATGTAATCCTTTCACAAAGGCTTCACTCAAAATTCACATCTTGAAGGTCATCAAAGAATTCATAACGGAGAGAAAATGCACACGTGTCAATAGTGTGGGAAAGTCTTTAGACTAAGTTCAAGCCTAGCTACCCATGAGGCAATCCACATGGTGAGAAACCTTACGAATATACTGAGTGTGGCAAGCTTTTTATTCAAAATTCAAAGTTTACAAGGCATCACAGAATTTATATTGGAAAGAAACCTTACAAATGAGTGTGGCAAAGTCTTCAGTCACAATTCACTTCTTGCACAACATCAGAGAATTTATTCTTGATAGAGCCTTATAAATGCAGACTGTGGCCAACCCCCTGTGAGTTTAAGCATTAATCAATGTCAAAGATCATATTAAAGAGATATAAGTGTAATGTATGTGACAGAGACTTTATCCAGGCTTCATAACTCGCTAGGCATCAAGCACACCTCTGTCTGATGAAACCACACAAATGTAATATGCATGTTGAGATTGTTACATAAGAGCCATACAGTAGGTGAGGATTTATACAAGGAGTGCCTCAGCCTCTAATTCTCAAAAATTGTTTGGTATTACATACTGCAGAGTCATTACAAGTTCAAATTTGTTAAAATTCTTGACAATATATATCAGAGGTGCAAGGACATTTGGAGAAGACCAGTTAGCTTCAGGTTATACAAGATATTATTCAATTATTTGAGGATTTTTGAAAAGGTTATTTTACTATTCATGACTTTCAACCAACTTTTTAATCTTACTATGATATCTTTTCAACTGGCCTTTCATTGTGGCCTCTGGGAAAGAATCAATATATGGGAGTCCAAGGTGAGGGGATTGGCTGAGTCCAAGGGTTCAAGACCAGCCTGAGCAACTTGGCGAGCCCTCATCTCTACAAAAAAATCAAAAAATTAGCCGGGCATGGTAACCTGCACCTGTAGTTCTACCTACTTGGAAGGATGAGATGGAAGGATCACCTGAGCCCAGCAGGTCAACGCTGGGGTGGTCGTGAGTGTGCCACTGCACACCAGCCTGGGCAATGGAGTGAAACTCCAACTCAAAAAAAAAAAAAAAATCAGTAGACTAGAAGGGCCTACTTCATTAGGTGAGGACCATATATACCCAAGTTCCTGGGGAAAAAAGGACTCTGCCTTTGAAAATTAAATGATATCTAAAATAGAGAGCATTTGGGATGGGCTGAGAACAATATAAAACTGTGACATCACTCATCATGCTCATTGTGTTCAGGATTTTTTTCCTGACAGGAGGTCACTGTGAGTTAAAGGAAAGACATGCTCAATGAACTGACCTTGATACAGAGTGGACCAAGACATTAGTACACTGGGGTTTTTGCAGAAGGAGAGTACTAGGTTATAACGGACCAATTATGTGGTAGAAATAAACACAGGTGAAATAGTGGCCACCTCCATTTAATGACAACAGTTGCTACTGAGCAAAGATGGGTGAAAAATTAATCTTAGTTTTGAAACTGAAGAACAATTATGAGAGTGGAAAATCTAATAAAAAGAAGAATAGGTTGGACATGGTGGCTCATACCTACAAACCCAGCACTTTGGGAGGCTGAGGCAGGAAAATTAGATTAACCTGGGCGGTTGAGACCAGCCTGAGCAATATAGCAAGACTCATCTCTACAAAACATCAAAAAATTAGCCAGGGATGGTGGTATGTGCCTGTAGTCCTAGCTACATGGAGGCTGAGGCAGAAGGATCACCTGAGCCAGGAGATTGAGGCCGCAGTGAACCATGATCATGCTACTGCACTTCAATCTGGAGTAACAAAGTGAGACTCCAACTTAAAAAAAACATTTTTTTAAAGAACCAGAATTGCATGTTCTTGAGTGGAATTCACATATAAATGCTGGCATTACAATTTGCTACTGTTTTATTCAGAATGTATTATACATCTAACATTTTAACTAATAAAATAGAATGTTATTTCATAATATGAATCAATCATATTCATTCTACCAACATAGTTATCCTACCTCAGGAGTATCCTTCATGACAGATAAAAGCAATGTACCAGTAGGCTCTTAAAGCTGAAGGATCTAGAACAACCTTTTTTTTCTTGGTAGAATCTAACAACATACAATTTCAGAAACCTATAATCATACTTTGCTCTTCAGTTAGTCTCTCCACACTGTGTCTTAGGATACTTTTGTGGTAAGAATGAAAGTTCTATAGAAATGCAATTTCAGATTCTTGCACTCAAAAAACTGCATTGCTGTCGGTGCATATGTGCTATATTATTTCTACACGCCCATTTCTTGTGTGCCAGGTAAGATCCACGGCATGCCTCTTGATTTATATGAAGTGAAAATACAAATATATTAAGAATATGACAGGCCGGGTTTGGTGGCTCAGCCTGTAATCCCAGCACTTTGGGAGGCCGAGGTGAGCGGACTGCATGAGCCCGCAGGTTCGAGACCCGCCTGGGCAAATTGGCGAGACCTCATCTCTACAATAAATCAAAAATTAGCCGGGCGAGGTAGCGCCCGCCTGTAGTTCCGGCTACTTGGAAGGGTGAGGCAGAAGGATCACCGGAGCCCAGCAGGTCGAGGCTGCAGTGGCTGGGAGCATGCCACTGCACTCCAGTTGGGTGACAGAGTGAGACTCCAACTCAAAAAAGAAAAAAAAGAAAGAATATGACAAATACTTAGAAATGTGTAGGGAAGAAGGATAAAATGGCACCATGTCTTTTTGGCCCTTGGAATGCTCCATGACATAATTTGAAAAAATTAATGTCCATGATTTTCCTTTTAAGAGTGAACATACACAATGGGATTATTTTTGGCTAGAAACTAGAAACTTCATATGTTCACCTTCATAATATTTTTTGTAACTTGCACTTGTGATCACTCCCCTGGAAAAGAATTGAACTCCATCCAAAGTTTTGTCTGTCAAGATTGATGCTATGATACACTGAAGTGTTATGAGAATATTTATTACATAATGAGACTCTGTAGAAAGCAGAGTAAACTTCCCAAGCATCTCCAAAACTGGCTTGAGAGAGTAGGGATAATTGACTGACTCATGTTATGGTGGTGACAGGGCAAGACTGGAGTGAGGGTGTACAGATGTGTTTTGAACTTTCAGCTGGTACCAAAGAAGAAAGCACTTGGATTTTGTTTGGTACCAAAGAAGAAAGCACTTGGATTTTGTTATATCCGCTGAATAAGAAGAGAGAGTGGTGAGACTTACAAAGTGTCTATTCAACACTAAAAAATAGGCCGGGCGTGGTGGCTCAAACCTATAATTCCAGCACTTTGGGAGGCTGAAGTGAGGGGACTTCCTGAGTCCACAGGTTCTAGAACAGCCTGGGCAGCTTGGCAAGACCTCATCTCTACAATAAGTAAAAAAATTAGCCAGGCGTGGTAGCAGGTGCCTGTAGTTCCAGCACCTGTTTAGACTGAGGCAGAAGAATCGCCTGATGGAGTGAGACTCCAACTCATAAAAAAAAATAGGGTTGAACAGGGCTCCTAAGTCCAGCCCTAAATGACTACTTTGGATGCTGCTGGCTTCCTGGTTGGGGAAGATCACAATCCCCATCATGCTAATAGCTGAGTACATTTCTTTTCCTGCTGCACACACTACATAGTAAGATTGTTAAAAATGTTTGTGAATGCTGTTTAAATAAATTGCCTAACGTTTTCACTGTAATTCAATAAAAATTAACTTGTAAAAATATTTATTAGGTACTAAATATCATTAGACAATTTTCCCAAAAGAACATTTTCCCAATGGTTATAACATGTCAAGTTCAGAGTATAGAATTAAGCAGTATTGACATGGATCATTTTCAACTGTAGTAAAATTTCTTTTTGGCTTTTTATATGAATTTTTTCTTTACTCTATACATGGCAATTCAGATTACATATTTAATGTAGACTTCTCCCAGGAGCTATTGCACTTAAAGATTTAGGGGATACACACATTAAAGTGTTGTTTGGAGACACAATTTTGTGACATGAAGATGTACATATAACAATGGCAGGTACCAAGTAGATGCTCTAAAAATATCAAAAAGGAGTGTTCCTTTAAGGTTTTAATTGAATGAAAAAATTTAGATGGGACAAGATTGGTGAACTAAAACTTCTCAATGTGGGTGTAGGCTAAGATCCCATGCTTGAAAAATCAAGTGTGTGTTATGCAGCCATGAAGGACAAAATTATGAACTTCGCAGCAACTTAGATGGACTTAGAGTCTATAATACTGAGTGATCTATCACAGAAACAAACAAAGTATCACATGTTCTCACTCATAAGTGGGCCTTGAATAATTATCATAATACCATAAGAAAGGGATTGGCAGTAGTGGGAAACCGCAAGGGGAAAACGGGCGGGATTGGCAGTTGAGGGAAACTACCAGGGGAGTGAGGGGCATACCTCATCAACAAGGGTGCCTGCATAATGAACATTGGTATACCTGACCCTGAATAGTATCCCACATCTTTATAATAAAAAATTTAAAAAAGGAAAGAAAATCAAATGTGTGGAGGTTCACCAGTATCTGGCAAAGTAACTGAAAACAAAACAATGCAAAAGAACAGAAATCTCCAAGATTTCCACCTATAGCTTGTGCCCAGTGGATAATCTCCATTGCCTGATCTTTGGAGGTTATTCTGCCACTTCTGCTCCCTGGTATTCCTGTTCAGAACCAGAGGATCTTGCAGGGAGGCAGACATTTGTGCTACTTTTACTAAGGATACTGACAACCAATACTCTCCCCCTTGATTTGGTTCCATCCAATTATACTTAATACATATATTTTCTTTTAATAAATAATTTCTTGTTTGCATTTTTAAAATATCACACTTAAAGTAGCAATCACTGTTCTTAATATTGTCAAATGCTCTTTCTGCATCTATTGAGGTGTCTGGTTTAAAAATATATTTTTAGGCCGGACTCGGTGGCTCAACCTGTAATCCCAGCACTTTGGGAGGCCAAGGCGAGAGGATTGCCTGAGCCCAGGGGTTTGAGACCAGCCTGGGCAGCTTGGTGAGACCTCGTCTCTACAATATATCAAAAAATTAGCTGGGCATGGTAGCGCATGCCTATAGTTCCAGCTACTTGAAAGGCTGAGGCGGAAGGATCGCCTGAGCCCAGCAGGTCGATGCTGGGGTGGCCGTGAGCAAGCCACTGCACTTCAGCCTGGGTGACAGTGTAAGACTCTGACTCAAAATAAAAATAAAAATAAAAACTTTAAACATTTTAAAATTTAAATCTAAATACCATATTTCCCTATGTTACCCAGACTGGACTATATTGTCCAGGGGTACTGAAATTTTCTACTGTTGTATTGTTGTCTATTTCTCACCCTCAAGTCTTTCAATGTTTATGTCAATGCTCTGATGGAGGGTGAATATATATTTATAATTGTTAGATCTTCCTATTGATCTTGTAATTATTTTAGCATAAACTTTATTGTGTCTTGTCATATCCTTGCCTTAATTTTTATGAATGTTGAGTAGAATACACCTGTGAAGTCATCTGTTCCTGGGCTTTTATTTGTTGAGAGGTATTTGATTACTGATTCAATCCCCTTATTTGTTATTGGTCTCTTCAGGCTTTTTATTTGTTCTTGATTCAGTTTTGGTGGGTTTCATGTTCATAGGAACTTCATCCATTTCTTATGGGTTATTCAATTTGCTGGCATGTCAGTTTTCACAGTAGTTCCATTGATCCTTGTTATTTTCAAGGTATCTGTTCTAATGTCTCCTCTTTGCTCTGGTGATATTTACACCTTCCCTCTTTAATCCTTAGTCTAAGTAAGGGTTTGTCTATTTATTCTCTTGATAAGAAAACTCTTCTTTTTTGCGTATTTTGTATGCTGTTGTTTCTATTCCCTATATTTTATATATTTCCACTCTAACTTTTATTATTTTCTTCCACTTGCTATCATGGGCTTAGTTCCTTCTTTTTGTAGCCCTTGAGATTTACAGTTCAGTTGCTTATTAGAGATCTTTCTTATTTTAATACAGTTTGTTACTGTAAGCATGCCTCTTGTTAATGCTCTTACTGCTTCCCATAAGTTTGATTTGTTGTGTTTTGACTTTCAGCTATCTTATAAAATTGTTAAAATTTCTTTTGGATTCCCTATTTTGTCTGAGGGTTAGTCAGCAACATGTTTAGTTTCCTCATAGTTGTGAAATTTTCCTTTTTCTAGCTGTTATTAATTTCTTATTCTTTAGTGTATGGATGAGATATTTGGGGTGATTTTGATTTTCCTACATTTGTTCTGTGACTTAACTTGTGACCTGTCCTGGAGAACATTCTGTGGGTGCTTGAGAAGAATGTGAATTCTGCAGCTGTGTGCAAAGTTGTGCTTATGCCTGTTGGGTCCATTTAGTCTGTAGTGTTGTTTGTTCTGCTGTTTCCGTGTTGGTTTTCTCTCTGGATGATCTATCCATTGTAGAGAGAGGGGTACTGAAATCTCCTATTATTGTATTGTCTTTATTTCTCCCCTCAGGTCTTTCAGTGTTGGCTTTATTTATTTCAGTGCTGTGATGGAGGGTGCATATATACTTATAATTATTATATCTTCCTGTTGAATTGATCTTTTAATCATTAAACTGCCTTGTATCTTGTCATAGCTTTGACTTAATGTCAGTTTTGTCTTCTGTAAGTGTAGCCACCCCACTCTCTGTTATTGTTCACATGGAATGTCATTTTCCATCCTGTCACTTTCAGTCTTTATGTGTCCTTGCATATAAAGTGAGTTTAAACAGCATATATTGTGTCTTGATTTTTATTTGTTTGGTTGTTCATGTTTATCCATTCAGTTCCTCTACAGCCTTTGATGAGGGAGTATAAATCATTTACATATAAAGTAATTATTGATAAAATTTACTATAGCCATTGTGTTCATTGTTTACTCTCTGTTGTGTGGAAATGCATATAAATACAACTGCATTTATAGGAATGTGCAACATCCAGCACAAGTTCATGGAAAATTCAGTGAAGTTGGAACTTTTACTTTAAACTCTATCCACATGGAGTTTCTGGGATGGATTGTGAGGTTCTGGAAGATACTCAAGAGTGCTGCCAAAAGACACACCCTTGTCCCCACATGAACACAGAAAACAAGTTGGCATCCAAAATCTCTAAGGTGATGTTTCAACCTAAAAGTTGCCATTGTGTGGAGGACACCTTTGGAAAGGTGTGCTGAGGCATTGGCAAAAGCCAGGGGCCTGAGAACATCATCTGTGTGCTTTAATCTGCATGCACTGAATAAATGACATAATGATAAAGAAAAGTAACATTCCCCATGATTTCAACTATTATCACTAAAAATCAGATTATAATTAAAGTTTTGTGGGGTTTTTTGAGTCAGAGTCTCACTCTATCTATCCATTGATATCCAGCACTCCCAAGCTGGCGTGCAATGGCACACTCACAGCCACCCCAGTGTCAATCTGCTGGGATCAGGTGATCCTTCCGCCTCAGCCTTCCAAGTGGCTGGAACTACAGGTGTGCACTACCACACCCGGCTAATTTTTTTATTTTTTTATTTTTTTATTTTTTGAGTTGGAGTCTCACTCTGTCACCCAGACTGGAGTGCAGTGGCCGCTCCCGGCCACCGCAGCCTCGGCCTGCTGGGCTCCGGCGATCCTTCCGCCTCAGCCTTCCAAGTAGCCAGAATTACAGGCATGCGCCACCACGCCCAGCTGATTTTTTGATTTATTGTAGAGATGAGGTCTCGCTGCCCAGGCGGGTCTCGAACCCGCGGGCTCAGGCAATTCACTCACCTCAGCCTCCCAAAGGCGCGGGATTACAGGCTGAGCCACCGAGCCCGGCTCTAATTTTTGATTTATTGTAAAGACAAGAACTCATCAAGTTGCCCAGGCTGGTCTTGAACCCCTGGACTCAGGCAATCCTTTCGCCTTGGCCTCCCAAAGTGCTTGGATTACAGGCTTGAGCCACCATGTCCAGCCATAAAGTTTTTAGTGTTTCATTTTCCAAATATGACATGTGTATTTAATATTTTTAAAGTTCACTTGGTGTTACATGGAGACAATGTTGAAGTTTACTCCAAGTCCATAATCCTGAAAAATAACTAAGGTCAAGGAACCCCGCACACACACCCCTTTCTTTCCTTGGAAACAGCTTATTGCCAAGAAGTCCATTAGGACTTCATGAGGTCTAACGATAGTTCCCTTGTGTACGTAGGAAAAAGCCAGATCCTTACTCATCAAATTCCCACCCTTTATCTCATCAAGGGTTACTGAATTGTTTGCCACTACTGATCAGTGAGAACAATGCTGATTATTTTGCCTTAATCAAATGTTAGTTAAGCTTCACTTCTTCCTTCAGGTCTCTCATCTTTGGCCCACCATGGGGCACTACAATAATATCCCCTGTCAAAAGTATGATGATCTTTAGATAAAACATTCCTTGAATAACTGTAGGTCAGGCAGGTGCTCATCCACTGCCCCATACCTGGTGCTTTCTAGGCCTGTTTGCTTCTATATAAAAGAAAATGTCTTTTTTCTGTGTGTCTCTTGGACATTTGCTGATCTCCCCATTGCAACAATCCTTCTGAATTAAATCTCTCCTTCCCTAAGTCTGGATTTGTGTTTTACAGTGGCAAATATTTTAATTGTTCCATATGTGCTAGAATATGTATGTTCTCTATTTTATGGCACAGAAGTTATATATACGCAGGGTGATCCAAAAAACTGAATTTATTAAAACTTGTGTATTTATTCTTTTTTTATAGATATGTGGGATACAAGCCAGGATTAGTTACACAGGCAGTCTTTGTTCAGGTGAAGTTTGCACCTCCAACTGGCCTTCACTTCCCCTGTTTTAGAACCAGATATACTTTGTGATGCTATGTGCCCTCCCCTCCCCCTCTCCTGTCAATCTCTCCCTTGTGCTAAAGTGATTAATGTTCAGGTCCCACTTATGAGTGAGAGTATTTGGTATTCAGTTCTTCATTTCTGTGAAAGATCACTAAGTATGATGGTCTCCAACTCTATCTGATTTGCTGCAAATTCCATGATTTTATTCTTTATGGCTGCATAATACTTCATCATGTATATGTACCACATTTTCTTTATTCAGTCCACTTTTGATGGGTGGCGGGGCTAGTTCCATGTTTCTTCAATGTTTTTACTGTTGTGAATAGTGCAGCATACGTATGTGTGTGCAGGTGTCTTTTTCTTGTAGAACAATTTGTGTTTCTGCAGGTATATTCCCAAGAGAGGGATTTCTGGATCCTATGGAAGGCCAATGTTTAGTTCTTTTAGGAATTGCCACACTGCTTTCCATAGAGATTGAACTGGCCTGCACTCCCACCAACAGTGTAGAAGCACTCCCATTTCTTCGCATCCTAGCCAGTATCTATTGTTTTTTGATTTATTGATGAGGGCCATCCTTACTGGAGTTAGGTGGTATCTCATTGTGGTTTTGCTTTGCATTTCTCTGATGATTCGTGAGGCTGGGCATTTTTTTTTCAGGTATCTTATTCTTACATGATTAACTTGTCACCTTAAAAGTACTCTCCATTTGAGGCAATACACCTATTAAGATGCTTTTTCCACTGCTCAAAACAGTTTTTGAACTTGTCCAATTTGATGCCTTTTAGTGCTGCTGTTGTTTTTGTTTCATCTCTTCCACATCGGCAAAATGCTTTTCTCTGAGGATTTTTTTTCATCCAGGGAAACAAGAGTTGTTTGGGGGTGAGATCTGATGAATGGAGAGGGTGAGGTGCAGCAGTCATACCATTTTTGGCCCCAAACTGCTGAACACTCAGCGAGGTATGGGCAGGTGCACTCATAAATCACCCATCATAAAATGAGCACATTGAAAGAACCTCCAAAAAAGATTCACTGAAGCCTAACAGCCTCTCACAACAATGCTAGCTGGTACACTGATGCCGAAGGGTTCCTAGAAAACTTACCTAGCAGGGAAAGCCTGTACTACAAGGGGCCCACCCTTCAAAAACTAATTCCAGTTTTACTGGGTTCCCCCCTTATATTCAATAGGCTAACATAGTTTCTAGTGTAAAAAACTTCTTGAACACTTAATTCGTATTTGTTTAGTAGTAATAATATGGGAAGACATAGCAAGACATTCCTGTGACGAATAAAGTATTCTTCTCTTTTGTGAATATGTTCATTTTGCTTCCTTGAAAATTTTATAGGCATCAGAGCTCCCCATAAACAAAATAGAATCATAACTTTCACCTATAATCAACTTATTGTCCACTGTTCTGAGTTTAACGAAAAACTCAATTTTCTTATTTTTGATTATGGAAGTTCTTGCTGAAACTTCTGTCTTAGTAATATTACTTGTTAACAATTTTGCATAATACAGAATAATCTACCTTGTTAACTGCCCAAAATCTATCCCAGATACTGCATCTTTTAAAAATGTGGCAATGCATCTTCTTGTCTTATTCTGTACAATGCCAGGTCCTGATTTAAATATGCTAATTTTCATCATATTTTTTTCTTTGAGTCTGGGTCTCATTCTGTTTCTCAGTCTGGAATGCAAGTAGCATTATCACAGCTAACTGCTGCCTTGACTTTCTGCAACGCATCCAGCTATTTTAAAATTTTTTTATAGAGATGAGGTCTCACACTATGTTGCCCGGGCTGGTCTTGAACTCCTGGGCTCAAGCAATTCTTCTGCCTCTGACTCCCAAAGTACTAGGATTACAAGCATGAGCCACCATGCCTGTCCTAGAGATAATTTAAAGTACACAAGAAGATGTGCAGTAGGTCACATACAAATGCTATGTCATTATGTACAGGGGAGTTGAGCATCCTTAGATTTTGGTATCTGGAGAATCCTGTAACCGCAAATCCTAGCTTTTGAAAATTATTTTTCTCGTTAACTTCATAGTGCAGCTTGTAGAAACACACAAGGGTTTCTATAATTTTTTTCCTTTATTTTTTTCTTTGGCCGCCTCTAGTCAATGATCCTATGATTGTGATTAAGCACATACCCATTGCTCTAATTGTGTACTTCATTATTTGAGAAATTTCAGGGGCTTATTTTGGAACAAACTGCACCGAAAGCCTCATTGTTCAGTAGGATGATCATCAAAGCAAAACACATTGCCCTGTATCCTGCACTACTCCTGAATACCCCTCATTCTATCTTTGACCTATACAGTCCCCTACTCTCAGCCCAAGATCTTGAAATGATTTTTTTTTTTTTTGAAGCACGACCCTGGCCATTTCCCCATCTGCCAGCTTTTGAAAATAAATGTCATTTTCCTTCCACCAACCCTCCTTTGTCTCCTGTTTGTCTTTGAGTGATGAGAGGCCATACTTGAGGTCTGTTACACTCCTAGGACCAATCCCTCATGAATACCAGGGATGACTGTGCAAAATAGAATCTTGACTTTAAGCTATAATCAACTTTTCATCTACTGTTCTCAGTTTAATGAAAGTCCCCACAATGAACTTATCTCTTTTCATGAGATCATGGAAGTTCTTGTTGAAAGTTATTTTCTTGGCAAAACAGCTACTTAGCAATATTGCATAATACAGGAGTCCCCAAAACTCAGGGCCGCAGGCTGGTACTGGTTCGTGGCCTGTTAGGAACCCGCCTGCACAGCAGGAGGTGAGCGCGGGCTAGTGGACTTCCTTTTCTGTCAGACCAGCCATGGCATTAGATTCTCATAAGAGTGCAAACCTCATTGTGAACTGCACATGCGTGGGATCTAGGTTGAGTGTTCCTTAGGATAATCTAGTGCCTGATAAACACCTCACCTCTCACCCTCCCCACTACGTGGAAAAATTGTTTTCCACAAAACAGGTCCCTGATGCCAAAAAGGTTGGGGACTGCTGGTATAATACAAGATAATCTACCTTGTAGAGATCCCCAAATATATCCTAGACACTGCATCTTTTGAAACTATGATGACATATCTTTTTCTATTCATTTGTGTGACACGGCAGGGAATTCTATTCATTTTAATGCACTAATATGTTAAATTTGCTAATTTTCCTATCTAAACATGATCATACTTCAATTGATTACTACGTCTTCATGGATAAAACCTTCCACAAACAGAGATGTGAGAGAAAAACATACTTCCCAGTATATGTTAACTCACAGATATCGTCGTTAAATTTTGCTGGTAGAAACAAGGTTATTTAAAATTTGATAACCAAGTTTTACTTTTTTCAGGTTTCACATGAAAGAATAATCTGCCTACCAAATACACTTAGAAATATTGCAAAACGGATTATTCTTTTGGTCAAAATAAATACAAATGTCTCCTGAAGATTATTTTGGTAATCAAAATTGACAGAACATCCAAAAAGAGAAAACCAAAAAATAAATAAAGACCTAAAATAGATTACAACTTTTAAATAAAAAATAGGTTTTCTAATTACATTCAGAGTGCATGTAGAGTGAATTTGAAATTACATTATATATAGAAATTATTGATATTATGATGTCAACAAAGTTAATCTCAAAGGTATTTAAGGTAAATCTTCTGAAGTGTATAATAAAGTAGTGTAAGGAACAGCTACACAATTTGTATTTTTTTTAAAAGGTTTTTGTGTTTATTAAAACAGGTGGTGAACTAACAGCACTGGCTTTTGCCCTCCATGCTCCACACACCAGGTATTGTCCCTATGAAAGTCTCTGGAACTGACCACAGGGTGGACTTCCTCCGGTAGGAATGGAAAATAGAATGGAAAGGATTTCTATTCTGTTCCCTTGGGCGTCAGCATGAAATTACACATTTTGCCCACAAAGGACTTTGCATTTCACATTCTAGTTTTCATCCCCTTCCCAGACAATTCCAGCGCTTTTAGTTAAAATGCTAAAATCAATTTTTTAGTGACAGGAACTTTCCTGGGTTCAGTCCCTGTCCCCATTTTGATCCTCACAGAGAGAACCCCAGATCCAGACAGCGGAGCCTATTCAGCCTCACTGGTAGGTCTTGCCTTCTAAGCCGGGAGAGCAGATTCACGCCCGGAGCCAGGAGCAGGGAAACGCAGGCTCCGCCCCTGGCCCTTCAGGCCCCGCCCCGGACTCCCCAGACCCCGCCCCAGACTCTCCAGGCCCCGCCCAGTTCTGGTCTTTCCGCTGCGCGCGCAGTTTCCTGCAGACCCGGAAGCTGACCGCGTGGAGTGAAGGTCACGGCGCGTGAGTTTCCTTTTGTCTGTGTTAAGCCTGCACTTCGCGGTCCCCCAGCACTTTCGTATCCCACTACGGGGGTCCCTACAACCCTTTAGGTCCCCGCGCCGCGCCCTGCACCCTAGGCAAATTCATGAGTCCCCGGCGGTCGCTTCCCTTTGGTGTCAGTAGCTCCGGGGCTTGTCCTGCCATGTGTTTTTAATGCCCTAGAGTCATGTGGACACGTAGTTTCGCCTCATTTTCCTGCTTGAAGCCGATTCCTGACCTCTCCGCCGTCCCTGCGCGGTGTAAAGTCCTCATCCGCGAGGTGGATTCACGCCCTTTGTGCCTCTCAAGCCTTGCCCCTGTCGGTCCCCCGGACGCGGCGCCACGCCCCAGGGCAGGAGAGGCCGCGTGACCTGGTCCTTCGCTTGGTCCTGGGATTTTGCACACCCCTTCTGCTCCCTGAAGCCCCGTCGCCCACCACCTCCCTTCCTCAAGCCTGGTCTCTCCGCTCCCCGAGTCTCCCGGTCGCATCCACAGCTTCCCCTGACCCGGCACCTAGGGAGGTGACCCGGTCCTGTCTTGTGTTCTTCCTGCCCAGATTCCACCACGCTTGAATAGGTGCCCTTCCGGAGGCGAGGATCCTAGGCCATCCCCCTACCTGTGAATGTGGGACGAAGAGCAAGTGAAAATACATAGAAACATCCAGACAGAGGAAGAAGGTGGTAAACCCATACACGGAGGAGAAAGTATTGGATGGGTGAGGGATTTGCAAAGGGACACAGTGAAAGAAGCCTATAAAGTAGTAGGGGCAGAAAAGCAACGAGAAATGGAGAGAAAAATTGTGTTCTCCAGAGAGATGGACAGCTGGCTAGGGAGAGAACCCCAAAGGGGGAGGCACCCCAGACAGAGTGAGGGGAGAGGAGGAGTGATTTGGAAACTATCTTGAGCTGTAGGAGATAACAGTTTGGAGCCCTGGGCCTTTCCTGATATGCCCCCTTAGGACATTTCTGACCTCATTTCCTCTTGTGTCCTTGCTCTGCTTCAGCCACACAAGTCTTTCTCCTCTTCCTGGGGCCAAGGCAGCTCTTGCTTCAGGGTCTCACTTGGGCTGTCCCTCTGCCTAGAATTCTCTGGCCCTTCAGCTGCAAGTACAAACACCCTTCCTTCCCAGATCTTTGTTCTGATGTCACTTTCTCAGTGGGGACTTCTGTGACCCTATGGCTTCCCTCATTTGACCTTACAACCAGACCCTCACGCCTACCTCCGGTCCATATTGTCTGCTCTGTGTGTTTGTCCTTCAGGTTCCACTATTTGGATCCTGATGAAAACAAGGCCCCAAGGGGAGAGCAGAGCAGAGCCAGAAGGTGGGAGGTGTGTAGGGCCTGCCCCTCTGAGTGGAGCTCAACCCTGGCTTCTCATTAGAGTCCTGAGGTGTTTTGTAGAAACGTCTCTTGTGCCCCCTTCCCGGTGACTCTCATTCACGTAAGTCAGGTAGGGGCCTGGTCTTAATATTTGTGGTGCTCCAAGTGATTCTAGTCTGCATCCAGCCCTGGACTTTAAGGCCCTGTGTCCTCCATTTCTGAGGGCTGAGGTCAGCCTGTGATCCACAGAGAGTTGAGGGGGGCTGTGCTCTGCATGGGTTTTGGTCAGGGCTGGGTCTGTGCGCTGGAGGGGAGCTCAAGCCAGCCCAGCTCCCCACTACTTCAGCCAGTGTATGTGGACTTCACCAGGCAGGGAGCAGATTCTGAAGAAGGGGCTCAAAACTCACTTGTTGGTCAGTTTACTGTTCTTGCCTCCTCCTTGGTGCAGTGGGCGGTAGAGGACTGTCTTTCTACAGGGTGAGGTCTTTCATGTGTGTGTGGTTGTGGCACAGGGAGGGAGTGTGTTGATTCTGAGTAATAAACAGCACATTATCTGACATTCAGGGTTGACTTCTAAAGAGTCATGGTGTGTGAGGAAGAAGTCTGTAAGAGGCAAGAAAAGGTGTCAGAGATGGCTCTTTCTCAGGTAAGATGAATGTCTCAGTGGATTGTTCTATCCCTTTCCGAAGTCTCCTCTGTGTCTGAAGCATCCTGCCTGCCATGTCTGCTCACACTCACCCCTGCCTTACCTCAGTCCCTCTCGTCTCCACTTAGATTTCCATCTCCCCATGACCCAGTGATGTGAGCGTGTGAGGAGGCTCCACGGGGCATGGTCTGGGAAGGGCTCACACCCATACGTGGATGGAGATGGGGGTGTGGGTCCTGTGGTGTGAGAGCTGTTGGGCAGCAGGGTTGTTGAGGGGCCATGTCTGGGTGCACCATGAGCTCTCTAGATCAGGGTACAGGAGCTACATGTGAAATTCTTATATTCATGTGCACAAGTACCTGCTAAATTTTAGAAAAGAAGATCAGGAAGGGGAAATATTTTTACTTTGTTTTATACACCATTTGTAGCAGCTACCTAACAACAGGAGACTCTGTAAACCATTCTTAGTATATCCATTCCATGGAGATTGTGGTGTTCCTGCAGAGACTCCTGTGAAATCAGTGTTCTAGGTAAAAATTGTTATACTTTTGCTCAGATGTCGGAGCAGAACTTTTTGTCATCAGAGGATGGAAGCATATTCTTTCTTTTTTTCTTTGAGTTGGAGTCTCACTCTGTCACCCAGACTGGAGTGCAGTGGCCACTCCCGGCCACTGCAGCCTCACCTGCTGGGCTCTGGCGATCCTTCTGCCTCAGCCTTCCGAGTAGCCGGGATTACAGGCATGTGCTGCCACGCCCGGCTGATTTTTTGATTTATTGTAGAGATGAGGTCTCGCTGCCCAGGCGGGTCTCGAACCCGCGGGCTCAGGCAATCCACTCACCTCAGCCTCCCAAAGGCGCGGAATTACAGGCTGAGCCACCGAGCCTGGCTTTTCTTTCTTTTTTTAAGCAGGATTTATTGAGAGGACAGAAAAGCTCCCACAGTGGGAGGGGACCTGAGGGGTTGCCCTGAAGGCATATTCTTGATCCATCCATTGAGAGAATATTTTTATTTTTCTTTCAAACGTCATATGTGATTGCTTTATAACTCTCCAAAAATATGCAATTTAGACTACAAGATATAGACCATTTCCCTTTTCTGACAGTTTTTTCTTTTTAAGGCAGGGTCTCACTCTGTTGGCCAGGCTGGAGTGTAGTGGGGTGACCATAGCTCATCTCAAGCATTGACTTACCTCAGCCTCCCAAAGTGCTCAGATTACCCACGTGAGCCACTTTGCCCAGCCTTCTGTCAATCTCTATTTATCCTTCCTTCACTTGGAGTCACAATTGTTAATTCTGTGGTAGGAGTTAGGACAAGTTTTGTAAAAAATGTATTTCCACATGATTATGAGATTTAGAAAAAATTATTCAGTTATTATTTTATTATTTTATCCTGGTAGCTGTGAGAATTTGCGTGTTTTCATGTTGGTATGAAACATGGTAACTTGCTTTTATATCTCTGTTGGAACATTTTCTGAATGACAATGTCATGTAAGTCCTTTACAGTTTTTCCTAGAAAGAATGCCACACTGAGCATGCCAACTTCACTATAGATAGCGAGGGTTCCTCCAGATTGGGCAGTTGACAAGAGTGATGGCTTCATCTAGGCTGAAGCATTTTCTCTTTTGTTGACATCTGGCATGATTCTCCCCCACCCCCAGCTGCAAAGGTGCCCTCTCCCACCAATGCCCCATGAGATTGCACCCTCCTTCAAACAAAACTTGCTACTATATTCTTTTTATATTTGGAAAATATGGTGAAAATGACAACCCTCTGTTTTTCTATTTTTCAGTCTCGTGAGCATGTTTTTCATTATTTTTTGGACATATATAATATAAAATGGGTTTTCATAATTGACTCTATTTTCTTTTAATTTATTTGCTTCATTTTTATTTGGAAGGCCGAATAAATGACTACAAAATTATTACAAAAACACCATTCCCTTTAGGCCTAACGTTTTACTAAGATAATGTCTATATCTCCATTTTATTTGAATTTTGTGTCTATCTTACTGTAGGTATTTGGTTCATTTTTACATTTTATGTATGTCATAAGAGGTTCATATGTAGTTTGACAAACCCCTTCGTTTTGTGTTTTTTCAAAATCATGTTTGTTCTCTTTTGACATGACAGTGAAGAGTCATTGAAGTCTCATCTGTTTCTCTTGTGTTTGAATGACTGGATCTCTAGTCATAGAGGTCTTTATATTACCACATCTTCTAATAAGAATTGGCTTTACTGGTCCTTGATCCTGTCTTTCAGTCAAGTTTATTTGCTTGCTTACAGTTCAGGTGCGTTAGGTATATTAACATTGTGCGACGTAGCTCTAGAAGTTTTTCATCTTGCAAAATTGAAACTATGCCCAGTAAACACTTAATTCCCCCTCTGACCTCACTGTAGCAGGTGTCAACCATCTTTCTAGATTATGTCGATATGCCTTTGACTACCTTAGGTATTCCATATGAGTGAACTCACTGTATTTGTCCTTTTGTGACTGACCTGTTTCCATTAGCGTAATATCCCTCAGGTTCTTCATATTGTAGCATGGTACAATATGAATTTCCTTCTTTTTTAGGGCTGAATAATATTTCACTGCATGTATGCACTACATTTTATTTATCCGTTCATCTGTAGGTAGGCTTATTGGTTGCTTCCTCTTTTTAGTTATTGTGTATAATGCTCTGATTAAGCATGGGTTTGCAAATATCTCAAGAGCCTGCTTTCAATCTTTCATCTACACACTCAAAAGTGGGATTGCTGGATCATGTAGTAGTCCTCTTTTTAGTTTCTTGAGGAACCCCCTTACTGACTTCAAGAATGGATGCACCATTTTACATGCGCCCCAGTAGTGCACAAGGGTTCCGATCTCTCTGCATCCTCTCCAGTGCGTGGTATTGTCTGTCGATAGTGGCCATCCTAATGGGCATGAGAGGATATCACTGTGGTGTTTATTTGCGTTTGTCTTTTGATTCAGGATAATGAGCATCTTTTCACATGTTTGTTGGCCATTTGTTTACCTTTAGAGTAATATCTATTCTTGTCCTGCGCCCCCATTCTTTAATTGGGTTATCTGACTTTTTGTCACTGAGTTTTAGAAATTCCTAATGCAATCTAAGTATTAACCCCTATCAGATATACGATTTGCAGATCTTTTCCCATTGTGTGGGTTGCCTTTTCCCTCTTCTGGTTGATTCTTCTAAGGCGCAGAAACTTGGAAGTTGGATGCAGTTCCATTGGACTGTTCTTGCTTTTCTTTCCTGTAAGCTTTTGGTGTAATAGCCAAGAATTCCTTTCCAAACCTAATATCCTGAGGTTGTCTTCTGTTCCTAATTTAATTTTTTTTATCATGAAAGGGTGTTGGATTTTTTTCTGATAACTTTTTTGTATCAGTTAAGATGATCATGTGGTTTTTGTCCTTCATTATAGTAATGTGGTGTCGTTTTTTCTCTTTTTTGATGTTCATACCAGTTTTTCTAGTCTAATACAGAAAAACGTAGATGAACTAAATCAAGAATAATTTATACATTTCATTGCTCCTATGTGTTTAAAATGCACGTGTCCTAAAATGGTGATTTTTAAAAAAATCTTTGAAAAAATATGACATTGAGAGACAGCTCATCTTATTTTAGGTTTTTTTGGCTTTTTTGTTTGTTTGTTTGTTTGTTTTGGAGTCTCACTCTGTCACCCAGACTGGAGTGCAGTGGCACAGTCACAGCCACCGCAGCCTCGACCTGCTGGGCTCAGGCAATCCTTTCACCTCAACCTTCCAAGTAGCTGGAACCACAGGCACACACCTGGCTAATTTTTTTCATTTATTGTAGAGACGAGTTCTCACCTTGTTTCCCAGGTTAATCTCGAACCCATGCGCTTAGGCTGTCCTCTCATTTCTGCCTCCCAAAACCCTGGGATTACTGGCATGTGCCACTGTGCCTGGCTTGAGTTTATTAAAGTATGTACATATATATCTGCAAGAGCGCGTGGATGAGCAAGCCCATGGCTCTTACCAATCACCCATTAGAACTTATTCAGTTTTATATTTAACAATAGAAGTTATCACTTAAATAGTTTCCATGACCTTGAATGTGTTCCACACTGTCACATTAATGAGTAAAATAGTACTAGGCATAGTACTACTATAGTAAATGCTTGCATGTGTGTGTATATACATAATGACCTTTTCTGAAGTTCTGTGTTTTCATTATTGAAATTGTTTTGTTTTCTCAGTTATGCAATCAACCGTCAGCTTACTTTTGTTAATCGTATCTGTTCTTTAACAATTTGAGTTTTCAGATTTAGTTCTTTTTCTTAGACACCTGTGCTCAGGTGCTTATTCTGGGCTTTTTAACTGCTTGACCTGAGGCAAGTTTGTTAGTGTCTATGACACAGTTGCTTCCTTGTAGGATGGGAACAAATCTTTGATTATCATGTTACTTTATAAGTTAGTACATTTAAAGCATGTAGAATAATGCCTAGACCATGGGAAATGTTCCAAATTCTCCATCATTGCTATTGCTCTCTTCATCTTGGATTCTACATTCTTTTTTTTTCTATTGTTGTTGTTTGAGTCAGAATTTCTATTCAGGCTGGAGTGCAGTGGCATGCTCACAGCTACTGCAACCTCAACCTGTTGGACTCAGGAAGTCCTTTCACCTCAACCTTTCAAGTAGCTGGAACTACAGGCTAGTGCCATCAAGCTCCATGAATTTTTTTTTTATTTGTTGTAGAGATGAGGTCTTGCCAAGTTGCCCAGGCTGGTCTTGAACCCCTAGGCTCAGGAAATCCACTCACCCTCACCTCCCAGTGTGCTGGGATTAGAGGTGTGAGGCACCACACCCAGGCATGGATTTTAAATTCTGACCTGTTTTTAAAGTCACTTTGAACATTGTCATCTCTGAAGACAGCACTTTCCTCTAGCTCAACTACATACTACATGTCACTTGGTGTGTCAAAAATAGTATATACCACTTGTATAGAGATAATCCAATGTCGATCTTTTTGTTTGTATATTTCTTGTATTGTCCAGAAAAATGAGAAATCCACACTGATTTAGAGGATATTATAAATAATAAAATACAATTAGGGAAATATAATATGCTCAGAAATACCTGTCAGAATACTCACTTCAGTTGAATTGCTCCTTTCACCTTTCTCCTCTTCTCATTTTGTGTGAAGATAAAAACTCTCCCTATAACCCCTTACTTTGTTTTCATTTCAGAGGCCTTTGACATTCAGGGATGTGGCCATAGAATTCTCTCAGGAGGAGTGGACATGCCTGGACCCTGCCCAGAAAGCTTTGTACAGGGACGTGATGTTGGAGAATTATAGGAACCTAGTTTCCCTGGGTAAGGATAATGTCCCTTCAGAAGGCAGGATGTGCCCTTGGATATCTTTGTGTTTTCCCTTGTTGCTTCTTGGGAGCCCAGTCTTGTTTGACTGAAATGAAGCTCTCTTGATGCACAAATGAAAAGCTTGGTAACATGCTTTTCTCGACTTTAACTATCCCCTTTGTTTGGATGTTCTACAGTCAACATGATACCTGAGGTCGTTTCAGAACTAAGTACATGTAAAATCTTATGGCAGACTTTCAAAATATCCAGTTCCTTGTTTTCTACCCCTATGCTTGTGATTCAGTGATTCTTGGAAGAGAGCTAGATGTCTGCATGTTACAGTGTTCCCTAAATTTCAGAAGGAGGCAGAAGGGGATAACATTTGAAATATTTTCCAAGATCCACCTGCAATGTCCTCTCTCCTACCTTAGCACAGGGTTGAGATTCTGTCAAGGCCCCAGCACATAATGATATTTTCTTCTTATGAGCAGGAATCTCTCTTTCTGGCAAACCTGTTACCTCCATGTTGGAGCAAGAAAGAGAGCCCTGGACTGTGGAGAGTGAAGTGAAAATAGCAAAAAATCCAGATGGCTGGGAACGTATCAGAGGTAAGAGCTCAGATGAGCAGAATGTAAGCAGCAGCATTAGTGTTTGGGAAACTCTCTACAAGTAGAGAAATTTGCTGGGAAAACAAAAGTTTAAATTATGAGCTCTGAACAGAAATCTTTCTTTTTCCCCACTTAACACTGTCCTTCAAACGTGTGATAGTATGTCCTGTTGCCATTTAGAAGTGCTACAGCTCAAACAAAGACAAAATTTTTTGTTTCTGAGTAATAGTCCCACTGTCACCCAAACTGGAGCACAGCGACATTATCATGGTTCACTGCAGCCTTAACCTCCAGAGTTCAGGTGAATGTCGCACCTCAGTCCCCCAAGTAGCTGGTATTACAGGCGTGCGCTACTATGCCTGGCTAAATTTTTAATTTAATTTAATTTTGTAGAGGCAAGGTCTCACTGTGTTCCCCAGGCTGGTTTCAGACTCCAGAGCTCAGGAAGCCATCCCTCCTCAGCTTCTCAAAGTGCTGGAATTATAGGCACGAGCCACTGTGCCCAGCCAAGGCAAAGTCTTTATCATGATGGACAACACTCTGTCATCTGGTTTCTGTGAACTCTTTGATCCCTTGACTCTGAGGGCAGAGGGAGGGATGTCTTAAAGGGGTCTCTTTCCCCCATGGTCTCTCCTTCTTTAGTTGCTTCCATCTGAGGCTCGGTTCTCTGTCCATGTAGAGTAGAGCTCTGTAGTCTTGATACCTTGACCTATTCAACTTCTACCCATTTCGTGTACTTGGAAGACCTAGTCAAAAGATGGGGAAACACTGACTGCTCCTCTTGACATCTGGTGTCCCAGAACCTGTTTGGAGCTGTCTTATGTCCTCTTTGCCTGATCAGGTCTATTTGAGATGGGGAAAAAACTAAAGTGTGTTTCCTACTCTCATGTGCCACTTAGCACAGAATACTTCACTTCTGGTCCCCCAAACGTGTGGGAATTTCTCCCCAACAGCAGCCAATTGCTGGGTGGTCCTGTCATTCAATTTTGACACAATTTACCTGAAGTTAGAATCAGATGCCTCAGGTTACGTTTTGAGTCCCTAGGCCTGCCCCCCATTTCAGATATCAGTTGAAAATGAGTTGTCACTTATCCTTCTGACTGACCACCTGTAAGTCGGAGTTCTCATGACCCTTTTGGGTTCAATTAATTTGCTATGACAGCTCACAAAACTTAGGAAAACACATTTACTGGCTTATTATAAAAGATATTTCAGGCTGGATGCAGTGGTGTCATGTCTGTAATCCCAACACTTTCGGAGGTGGAGGCAAGAGGATTGCCTAAGCCCAGGAATTGGAGACCACCCTGGGCAGCTTGTCAAGACCTCATCTCAACAATAAATCAAAAAATTAGCCAGCAAGTTGGGACATGCCTGTGGTTTCAGCTACTTTGAAGACTGAGTTGGATTGCCTGAGCCCAACAGGTAAAGGCTGAGCCCAACAGGTAAATGTGCCACTGCACTCCAGCCTGGGCGACAGAGTGAGATTCCGACTCAAAAATATATATTTCAAAGGTTATGGTTTACCACCAGGTGAAGAGTTCACGGGGCAAGGTATGTGGGAAGGGGCTGGGAACTTCCATGGTCTCTGCAGATGCTGCATGTACTTAGCATTTGGAAGGTCTCTGGATCTCATAGTTTAGCAATTTTTATGGATGCTTTGTCAGTAGGCATGATGGATATTAACTCAATCTCTAGCCCCTCTCTCACCTTTCTGGAAGATGGCTGTTGGTGCTGAAAGTTCTGTGCTTCTAATCATGGCCTGGTCTTTCTGGTGACCAGCTGCCATCCAAGAAATTACAGAAATTGCCTCATGGGAACAACTCATGCTCCTGTCATCCACGAAATGCCAAGTGATTAGGGGCCCTGTGTCAGGAACTAGGGAAGAGATGCAATGTATGGATTTTACTTTACCAGGTCCCTCAGCTATTGTTCATTCTGTTTTATCCACACTTTACTGGTGTGTGTAACAGGGGAGTAGGTTGGCTCTTCTGAGATTGGAGCTCAGGAGAACAGGAAAGACATTTGACAGAAAGGTCCAGCACTGGGTTCCCGGGTCCACATGGGGAGCATAGCTCACTGGAATGAGTCCTCTGATTTTAATTTTTTGATGTATTTAAGCCACTGCTGAAAAATAATCATTTTGGGAATTTCCATGTATTATAAATGAACTAGGTTTTTATTTTATCGGTAGTTCCATATTTTAAATGTGGGGAACACTTGCAGGGAACTACTATATTTTAGATTTCTACACTATAGTGTAGATTTCTACACTATAGTGTAGAGGATGTGGCTCACCAGGTGTTAGTCTAACATGTACACAAACTCCAAAACCTTTTTTTGTTGTTGTTTTTTTGAGTTGGAGTCTCACTCAGTCGCCCAGACTGGAGTACAGTGGCCGCTCCCGGCCACCGCAGCCTTGACCTGCTGGGCTCCGGCGATCCTTCTGCCTCAGCCTTCCAAGTAGCCAGAATTACAGGCATGCACTACCACACCCAGCTGATTTTTTTTTTGATTTATTGTAGAGATGAGGTCTCATTGCCCAGGCAGGTCTCGAACCCGCGGGCTCAGGCAATCCACTCACCTCAGCCTCCCAAAGGCACAGGATTACAGGCAGAGCCACAGAGCCCGGCCCAAAACCTTTTAAAGATAGTCTCTCTTTTTTTCTTTTTGAGTCAGAGTCTTACTCTGTTGCCCAGGCTGAAGTTCAGTTGTACACTCACAGCTACCACAGCCTTGATCTGCTGGGCTCAGGTGATCCTTCTGCCTCAGCCTTCAAAGTAGCTGGAACCGCAAGTGCATGCCACCTCACCTGGCTAATTTTTTTTATTTTTGTAGGTCTCAACCCCTGGGCTAAGGAAGGTAATCAACCCTCTCTCTACTACCTCCCAAAGTGCTCAGTTTACAGGCATGAACCACTGCACCTGGCTCTAAAGATAGTCTTAATTATTCCTTTTACTCTTGTTTTATCTTAGTACCTACTATTAAAGTACATTTTTGTCAATTGAATTTATGACTGTGTAAATAGGAATCTTTGATATCTTAAGAATATGTTCTTGAACAAGTTTCTGTCTTAATTATGACACTTGTAGGCCAGTTACGGTGACTCAAGGCTGTAATCCCAGCACTTTGGGAGGCCGAGGTGAGGGAATTGCCTGAGCCCACAGGTTCGAGAACAACACAGGCAACTTGGTGAGACCTCATCTCTACAATTAAAAAAAAAATCAGCCGAGTGTGGTAGCACATGCCTGTAGTTCTGGCTACTTGGAAAACTGAGGTGGAAGGATCAATCACCTGAGCCCAGCAGGTTGATGCTGGGATGGCCATCAACATGCCACTGCACTCCAGCCTGGGCGACGGAGTAAGACTCCAACTCAGGAAGGGGGATGGGGAATGAGGACAGGACAAGGATGGGACACATTGTATTTTCTTTAGTGCCTTCTCTGATTTTGAGACATACTTTGTGGATGTTGTTTATTTAAATTTCACTTTTTCTTTTTGGAGCAAATAGTATATCCTAATAGTTAACCTGTTTTGTCTAGCTATATCATACCCATTTTGATATACTAAAGCAATATTTAAATATATACAGCTTTTTATGGTACACTTATCCCATGTCTTATACTCCTTGGACTTCTCCACTGTTGTTTATATTGCCTCTATTTTCTGCAGAATTTCTGAGGCTCTGGAAATTGCATTCCTGAATTTAACCCTTTGCACTCAGAGACATCTTGTACTTTTATGAAATTGTGAAAAATAAATCACTTCATATTATATAGGATAGCATTGGAACCAATTATTTAATTATAATGATATTTAGCTTAAAATGGAATTTTGGACACTGAAGAACTTATGTGTGACCAAAAAAATCAAAATTTTATATCTTGTGTTTTTCTAACGTGGTAGGTAGCATGTGACGCTGTCAACGACATGCGTTGCAGGTTCGTTAATATATGTTGTGCAGTAGTAATTTGCAGGACATCTTCCATGTGGTGTTTTTCTGTTTGAGCAGAAAACCCAGTCTCATTTTCTTCCTCTCACTTTAATAATATGTAACTTATCGTCCAGTCTGTTGTTCAGAGACGATGTGGAAGGACACACTTGTGATTTCTGAAAATCATTTCTCAATTGATCAGTCATATCTCAGTATATGTTCCATCTCTTTATTTATTTTTTCATGAAATTTGAATGGGAAGCTTCAAGGAAACATGCATTTTTGAAAACTTTGCACTAGCATAAGTTTGACCTGTATAATCACCAGCAGCCTCTTTATGTCCCCTTAGAAGGGACATCCAAGTGGTTTGCTAGATTTAGTGTTTCCTCAGGTGAGACATTGTGTGTAAAGGAGTAATACATGAATAGTTTTTTCCCCATCCTTTTTTAATCTGAATTTTCTGTAATGTTCACTTGTTACTTGTTAACCTACCTCCTATTTGCTACTTTTGCTGCTAACAAACTCCTCTATGGGTCGCCAAGTACTGCCAGGATATGCTGTTCCTAATAGCACCCTTCAGTACAAGCCATTCTCATCTGTGGATCATTTACTTAATTTTTCTGTAAAGTTACTTGTGTTCTGGCGATAGTTAGGAAGTCAGATTTATTAATTTTGAATAACTCCATGCGAATGTTTATTCACTCATAGTTAGTTACAGCTATGTACTAAAATAAATGTAGTAGTATTACCCATAACCTCATATCCTTGTTGTATTTGTCAAATTACTTTTTAAAGTATTTTACATTGTGTGAGCTCAACAAAAGTAAAACATCTCATGTTTTGTTGTTCTAATTTAGTTTCACTTGAATATTATGGGTATTTAAACTCACCCCCCCCTTTTTTTTTCTTGAGTCAGAGTCTCACTCTGTTGCCCAGGCTAGAGTGCAGTGGCATGCTCGGCCACCACAGCCTCGACCTTCTGGGCTCAGGAGATCCTTCTGCCTCAGCCTTTCAAGTAGCTGGAACCACAAGAGCATATCCCCACACCCATCTGATTGATTGATTGATTGATTGATTGATTATACAGGCAAGGTCTCTCCAAGGTGGTCTCTCCAGGCTGCTCTTGAAGCCCTGGGCTCAAGCAGTCTGCTTGCTTCTGCCTGCTTCCACCTCCTAAAGTTCTGGGATTGCAGCCATAAGCCGTTGCGCCCTATTTATTTTTCTTTTTTAACTGGATTTTTAAATTTAGCATACTCTTCTCAAGTTGTACTCATGTTATAGTTTAGAACAGCATTTTTATCTTTTTAATGGTTGAATAATGTTTTATTGTAAGTATATACCACATTTTGCTTATCTGTTTATTTGCAACGGACATGAGTTGCTTTTACTTTTGGCTATTGTGAATAGTAATGCAATGAACTTGGGTTTACAAATATCTCTTCCAGATCCTGTTTTCAATTCCCAGAAGTAAAATTGTGGGTTCTTGTGATAATTCGGTTTTAAGTATTTCATAATACATCATACAATCAATCAGCCTTCTGTATCTGGGATTCCATGTCCACGGGTTGTGCCTCTGTGATTCCACCAACAAAAGATTGAAAATATTCAAAATAAAAACATTCCAGATATTTTCCAAAAGCCAAAGTTGCATTAGACAGCCACTGGTACTATGCTGAATCCACATGAAAGAAGTATAGGCATTACTTTAGGTATTAAGAGTAATCTAGAGTTTATTTAAAACATGCTTGAGGATGTGTGTAGCTTATATGTAAATACTGCATGATTTGATATAAGGGATGTAAGCCTGCTTGGATTTTGACATCTTCAAGTGGTCCTGGAACTGTACTTTTTTCTGTAGCTGCTGTACCATTTATTTTCCTAACAGCATGGTACAAGTCTCCCATTTCACCATATCCATGCCAACCTTTTTGCTTTCTGTTATTTTTCACAGTAAATGTCTCAGTGGGTGCGATGTGATATTTCACTGTTTTTTTCCTTAATGATTACCAATATTTTGCATCTTTTTGTATACTTGTTTGCCACTTATATATTGTCTCTGGGGACAGTCTGTCAAGGTCTTTGTCCATATTTTAATTAAGTTGTCTTTTGGTTGTTGATTTGTAGGAGTTCTTTCTATATTTAAGTATTAAACCCTAATCAGATATATATTTTCCAAATATATTTTTATCTCCATTATTTTTCCCATTGTTTTGTTTCCCTGCACAATATTCTAAGATTTCTGTGTAGTTCATTTTTGTCTATTTTTACTTCTGTAGCCTACACTTTTTATGTCCTATCAAGAAAATAATTTTCAAATCCAGTGGCATAAACTTTGTCATCGATATTTTCTGCTAGGTGTTTTGTTGTCGTGGTCTTACAGTTAGGTTATTGATCTGTTTTGAGTTAATCTTTGCATATGGTAGGTAAGGGTCTATTTGGATTCTTTTGCACAAGGATATCCAGTTTCCTCAACACCATTTGTTCAAGAGATTGTTCCCCTCATTAGATGGGCTTAGTACGCTTGTTGAAGATCTTTTGATGATAGGTGTCAGATGTTTCTGGCATCTCTCCTCTGTTCCATTGGGGTATATATCTTTATGCCAGTACAGTACTGTTTTAGTTACTGTAGCTTTGTAATAAATTTTGAAATCATACAGTGTGAAACCAATTATTTTCATTTTCAAGATTATTTTGCTTTTCATTTTGCTGTGTTATTCTGTATACATTTTTGCATGGATTTACCTAATTCTACAGAGAATGCCATTGTATTTTGCTGTGGATTTTACCAAATATGTGGATTGCTTTAGTTGTTACTGACATCTTAACAATGTTAAGTCTTCTAATCTCTGAACGTGGGGTTTCTTTGACTTTATTTTTGGTAGTTCTCTTTTTAGTTTTTTAAGAAGCCCCCATGCTGTTTTCTATAATGGCTATACTGATTTACATTCCCAACGACAGTGTAGTAGTGTTCCTTTTTTCTACATCCTTGCCAACATCTGTTATTTTTTTACTTTTTTGATAATAGCCATTTAAACTGGGGTGAAATATCTTATTGTGGTTTGGATTTGTATTTCTTTAATGACTAGTGATTTTGAACATTATTCCATAGGTCTGTTGACCATTTTTAAGTCTTCTTTTGAAAACTGGCTATTCAGGACTTTTGCTCTTTTTTTAGCCACATTGTTTTATTTTTTGCTTATGAGATGTTTTAGTTCCTTGTATTTTCTGTTTGTGAATCTTTTGTCAAATTAATGGTTTCACAGTGTTTTCATCCAGTGTGTAGATTGTGTCTTCACATTGTTGTTTCCTTTGTTGTGCAGAAAATTTTTAGTTTGATATAATTCTTGTTGCTTGTGCTTTTGAAAGCTTCTCTTTGCCCAGACCAATGTCCTGTAGCATTTTCTCAATGTTTTCTTCTAGTAGTTTTAGAGCTCTGTTGCACCATTTATTAAAGAAATTGTCCTTTCTCCAATGTATATTCTTGGCAACTTTGTCAAAATTGGTTGACTCTAAGTGCAAGGGTTTATTTCTGGATTCTCTGTTCTTTTCCATTGGTCTGTGTATGTTTTTATGATGTATTGTACTGTTTATGTTACTATAGTTTTATGGTATAATTTGAAATCTGGTACTATATTTACTCTTTATTCTTTTTGTTCAGAATTGCTTTAGCTATCTGGTGTTCTTGGTGGTTCCATTCTAATTTAATGATTTTTTTTTTTTCTGTTTCTGTGAAGAATTTCATTGCTATAGAATACATTGAATTTGTAGAGCTTTTGGGTAGTATAGACATTTTAACAATATTAATTCTTTGAAGTGATTGTTGTTGGTGGCTTTGTGAAAGATGAGTTGATTGAGAAATAGAAGTTTTGCTTCCAGAATCTCTATCTTGTTCCATTGGTCTATATGCCTGTTCTTGTACCAATTGTTACCCCCCTTTTTTGGTTGATTTCCCCTATTTGGAATGGGAATGTTTACCCCACATCTCTTCTGTGATTATAACTTGGAACTAGCAAACCTGTTTTTTACTTTTAGACTCATAGATATAATTTGCCTTGAGTTTCAGATGAGACTCTTGACTGATGCATTGGTGCTGGAACAAATTAAGACTTTTGGGGACTATAGGGTAGGGATGATTATATTTTGCATTGTGAGAAGAAATGAGGATTGGGGAGCCTGGGATAGAATGTTATAATTTTGATGTTTGACCCTCCAAACTTTATGTTGAAATATGATCGCTATTGTGGAAGATGGGATCCAATGGGAGAGGTTCGGATCATGGGGACAGATCTTTATTAAATGGTTTGTTGCCATCTTTGCAGTAATGAGTGAGTTTTATCACTCTCTTAGTTCCCATCAGAGTTACCTTGAGAGCTGGTTGTTTAGAAGAGCCTGGTACTTTCCCCTCTCTCTTGCTTCTTTTGCCATGTCATCTGCACATACCAACTCCTCTTTGCTTTCTGCCATAATTGAAAGCTTCCTGAGGCCCTCATCAGAAGCCTATGTTGGTGTCATGCTTCTTGTAAGCCAAATAAACCTCTTTTCTTTATCAATCTTCTAGACTCGGGTATTTCTGGCAACACAAATGAGCTAAACACCTGTTGGAGGAAATATTTTTTAAATGTCTGTTAAGTCCACTGGTTGTAGAGTATAGCTTAACTCTGATGACGCTTTGTTAATTTTTTTCCTGGGTATTTTGTGTATGGCTAAAAGTGAGGTGTTAATGTCCCTTTTATATTGCAGTGTATACCTCTCTTTAGATCTGTGAATACTTGCTTTATATATTTGGGTGCTCTGATGTTGGGGCTGTGTACTTATTATTATGTCCTCTTGCAGAATTGAGCCCTTTATTATTATATAATAACCTTCTTTCTCTCTTTTTACAGTTTTTAACTTAAAAATGTATTTTATCTGATATAAGTATAACTACTCCTGCTCTTTTTGTTTTCCATTTGCATGGAATATTTTTTCCATCTCTTCATTTTCAGTCTATCTGTGATTTTTTTGGCAGTGTGAATTTCTTGTAAGCAGCATTTAGTTGGATTTTGTTTTTTAACCCATTCAGCCATTCTGTTTTAATTGGAAACTTTAGTCCATTTATATTGAATGTTATTGTTGATAGGTAAGGACTTCCTACTGCCATTTTGTTACTTGTTTCCCAGTTATTTTGTAACTTCTTCCTTTCTTTTCTTCCTATGGGATTAAGTGATTTTTCTCTGGTAGTATCTTTTAACCCTTTTTTTTTTTTTTTTTTTTTGAGTTAAGTGCTCCCACTGTTGCCCAGGCTGGAGTATAGTGTCATAATCACAGCTCACTGCATTTTCAAACTCCTAAGGTCAAGCAATCTTTCCACTTCAGCCTCCAGAATAGCTAGAACTACAGGTGTGAGCCACCACACTTGGCTATTTTTTTTTTAGCCCCTTGCACTTGGATGTCCCCTCTCAGGGGGATATAGAGATTTCTGGTGATTATAGAGGAAAAACTTATGTAAGTGCAGATTTTTCAAAAATGTAGTTTACTTTAAGTTTTCATTCAAAACAATGAAAACCTATGTCCCATTTGAAATTTGTCAAGATTCTGATTGATCAGTTGAGAAATGGCTTTCAGGAATCACAAGTGTGCATCCTTCCGTACTGTCTTGGATCAACAGACTGGACAATAAATTACATATTATGAATATGGGAGGAAGAAAATGAGACTATTGTCTGATCAAATAGAAAAATACCAAGTAGAAGACGTCAGATAAATTACTGTTGCACAACATTTATCATTGAACCTGCAATGCATGTTGGTGACTGTTTGACATGTTACAACATGGTAGAAAAATACGATTAAAATTTTTGATTTTTTTTGGTCATAAATAAGTTCTTCACTGTCTAAAATTCCATTATAAGCCAAATATAATCACAATAAAAGAATTGGTTCCAATGCTAAACTATTTAATATGAAGTGATTCATTTTTCACTATTTCATTAAAAAGTGCAGTCAGGTTGCTGATAGGTGATATGTCTCTGAGGACAAATGGTTAAATTATTGTAGAGACAAAGTCTTGTTATGTTGCTTTGGCTGATCTTGAACTCTTGTGCTGAAGCAGTCCTCCCACCTTGGCCTCCAAAAGTGCTGGGATTTCCAGGCATGTGCCACCATATCTGGCTGCTTCTTATTTAATGTCTCTGTTTTAGATCTTCCCTTTGGTGTTACCAGGAGGCTTAGAAAAAACATCTGAGAGTTACAACAAGTTATTTACAACTGATACCAACTAAACTTTGATCTCAAAAATAGAAACAAACAAATCCTACCCCTCAAAAGGCCTTGTACTGATTATTTCCTCTTCCCACATTTTGAAATGTTTATGTCACATTTTGAATTGTTCATCTAAAAAGTTTACATTATTTTATCTTCTTTCTAAAGATAGAAATAGTTTAAACACTTTGATTATAATATTAGTATAACAGTCATATCAGCATTCTTGTCTTTCAGCCTGAAGAACTTCCTTAAGTGCTTCTTCTGGGATAAGTCTGTTACTGATACATTTTGTCAGCTTTTATTTGTCTGGAAAGTCATTATCTGTCCTGCATCTTTAAAGGATAGCTTTGAGGCCAGGCACAATGGCTCATGCCTGTAATCCCCGCACTTTGGGTGGTGGAGGCAATAGGATTGCCTGAATATAGGGGTTCGAGACCAGCCTGGGCAACTTGGAAAGACCTCGTCTTTACAATAAATCAAAAAATTAGCTGGGCGTGGTGGCACAGGCATGTAGTTCCAGCTACTTGGAAGACTGAGGCAGAAGGATTGCCTGAGCCCAGCTGGCTGAGGCTGCAGTGGCCATGAGTGTGCCACTGCACTTCAGCCTGGGCGACAGTTGACTCAAAAAAAAAAAAATTAGCTGGGTATAGTGGTGCACACCTGTAGTCCCAGCTACTTGGAAGACTGAGGCAGAAAGATCTTCTGAGCCCAGCAGGTCAAGGCTGCAGTAGCTGGACTGCAGCTCCAGCTCATGCCACTGCACTCCAGCCTGGGTGACAAAGACGTAAAAAAATGAAAAAAAATAAGGGATAGCTTTGCTTGACACAACATTCATGGTTGATAATTTTGTTTTCTTCTACACTCTGAATATATTGTCCTATCCCTCTTGGCTTGTAATGTTTCTTTTGAGAAACATAAGTTATTTGATTTTCTCTCGCTCCTTTCAGGATTTCACCTTTTGCTGCCTTCAGGATTTCACCTTGAGAGTTCAGTTATGTCTTGGGGCATTCTTATTTGGATTTAATATGACTGGTGACTTTTGATTTTCTTATATCCATATGTTTGCATATTTCTTCAGGTTTGGAAATTTTCCTGTTCTTTTTGAGTAAGCTTTCTACCTATTTTTCTTTCTGTTTCCTCTTTAACTGTAACATCCTAAATATTTATTTTCATATTACACTGGTCTTGTAAGCTTTCTTTTTTCTTCTTTCCCCCTGTGTATTTTCAGTCTGCCTCTGAGGTCACCTATTATTTTTTATTTTTGTTTAGTTTTGCTGTTGATTCTATTACATTATTTCCCTTTCATTCTTTGTACTTTTTAGCTTCAGGACTTCCCTTTGTGGTTTTTTTTTTAAATTTCATACTCTTAAATTTCTAAATTGATTTTCTATTTTTTCTTGAATTTCAGTGAGCTTCCCTAAAACAGCTTTTTTTAATTGTCTGAGAGATCAACAATCTTCATCATATTAGAGTTAGTCTTTAACACCTGTCTTGTCTGTTTGGTGAATTTACATTTCCTTGAATGTTTTTGAGGCTTTTGAAAGTATTATTATGTACACTATATGAGTAAAGGTACACTAAAAGCCCAAACTTCACCACTATACATTTCATCCGTGTAACCCCAAAAACCACTTGTACCCCAACCCTAAATCTATTGAAATAAAATAAAAAGAAAGTGCATTGGTATGAGCACCATGAGGGATTTGGCTTTTATTTAGACATTGTAGTGTGGCTTTGTGCCTGTCCTTCAGAGAACCTGTCAGTGAGTCTAGGAATGACTGACTATTGAGTTCATACTGGGCCCCTTTGAGATCTAATATGGGAAGAAGGCTGTTGGATCCGACTTGTTGGCTCATACAGGCGTGTGTCACTCAGCAGATTTCTGCACAAGTTGGGTAGTTCCTTAGCTGCAGCAGTGGGGCTAGATTGAGACTGAGTTCCCTCAAGAACTGCCATTGGATGAAGGCTGGTGTGCCTGTCCTATTGACTCAGACACTTGTGCATTTCCCAGCAGGTTTGTGGACAGGCAGGCAGGTTCTTTGCCTGCAGGAGGAGGTGCACAGCTAACACTGTATCTCCTTAGCATCTGCTGTGAGACTGAGGTTGGCAGCCCAGTTTCAGCTCAGAGGTCTGTGTGACACCTATCAGATTCTTGCATAGATTAGGATAGTTCACCAGCTGCAGTGTGAAGGGATGGAATTGAGACTAGGCCCCCTTGAGATATGTGGGACAGAAGCTTCAGATTCTGTCTCATTGGCCTGCACAGATACTTGTCTCCTAGTAGGTTTCAGCACAGATGAGATAGTGTTTTGACTGCAGCAAGAGGTAAGAGCTGAGACTGGGCTCTCTTAGGATATGCTGTGGGACAGAGGCTTGGACTCCTGGGCTAAATGATATGTGCTCATCTCCATCTGGGTCAGATCTGAGCGGGACCTAAGAGGAAAGTTGGAACAGAGTCACCGGGAAACTTTAAGGTTCTCTGCTGAGACTGATGTCTGCCGATAGATGAGTTTTTCTACCAAGGCACTCCCCCAGTGTGTGTGATTCTATTGGGACTCCTTGGCAGAATTTTGTTGCAGGCTCAAAACAAAATGGGGCTGTAGCCAAGCCCCTTGGGGGGATCTAGGTCATTTCCAGGATTGATCTGAGAGCAAGCTTTGTACACCAACCTCTTGAATGTTACTTTGCACTCACAAAACAACCCTGTTAGGATTTGGCTCCACCAGTGTTTCACAAACTCTTAACCGAATCCTAAAACTCTTAGAGAGAGTCATTTAACTGAGTGGGTACAAAATTCTTGTTGTGTAGAGATAAGCAAGTTACTTTCTATGCAGCCATCATGGTGATGTCTCCTCTCCCATTTTTTATTTTAGTTTATTTACTTTTTCTCTTAATTTTGCTAAGAGTTTTTCAATTTTCTTGATCCTTTCAAAGTAAGAACTCTTAGGTTTGTGGATTTTCCTACTACTTTTCTACTATGCATGTTATTTGTCTTGGTTCTGTTTTTATTATATCCTTCTATCTTTGGATAAATTTGTCCTTCTTTTTCTACTTCATTAAGGTATGAAGTTGGAGTGTTGATTAGAGGTCTTCTCTTTTAATTTAAGCATTCTTACATAAAAATATCTCTATGAATCTTGTTTTCTTTGTATCTTGTAAGTTTTGGTATATCGTGTTTTTAATCCTGATTTGTATCAAGTTATTTTCTAGTTTCCTATGTGACTTTTTTTCTTATCGTTGGCTTTTTAAGTGTATTTTTCCAGTCATATATTTGTGAATTAGCCAGTCATGGTGCCACACACTTGTAGTCCCAGCTACCTGGGAAGCTGAGGCAGGGGGATCACCTGAACCCAGGAATTCAAGGCTGTGGTGAGCCATGATCGTGCAGCTGCACTCCAACCTCGGCAATAGAGTGAGAGTCCAACTCAAAAAAAAACCTTAAACTTGGTTTAGTATTTTGACATGAGATCTGTTTTGAAGATTGTTCCTTGTATGTCACAGAATAATATTTAAATTGCCATTTTGCCATTCTGGGGTGGTATGTTCTATGGTTTGTTCAATTTCCAATTGTTCTATATTGGTGGTTGGGTCCTACTTCCTTACTGATCTTCTGTCTTGTTTTATCCATTATTGAAAGTTTGGTGTTAGAATTTCCTACAATTATAATGGAGCTGCCTATTTTTTCTCTTCAATTTTATTAATGTTTGCTTTATATATTTAGGAGTTCTGATGTTTCATACACATATTTCTAAATGTTGTATCTTCTTGTGAAGTGGCCATTTCATCATTATATCATGTCCTTTGTCTCTGATACAAATTTTTGAGTTAAAGTATATATTAGTATAGTCACTTCTGTCTTTTGGATACTATTTGCTTGGGATATTATTATTTTATCTTTATAATTTTATGTTGGGTATATTCTTAGGCCTTATGTGCGTTTCTTGTGGACAACATGTAGTTGGATGCTAATTCAACAAATCTTACTAGTTCAACAAATCTGTGTTCTGAAGACAGAGTTAAATATCATTTACATTTCAATTATTACTGATGGTAAAGACCTTATCATTGCCCTTTTTCTTGCATAGCTTCTGTATTTTTTGTAGACTTACTTTTCTCTCACTTCTCACTTACTATCTTTTCTGTTTCATTGATTTTTTTTTTTTCAGTGTAGATATGCTTTGACTCCTTTATGTTTGTGTGTGTTCTGTAGGTATTTTGGGGGGTGGTTACTATTGCAGGTACATTAAAAATCTTATAACATACTAAACTGATGAGAACTTAACTTCTATAACCTACAAAAACTACTACTGAATAGCTTTTCTAGTTCTGTTAGTTATTGATATCAGTTACCTTTATGTACAGAGGGTGCCCAAAAAAATGTAAACACATTTTAAGAAAGGAAAAGACTGTATTAAAGTTATAATACTCAATAATATGAATACAAGTCACATTTGATTTCTGCAGTTACTAGAAGTGCTCTCAGTGGGACGGGACCCAAGGGGGGGGTCCCTCTTAATAGCTCTTAATGTGTATACATTTTTTTGGCACCACCAGTATGTATGTTGTGTACATTAACTGTATATCATTTAGCATATTTCAGTTAACTTACGTATGACTCAGACTCCTGGCCTTATAGGATCCCCCTACTTTATCCTCCCAATTAGCTGACATAGCAGATCTGAACCACTATGCCCAGCTATTCTAGTATATTTTTCAATTTGATTATTGTATTTCAGCTACAGAAGTCTTAAGTGCTTCTTCTTAAGTTGCTCTCTTCTCATTTTTTTCACCATTTTTCAAATTTCATGTAGTTGTCTTTGTTATGTAGTAGCTCATTGAGCATCTTTAAGATGGTTATTTTATGTTTTTGTAAAGTAATTTAGAGGACTGTCTCATTCTTACATTATTTTTTCTTGGAAGCATTTTATTTTTTTATTTTAAAGATGTGGGATACAATTCAGGATTAGGTACTTAAGTGGTCACTGTACAGGTAAAGTTTGGACCTCTCTTTGGTCCTCACTTTGCCTTATTTGAGATCAGGTACTCTTATTGCTGTTATGTATCCCCCTCTCCCCTGGTAGTTTCCTGCTACTGCCAGTTCCTTTCTTACAGTATTATGATAAATGTTCAGGGTCTGCTTATGAGTGAGAACATGTAGTACTCAGTTCTTTGTTTCTCTGATAGATCACTGAGTATTATAGATTCTAATTCCATCGAAGTTGCTGCAAAGTCCCTAATTTTGTTCTTTATGGCTGCATAATATTCCATCTTGTATATGCACCACATTTTTAAAAATCTAGTCCACTTTCGATGGACAACACAATTGGTTTCATGTTTTTGCTATTGTGAATAATGCTACAATAAACATGCATGTGCAGTTACCCTTTTAATAGAAAGATCTGTGATCCTCTGGGTATATTCCCAGAAGGAGGATTGCTGCGTCACATGGAAGGTCAATTTTTACATCTTTTAGGAGTCACCAAACTGTTTCCCACAGAGGTTGTACTAGTCTACACTCCGACTAACAGTATAGACGCATTCCCTTTTTGCTGTATCTTCTCCAGCATCTGTAGTTTTTTGAGTTATTGATGACGGCCATTCTGACTAGAGTTCATTCTTAGATTTTTACCAGTGGTATTTTGTGCCGTGTGTGTGTGTGTGTGTGTGTGTACTTTTTTTAGAGACAGGGTTTCACTATGTTGCCCAGGCTGGTTGAGAACCTAAGCTGGTCTTAAGCTGGTACTATAGGTATGAGTCACCATGCCTGGCTGATTTTTTTTTTATTTATTGTGGCAACAAGGTCTTGCCAAGTTGCCCAGGCTGGTCTTGAACACCTGAGGCTCAAGTGGTCCTCTCACCTCTGCCTCCCAAAGTGGAGACACTGTTATCGTTATATATGAAAAAAGACTAGTTCCTACAATTTTTAATATGCCAGAATTGTTAAATTTCTTTTTAAAAAACATATTGTTTACTTAATGTTATACTTAGTAAGGTTTTTATTTAATTCTTCTAATGTGGTCCAAGGCAAATGATAGTAGTGGCCTTCTGCAAGCTTTGTTTCCTCAAACACATTTCTACCAGCCCAGCCAGGGGGTCATCATTCTGCACTCATGGTCTCCATACATTTTTGTACTGTTGATAATGTTTGTTAAATTTCTCTGTGTGTGGACAATGAACTTACCCATTTCTGCTCTATGGCCATATACAGGTATTTGCTTCCAGATCTTGCTAAGAACATTTCTACATAAAATCTAGAATCAATATGTAGCATTTATCGAATATTTGCTTAGAGATGGAAGTCTTTAGTCATTCAATTTGAATAAATGTTATACCAAATATTGTAAGAGATGTGTATGTATTTTATTTTCTTTGTATTTCTCCTGCATCCTTCCCATATCATCACATTGACTGTTTTCTAACTTCCATTTTTCCTCACATCCATCATTTTATATCCATAGTTAAGAATGGAATAGTCTTGTGCTACTTTCTAAATTAGTTCTTTTCTACTAAGGTCAGAATTTTAAATGACTTAGGACAATTGTATCTCAACAGATTTGCAACTACAATGTCATCTCCTACATGCCCATTTTTAAAGCATATTATTTATTTAATATTGTAGTTAATGTGCTTCCTATTTTTTCCCCCTAATGTGATAAAGAGCAGATCTTGGCAATACCCTCCTGCTCAGTTGGGAAATCATCATGCTCCCCTACCCACATGGTCTTCCTACATTCCTTTTTGTTTGTTTGTGTTTTTGACTTGGCCCTTCCTCACTTAGTTCCTTGATCTGGGTGAATTATACTTTGGTTTCTTTGCCTATTAATTCTGCATTCCTTAGGAAAGGCACTTGCTCATCCATTGGACAATGTTCACAGAACAGTGACCAAATCAGTTTGTGTACTGGTGATAAATCACCATTATCCATAAGAGACGAATAAGTAACACTCCTAGCAACAGTCCTTGACTCTTTTCTCTCCCTTGAAATACTTCTGAGTTCTTTTTGTTTGCTGTGTCCTATTGTTTTCTGTGCTGCTTGGATCAGCAGTTGTTCCTAAGAATATGTGTGAGTCTAGAGTTACAGCATCAAATCCTGTTTACCTCACTTTATTTCTGTGTACATTGGGGTTAGATACATAAATGCCGTTGACCTGCTGTACTTCACTTGAAAAATAATTTACCTCTTGATACTTTAAAAAAGATAGAAATAGAACTGATAGTTGTAGATGGCTAAGAATATTGCATTTTTGGGTTAAGACAAAAAACTTATTTTCCTTAATAATATCTATCAACCTCTGTCATAGTAATGAGATCTTTCTTTTCCTGTCCTAGTCTTCTCAGTCTGCTGAAGGAAATACTATATCCTGAGATGCTTAAGCCACAGAAATTCAGTTTTCATAAATCTGGAGGCAGGGAAGCCCAAGATCAGAGCCCCGTCAAGCCCCTGGTGAGCGCCCTCTTCCTGTTTTACCTGAGCCTGCTTCTTGCTATGTCTTGACATAACAGAATGAAAAGCAAGCTCTCTGTTGTTTCTTTTTATAAGGCCGCTTTTCATGATCACGAGGGCTTCTCTTCATGGCCTGATTATCACTCAAATGCCCCTCCTCCAATAACATCTTGTTAGGGAACAGATGAATTTTGATCAACACAGAGCATAGTTGCCTGCATTATATTGTGTACATTTTTGTCTTAATGTGTTCCAGATAACATTTTCTCTTACCTCACACATTTCCAAGTTAAGTACAAAATTTTCTTCCTTTAATAGTCAGTTTATGTTTTCAGCTCATTGCAGTGTGCTTTGGCTGCATGGTGAAAAAAAATAACTACATTTCTGCAAAGTGTTTTGATTATAAATTATTTCACATGGTCTTTCCTGCAGGTATTTTGAAGTACTCATAAGCACCCTTCCTGTATATCATTTTTTTTAAAAAAGTATTTCTTTTCCTAAAAATGAAAGATCATGATTGGATGTTACATAATTCTGTGCAGTATATGTATTGTTTTTTGCCAATATTATATATTTGAGATTTTTTTCTCTCTTTTTTTTTAAGTCAGTCTCTGTCACCCAGGTTGAAATGCAGTGGCACAATCAGTGCCTACTTCTACTTCTGCCTTGACCTCCTGGACGCAGATGATCCTTTCATCTTAGCCTCCCAAATAGCTGGAATGTAGGCATGTGCCACTGCCTTGCTGATTTCTAGGTTTTTTGCGTTTTTTTTTTTTGTAGAGGTGAGATTTTGCTATGCTGCCTAGGCTGATTGCAAACCCTTTGGCTCAAGTAATCCTCTCACCTCAGCCTCCTAGAGTACTGGGATTACAGGTGTGAGCCACCACCTCCAGCCAATATTATGTATTTCAATAGGAGATTTTTTTTTTTTTTTTTTTTTTTTGAGTTGGAGTCTCACTCTGTCGCCCAGACTGGAGTGTAGTGATTGCTCCCGGCCACCACAGCCTCGACCTGCTGATCTCCGGCGATCCTTCCGCCTCAGCCTTCCAAGTAGCTGGAACTATAGGCGCGCACTACCATGCCCGGCTGATTTTTTGATTTATTGTAGAGATGAGGTCTCGCTGCCCAGGCGGGTCACAAACAATAGGAGATTATTTAATGGCCACCTGTAATTAATTGGAAACCTGTGATTCTTTATATCTTATAGGTATCTTTCCTATATGTATGGTAAAGGAATTTCCACCAAAAAGGAAGAGTAATGTGATAGAAATATCCCAAACAGTAATGTTGAAAGGCCATGACATTGAAGATTTTTGCTTTAAGGAAATTGAGGAAAATATACATGACTCTGACTGTCAGTGTAGAGATGATCAGAGACATTCCAAAGGAGTACATATGACCCATAAAGAAAATCTTGCTTCCCCTAAAGATCAGCATGGTAGAAGGGGTACAGGAAACAAGCCTATGAAAAATCAACTTGGATTAAACTTTCAGATTCATCTACCGGAACTGGAGCTACTTCAAGCACAAGGGAGAATATATGAATATAATCACATTGAAAACTATATCAACAATGGTTCCTTAGTTTCCTCATTTCACAAAATTTCTTCTAAAATCAAACACCACATTTCTCATAAATATGAGTATGATTTTTCTAATTCCTTAATTACAGAAAAGCAGAAAGCACACATTGAGACAGAACATTACAAATGTAGTAAGCGTGGAAAGGTCTTTAGTCAAGGCTTATATTTCACTATACAGAAAATAATCCATACAGAAGAGAAACGTTTTAAATGTGATATGTGTGGCAAAGTATTCAATAAAAAGTCAAGTCTTGGAAGACATCGGGTAATTCATACTGGAGAGAAACCTTATCAATGTAATGAATGTGGCAAATTCTTTAGCCGAACTGCAGACCTTGCACGTCATTTTAAAATTCATACTGGAGAAAAACCGTACAAATGTAATGAATGTGGCAAGGTATTTGGTCGCAATTCAGAGCTTGTACAACACTGGCGAATTCATACTGGAGAGAAGCCTTACAAATGTAATGTGTGTGGTAAGTTCTTCAATAATAAGTCACACCTTGCCCAACATCAGAAAATCCATGCTGGAGAGAAACCTTACAAATGTAATGTATGTGGAAAAGGCTTTAATGTTATTTCATACCTTTCACAACATCGAATAATTCATACTGGAGATAAACCGTACAAATGTAATGAATGTGGCAAGAACTTTCGTCAATTTTCACACCTTGCTCGACATCGGAGAATTCATACTGGAGAGAAACCTTACCAATGTAATGAATGTAGTAAGGTATTCAGTCAAAAGGCATCCCTAGAAAAGCATTGGAGAATTCACACTGGAGAGAAACCATACAGATGTAATGAATGTGGCAAGCTCTTCAGCCAAACTTCAGGCCTTGCACGTCATTTGAGAATTCACACCGGGGAAAAACCATATAAATGTAATGAATGTGGCAAGGTATTTGGTCGCAATTCACATCTTGTGCAACATCGAAGAATTCATACCGGAGAGAAACCTTACAAATGTAATGTGTGTGGCAAGGTCTTCAATCATCAGTCAAACCTTGTGCAACATCGGAGAATCCATACTGGAGAAAAACCTTACGAATGTAATGTGTGTGGCAAAGTCTTCAATCATAAGTCACACCTTGTACAACATCGGACAATCCATATTGGATAGAAACCTTACTAATATATAATGAGTGGGAAAACATTTTGTGAGTGTTCCATCCTTCCCATAATTTAGACCATACTTTGGAGAAACATTTTCAGATATAATGAATGTGGCCAGGTCTTCAGTGACCATTTATGTCTTGAACCTTCACAAAGATTTCATGTGGAGAAAGATGTATTTAACATAGCAGTATATTCAGTCAATGTTGAAACCTTGCGAGATTTTGGAGGATTCGTACTGTGGAAAACTTGGTAAGTATAGTGAATATAGCAAAGCCTTTATTTAGATTTTGTTCAAGGCTTAATAACCATTATTAATTTAAACCACAGTGGAGAGAAACCTTACCAATTTATTCAATGTAGCAAGGTCTTAAGGCAAAAGTCTGACATCTGAATTCTGCAAAGAATTCTTGCTGAAATGAAACCCAGTAAAAATGTAATGGATGTGGCAAATCCTCTAATATGGGTTCATTCCTCATAACACTTCATATAGTGCATATGGTGAGAAATTTTGCAATTTACTGAATGTAGCAAGGTCTTTTCGCAAAATCCCCCAGTTGTACAACATTATTCAGATGTTCAATTCAGAATTGTTCAATTCATGATTGATTAAAATCACAATGAGAGTGGGAAGCCATTATGAGTTCAAGCATTAATTAACATCAGTGAATCCACTCTATCAAGTGTTCATATGTGTGTGAGAGACTTTTTCCAGACCTCAAACTCACTCACAAGCAAAAAAGTGCATATTTGATGAATGATACAAACATAAGAAGCATGATTAAGTTCTTGCCCAAGCAACAAAATTGGAACATCTAAGGGTTTATACTGCAGACTGACTACATGAATGTATTCAGCGTTTTGCTCAGAAATTCATGGTTTTTGTTGTTGTAGGAGTAGTGTAGTAATCCTGGACAGTTCATTATTCTAAGGTATGTCCTTAGATTAAAGAATTCATACTAGAACAGACTATTACAAATGTGATTATATTGTAACTCAGTTACCAAATTGTTAAACTATACTCCACATCAGAGTTTGTGTGAACAATAAATTGGTCTCTAATTTTCCAAGATTAACTTTTGATATTACATGCTGCAGAATAATATCAAGTCAGAATATATTAAAAGTCATGACATGGTAACCCTTTGCATTCAGAGACATTTCACGCATCACCTACCAGCAACTTTTTTACGGAATAGTGAAAAACAAATCACTTCATATTAAACAGTATGTAGCGATGGAACCAAATATTTTATTGTAATGATATTTGACTTATAATGGAATTTTAGACATTGAGGAATTTATTTATGACAAAAAAAATCAAGGTTTTATATCGGATATTTTTCTAGCATTTGGTAATGTATGAAAAAGTCACCCATATGCATTGCAGATTCATGAATGCATGTTGTGCAATAGTAATTTATGAGACGTCTTCTGCCTGGTGTTTTTCTTTTCAAGCAGACAATGCAGTCTTATTTTCTTCCTTCCACATTAATAATATGTCATTTGTTGTCGAGTCTGTTGTTAGAAGACGATGTGGAAGGATACACTGTGATTCCTGAAAACCACTTCTCAGCCGATCGATCATAACCTTGTCAGATTTCCATTGGGACATAGGTTTTTCATTGTTTTTGAATGGAAAACTTCAAGGAAACATATATTTTTGAAAAATATACTTTCATAAGTTTGTCCTGTATTATCACCAGCAATCTCTTTTTGTCTTCTAAGAGGAGGCATCTAAGTGGTTTATAAGATTTATGGTGTCCCCTCAGAGGGACTTCCGAGTACAGAGGGTTAAAAATGCAAGGACATTTTTCACTATTAACAGCCCAGCCTGAACTACAATTTTAAGGCCATAGACTCTTGAGCTGTCCTCTGTAGTCTGCCTTAGGACACTAATGTGGATATAATGAAAATCCCATAGCAGTGCAGTGTCACACTCTGATATTCTAAACCTGCATCACTGATGATGAATATGCATTGTATTTTTTAAAATGTTAATAGAGATGAGGTCTTGCTTTGTTGCCCAGGCTGGTCTCAAACTCCTGGACTTAAGCAGTCCTCTCGCCTTGGCCTCCCAAGGTGCTGTGATTACAGGCGTGAGCTACCACACCTGGCTTGAGTTGTATTATTTATTTTTATAATGTTAATTTTTTGAGTTGGAGTCTCACTCTGTCACCCAAGCTGGAGTGCAGTGGCACACTCATGGCCACCCCAGCATCTACCTGCTGGGCTCTGGTGATCGTTCCGCTTCAGCCTTGCCAGAACTACAGGCATGCACTACCATGCTCGGCTAATTTTTTATTTATTGTAGAGATGAGGTCTTGCCAAGTTGCCCGGGCTGGTCTCGAACCTGCAGACTCAGGCAATCCTCTCACCTTGGCTTCCCAAAGTGTTAGGATTACAGGCTGAACCACTGAACCCAGCCAAGTTAGATTATTATAATTGAAAATGCCATTTTGTTATGTGCCAAATAGATACATGACATGCATTTTAATGTTGTATCAGCTAAAAATAAAATTTCAGTAAGAATAGGAAAGATACTATAAAAGTATGTATGAAAAATATGTACACCTGAGGTTTTTTGAGGGGGGGAGACAAACTAGCAACTTCATATATTTATTCATGTAACATTTTTGGTAATTTGTACCTGTGTCCACTGAAGCTGCATTGAACCCTACCCTAAGTTTGGTTGGTTTGTCAAGAGTGTAATGCCCGACACCGAAGTGTTATGTGAATTATTATTATACATTGTAGATGTGGCAAAGAAACACTAGACTTCCTAAGCTGGTCCAAAAATGGCTTGTGAGATCAAATAAATGTGATGAGTGGTTGTGTCATGCTGGTGACACTGTGGGGCTGGAGTGATGGCAGCTTTAGTATGAGCTTTCGCAGAAGGGCCAAATAGGAATAAGGAGTGGTGTCAGTAGTCAGCATCAAAAAATGGACTCTGGACTGGGCACAGTGGTTCATACCTATAATCCCAGCACTTTGGGAGGTGGACGCAAGAGTACTGCCTGAGCTCAGGACTTCAAGATTAGCCTGAGCAACATGGTGAGGCCTCGTCTCTACAATAATTTTTAAAAGCACCTGGACATGGTGGCTTACATCTGTGGTTCCTGCTGCTTGGAAGGCTGAGGCGTAAGGATCGCTTGAGCCCAGCAGGTTGAGGCTGTGGTATCTGTTGAGTGTGCCACTGCACTCCAGCCTAGGTGACAGAATGAGTCTCTGATTCAAAAGAAAAAAACCAAAATGGAGTTTTTAGTCTAGAGACTAAATATTTACTCCCGATTCTGGGAAAACTGCAATTTTCTTCATGCTAATACCATATCATATTCTTTTTCTGCCATACACATATGTCCCATTTTATAATATGGTTATTGAAAATGTTTTTGGAATACTCTTTAGATAAATTTTGTAACATTTTAACAGTAGTTCAGTGAAACTTGACATGTGGAAATGTTTATTAGATAATAAGTATGATTAAATAATATAAATGTTTTCCAAAAGTCTCAATTTCTGATTATGGTATTCATGTGTTACAAGGCTCGTTATCAACTGTAGGAATAAATTTGGTTTAGTTTTGAGTCAGGGTCTCATTGTTGCCTAGGTTGAAGTGCAGTGGCATGATCACAGCACATTGCAGTCTTGACCTCATGGGCTCAGGCAGTCCTTCCACTTCAGCATCCCGAGTAGCTGGAACTATAGGTGCATGTCACCCTGCCTGGTTAACTTTTTGTATTTTTTTGTAGAGACAGCTCACTGTGTTGCCCAGGCTTGTTTTGGGTCTTTCTTTCTCTCTCTCTCTCTCTCTCTCTCTCTCTCTCTCTCTCTCTCTCTCTCTTTCTTTCTTTCTTTCTTTCTTTTTCTTTCTTTTCTTTCTTTCTTTCTGTAGGAGTCTGTTGCCCAGACTGGAGTGCAGCATGGTCACAGCCACCTCATCCTTCCAAGTAGCTGGAACCACAGGTGTGTACTGCCACACCCAGCTAATTTTGTTTGTTGTAGTTAACGCAGTCTCGCCAAGTTGCCCAGGCTGGTCTTGAGCCCCTGGACTCAGGGAATCCTCTCACTGCCACCTCCCAAAGTGCTGGGATTATGAGTCACTGCAGGTTCTTTTTTTTTGTATACTTTTAACTTTTGTGGTTCTTTTCATCCATACACTGTAATGTAGATGATATGTTTAATATCAGTTTCTTTCATGCGATAGTCCTGTGACAAATTTAGGGAATACATAAATGAAAGTGCTGTTCAGAGACAAGTTTCTGATATAAACATGCACAGATGTCAGTGATTCGTGCAAACTAAGTGCTCAATGATTATGAAAATTGGCTTTTTAAATTTTTTTAATTCAGTAGAAGAACTGATCACAGTAAAATATGGCGAACTGAAGCTTCTTAATATGGGAGTTGGCCAAAATCAGGTGTTTGAAAAATCAACTGTGTGGAGGTTAACCAATATATGAGAAGTAAACGAAAATAAAATGTTTTTTTTTGAGTTGGAGTCTCACTGTGTCACCCAGGCTGGAGTGCAGTGGCATGCTTACAGCCACCGCAGGGCTCAGGGAATCCTGCCTCAGCCTTCCAAGTACTGGAATTACAGGCATGTGCCACCACGCCCAGCCAATTTTTTAACTTTATTGTAGAGATGAGGTCTTGCCATGTTGCCCTAGCTAGTCTCGAACTGGTGGACTCAGGCAATCCCCTTGACTCCACCTCCTAAAGTGCTAGGATTACAGGCATAAGCCACCACGCCCAGCTGAAGATATAATTTAAAAAATAGATAAGAAAGTCTCCAAGTGGCAGTTATAGGTATGTAAAGGATATAATCTCCATTGCCTAATCCCTGTAAGTCATTCTGCCACTTCCCACTGTCTGGCATGCAGAGCTGGATAATATTGCAAGGAAACATTTGTGCTGTGTTTACCATGGAAATTGACATTAACTATTTTCCTCTTGATTTGTTACCCTCCAGAAATATCTAATATATTTTCCTTTAATGATTTATTATACTTTTACATATATCTTCATATCAGTTAAACTTGAGGTGAAAATCACTTAACTGATGATAATCGATTGAGTTCTTACCTCTTTGGAATAGGTATTGATGGTAGTGTCATTTCACAGATGAGAACACCTAGGATGGAACACTATTCAAAGACTGATCTAATCACATCAGTGACTGATTTAGTATTGAATTCATGTTGTCTGGCTGCAAAGACAAGTCCTGGCGCTAGTGCTAACCGGATTAGTTATTTTCTGTTTCTCAACTACTCAACATCTGTATTTTATTGTTGCTATCATATCTTGTCATTTTTGTAAATGGTTCGTCTTCGTATATAATTGCAATTGTAAATTTCTGTTATGTCTGTGGAGTTATTTCATAGGCCAGTATTACCTATGAATAACACTTAAATGAACTATGGGTAAAAGCATACTTTAGAAATATTGCATGTTTGCTTCCAGGCCACTGCAATAAAGTGAGTCACATGGATTTTTGGTTTCCCAGTACATTAAAAAATTATGTTTATACTGTAGTGTGTCATTTATACTGTAGTGTCATTTATATTGTGGTGTCATTTTTACTGTATTGTACTGTATTATAAAAACTGTATGCCTTAATTTAAAAAATAAGAGACCAAGTATAGTGGCTTGTGTCTGTAATCCCAGCACTTTGGAAGTCTTGGGCAGGAGGACTGCTTGAGTCCAGGAGTTTGAGACCAGCCTTTGTAAAGACCTTATCTTTACAAAAAAAGAAAAATAATAGCCAGGCATGGTGGCACGCGTGTGTAGTCCCAGCTGCTTGGGAGGATAAGGGGTTTGATGGTGTGATGAGCTGTGATCATAACCACTGCACTCCAGCCTGGGCTACAGAGTGAGATCCCCAACTCAAAAAAATTTAAGAACTATGGGGAATATTCCCTATGATTACTGTCTTGGCAGCCTAGCAGACTTCCCTCAACTTACTTGGGAAGGTTGTTTTTAGACCACAGAATTGCTCTGGACGTTCAGCCTAAGTGGTAGGAGGATGTGTTACTGTCAACACGTCTTGCTGTATTTGGATAGTTACCTTGGGTTTTATTGAAACACAAGTGGAGGAGACCCAGAAGCAAGTCCACTGACTGCAGATAGAAGAGATCTTTGACTTCAATTACCAACTTCTAAGTCACCTAGATCCTAGGCTAGGTCACTGTCCCAGGCAGGCCTCCTTGAGGTAGCTGTGACCCTAGTGATATTTAACTCAGGCTATGGCTCAATATTGCACTGAGATTGTGTCAGCCAACATGTTACATCCATCTCATGAGACAGACTTCAGTCTCCAGATCCTAGGGAGAGGGGTGGTCAGTGGAGCTGTCTGGGCTGGCAGTGGGAGACTGCAAGACAATTTTCCAGGTGGAGTTAAACCAGCCCAGTTCTCCCTGCTTTCTTATTTGTAGTTCCCAAGAATAGATGACTGAGTTCTGGAAATGCAACATCCTGAGAGGAAGAGACTGACTAGAACAGCCCAGGGTCTGCTATCAGTTCCCTGCTGCCCTGAAACAATGTTCATTGCATTTGGACAATGTTTTATGCATCTCTAGGGGCATAGAACTTCAGCTGTGGTGAACACATAGATTGAATTCCATCTACCTTGGGTAATTTTCTGAGCCTCAGGAGGAATGCGCAGTGAACCCTAGGCATCTGTTGTCCCTTATGGCCTATTGCAAGTCATAACTCCACTCCATGTAACATACTGTGTGTATATGTAGGTGTTGTGTCTCACTGGTCTCAGACAAGTTGGTCACCTATCAAGGTTGTGGCTAAATTATAATTTTTGTACATTTGGTTGATAGAAATGTAAAATTGTGTAGCCAGTATGGAAAACAGTATGGTGGGAAGCTTCCTGTACTTGAAGAGTGCCTATAAAACCTTGCAGCAAAAGTTATACATAATGACTGCCCCAGGGGTTGTGGACAAAGTAAGGTTGTCAATTTTTATCACCTACTATTCTTTTTCTTTTCTTTTCTTTTGAATTGGAGTTTGTGTCGCCCAGGCTGGAGTGCAGTGGCATGCCAGGATCGAGGCCACCGTGGTCTCAAACCTGCTGGGCTCAGGCGGTCCTTTCGCCTCAGCCTTCCAAGGAGCTGGAACTACAGGCACGTGCTACCATGCCCGGCTAATTTTTTGATTTATTGTAGAGACGAGGTCTCACCAAGTTGCCCGGGCTGGTCTCGAACCCCTGGGTTCAGGTAATCCTCTAGTCAGCCTCCCAAATTGCTGGGATTACAGGCTTGAGCCATCGCGCCCTGCCTGAAGAAAGGAAGTAGTAGTGTACTCATTAGCGGAGATGTTATGATTGTGACAGGCTGAATAATACTTTCCCCAAAGAATGTCCTCATGCTTGTCACATCTGTTAACTTGACATGTCAAATGTCAAAGGGGAGTTTGCAGATACGGTTTAATTAAGGATCTTAAGATTATCCTTGATTATTTGGTAAAAGCTGTGTAAACACATAGGTGAACTTCAGAAGGGTGAAAGTGGACTTTAAGTGATGGAGAAGGTGATGACTAATGAAATCAGAGGGGTAGAGATAAATTGGTTTCATGATGCTGTCTTGCTAATTTTGAAGATGGACATGCTCTACAGATCAAAGGAAAGTCAAAGATCAAAGTCACAGATCAAAGTCCATCAAAGGTGGACTCAGGAACCTCGAAAGGGTAAGGAAAAAATTATCTCATGGAGATTCAAGAAGAATCACAGAGGCTGGGTGCAGTGGCTTAAGCCAGTAATCCCAACACTTTGGGAGGCCAAGGCAAGAGGATTGAGTTCAGGGGTTCGAAACCAGCCTGAGCAACCTGGTGAGACCTCGCCTCTATAATAAATTTTAAAAATTTGCTGGGTGTGGCGGCGCACGCCTGTGATTCCAGCTACTTGAAAGGCTGAGGTAGAAGGATCGAGGCTGTGGTGGCCGTGAGCATGCCACTGTACTCCAGCCTGGGCGACAGAGTAGAGACTTCAACTCAAAAATAAAAAATAAAGGATCATGGAACTGTGGACCTGTATTCTCGTATTCTCCTCCCACTCCCACTGTCACTCCCTCTCCCCTGCTGAGATTACATACATGAGCCACAGCACCTGGCCCTCTGTACTCAGTCATTTTCTCTTCAGCTCATGTGGTCAAGCTGACGACAAAGCTTGATGGCTCCCTCCTTTGGTACCAGCTGTAAATTCAAGCTTCAAGAAGCTACTTCCATAGGTGTCACATGCCTATAATCCCAGCACGTTGGGAGGCTGAGGTGAAAGCATTGCCTGAGCTCACGGGTTCGAGACCAGCCTGGGCAACTCGGTGAGACCTCATCTCTACAATAAATCAGAAAATTAGCCAGTCTTGGTGACACTTGCCTGTAGTTCCAGCTATTTGGGAGACCGAGGCAGTGAAAATGAGTGTGTCACTGCACTCCAGCCTGGGCAACAGAGCAAAACTCCGACTCAAAAAAAAAAAAAAAAAAAAAGGAGCTACTTCTAGCCCAGCCCCACTCTTTAATAACCAATCATAATGCCCCAAGCCAGTCACCTATCTCAGTTTTCCAGGGACATGTTTTGACCAGCTGAGGAGGTCTACCCTGCTTTAAGCCTCATTATGTAATAAACATTCTCATACAACCTTAGTGTATGGCATCACCTTCTTCGTATCCACACTTTAGGTGAAGTTCAACCAAGTTCCGGAAGAGTGGCCAAAAGTTCAAATTATTCAAAATGTTGTAAGGGTGAATATATGATGTTCCTACTTAAATCTACCAAAACAAGTTTTTTATTCTCATGTCATTTTTAGAAGAAAATGAACATTAGTCTTGACAAATTAGTTCACAAAGCACTACAAGGACAAAGATTGTGTTACAGTATTTTTTTCCTTTAACCCCATGCTTTTCATAGTATTTTTCATGTTACTGTATTTGTATTTTTGCTTCATGAAAAATATAGGCATGTGACATGGGTCTTATGTGGCACCCAAGAAAGAGGCATGTAGAAATACAATATTATGGCCATTGCTTTGTTAAACTATGGTGTGTCAATGTGCTCTGTGAGCTATGGCCAGGCCATGTTTCCTGGCTTTGGCTCCCCTACCTTGGGGAGGTGGATTCATTCTTTCTCTTTCTTTCTCTCTCTCTCTCCCCTCTCTCTCCCCTTATCTTTCTCTCTTTCTCACTTTTAAGTGAAGTATATTTCCTATGCTATTAAAAAGAAAAATACGGTATAGTGCATGCTCATCAACAGCGATGTACGTTTGAGGGTGCAGGAGTTTGAAGATACCATGCTATGAGATTTTTGCCTCCTGAAACAGGCTCTCACTCTGTCACCCTGGCTAGAGTGCAGTGGGATGATCCTGGCTCACTGTAGCCCCGACCTTCTGGGTTCAAACAATCCTCTCACATCAGCCTTCCTAGTAGCTGGGACTTCAGGCATGTGCCACCAAGCCTGGGTAGTTTGTTTATTTTTTGTAGAGAGAACATCTCACTATGTTGTCCAGGCTGGTCTTGAACTCCTGGGTTGAAGCAATGATCAGCTATGGGCTCTTCAATGTACTGATATAAGCAGCCTAAGTCAAAATATACAGAGAATAACTCAAGTACTAAGTATGATTATACCTAAGTGTATGTTGTTTTGATTTCACACACAATTGTTCTAGATGCTTCAACCTCAAAATCTTAACGGCATTATTATTGTCTGCTATATTCTTCTGAGATGGGAAAAAAAACAATGTTGGTGAAAAACGTGATTCATTAATAGGGAAATTTAAATTGTCTTACTTAAAACATGAGAACTATATACATTTGGAATAAAACAGTTGCAAATTATAAGACCAGCAGTTAAATGTGAGTCCTGCTCAAGAATATGGTTTGCTAGCTGGGCATTGTGGCATGTGCCTATGTTGCAGCTACTTCGAAGGCTGAGGCAGAAGGATCGCCAGAACCCAGCAGGTCAACACGGGATGGCTGTGAGCATGCCACTGCCCTCCAGCCTGGGCAACAAGAATAAGACTCCAACTCAAAAAAAAAAAAAAAAAAAAGGTTTGCTGGTAGTTTTGATTAAACTCTGATATACCTGTTCTCTTCTGTTTCAAAAATAAGACTAATTTTTTGACAATCTTTGCCAAACAGTAGCTACTGTTATTCAATAGAGAAGGTGGCCACCATTTCCCCTGCTTTATTTCTTCTGCATACTCAGTCCCTAGCAATCTATTTCTTCCCATAAAAATCCCCACATCCTAAGATCATGGTGTGCTCTATTTCATGGTTAGTTGGTAGAGCATTTCTTTCCTATCACCTACTGTGCCCTTTTGGCTAGGAAGAGTGCACTGAATACAATCGGCATGATGACTACCATCGTGGTTTTACACTTTCCTGCCTACCTTCATGCTGTCTGAACTGGACTATTTAACCCCAAAAGGAAGTGTCGGGGGGGGGGCATGGTGGCCCATGCCTGTAATTCTAGCATTTTGAGGCAAGAGGAAGTTTGAGGCCAGTCTAGGCAGCTTAATGAGATCTCAACTACCAAAAATTCAAAAACTCCCTGGGTGTGGTGGCACATGCCTATAGTCCCAGCTACTCGGGAGGCTGAGGAAGAAGGATCGCCTGAGTTCAGCAGGTCGAGGCTGTGGTGACTGTAAGATTCCAACACACACACACGTAAAATTTAGCTGAAGGATTGCTTGAGCTGAGGAGGTTGAGGTTATAGTGAGTCGTGATTGTGCCACTGCACTCCAGCCTGGGTGACACTGTGAGACTCCAACTCAAAAACAAATGCAAAAAAACAAAAACCAAGGCAGTCTCCTTCCAGGAAATTGAATAGAAATGATTGTCACCTAATGAAGTCAGCCCTGGCATTCTATTGATTCTTTCCCAAAGACCACAGTGAAAGACCTGAAGGAAAAGGCACATGAAGGTATTTCAAAGTTCAGGCAGAAAGTCACACAGAGCAAAGTAGACTTAAAAAAGAAAATCCAAAAAATTATTTTTTTTTAGTCTCACTCTGTCACCCAGGCTGGAGTGCAGTGGTATGTTCATGGTCATCACAGCCTCAACCTGCTGTCCTCAAGCAATCTTCCACCTCAGCCTTCCAATTAGCTGGAACCACAGGTGTGTGCCACCACGTCCAGCTAATTTTTTGATTTATTGTAGAGACAAGGTCTTGCCATATTGTCCAGGCTGGTCTTGAACTTGTGGGCTCAGGCAATCCTCTCACCTTTGCCTCCCAGAGTGCTGAGATTATAGGCGTGAGCCACTGAAGAAGGAAAAAAAAATTAAAATTTTTTTTGGAAAGATTTATTGAGAGGACAGAAAAGCTCCCACAGCAGGAGGGGACCCAAGATGGTTGCCAAAAAAAAAAAAAAAAAAAAATTGTATAACCTAAACGTAGCTGATAATTTTCAAACATCCTTGCACCTTTGACGTGTATCTTGTCATGAGTAAATATCTGAGTTGTAAAGACTCTCACAAATAAACGATCTCATGCTGTGTAAGGTATGATTTGTGAGTAAAGACCTTATTACATGCATTTTTTTGGTCTCTCCCCCTCAATATGGATTCTGTGCTTTGCAAGGTAAGAATGTTGACTAAGACATGCCACACTCATTGCATTTGTAAGGTTTCTCTGTGTTGTGAATTACCTGATGGATATTACCAGCCTTGAACACATGCTAAATGATTTGTTACATTGTTTGTAAGTCAAACATATTTTGACTTGTAATTATTCTGCGGCATGTAATATCACAGATTAATACTAGCGTGCTAGAGACTGAGTTGTTATTACTATTATTATTATTGAGACAAGCTGGAGTGCAGTGGTGCAATCATGCTTCACTGCAGACTCAAAGCTTTGAACTCCTGGGCTTAAGTGATCCTCCTGTCTCAGCCTCCCAACTAATTGAGACTACAGGTATGAGCCACCATGGCAGGGTAATTTAAAAAAAAAAATGTATGTAGAGATGGAGTTTTGCTCTGTTGCCCAGGTTGGTCTTGAACTCCCAGCCTCAAGTGTTCTTCCCACCTCAGATTCCCAAAGTACTGGGATTGCATGAGGGAACCATGGCACCGAGCTCCCCTGACAGAATTGCCTGTTATCTGATCCTGGTGCTGTTATTTATGAGAGACTCTTTCAGGCTTACTCACTTTTTCTTCTGAGGATATTGCTCTGTGTCTACTTACTGTAATTAATAGAGGTCAATAATGGTAAAGTATATTTTCTTATACAATTTCCATATTCATTGACATTGAATTGTGAAAATGAGACTAATTGACTTTGAATTGTGCAAACTGGTTCAATGATTTCCAGTGTAAATTATTGGCATCATGTTATATTTTTACTTGTATTTCTTTGAAAATCCTTTTCAGGTATTTTTATCATATTCCATTTCTCTACTAATAACTGAAATGATTATCAGAAAAGAACTAGACTTTGAGTGAAAAACTTCAGAGAAGCAAATAATACAATGAGACATACATACCTCACTACCAGTCCTTCACATGTCAGGCCTCAGAATTTCCTGCTCCCTCCATATGAGACCCTGTCTGCCTCCAGGGATCATGTCAAAGAGCCTCTACAAATGATCTAATAGTGTCTTAGGAGAGCCTAGATAGAAACATCTAATTGTTTTTAGCAATTGGCAACTGGAAAAAAGTTTTCAGAAATGTTCTCAGCTCCCAAGCCTGCATGCCCTTTGCTGCTGCAGGTAAAATGATAATTGCAATTCCTGGGTGCGGTGAAATCACAGAATCCCAAATCCACATCTAAGTGTCTGGCTGCCCCTCTCCCACATAAATACTGGCCGTGTGACTGTGACACAGAGCTTGCCATCCCGGCAAAGATAAAAAGTATTTTTATTTCAGGTCGAGTGGCAGAGTCTGTAAGGGAAACCCACATGAAGAGTGGCTATGTGTTCATGTCTGGAAAAGGGAATTCTTCTGAATTGAACCAGTGCCTAAGACACAGGAAGCAGGTAAAATTTCTGAGGAATGGTCTGAGTTGCTAAAGAGAAATAAGGTCTTAGACTCTGTACCAATTCATGATGGCTTCCAATTTAATGTAGTTCTCACTTTGTTGTGGTTTCACCTAAGTGATACTGAAACACAATGTGATTAAGGATGTCATTCTGAAAGGACACAAACTATCAGTTATAAGTTCTGAGGACATAATATACAGTACAGTGTCATTGTTTTTGCTTGAGTCAGGGTCTATGTCACCCAAGCTGGCATGCCGTGGCATGATTGCAGCTCACATAGACTTGATCTCCTGGGTTCAGGCAGTCCTCCCTCCTCAGCCTCCCAAGTAGCTTTTACTACTAATTTTTAAAATGTTTTGTAGAGATAAGGTCTTGCTATGTTACCCAGGCTGGTCTTGAACTCTTAGGCTCAAGCAGTAGCTTCCCAAAGTACTGAGATTATAGGTGTGAGTCACAGTGCCCTGCCTGCATGGTGACTGTCATAAAAAGTACTGCATTGTTTATTTGAAAATTTATGAGAGCAGATTTTAAGCGTCCTTACCTATCCAACACACAGAATAAGTGCAGTGATGGATTTGTTAATTAATTTGACTGTGGCAATTGATACACAATGTATATGTATACACATATAAAATTATCACCTTGGCCAGGCGCGGCTGTAGTTCTGGTAGATGTGTCTCGCCAAGTTGCCCAGGCTGGTCTTGAACCTCGAACCCCTGAACTCAGGCAATCCTCTCACCTCGGCCTCCCAAAATGCTAGGATTACAGACTTGAGCCACCACGCCCAGCTCAGAAGGAATCATCTGCCTACAAGTAAAGAATTATTTGGAAAATCTTGATGTCAAACTTTCACCTTAAAGCTTTTCCATATTAAATACATTCATAAGGTTGTCTCCACTATGGATTAGCTGATGGTAATTAAGCCTTGAACAGAAACTAAAGGCTTTCCCACATTCATTAGCTTGCAGAGTTTCTCTGAACTATGAATTCTCCAATCTCTTACAAGGCTCTAATGCTGATTTAACACTTTGCCACATTAATTGCATGTGTTAGGCTTCTGTCCAGTGTGAAATCTCTGATGACGTGCAAGGTATGAACTGTCACTGAAGAACTTGCCACATTCATTACATTTGAAAGGTTTCTCTCCAGTATGGATAACATAATGGTTATTAAGGCTTGAACGCACACTAAAAGTTTTGCCACACTCATTACATTTGTAAGGTTTCTCTCCAGTATGAATTCTCCGATGATGCGCTAAAGATGAGTTTAGACTGAAGACTTTCCCACATTCATTACATTTGTAAGGTTTCTCTCCAGTATGAATTCTCCGATGGCATACAAGATATGAATTTTGACTGAAGACTTTGCTACATTCGTTACATTTGTAAGGTTTCTCTCCGGTATGGATTCTCCGATGATTTGCAAGGTGTGAATTCTGACTGAACATCTTGTCACATTCATTACATTTATACGGCTTCTCACCAGTATGAATTATCAGATGTTGTGCAAGGTATGAATTGCGACTGAACACCTTGCCACATTCATTACACTTGTATGGTTTCTCTCCAGTATGAATTCTCCAATGATTTGCTAGGGATGACTTGTGACTGAAGACCTTGTCACATTCATAACATTTGTAAGGTTTCTCCCCGGTATGAATTCTCCGATGTTGTGCAAGGTGTGAAATATGATTGAAGACTTTGCCACATTCGTTACATTTATAAGGTTTCTCTCCAGTATGAATGATCAGATGTTGTACAAGGTAAGAGTTGCGACTGAACACCTTTCCACATTCATGACACTTGTAAGGTTTCTCTCCAGTATGAATTGTCCGATGTTGTGCAAGGTGTGAAATTTGATGAAATACCTTTCCACATTCATCACATTTGTAAGGTTTCTCCCCAGTATGAATTCTTCGATGTTGTGCAAGGTGCGAAATTTGACTGAAGTCTTTGCCACAGTCATTACATTTGTAAGGTTTCTCTCCAGTATGAATTCTCTGATGTTGTGCCAGATGTGAAATATTATTGAAGACTTTGCCACATTCATTACATTTGTAAGGTTTCTCTCCAGTGTGAATTCTCCGATGACTTGCAAGATTTGATTTTTTATTGAAGACCTTGCCACATGTATCACATTTAAATTGCTTCTCTTCAGTATGAATTATCTGATGTATAGTAAAATGTAAGGTTTGATTGAAGGCCCGGTCACACTTACTGCATTTGTAATGTTCTATCCCAACATTTGCTTTCTCTTTTTGTGCAAATAAAGAATCCATAAGATCATACTCATATTTATGAGAAATGTGGGTTTTGGCAGAAGAAATATTTTGGGGGGAAACTAAGGAACCATTGTTGATAGATTTCTCAACAAGACTGCATTCATATATTTCCCCTTGAACTTGAAATAGCTGTAATTCTGGTAGATGTGTCTGAAAGCTTAGTCCAAGCTGATTTTTAATAGGCTTGTTTCTTCTACCATGACAATCTCTTCTTCCAATGAGGCTTTCTTCAGAGGTCACACACAGCCCTTGGTAATGTCTTTCATCATGTCTCCACAGTCTCTCAGAATCATGTATATTTTTCTGGATTTCCCGGAAGTAAAAATCTTTTATGTCATGATTTTCATGTCTTTCCACCATCACTGTTTGGAACACTCCTCCTGTATTGCTGTTCTCTTTTGGTGGTAATTCCTTCATCACACATATTGGAGAGATACCTATGAGATATAAAAAATTAGATTTCCAAATAATTGCAGGTGATCCATCAATATCTCCTATTGAAGTACATAATATTACACCAAGGGTAATAAATCTTATTAAATAAAGTTTTCAGTCTTTAACACCGACTTCTTAAAGAAAAAAACTTGGAATAAATTATTATTTTCAAATAAAGGCAGCAGGTGCACAGTCTTCCTGTATCTAACCCCAATTTACACAGATTTCATCCTGAGCTTGCAGGCCCAGATATGTTCTTAAGAGTGGATACTAGGGATTGGCAATAGTGGGGATACTGCCAGGGTGGGGAGGAAGTGGGGGGGCGGGGAGCACAACATCAGTAAAGGCACCTGATCTCAAACCAGGCAAAGTGGGGACCAAAGGGAGGCCCAAACTACCTGTACGATATCCACTCATATACCTAATTCTGAATTGTACCACACATCAAAAATAAAATATAAAATAAGCCAGGCTTGGTGGCTCAGCCTGTAATCCCACACCTTTGGGAAACTGAGGTGAGTGGATTGCCTGAGTCCGCGGGTTCGAGACCCACCTGGGCAACTTGGCGAGACCTCATCTCTACAATAAATCAAAAAACCAGCCGGGCGTGGTAGCGCATGCCTGTAATTCCAGCTACTCGGAAGGCTGAGGCGGAAGGATTGCCGGAGCCCAGCAGGTCGAGGCTGCAGTGGCTGAGAGTGGCCACTGCACTCCAGTCTGGGCGACAGAGTGAGATTCCTACTCAAAAAAATAAAAAAAATTAAAAATATAAAACAAAATTAATTAATTAATTAAAGGATGCTATTCAGGTGGTACAGAAACAAGATACCAAATAAAAGCATTGGAAAGCAAAGGTCAAGGGAGATATAAGAACTGAACTTTGTTACTATTTGTTTTGCTCAGTCATCCTTCATAAATAATGGTGTGTGAGTGAGTCATCGCCCAATCCATGCACATACAGATTTAAACTGTCCTGTAAAAGCTATCCAAAAATCAGCCGGGCGTGGTAATGCATGCCTGTAATTCCAGCTACTCGGAAGGCTAAGGTGGAAGGATCGCTGGAGCCCAGCAGGTCAAGGCTGCAGTGGCCAAGAGTGGCCACTGCACTCCAGTCTGGGTGACAGAGTGAGACTCTGACTCCAAAAAAAAAGCTATCCAGTAAGTGAGCAAGTGTATTTCCCTTGCACCATGGTCTCCCTACATTGCTAGGGAGTAGTTTGAGTGGTAAAGGGGTTCTGGGGAAATTGGAGGGGTCAGGAAGACAAAAATTAGTATGTTAAGAAGTGAGCATATAGTCTACCCAGATCCAGGAACCACGTGAGGGAAGGTGAAGGACAGAAGAAAGATAAGAGTGAAATGAAGAAAACAATGAACAGAGACCATGTGTGCTGAAGGATGAGCCCCTGGCTGAGTGGGAATAGTGTTTGGGAAAACAAAACAAGTAGGAGTCTGTTGCCAAGGTCTTCCCTTGATGATATAAATGAACTTAAAAAAATTTAAAAGCCCTCATAAATTATAATAGTAAGTAATGGCTTTAAAATAGGCATGCAGGAGCAGACAGTGTGCTTGCAAATCAATAGAAATATAATTGGACGACATCAGTTAACATTTTGATCTTGGTAGAAAAGAGGAATTGATTTAGTGAGGAATATAGGCATTTCAAGCCAATGTGAGTGCAGTGATGTTTAATAAATCTAACTTATCACAAAGTTACCCTGTCTAATTTCTGCTATTATAGTGTTTCTTCCCCAAGTGAAATCTTTGATATATAATGGTTGAAGGATTCTAGTAAAGACTTTGCTACCTTTCTGCTATCACAGAATTTTTTTTTTTTTTGCTGCACATCTGTAACATATAAGACATAATTTATTACTGAAAGGGTCACATTCACTTCATTTGCAAGGCTTATTCTGTTCAAATTCCTGATTAGTTACTAAGGCTAGACTTCTTGGAAATGGCTGTTGCATAATTAACTACATTTCTAGTCCCTAGAAGGTCACTGATGTTTAATAAGGGCTGGGTACCAGAAGAAGGCATTTCCACAGGAACTGTGTTCATAGGGCTTTCTCCTTGTATGAATTCATTCATGTATAGAGAGGTATAACTCCCTAAAGAAGGTTTCTCCACTTTCAGTGAATTTATAGCTGTCTCTCCTGTGTGAATTTTCTTATGTTTAGTAAGAACTGACTTGTGGGCAAAGGCTTTGCCACATTCAATGCAGGAGCAAGGACTCTCTCCAGTATGAGTTCCCAGATGCTAATGAGCTCTTACTTGCTTCTAAAGGCTTTGTTGCACTCACTACTTCATAAGGTTTCCTTCCAGCATGAATTCTCTGATGTCTGGTAAGGTGTGACTTTAAATGGAAGGTTCTTCCACATTCAGTGCATTCATAAGGCTTCTCTCCTGTATGAAGTCTCTGGTGTACATTGAGATATACTTTTTGGGAAAATGCTTTCCCACACACACTGCATCCATAGTGCTTCTCTCCAGTATGAGATCGCTGGTGTCTAGTAAGCCGGAACCTACTACTGAAGCATTTCCCATATTGACTGCATGAATACGGTCTCTCTCCAGTATGAGTTCGCAGATGTTGTGTGAGGTGTGACTTGGTTTAAAGGCTCTGTTGCACTCATTACATTCATGGGTTTTCTCTCCTGTGTGAGTTCCCACAAAGTCCCATTACCCTCCTTGGGTCTTCCCCAGGTCCATCTGGGACAGAAAGCTATGTCAAGCTTAGAACCCTCATAGAGCTCACAGCAATTCTGAGCTTAGAGTGTCCTCAGGAACACAACAGTTAGTCTGTTTAGAATCCCTGGAGGCACTCCTAAGAAGGACAGGTTCAAACAAAGCCAGACTGTCAAGACTAAAATAAATATCTAATTGTTCAATGCTCAGACATTGTCATACTGCCACAAGCCTTCATGACATCACCAAACTGACAAAATTAAGTGTCAGGAATCGCTGGGTTCGGTGGCTCAGCCTGTAATCCCGCACTTTGGGAGGCCAAGGTGAGTGAATTGCCTGAGCCTGCAGGTTTGAGACCCACCTGGGCAACCTGGCAAGACCTCACCTCTAGAATAAATCAAAAAAAATTAGCCGGGCATGGTACCGCGTGCCTGTAGTTCCAGCTACTTGGAAGGCTGAGGTGGAAGGATCACCGGAGCCCAGCAGGTCGAGGCTGCGGTGGCTGGGAGCAGCCACTGCACTCCAGTATGAGGGGCAGAGTGAGACTCCAACTCAAAAAAATAAATAAATAAAGTGCCAGGAATCAACCCTAAAGTGATAAAAATAGATGGTCCTCAAAGACTTCAAAATAGCTGTTTTAAGGAAGCTCAATAAAATTCAACAAAACATGGCAAATTAATACGGTCATTAAAAAATTCAACAAAACAAACAATTTGGAAATTGCTCAGAGAAGTTTAATTTTTAAAAGTCAAATGGAAATCCTGGAGCTGAAAAATACAACAAATAAAATGAAAAAAAAAAAGAAACCATCAACAGCGGAACTGATGAAACAGATAAAAGAATCAATAAGTATGAAGACAGACTAAAAAATACAGTCAGAAAAAAAGAAACAAAAATGAAAAGAAATGAACAAAGCTTACAGGATCTATGGGAAAACATCAAATGAGCAAATATTTGGGTTACTGGAGTTAAAGAGATAACCGAGAAAGACAAAGGTGTACAAAGATTATTTACAGAATAAGCAAAAACTTTCCAAACCTGAAGAAAGATATAAATATCCAAGTACAGGAAGGTCAAAAGTCACTAATCAGAGTCAACCCAAAAAAGAATGCCCCAGATATACTGTAATGAAATCTCAAAGGTCAAAGAAAAAGAGAATGCTGAAAGCAATGAGAGAAAAACGCAAATAACGTAAGGGAGATCCTATGTGCCAAAAAGCAGAATTCTCAGCAGAAACCTTACTGGCCAGAAAGAAGTTGGATAATACATACATCGCTGAAGGAAGAATTGCCAACCAACAATACTATATCTAGCAAAGATATTCTTCAGAAATGAAAGAGAGATAAAGACTGTACAAGATAAACAAAGTTGAGAAAATTTATTATTACCAGATCTGTGCTACAAGAAATGCTAATAGGACTTCTTCAAATGGAAAAACGGGACACAAACTTGATTGTTATACTGATACTATAATCACAATTTTCTTTTTGAGTTGAAGTCTCACTCCATTGCCCAGGCTGGAATGCAGTGGCATGTTCACAGCCACCACAGCCTCGACCTGCTGGGCTCATGCAGTCCTTCCACCTCAGCCTTCCAAGTAGCTAGAGCCACAGGTGTGTGCCTGTGAGCCACTGTACCAAACCTGGACTCAAATTTTAACCTGTGGAATCTGACTCTAACTCCAGGTAGATCGAGTCAGAAGTAAATTGAACTATAGGACAAACAGGTGGTATCCACTCAAGATTTGGTTGGTGGTGGTGAAAATCCCCACATTTTGGTGACCCGAAGTGAAGCATTCTATGTTGAGTGGCATGTGAGAGTAGGAAAAACACTTTGTTTTTTTTCTTATTTATTATTATTTGTATTACAAGTTTTTTTTTAGTTGGGTCCTCACTCTGTCATCGAGTCTAGAATGCAGTGGCATGATCATGGCTCACCACAGGCTTTACCTTCTGGGCTCAGACGATCCGCCCGCCTCAGCCTCCTGAGTAGCTGGAACTACAGGCACAAGCTACAACACGTGCCTTATTTTTTGATTTTTTGTAGAGACAAGATTTTGCTATGTTACCCAGGCTGGTCTCACACTTCGGGGCTCAAGCAATCTGCCTGCCTCAGCCTCCCAAAGTTCTAGGATTATAGGTGTGAGCCTTTTTTTCTTATCTCAAATAGACCTAACAGGCAGAAAAGGCTGGAGATTGATCCACGCAGGTTCTGGGACCCAGACACGAAGCAAGAGCAGACAGTGCTTTTCCGTCTCCTGATTAGGTCTTCCAAGGTCTGGGCAGAACCTGAATGGATCAAGGGGAAAGGTCTGTGGAGGTCTCAGTTCTGATCTATATGAACAGAGACTGAGCATCAGATGGAATCAAGTACGCAAGAAGAGACCATGGGGGAAAGAGACTCCTTTGACACAGGTCTCCATGTGCTCCTCAGAGTCAAGGGACCAAAGAGTTCACAGAAGCCAGATAGCAGAGCATTGTCCATCATGATAATGACTTTGTCTCTGTTTGAGCTGCAGCACCACTAAAGGGCAATAGGACAAACTGTTACATGGACAGAATGACAAAGATTTCCATTCAGATCTCACAGGATTTAAACTCTCGTTTTCCCACAGAAGTCTCCCACTCACAGAGAGTTTCCCAAACACTATGCAATGGTGCAGCTGCAGCTCTGCTCATCTGCGCTCTTACCTCTGTTCACACCTTTGATACATTCCCAGCCATCTGGATTTTTTGCTGTTTTCACTTCACTCTCCAAAATCCAGGGCTCTCTTTCTTGCTCCAACATGGAGATAACAGGAAGGTCAGAAAGAGCGATTCCTGCTCAAAAAAGAAAATAACATGATGTGCTGGGGCCTTGACAGAATCTCAACCCAGTGTTAAGGTAGGAGAGAGGACATCACAGACAGATCTTGGAAAATATCTCACAATTTATCCACTGACCGCCTCCTTCTGAAACGTAGGGAACACTGTAACAGGCAGATATCCAGCTCTCTTCCAAGAACTACTGAATCACAAGCACCAGGGTAGAAGACAGGGAACTGGATATTTTTTAAGTCTGCCATAAGGTTTTACGTGTACTTAGTTCTGGAACCACCTCAGGTATCATGAAGAATACAGAACATCCAAACAAAGGGGTCAGTTAAAGTCCAGATGCCGATTTATGAAGCTCTTCATTTCAGAATCAATAAAGCTTCATTTTAGTCAAGGAAAGATGGGGGTCCCAAGAAGCAACAAGGGAAAACATAAAGGTATGCAATGGCATATCCCACCTTCTGGAGGGACGTTATTCTCACCCAGGGAAACCAGGTTTCTGTAATTCTCCAACATCACATCCCTGTACAAAGTCCTCTGAGCAGGGTCCAGGCATGTCCACTCCTCCTGAGAGAATTCTATGGCTACATCCCTGAATGTCAATAGATCCTGAAATGAAAACACATTTTAACTGAAAGGTTATGGAAGGAGTACTTATCTTTACACAAAATCAAAACAGAAGAGAGGTGGAAGGACTGAACCCATTAAAGCAAAAGTTCTCACAAATCCAAGTAAGGTATTTTTGAGCATATTATGTTTCCCTAATTATATTTTATTATACTTTTCAATAAACGGTTATGACACCCTCTAAATAAGTATGACTTTTTTTATTTTTGTGGGCAATACAAGAAATATACAGATAAAAAACATCAATGCAGGATTATCTCTACAGAAGTGTCAAGATACTGGTTTTGGGGGTTTTTTTTTTTTAGTTGGAGTCTCACTCTGTTGCTCAGGCTGGAGTGCAGTGGCACGCTCACAGCCACAGCAGCCTTGACTTCCTGGGCTCAACCAATTCTCTCTCTTCAGTCTCCTGAGTAACTGGGACTATAGGTACACACCATGATAGCTGGCTATTTATTTTTATTTTTATTTTTTGTATAGATTATGTCTCTCTGTGTTGCCCACACTGGTCTCAAACTCCTAGGCTCAAGCAATCCTCCTGCCTCAGACTCCGAAAGGGCTGGGATTTACAGATGTGAAAATCCACCATGCCTCACCTCTTTATTTGTTTTTATTTGTGCTTCTGAGATTAGGTATTTTCAGTTGCTCAATCTTCAGTTTTGTTGATCGAGTCTTCTGCCTGTTCAGTACTGCTGTTGAGCCACTTTAGGGTTTTTTCTGAGTCTTGGAAGGCTCAGACAATCCTTTCACCTCAGCCTTCCAAGTAGCTGAAACTACTGGCATATACCACCCTGCCTGGCTAACTTTTTTTGGTTTATTGTAGAGATGAGGTCTCGCCAAGTTGCCCAGGCTGGTCTCAAACCCGTGGGCTCAGGCAATACTCTCACCTCATCCTTCCAAAGGGCTGGAATTACGCCCAGTCCAAGAAACTATTTTTGACACACAAAATGATATTCAGTATTTAGATGAGCTGGAGCAAGAGTGAGGTCTTCAGAGGACAACATCCACAGTGGCTTTACACAAAGGTCAGGAACTAAAAACCAAGCAATGAGTAAAGATTTAGGACATTTCCCATGGGCTAGGCGTTATTCTACATGATTTAAATGTACTAACTCATATAAGATCATAGTAACCCATGAGAGAAAGATCTGTTCCCATCTAACTAAGAGATGACTGTCACAGACACTCTAAGAAACTTGCCTTGTCCGGTACGGTGGCTCATGCCTGTAATCCCAAGCAATTTGGGAGGCTGAGGCAAGAGGAATGCCTGAGCCCAGAAGTTTGAGACCAACCTGGGCAATGTGGCGAGACCTTGTCTCTACAATAAATAAAAAAATTAGCCAAGTGTGGTGGTGTGCACCTGTAGTTCCAGCTACTTGGAAAGCTGAAGCAGAAGGAGCACCTGAGCCCAGAATGCCAAGGCGGCAGTGGCCTTGACGTGCTACTGCACTCTAGTCTGGGTGACAGAGTGAAGTGAGACTCCTACTCAGAAAAAAAAAAAAAGAAAGAAAGAAACTTGCCTGAGTTAAACAGTTAAAAATGTCAGAGCAAGCATCTGAACCCATGTCTGGGAATTAGAATACAACCTAAAGAATAGAACAGTTAAGTAACAGATATATCATCAAAAACAAATTGAGGCTGGGTGTGGTGGCTCACACCTATAATCCCAGCACTTTGGGAGGCTGAGGTGAGAGGACTGCCTGAGCTCACAGGTTAGAGACCAACATGGGCAACTTGGCAAGAGACCTCATCTCTACAATAAATCAAAAATTAGCTGGGTGTGGTGGTGCGTGCCCATGGTTCCAGCTACTTGGAAGGCTGTGGTGGAAGGATTGCCTGAGCCCAGCAGGTCAAGGCTGCGGTGGCCATGAGCATGCCACTGCACTTCAGCCTGGGCAACAGAGTAAGACTCCAACTCAAAAAAAAAAAAAAAAATTAATGGTAGGTTACCTAATTGAGCAAAGTTGAAACAAGTTCAAGGATAACAACATGGATCGTCATAAAAGGTCATTATGTATGCGCGCACACACACACGCAAGCACTCACTACAGTACTATGCGTACTGCTATTTAATTCATTAATGTGAAAACGCATACATTGAAGGCCAAGGAAACTATCTAAGAGATGCTGTAAACTGTTAAAATATAGAACTTATTTATTAAATTATGATGGGCGCTTAATAAAAAACCAAGAATGTGGTGATCCATGCACTCATGTGGACATGCACACACATATTTAATTGAAATAGAAGGCATCTCTCAATGATTTTTTTTCTTGAGTGATTTTTTTCATTACCATGTTTGCTCATGTGGGTTTCGGCATAGATGGGACAATAAAACTTATAAACTGTTTTTAATGAAATTCATCAACCTTTTTCTATATTAGGCTAGTAAAAGAATGGTACAAACACGAAAAAACTATAGGAAGCTGTTGTTTTTTTTAAATTAAAAAATTTTACACCGCATTAAATAGTTTATAAATCAAGACCAAATGGGATTCACACCTGGAAGACAGAGCAGTTCAACATAAGAAGGGCAATTAACGTAACAAACCACACGATCAACTCAGTGCAGAAAACCTGTTTGGCAAAATTCAGTTATGCTTTTACAGGAAAAAACCCTAAACAAACTAGCAACAAAAGAAAACCTTGGGGCAGGTATGGTGGCTCATGCCTATAATCCCAGCACCTTGGAAGGTGGCGGTGAGAGGATTGCCTGAGCTCAGGGGTTCGAGACCAAGCTGGGCAACTTGATAAGAACTCGTCTCTACAATAAATCAAAAAAATTAGCTGGGCATGGTGGCGCATGCCTGTAATTCCGGTTACTTGGAAGGCTGAGGCAGAAGGATCGCCAGAGCCCAGAAGGTTGAGGCTGTGGTGGCCAATAGCATGCTACTGCACTTCAGCCTGGGCAACAGAGAGAGACTCCAACTCAAAAAGAAAAAAAAATTTTTAAAAATAAAAAATAAAAGAAGAAAACCTCAGGACATTGGACTTGGAAAGAATTTCTTGGATATGACATCAAAAGCACAGGCAAGAAGGGCAAAAACAGACAAATGGGACTATGTCCAGCATTAAAAATCCCATGGCTTAAAGAAATTAATCAAAAGAGGGAAAAGAAAAACTACAGAAGGAGAGAAAAGATTTGCAAAAAGTATACGTGATGGGGTTTAATATACAGATTATATGAGGAAACTCTACAGCTCAACAACAAAAACACATAATCCAAGTAAAGAATAAGCAAGAACTTCAGACAGGACTCCAAAAAAGATAAGCAAATGGCCAACAAGCATATGAAAAGATGCTCATCACCACTGATCAAGACAAATGCAAATAAACACCATAGTGAGATACCACCTCACACCCATGAGGATGGTCATTATAGACAGAACAGAAAACAGCAAGTAGGAGAGAGGATGCAGAGAAACTGGAACTCTCTTGTGCACTGTTGGTGGGAAGGTAAAAATGATGCTCCTATTACTGAAATCAGCAAGGAGGTTTCTCAGAAACTTAATAGGACTACCATGTGATCCAGCAATCCCACTTGTGGGCCTCTATATTAAAGCTTGAGGCGAGGAGCGGTGGCTCATGGCTGCAATCCCAGCACTTTGGGAGGCCAAGGCGGGAGGATCACTGTAGTTCAAGACCAGCTTGGGCAACACAGCAAGACCTCATCTCTACAATAAATAAAAAAAGAAGCCAGGTGTGGTGGTGTGTGCCTATAGTCCCAGCTACTCGGGAGGCTGAGGCAGGAGCTCAAGGAGCTCCTCAAGGCTGTGATGAGCTATAATCTTGCCTCTGCACTCCAGCCTGGGAACTGGGAAACAGAGTGAGATTCCGACTCAAAAAAAAAAGAAAGAAAGAAAGAAAGAAACACTGAAATACTCTGATCACCTGTATTACCTGTATTACCCTGATGTCTGTGTCTGAATTTTCCATTCCATTTACAATTATTAAGAGTCTGGCCAGGCTCGGTGGGTCAGCCTGTAATTCCACACCTTTGGGAGGCTGAGGTGAGTGGACTGCCTGAGCCCGCGCGTTCGAGACCCTCCTGGGCAACTTGGCGAGACCTCATCTCTACAATAAATAAAAAATGAGCCGGGCGTGGTAGCGCGCGCCTATAGTTCCAGCTACTTGGAAGGCTGAGGCGGAAGAATCGCCGGAGCCCAGCAGATCGAGGCTGCGGTGGCCGGGAGCGGCCACTGCACTCCAGTCTGGGGGATAGAGTGAGACTCCAACTCAAAAAAAAAAAAAAAAAAAGAGTCTATAGTCAGAAACACAGTGACTCACTCAGTTTTAAATGGGATATCGATGAGCCATAAATGATTTCCCCTAAGTTCTCATTTTACAGCATTTACCAGATACAACCGATGCCCAACAACTCTCATACCACAGGGCCCACACCATCTCCATCCATGTCTGATGTGAGCCCTTCCCAGACCATGCCCCGTGGAGCCTCCTCATGAGATCACGTCACTGGGTCACGGGGAGATGGAATTTAAGTGGAGACGAGAGGGACCGAGGAAAGGCAGGGGTGAGTGTGAGCAGACACAGCAGGCAGGACGTGTCAGACCCAGAAGGGATGAGCAACTCTAACGCCCAACATTTCAGACAGGAAGGAGACAGGACAATCCACCAAGAAGGTCACTCTACCTGAGAGAGGGCCATCCCTGACGCCTTTTCTTGCCTCCTCCTCCTCTTCTGGGCTTCCTCTTCATGCACCATGAAGCTTAAGATGTCAACCCTGGAGGGCAAAAACACGCTGTTCAACACTCAGAATCAATACACCCCTGTTCTGGGCCACACGCACAGGGAAGACCTCACCCTGTGGAAAGACAGTCCTCTGCTGCCCACTGCACCAGGGGGACACAGGGATAATTAACTCTTACAGGATAAGTGAATCTTTGAGCCCTTTCTTCAGAACCTGCTCCCCTCCTGGGGAAGCCCACATACTTGCTGCAGCAGTGAGGAGCTGGGCTGGCCTGAGCTCCCCTCCAAGGAACAGACCCGGCCCTGACCAAACCCCATGTAGAGCACAGCCACCCTCACCTCTCTCTGGATCACAGGCTGACCTCAGCCCTCAGAAATGGAGGACGCAGGGCCTTGCTGCTCCATGCTAGACACCAATTAGAATCAGTGTTAAACATGCTTAAGGCTGGGCCCAACCTGACTATGGAATGGGAATCTCTAGGAAGCGGCGCAGTGATTTACCTCTCCAAAATGCCTCAGGACTGTAATGTGAAGCCAGGGTTGAGCTCCACTCAGAGGGGGCAGTCTCAGCATACCTCCCACCTTGGGACCTTGTTGTCACCAGGATCCAGACAGTGGAAGATGAAGCAAAAAGAAACATGCAGAGCAGGCAATATGGACCAGAGGTGGGGGAGAGGGTGTGACCAGACTGTTCAATGGAGGGTTGGGGTGATCACAGAAGTCCCCACTGAGAAGGCAACATCATAACAAAGACCTGGGAGGGAGAGGTATTTACACCTGCAGCTGAGGGGCCAGAGAGTTCTAGGTAGAGAGACAGCACAAGTGAGACCCTGAGGCAGGAGCAGCCTCAGCCCCAGGAGAAGGAGAGAGGTCTGTGTGCCTGGAGCAGAGTGAGGAAGGAAGACATAAGAAGAGATAAGGTCAGAGAGGTCCTGTGGGAGTAGATCAGGGAGGGCCAGGGCTCTGCATTTCTCTCCCACAGCTCAAGAGAATTTTGGAAATGATGTATTTCCCCACCATTACAAGTAACTCTTTATGTATACTAAAAATTAAAACAAATAATGTAGTATCTCCTATACTTTAAAAGCATGCCAAGGTTTTCAGCTAAGGCCCAGTTAGGTTGGCCCTCCTCTGAGATGTGCAGGGCTGCAGGGAACATGTTCGTAGAGTTCAGGAAGTCACGCCTGGACACATGAATGGGGAGAGGCCTGTTAGACATCCCAGCAGAGTTGAGGGGACAACTAGACACAGGATTCTGGAGTTGAGGGGAGAGGTCTACAGGGGAAACGGAGATGTGCAGGCTGGTTTAAAGCCAGGAGATGAGATGATAAGGAAAAGCAATGGGTGTGGACAGAGATGAGAAGAGGTTCCAGGACTGAGTCAGGCTTCACTCCACATTCAGAGAACAGGGAGATGAGGAAACTCCAGAAGAGGAAAGCAGGAAGTGACCAGGGAAGTAACAAGAAAATTAAAACCTTTTTAAAGGTTAGTGGGATGTTTTGAAAGCCAAGAAAAAGACAGAAGGATCAGATGTGTACATGCTGCTGACAGAAAAAGAAAAATAAGCACAGAAAACTAACTACTGAATTTACAAATGGGGAGTTTAGCATGCTGTGTTTTCTAACAGAGCACAGAGGAGAAGCATTACCACAGAGGGCGATGTAGTTAATAGAGGAGTTTAGTTTGTTTATTTTTTTGAGTTGGAGTCTCACTCCGTCACCCAGGCTGGAGTGTAGTGGCAAGATCACAGTCACTGCAGTCTTGACCTGTTGGACTCAGGTGATCAGAGGATCACCTCCTGCCTTGGTCTTCCAAGTATCTGGAACCACAGGTATGCGCCACCACACCCGGCTTATTTTTTTTTTTTTTGAGTTGGAGTCTCACTCTGTCGTCAAGGCTGGAGGGCAGTGGCACGCTCACGGCCACCACAGCCTCGACCTGCTGGGCTCCAGCGATCCTTCCGCCTCAGCCTTCCAAGTAGCTGGAACTGCAGGTGCATGCCACCACGCCTGGCTAATTTTTTGATTTATTGTAGAGGTGAGGGCTCACCAAGTTGCCCAGGCTGGTCTTGAACTGGAGGGCTCAGGTGATCCTCTCACTTTGGCATCCCAAAGTGCTGGGATTATAGGCTCTCAATTGAGACTAGCCAATCTGGTTGTTGTTGCCTCCAGCTGTGACCAGCCCCGAGGGGACAGAAACAGAGCAGACAGAGTGAGATGAGGTGGCAACATCAGGGAGGAGCTATGAAATGGAGGATGATAGATCAGTCCTTTACTTTGGGGCATCTAACTTGTATGACTATTAGTGACTGAAAGGGTTTATCTCCTTAACTTAAAAATAACCTGGGTAAGGCTGGGTGTGGTGGTGGCTCAGCCTATAATCCCTTGGGAGGCCAAGGCGAGAGGATTGCCTGAGCCCCAGGGTTCGAGACCAGCCTGGGCAACTTGGTGAGACCTTGCTTTCGAGACCAGCCTGAACAATTTGGTGAGACCTCATCTCTACAATAAATTACCAAAACTAACCAGGTGTGATGGCGTACGTCTGTAGTTCCCGCTACTTGGAAGGCTGAGGTGGAAGGATTGCCTAAGCCCTGCAGGTTGAGGTTGCGGTAGCTGTGAGTGTACCACTACACTCCAGCCTGGGTGACGAGTAGGACTCCAACTCAAAAAATAAATAAAAATAAAAAAATAACCTGGGTAAGAGTAAATTCTTTGGCTTTACCATTTTAATCCCTGGTGCAGACCAAAAAAAAAAAAAATGCCTGGCACATAGTATATTCTCCATAGGTAGTAAAAAAGTGAATCGGTGAGAATGACAGAGTGACACAAGCACACCCTATGTCATGGCTTTCATTTTGGGGGACAGATGTGCTCTGGGATACTGTTTGTGCTTGGAATGGGGGAGTTGAGGAGGAACAGCCGAGAGGCAGAACTGAGGATCTTTCACCCAGACCACGCTGCTTGCTAATAGCTGGGAAAGGTCAGTGTAAGTTCACCCAGAAACACATCGGGCTGATCCACGTGGAGGCTGCCTGAGGCTAAGCAGCCCCACCGTGGCAAGAAAAGACCCCAAATTAAGCCGGGCTCGGTGGCTCAGCCTGTAATCCTGCACCTTTGGGAGGCTGAGGTGAGTGGATTGCCCGAGCCTGCGGGTTTGAGACCCACCTGGGCAGCGAGACCTCATCTCTACAATAAATCAAAAAATCAGCCGGGCGTGGTAGCGCGCGCCTGTAGTTCCAGCTACTTGGAAGGCTGAGGCGGAAGGATCACCGGAGCACAGCAGGTCGAGTCTGCGGTGGCTGGGACTGTACTCCAGTCTGGGCGACAGAGTGAGACTCCAACTCAAAAAAAAAAAAAAAAGACCCCAAATTCTTCAGAAAGAGGAGAGGCCTCCATGTGAGGCATCAAGAGCCTCGACGGAGAAAAGGTCCTGGGGTCTAAGATTTCCCACTTGGTGGCTTATGCCTGTAATTCCAGCACTTTGGGAGGCAGAAGTGAGAGGACTGCCTGAGCCCGAGTTCAAGACCAGTTAGGCAACATGGTGAAACCTTGTCTCTACAATAAATCAAAAAATTAGCCGGGTGTCATGATGCGTGCCTGTGGTTCCAGCTAGTTGGAAGGCTGAAGCGGAAGGATCGCCTGAGCCTAGCAGGTCGAGGCTGCAGTGGCTGTAAGCATGCCTCTGCACTCCAGCCCGGGCAACAGAGTGAGACTCCAACTCAAAAAAAAAAAGATTTCTCACTTGGCAATGACACTGGCTTGAATACTAGTCACAGACCCAAATTCCTGGGTCTTGGGTCTCAGACGGTGCAAACAGATAGTGGAACCACAGGGAGTGAGTGTCTGAGCAGAACAGTAGAGAAGAAGGTGAAAGACTCCAGAGAGGCACAGATGGACAAACCACTCCTCTTTTTCAATTGCCCACCTGGGGAAGCATGAACTTTCCCATTCTAGAGGAGACAGCGGGGAAGGGGGAACATGTGCACAGGCAAGAGTGTGTGTGGGCAGAAAGAAAAACTCCTGTCCCTAAATGTGGCCACAGTGGCTCACCCCATCTATTACACCACATGCTGGGCACAGGGGCACCCCAGGAGGGTGGACAGAGCTTTTCCTTCCTAGGATTCCTGAGTCTCCTGCTGTGACTAGGCTGTAGACCTCAAGCTCCCTTCCCTGGAACTGGTGGCCCCTCCTGGTTGGCGATCTATCCATGTTCTACATTTAGATTAAAGCATCTCACCCCTTCCTTCTCAGCTCCTGTGTGTGTGTGTGTGTGTGTGTGTGTGTGTGTGTGTATGCAACCATGTGTTGTGACAGGCAAGGAAAGGCCAGCACAGTAATCACCACTGGCCAGACTGCAGGGAAGTGGCAGCTGTACCTTCCCTAAAACAGTCCCAACAGAAGCCTCTGTGCTGGGTTCACTGTGGTGTTCTTTGCCTTTGATTCCTGGGTAAATCTTTCCTTAAGTCATGAAGTGTCCTAGCTCCTTCCGAAAAAGTAAGTTGTTTAAGGGGTGTCTCTTCTTTTTTTGAGTAGGAGTCTCACCCCATCGCCCAGGCTGGAGTGCAGTGGCACGCTCATAGCTACCACAGCCTCGACCTGCCGGGCTCAGGCGTTCCTTCTGTCTGAGCCTTCCAAGTAGCTGGAACTACAGGCATGCGCTACCACGCCCGGCTAATTTTTTATTTAGTGTAGAGACGAAGTCTTGCCAAGTTGCCCGGGCTGGTCTCGAACCTGTGGGGTCAGGCAATCCACTCACCTTGGCCTCCCAAAGTGCTGGGATTAAAATCGTGAGCTACTGCACCCAACCAAGGGCTGTCTCCTTCTTGCCCTTTTGGCTCCTGACTTTCTCCCCATCCTTCCTGAAGGGAAACCAGGTCCCCAACTCTGAGCACGTCACCTGGTAGAAGGCAGAGGCCCTGCCCACAATGGCAACTGGGCCCTAGTGACATGCAGAGCCTGGAAGACCCAAGAGCTGGAGTCACGCAGTGACACAGACTCTAGAATGGTGACACCTCAGTGCCCTGCCTGAGAACATGGGTCTGTAGGGATTTGTAGGCCTCCACACATCCTTTTGCTCTTATTTTGAGTAAAATTTTTTGATTAATTAGAGCTTCCCTGAGAACTAATCAGCCCAACTACTCAGCCCAACCCCCAACCCTTGACACAGTCATCCCATGAACAGGGTAAAGATGGTGCATCCTCAGTAGAGGGAAACACAAAATACTCAAAATAATCAATGCAGAAGAACTTTTCTATGAGGAAGATTTTTTTTTTAAACAAAGACAGGGTTTGTCACCCAGGCTAAAGTGCAATGGCATAATTATGGCTCTCTGCAGCCTCAAACTCCTAGGCTCCGACAATCCTCCCTCCTCAACCTCCAGAGTAGCTGGGACTACAGACGTGGACTACTACACTGGGCTAATTTCTTAATTTTCATAGACAGGATCTCACTATGCTGCCCAGGCTGGTCTCAAATTCCTGGCTTCAAGCGATCTCCCCACCTCAGCCTTCCAAAGCACTGGTATTACAGCAGGCATGAGCTGCCATGCCCCAGAAGACCATTTCTGATCTGGTGACTGATACAGAGGTGATAAAGCCTGAGTAACCTGTAAGAGACCAACTGGCAGAGGAAACTTTAGATTACAGGGTGGGAGACACCTCAGCCCAGACCTGAAGGAGGAGAAAAGGACAGAGCCGTGATGATTCAGGGACAAAGGGTAAGAGCAGGGTAAAAGACCTGAGACAGAAAGGTTCTGTATCTGGGAAACGAGAAAAGTCGGACATGATGGGGACAGAGTGAGCAGGGAGAAGAGGATCAGCTCCTGGGAGGAGGTGAGAGACTCGCAGGGACAGTGGGGCCATGGGGTCTGTCTAGATTTTGTCCTGAGGAATATGGGAAGCCAGTGGAAGGCTCAATCCCAGGGACTGACATGACCCGTCTTCAGATTTAGCCACAATAACTCTAATGCAGAGAAAGACCTCGGGAGATGGCCTCTCTGTCTGAGTCTAAGCCCCTGCTTCCATTCTTGTGATTTTTGTTTTGTTTTATCATTTTTGAAGGACTGGGTCCCAATTAAAAATTTTTTTTTTTTTTAGTTGGAGTCTCACTCTGTCGCCCAGACTGGAGTGCAGTGGCCGCTCCCAGCCACCGCAGCCTCGACCTGCTGGGCTCCAGCGATCCTTCCGCCTCAGCCTTCCGAGTAGCCGGAATGACAGGCATGTGCTACCACACCCGGCTGATTTTTTCATTTATTGTAGAGATGAGGTCTTGCTGCCCAGGCGGGTCTCGAACCCGCGGTCTCAGGCAATCCACTCACCTCAGCCTCCCAAAGGTGCGGGATTACAGGCTGAGCCACCAAGCCTGGTTCCCAATTAAAATTTTAACTGTGGTCAGGCATGGTGACTCTTACCTGGGAGGCTAAAGCGGGAGGATTACTTGAGTACAGGAGTTCAAGTCCAGCCTGGGCAACAAAGCAATATCTCATCTCTCCAAAATAATAAAAAAATTAGCTGAGCATGGTGGCAAACACCCATAGTCCCAAATACTGGGGAGGCTGAGGTGGGAGGATCACCTGATCCCAGGTCAAAGCTGCAGTGAGCCCATGATCATGTCACTGCACTCCAGCCTGGGCAGCAGAATGTGACCCCCAACTCTAAAACAGAAAAATATAAAAAATAAAATTCTGAGAGCAACTGGGCACTCCCCTCTCCCAGAAGAAAAGCCACACACACGCACATTCTGTCATGCCAGTCACTTTAAGGGTCACTGTTGCTCAGACAGAGCTTTTCTGGTCTATTCCCTCATGTCCTTATTACAGGGGTACTCACGGAGGCTCAGAGGGAGAGACATTTCATCAGGTTATTCTGAGAAGCTCAGAGTTCACTGAGAAGGAGGAGGTGTGGCTGATTCTGACAGAGTGGCCTGGAAGGGCCCATGGGCTGGACTGGTCTTTGTTACTTCTACCTTTTAAAATTCTCAGGCCCCTGGGCATGGTGCCTCAAGCCTGTAATTCCAGCACTTTGGGAGGCTGAGGCGAGAGGACTGCCTGAGCCCAGGGGTTCAAGACCTGCCCGGACAACTTGGCAAGAAACTTATCTCTACAATAAATCAAAAAATTAGCAGAGCGTGGTAGCGTGTGTCTATAGTTCCAGTTTCAGCTACTTGGAAGGCTGAGGTGGAAGGAGCACGTGAGCCCAGTAGGTCAAGGCTGCAGTGGCCATGAGCATGTCACTGCACTCCAGCCTGGGCGACAGAGACTCCAACTAAAAAAAAAAAATTCTCGGGCCATTTTTCATACACCTGAGTAAAAGAATCTTCTCTTTCAAGGTTCATATGCTGTTGACCCCAAACACTTCATTCCTCTTTACCAGAAAGTCATAGCAACTTACTTAGAAAATGCAGACTTGTGACTTCATGGCTATTGGTGTTGAAAACAGTGAAAAAGGGTCAGCCATAGAGATAAGCCCTAAGCAAATGTTTTCCATCAACAATACATGTTCTTTGGAACAGCACTCTAAGTCAATCTACCCCGCTCTTGAACCGTGTACAGAATGGACCTGACAGTCTTGAGGCAAGCATCTAATCAGTAGTTCACAGTGCACTATTTTAACAGATGACTTAAGGGGAAGAAAACTGAATAACAGACTAGCTAGTTAAACTAGGTTTTGATGCTAAGGTCAAAGGTCACCGACATCTTTACCCAGTATACATTCAAACTATCTAAATTATATATTAGGTGCCAAGGAAGGTTTCCAATAAATGATAAAGAGTAGAAAGCATGCAGACCTCAATGTGAACCGGATGCAACTAATTTCAAAAAGAAACTATTGTGTAGTCATTTAAAAAAAATCTAATGAGGCCTGGAGCGGTGGCTCAAGCCTGTAATCCCAGCACTTTGGGAAGCCGAGGCGAGAAGACTACCTGAGCTCAGGGGTTTGAGACTAGTCTGGGCAACTTGGCGAGACCTCATCTCTTCAATAAATAAAAAGATAAGCCGGGCATGATAGTGTGTGCCTGTAGTTCCAGCTACTTGGAAGGCTGAGGAGGAAGGATCGCTGAGCAAAGCAGGTCAAGGCTGCAGTGGCCATGAGCGTGCCATTGCACTCCTGCCTGGGCAACAGAGTGAGACTCCAACTCATTAAAAAAAAAAAAAATCTTATGCTTTCTAGGGTCAAAGATAAAAATAATTTGAAAATATATCATATTGAGAAAAGCACAATACATGCTGTACAGGTAAAAAAAGAAAAAAAAATAATGTGAGTTGATTACAGGATGTCGCCAAGGCTTATTTCAGAAGTAATTATGCATAGAAAAACACGTTTAAAAAACTAAGATTTATCTCAAGCTGCAAAATAAAAAAATAAATGAAGAAAAAAGTCACATCCATTACAAAGCATAAACAAAAGTACTTTTAATGTTTCTTTTACAAAATACTATGTCGGCTGGGCACAGTGGCTCACACCCATAAACCTCGCACTTTAGGAGGCTGAGGCGGGAGGACTGTTTGAGCCCAGGAGTTCGAGACCAGCCTGGGCAACATAGTGAGACCTTGTCTCTATTAGAAGAAAAAAAAAAAAGCCTGAGACAGAAGGAACACCTGAGCACAAGAAGTGAAGGCTGTGGTACACTCCAGCCTGGGTGAGAGTAAGACCCCAACTCAAAAAAAAAAAAAAGGAAGGTACCATGTCTTAATGGAAATTCAGTGATTTATTTCCCACTTCATTCCCCCACTCTACACCCCATCCCAGGAAAAGGGAAGAGGGTCACCCACAACTGAATGAGTCAAGTCCCAGCCCTCTGGCTGAGTAGCGATTGCAAATGGAAGCCAGCCTCTGATGCCAAGAGTTAAAAAGTGCACCAGTCTAAATATAGGAGTTTTGCAATTACCAATCTCTTCTGTATAAACAAGTTATAAATGTACTATGTTATAAAGAGAGAATTCAACATGTCACAGCTTGATCATCACATCCAAACTCACCCCTCACCTACACCAGAGCGTCCTTTCTTCATTACTGATTCCCTCCCTCCCTCTGTACTTATCTGTCATTCCCACCTTCTCTCTCTAGCTGTTTTTCTTTTCTGTTTCCCCCTGGGCTTCTGCCCCTCATTTTGTGCCCCTCCCCTCTCCTGCCCTTCCTCCCCTTCTTCCCTCTCTTCCACCTGTTCTGCTCAATTCTTGTAATCTCTTGTTCCTCTTTCTCCCCAATATTTTGATTGTCCCTGATCTCCATATATTTCTGCCTCTATCTTCCTCCATTTCTGCTTTTGCTATGCTCTCCCTATAAACTCCCTCTTCCCTGTTACACCCCCTGGTCCCTACTCTCTGGCACTCCCAGATCCCTAGGCTTCCTTTCTGCTTTGCTTTCCCCTCTGCTCTCCTGGTCACCAGTTGCCCCCTCTCATTGTCCCAGCACCACGCTGCTCTGTGTCTGCCATGGCTCCAGATCATTCCTCCTCTCCCTCCACACTCTGTCTGAGCCCTCCCACCCCTTGCTGCCCCTTTCCCTTTCTTGCTGTCCTTCACCTCTCTGAAGATCGAACTTTTCTCTAAATCTCTCCACTTACTTTTCTCCCCCTGCTACTTTCTTGGCTTTTTCTTTCCTTCTTACTGTCTCTTTGCAAATTCTTCACCCATCCTCTACTTTGCCATCTGTTGTTTTCTCTCTCAGTATTTCTGTTGCCTTTCCGGTGTTCTCGCTCCCGTTTTCTCCTAATCCCCTTTGCTCACACGTTCACAGGTAGGAGGATGGAATAAGATGCCCATCTCCGGGAAGAGCACAATTTCGAGTGGAGTGGGATTTGGGGAGGGAGAACGCTGGGTATCACAAGACAGGCCCCGTCATCTCCCCGGCACAGGGTCAGGGGCGCGGTGACCGTGAAGGGGAGGCCTGGGGAGCAGAAGGACCAGGCCTAAGCGGGAGGGGAGGTGGTGGGCGACGGTGTCCTAGGAGAGGGGAGGAGGCTGCAGAATCCAGGACCACGTGGAAGGACGCGGCCTCTCCTGCCTAGAGGCCGCGGCGCTGCCTCCAGCGGTCGACCAGGGCGAGGCTTTGGGGACCGGACAGATCTGAATCCACCTCGCGGGTGAGGACTTTAAACGTCGCGGGGCGGAAAGAGAGGTCAGGAAAGGGTGTTAAGCAGGAAGGAGGTATCTACATGGCCCAACTGCAGAAAGCCCAGGGACAGGGCCAGTCTCAGCGCGAGTTGAAACCCAAAAGACAGACCTCCAGACTCTCGCGGGGACGCCTCAATCTCTCTGGGTGGAGGGAGCGGCGCGGGAATTTCAGGGTCCGTAGGGACCCTACGTCCCGGGCATAGACGCGCTGGGGACTGCAGAGCGCAGACTTAAGAGATATGGACCGAAACTCACGCGCCGCAGTGTGACCTTCGCTCCACGCTATCGGCTTCCGGGTCTGCGTAGAACTGCGCGCGCAGGAGAGAAGCCAGGGCTGGGCGGGGCCGACAGGGGTGGGCGTGACTCTGAGCGGGGGCGTGATGGGAAGGGGCGGGGAGTGGGGAAGAGGCCAGGCCTGGGCCGGAGCTGCAGAGGGATGGGCGGGGGCCATGAAGGGGCGGGGCCGGCGGAGGTGGGCGGGGCCCCCTGGGCGAGGGCGGGGCGGGAAGGGGGCGGGGCGTGGGGAGAGGCCAGGCCTGGGCTGGGACCGCGGAGGGGTGGACGGGGCCAGAGAGGAGCGGGGCCGGCGGAGATGGGCGTGACCCCTGGGCAACGGCGGGGCGGGGAAGGGGCGGGGCCTGCTCCTCCCTCCGCCTCGCTCCCGGCGCGTCAGTCTCCCGGGTTTCCCCGGCGACACCCGCCAATTGAGGCTGAGGCTGTTACGCGGTCTGGAAACCGGAACGTCTCTAGAAGGGCCCACGTACGGCAGTGATTGGACACAGGAAACTCTCTGCTGTTAAAATTGATTTTAGCAACTTAATTCAAAAGCCCTGGAATTGTCTGGGAAGGCGATGCAAATTGGCACGTGAAATGCAAAACCCTACCTGGGCGGATTGTGCAATTTCATGTTGATGCCCAGCAGAACAGAACAGAACAGAAATCCTTTCCATTTCTGTTCCCCATTCTTCCAGTCCAGAGGGTGAGAGTCCACCCTGTGCTCAGCTGCGGAGACTTTATAGGGACAGCACCTGGGCTGCGGGGCATGGAAAGCTAAGGTCAGTGGTGAGTCAGGTAACCACTTGTTTTTTTAAAAACAGCAGCTGCAGGGCGCCATGGCCCGCGCCTGTGGTCCCAGCGACTCGGGAAGGCTCACTGGAGCCCAGGAGTTCCAGCACAGTCTGGGCAACAAAGTAAGAAACCCCCTTGCTCCCTACCTCAACAAAAAGTGTGTGTGGGGGTGTTTTTTAAAAAGCAGTGACTTCTTACATAAAGAGTACCTGGTCCTAAACCAGGGGAAGTGAAGACTGGGTGGAGGGACAAACTTCACCTTCACGTAGACTTATGTACCTAATCCTTGTACTCATCATCTCTATCATTAAATAAAGAGAAAAAATAAAACCGATGACTTATTAAAAGGTAGATATAAATGAGGCAGTTCTTTGCACTTATTTTAAGCCACCCTGAAATGAGTTAATCTCAAATACTTTGCTGATAACATAATATGCTAACCTCAATAATCTCTAAATATACTGTAACATCAAATTATTTTATATGCAATTTCTGAAAATAATTTTAAAAAATACTTTTTATTTAAAAATTGCTATCCCTTCAATTCTATCCATGGGGGAAGGAAATAATTTAAAAAGTAATCTATTTTAGGTGTTTTCTTTGTTTTCCTTTTCTGAATATTTTCTCAGTTGTGGAAAACAAAGCCTATAAAATAGGTAGTCTTCAGAAGATATTTGGATTTTTTTTCTTTTCTTTTGAGTTGGAGTCTCACTCTGTCACCCAGGCTGGAATGCAGTGGCACACTCACAGCTACCGCAGCCTTGACTTGCTGGGCTCAGGTTATCCTTCCACCTCAACCTTCCAAGTAACTGGGACCACAGGGATGCACCACCATCCCCTGCTAGTTTTTTGATTTATTGTAGAGATAAGGTCTCACCATGTTGCTCAGGCTGGTCTTGAACCCTTGGACTCAGGCAGTCTGCTTGCCTCGGCCTCCCAAAGTGCTGGGATTGCGGGTTTGATTCACCGCGCCCAGCTGGACTTTTTTTTTTTTTTTTTTTTTTTTGAGTCGGAGTCTCACTCTGTCGCCCAGACTGGAGTGCAGTGGCCGCTCCCGGCCACAGCAGCCTCGACCTGCCGGGCTCCGGCGATCCTTCCGCCTCAGCCTTCCGAGTAGCCAGAATTACAGGCATGCGCTACCACACCCGGCTGATTTTTTTGATTTATTGTAGAGATGAAGTCTCGCTGCCCAGGCGGGTCTCGAACCCGCGGGCTCAGGCAATCCACTCACCTCACCTCCCAAAGGCACGGGATTACAGGCTGAGCCACCGAGCCCGGCTTGGACTTATTTTTATATAGAGAATAGTTATACAATATTACTAAGCATAGCTGGGCTCGGTGGCTCAGCTTGTAATCCCGCGCCTTTGGGAGGCTGAGGTGAGTGGATTGCCTGAGCTCGCGGGTTCAAGACCCGCCTGGGCAACTTGGCGAGCCCTCATCCCTACAATAAATCAAAAAATCAGCCGGGCGTGGTAGCGCACTCCTATAGTTCCAGTTACTTGGAAGGCTGAGGCAGAAGGATCGCCGGAGCCCAGAAGGTCGAGGCCGCGGTGGCCTGGAGCGGCCACTGCACTCCAGTCTGGGCGACAGAGTGAAACTCCAACACACACACACAAAAAATTACTAAGCATATATGTCTGGCAGGTTATTCTCTTTCATATGAACCTTCATGAAGAAAGTAAAATTAGATCATCAAATTATAAATAGCCTCATATCTACCCACAATACTTTTTGGCAATATCTGTCCTATGAAGTATTTTTTCTCTGACGTCTCTTGTTGTGGAAGAGGTCATCCATTCATCCATTAAGGATTGGTAATTAGTTGAAATACAATTATGTTTCGATAGGGAAATTCGCATATGTAAAATATTAGCAGATTAAGGCCAGGCGCAATGGTTTACGCCTAAAATCCCAGCACTTTGGGAGGCTGAGGTGAGAGGATTGCCTGAGCTCATGAGCTCCAGACGAGCCTGGGCAACTTGGTGAGACATCTCTACAATAAATCAAAAAGTTAGCCAGGCATGGTAGCGCACACCTGTAACTCTGGTTACTTGGAAGACTGAGGCAGAAGGATCGCCTGAGCCCAGCAGGTCGAGGCTGTGGTGGCCGTGAGCATGGCACACAAATGAATACAAAAAGAAGCAGTATAAACTCATTTTTAAAAATATGCAGTGTCAGCCGGGCTCGGTGGCTCAGCCTGTAATTCCGCACCCTTGGAAGGCTGAGGTAAATGGATTGCCTGAGCCCGTGGGTTCGAGACCCGCCTGGGCAACTTGGCAAGACCTCATCTCTACAATAAATCAAAAACCAGCCGGGTGTGGTAGCGCGCGCCTGTAGTTCCAGCTACTCGGAAGGCTGAGGCGGAAGGCTCACCGGAGCCCAGCAGGTCAAGGCTGCGGTGGCCGGGAGCGGCCACTGCACTCCAGTCTGGGCGACAGAGTGAGACTCCAACTAAAAATATATATATATATGCAGTGTCTGGGATAGATCTTGAAATCTTTACGAGGTAGATTGTTCTGTATTATGCAATATTGCTAAGTAACTATGCTGCCAAGAAAGAACTTTCAATGTGTACTTCCATGATCCCAAGGAAAAAGATGACATCAATGTGGAGCTTTATATTAAACTCAGAACAATAGATGGAAAGCTGATTATAGCTGAAAGTAATTAATCCATTTCGTGCATGGGGAGTTTTGCTGCTTCTAAAATTTTTGAGGAGGTGACATGAACATACTAATTCTCAATAAAGACAAAAGGATATTCCCTCAAGCACTGATTTTGACATATACCTCCTTGTAATAACATTATAAGATAGATGCAAATTATTAAGGATTCAAAAATATTTTTAAAATACATTTTAAGTAGAAGCTACATTTACAATCTATTTGGTATATATTGTAGCATATGCCACACAAAAAAGAATGTACACATTTATTATTATTATTATTTTGAGTTGGAATCTCACTCTGTCACTCAGGCTGGAGTGCAGTAGCACACCCATGGCCAGAGCAGTTTTGACCTGCTGGGCTCAGGCAATCTTTCCACCTAAGCATTCCAAGTAGCTGGAACTGCAGGCATGCACCACCATGCCCAGCTAATTTTTTTTTTTTTTAATTGTAGAGATGAGATCTCACCAAGTTGCTCAGGCTGGTCTCGAACCCTTGGGCTCAGGCAATCCTCTCACCTCTGCCTACTCAAGTGCTGAGATTACAGGTGTGCACCACCACACCCGGCTAGAATATACACATTCTAACACAGATGGAAGGCCAGATGTGATGGCTCACGCCTGTAATCCCAGCATTTTGGGAGGCCAAGATGGTAGATCACTTGAGCCTGGGAGTTTGAGATCAGCCTGGACAACATAGGAAGACCTCATCTCTACCAAAAAAAAGTCAAAAAATTAACTGGGCATGGTAGTACCCACCTGTAGTCCCAGCTACTCAGGAGGTTGAGGTGAGAGGATCACCTGAGCCCAGGAGGCTAAGGCTGCAGTGAGCTATGACCATGCCATTGCACTCCAGCCTGGGCAACACAGTGAGACCTTGACTAAAAAAATAATAACACAAGTGGAACAATGAATATGTTGACCACTCAAAACAAAGCAAAACAAAAAACAAATTCACACTTAATTAGGGAGATTTTATTCAAAAGGTTTATTGGAATAGGGAGAACTCAACCACAAGATCTGCAAAACTCCTAGGGACTTCCAGGAAACTTTTGTTTCCTTCCTTTTCTACAAAGGAGGAAACAAAGCTACAAAGAACCAGGTAAGAAGCAGTGGATGAGCACCTGCCATGGCCATTTTATCCTAAGGTCAGTCTACTCTTGGTTAGGGGCTGCTGAGGAGGAGAGCTTGTTCTGAATCATGATGCCCAAGGGCGCCTGGTTAATTTTTTGGTTTATTGTAGAGAAGAGGTCTTGCCAAGTTGCCCAGTCTGGTCTCAAACCCCAGACCTCAGGCAATCCTCTCGCTTCTGCCTCCTGGGATGACAGGCGTGAGCCACCGCACCTGGCATCATTTGTTAGGTTTAACAGATCTGCTCTGTGGGGGTGGGGGGAAGTGCTTTGGGGGGCTGGGGGTTGTGAGTGTTCTTTCATCTTTGCAAGTTTCTAGGATTATAAATTTGGCTTGTAATCCCAGCACTTTGGGAGACTGAGGGAGGAGGATAGCTTGAGCCCGGGAGTTCAAGACCAGGCTAGGTAACTTAGTGAGACCTCGTCTCTAAAAATAAATTAAAAAATAAGTAAATTAGCTGAGTATGGTAGCATGTGCCTGTAGTCCCAGCTACTTGGGAGGCTGAGGCAGGAGAATTGCCTGAGCCCAGGAGGTTGAGGCTTGCTGTGAACTGTGGTCAGTGATACTGAGCTCCAGCCTGGGCAACAGAGTAAGACCCCGACTCAAAAAAAAAAAATGATAGAACAATTCTAATTTTCAGATTAGAACACACAAGCATGTAGATAGGTAGGTAGGTAGGTAGGTAGATAGATAGATAGATAGATAGATAGATAGATAGATAGATATAATTTTTTTCTTCTTTTTAGAGACAAATTCTCATTCTGTCATCCCAGGCTGGAGTGCAGTAGCACAGTCTCCCAAGGTGCTGTGATTACAGATATGAGCCACTGTGCCGGGCAGATTCTTTAGTAATAGTTAATACACAGTTAAGTAATAGAAATACATCATCAAAAACAAATTGACAGTAGGTGACCTTATTGACAGATGTTGAAACAAATTCAAGGATAACAACATGGAACTTCATAAAAGGTCATTACAAACACATACATTGATGTCTACAATACATTACTATTCTTACCATTAATTCATTAATGTGATAATAGAGAATAAATTTCAGGCAATGGAAAATTTAAGACATTATTTCAGTTGTTAAAAACATAAAATTACCAGGTGCAATGGCTCATACCTGTAATCCCAGCACTTTGGGAGGCCAAAGTGGGAGGATTGCTTGAGTCCAGGAGTTCAAGGCTAGCCAAGGCAACAGAGCAAGATCTTTTTTCTACAAAAGAAAAAAAAAAGTGAAAAATTAGCCAGGTGCGGTGGTGCGCATCTGTCATCCCAGCTACTTGAGAGGCTGAGGCAGGAGGATTTCTGAGTTCAGGAGGTCAAGGCTGCAGTGAGCCATGATGGTGTCATTGCACTCTAACCTGGGACACAGAATGAGACCCTGACTAAAAAGCAGCAACAACAAAACAAATAAATAAAATGATTAATTAGCAAGAAGAGTTTTGTTTTGGGGTTTTTTTTGAGACAGTGTCTCACTCTGTCGCCCAGGCTGGAGTGCAGTGACATGCTCATGGCCTGGGCTCAGGCGATCCTTCCACCTCAGCCTTCCAAGTAGCTGGAACTACAGACACGTGCCACCAGGCATGGCTAATTTTTTGATTTATTGTAGAGACAAGGTCTCTCCAAGTTGTCCAGGCTAGTCTCGAACCTGTGGGCTCAGGAAATGCTCTTATCTCTGCCTCCTAAAGTGCTGAGATTACAGGCATGAGCTACCACACCTGACAAATTAACAAGAAGAATTTTCTATAAGGTCTTACTGTCTTGTAGCTGTAGGCAAGAGGATTGTCTGAACCCAGGAGTTTGTCTCTACAGACACTTTAACAAAAGGAGAAGGGAAGGGGAAAGGAGGGGAGGGGAGGGGAGGGGAGGGAGAAAGAAAACCTAGCTGGGTGTGGGGGAACATGCCTGTAGTCCCAGCTACTCGGGAGGCTGAGGCAGAAGAGTCATCTGAGCCCAGGAGGTCAAACTTGAGGTAGCCGTGAGTGTGCCACTGCACTCCAGCCTGGGTGACAGAGTGAAACTCTGACTCAAAAAAATAAAATAATATAAAACTTATTTCAAATGGTTATGTGTCTTAGATAAAAACCACAGGCTTGCACATACATGCACTCATGCACACACACCAACATATACACATACAAGTCAGCTGAAGTAACTGCTGGCTCTCAGTGATATATATTTTTTTATTATTTTTTTCATTTTTACTCACATGTATTTCTGCCTGTTTGAGACAATGAAAATATATACACTGTAATTTAATTTAGTTTATAAGTATTGTTGCATATTAAGATATTCTTATAAGGTACAATTTGAAGACAGAAACTTGAATTCCAATCTCTAGTAATTATCCGTTTTTTAAAAATACAGTTTTATCCATTGAAATTTAAATGTTTAGGTATTGACAACACTCTAATAGGGTTTAAACTAATAAAACCATGTCATAAGATAAGGAAAAAAACTTTTCTTTTTTTAAGTCAGCATCTCACTCTGTCACCTGGCCTGGAGTGCAGTGGCATGATCATGGCTCACTGCAGTCTCAACCTTCTGGGCTCAGGCGATCCTTCTGCCTCAGCCTGCCAAGTAGCTGGGACTACAGGTACACACCACAATGCTCAGCTAATTTTAAAAATTTATTTGTAGAGATGGGGGGCTTGCTGTGTTGTCTAGGCTGGTCTTGAACTCCTAGGCTCAAATCTAAGGTGATCCTCCCATCTTAGACTCTCAAATTGCTGGGATTACAGGGTGAGCCACAGCATCCAGTCATAAGATAAGAAAATTTTTTAGTATTATACACTAATTTAACATATTCAGATTTTTAAATTTTGCATAAAACAGTGCATACATGAAGAAATTATTGGATAATTAAATATCAGGCTAAAAGGAAATTAGAAAAAAACAAAAACAAATTTCATATTAAGCAAGAATGTCTCATGAAACATTACGATTAGCAGTAAACACTGGATATGTTTTCTCTATATTAAAGCAGAGGAAAAGAGGACTGGCCAGTCACCACTGCCCAGGATGCCTGAGCAAGGACCAGTAAAGAGGGAGAAAAGGTAGGAAAAAAAGATGAAGAAGACAGGAAGAGCAGATCTGTTAAACCTAGCAAATGACGCTGGGCTCGGTGGCTCACGCCTGTCATCCCAGGAGGCGGAGGCGAGAAGATTGCCTGAGGTCTGGGGTTCAAGACCAGTCAGGGCAACTTGGCAAGACCTCTTCTCTGCAATAAACCAAAAAATTAACTGGGTGTGGTGCATACCTGTAATCCCAGCAACTTGGAAGGCTGAGGTGGAAGGATCGCCTGAGCCCAGCAGAGCGAGGCTGCGTGGCCAAGAGCATGCCACTACACTCCAGCCTGGGCAACAGAGTGAGACTCCGACTCACAAAAAAAGAAAAAAAGTCACAGTAACCAGGACCGAGAGAACAAAGGCCCCACAGAAACCACAGCCTGCAGTGCCACAGGCGGACACGAGGTGGCCATCCAGACCGCAGCTTGCGGCGGCGCCACCGAGGCTGCGGGAGAGCAGGAGACCCGGAGCTGCGGAGGAGAAGCTGGAAACCCCCTCAGTCGGGAGGTCGCAAGCAAAGCCCAGAGGGGACGCGCCCCAGAAGAGGCCTGAGGGTCTCCTGAATCCCTGGTGGGGCTGATGGAGCGCGTCCTCCCCGCATCAAGCCTGGCGCGCACAACTGGGAGAGGTGACCGTTTTTGCAATCAGAGGACATTGATCACATTAGCACGAGGGAGGGATGGCCGTCGCTGGGCGCTGCTGGGGGGAAGGGAGGGAGGAGGGGGAAGGGAGGGAGGAGGGGGAAGGGAAAGGAAAGAGGGGGAAGGGAGGGAGGAGGGGGAAGGGGGGGGGAGGAAGGGAAGTGGGGGACACATAACAACACAAAGGGCCCCTGGTCCTCTACTGAGGAAGTGAGGGCCAGTTGGAGGCCCAAACGTCACCTGCGTGCAGCCTACTTGTGGAGTTAATCCTGGCCTGTACCCCCACATCTCTTTAATAAAATAATATTTAATTTAAAAAAAGAACAAAGTTGGAGGAAAAAAAAAATCAGAGAACATTCAAACCAGGATGTGAAAGAGCAAGCCATCCATGCTCCTAACATGAAAACATATACATTTTCAAAACTTCCAGGATAAAATATTACAAAAATAGATACTGATTTTTTGTTTTTAAGCATCATAACACTGTGTAAATATATTTTATACAGGACTTGTACCGACTCTTGACACAGAACTGCCAGGTGTGGTAGCTCACGCCTGTGTAATTCCAGCACTTTGGGAGGCCAAGGTGAGAGGACTGCCTGAGCCTGCGGGTTCAAGACAAGCCTGGGCAAAACAGCAAGACCTCGTCTACAATAAATCAAAAAGTTAGCCAGATGTGGTGGCGTGTGCCTGTAGTTCCAGCTACTTGGAAGGTTGAGGCGGAAGGATAGCTTGAGCCCAGCAGGTCGAGGCTGCAGTGGCCATGAGCGTGCCACTGCACTTCAGCCTGGGCAACAGAGTGAGACTCTGACTCAAAAAAATTAAAAAATCAAGCAAAATAAAATATCTTAACACTGTGTAAATACATTTGTACAGGACTTGCACTGGCTCTTTACACAGAACTGACAGCAGTGGCTCCCCGTGGACACATGAGGGAGGGTGGGGGGCTGGGCCAGGATGAGGGGAGCTTTGTGTTTTACAGCCTAAGCTGCAGGTTTGACTGGGGCTTTCCTATAAAACTAAAATATAATGTGATGTTTAAAAGAAATATAATATTTAGTAATAATTGGCAGAAAAGAACATGGTTTCACCCTCCCTTTTTTTTCCATTTTCTTTTCTTTCTTTCTTTCTTTTTTTATTCAGGGTCTCACTGTCACCCAGACTGGAGTGCAGTGGAATGATCATAGCTCACTGCAGCCTCAACCTCCTGGGCTTAGCAATCCTCCTGCCTTAGCCTCCTGAGTAGCTAGGACTATAGGTGTGTGCCACCACGCCCAGCTAATTATTTAATTTTTTGTAGAAACGTGGTCTTGCTCCATTGCCCAGGTTGGTCTCATACTCCTGGGCTCAAAGAATCCTCCTGCTTCAGCCTCCCAAAGTGCTGGGATTATAGGCATGAGCCACCACACCCAGCCTACTTTACTGACTTTAAAGACAAAAAATGTGGACTATGAGGAAATAGGTAAAAGTGCCCTCTTGAGTTTAGGGAGGGAAGAAAACAATTTAAGAAGGATCACTGCACTGTGGATACATTTTAGACTTCTGACCTCCAGGCATGTAAGAGCGTAAATTTGGGTTCTTTAAAGCTGCCCACTTTGTGGTAATTTGTTAGAGCAGAAAAAGAAAACTCCTGAAATAGAGTATAATTATGTGGCGATGTTTTTTTTTTGAGTCGGAGTCTCACCTTGTTGCCCAGGTTAGAGTGCAGTGGCACGCTCATAGCCACCACAGCCTCGACCTGCTGGGCTCAGGCGATCCTTCTGGCAGAAGGATCGCCTGAGCTACTTTCAAGTAGCTGGAACTACTGACATTTGCCACCACGCCTGGCTTTTTTTTTTTTTTTTTTTTTTTTATTGTAGAGATGAGGTCTCGCCAAGTGGCTCAGGCTGGTCTCGAACCCCTGGGCTCAGGCTATCCCGTCGCCTCCTCCTCCCAAAGAGCTGGGAGTAGAGGCTTAAGCCACTGTGCCTGGCCTTATATGTCACTTAATGACAGGGATACGTTCAGAGAAATGTGTCGTTAGGCTGTTTCATCATTGTGCAAACATGATAGAGTGAACTTACACAAACCTAGATGGTATAGCCTACTATACACTGAGGCTATAATGGTTGAACCTGTGGCTTAACTTACTGTACTGAATACTGTAGACAATTGTAACACAATTTTGTTTTTGTGTATCTAAACACAAAAAGGTACAATAGAGGCCGGGCCTGGTGGCTCAAGCCTGTAATTCCAGTACTTTGGGAGGCCAAGGTGGGAGGATTGCTTGAGCCCAGGAGTTTGAGAAAAGCCTAGGCAACATTAGTAAGATTTCATCTCTACAAATAAATATTTTTTAAAGATCAACCATGTGTGGTGGCACATGCCTGTAGTCCCAGCTACTCATCAGGCTGAGGCAGGAGAATCGCTTGAGCCCAGAAGGTCGAGACTGTGGTGAGCTGTTATCACGCCATTGCACTCCAGCTTGGGCAACAGAGTGAGACTCTGACTCAAAAAAAAAAAAGATATAGTAGAAAAACTGTATAAAAGATTAAAAATGGGCCAGGCACAGTGACTCACGCTTGTAATCCCAGCACTTTGGGAGGCCAAGGTGAAAGGATTGCCTGAGCCCTGGGGTTCAAGGCCAGTCTGGGCAACTTGGTGAGACCTTGTCTCTGCAATCTATGAAAAACTTAGCCTGGTATGGTGGCGCATGCCTGTAGTTCCAGCTATTTGGAAGTCTGAAGCGGGAGGATCGCCTGAGCCCAGCAGGTCGAGGTTGCAGTGGCCATGAGCATGCCACTGCACTCCAGCCTGGGTGACAGAAGGAGATTCCAACTCAAAATAAAAATAAAAATAAATAAAAGATTAAAAATTGCACACCTGTATATGGACAGCAGTTGCCGTGAGTGGAGTCTATGAGACTGGAGGTTGATCTGGGTGAGTCAGTGAGTGAGTGGTGAATGAATGTGGAAGCCAAGGAGTCTAGGGTGCTAGGGTACCTCTAGTAGTACCAGGGATATCTGATCCCTCCAGTCAGGTGGGAGATGTTATCACACCTGTTCAGTTTGTAGGGGACATGATCTCCCTTCCTGGGCGGGTTGACCAACACAGACAGGTCTAGGTCAAGCAACAAGGGCAATGGGGCCCACAAAAAGGTAGAAGACTCAGGACAGAGAGCAGGGCTACAGATGTGCGCCACCACAGCTGGTTTATTTTTTGAATTTTTTTTTGAGTTGGAGCCACGCTCGAGTGCAGTGGCACTCAGGGCACTCATGGTTGAGCTCAGGGGATCCTTTCACCTCAGCCTTCCAAGTAGCGGAACTGCAGGTACATGTCACCATGCCCGGCTAATTTTTCTTGACTTATTGTAGAGATGAGGTCTCACCAAGTTGCCCGGGCTGGTCTCAAACTCCTGAGTTTATGCAATCCTTTCGCCTCCACCTCCCAAAGCGTTGAGATGACAGGTATGCGCCACCATGCCCAGCTTGATCTTTTGTAGAGATGAGGTCTTGCCATGTTGCCCAAACTGGACTCAAACTTATGGGTTCAAGCAATCCTCCTACCTCAGCCTCCCAAAGTGCTGGAATTACAAGCATGAGCCACTGTGCCTGACCTGATATTTCATTTAATATTGCTATTACTATTTGGGGTTATTTGGCAGAAGCTCAGTCTGTCTTAGTTACACTACAAGAGTGGTGTTCATTCCATTTTGTGCTTAAGTCTTCATAGTGGATGAGTGAATCAAGTCAGTAAATATTGTGCAAAACCAGACAATTTATATATTTCTGATAAAAGTTAGGAATTCTATATCCCTTATTCGATAGGCAAAGTGAAGACTAGATATGACAGAGTCACTGCTGATGAGACCAAAGCAGTGACAGTTGGCAAAAGTGTCGATTAAAGTCGAGGTGTTCACCTGAGACCCAGGGGAAGGGGCAGCGGATGGCACATTAATTTGTCAATGTGCTTTTTCCACAGGGTCCTGACAGCCAGGGCCGGGAAGCATAAAGCTTTCCTGAGCCTCTCCCAAGCTGTGGCCACCAAGACTGACCCCAGGAAGTGCTGGATTCACCATCTTGGGCCTCGTTTCACTGGAGAACACAGCAACCCTCTCATCCTATCGGTGGTGAACCGCATTCCCAACGCCAAACTGTACATAAAGAGGGCCTGAGTCCTGGCTCACCGAGGGAGGACGTGACACCCACTGCCTGGGAAGGAGCCCGTGGTGACATGCCACAACCACAACAAACAAAACGATCATGGCCTGGGACACAATACTCTCTTTGATTCCATGGATGACCCATGGTCATGAAAGCAAGGAGTGGACTAATGGCAGTGCCCTGGGCAGAGGCTTCAAGAGTTTTATGGTAGGGGAAAATGGGCTCAGGCAACTATGCCAGCAAGAAGACTCGGGACCTGGCACAGTTACTCACGCCTTTAATCCCAGTCTCTGCCTCCCCTGCTGCCAGACAGAACATTCCTTAGTGACACCATCTGCATTGCTGTAGCGTCAATACTTCCATCCATTTCTTTTTGTTTGTTTTGTTTTGTTTTGAGTAGGAGTCTCACTCTGTCACCCGGGCTGGAGTGCGGTGGCACGCTCATGGCCACCGCAGCTTTGACCTGCTGGACTCAGGTGATCCTTCCACCTCAGGCTTCCAAGTAGCTGGAACTATAGGTGTGCACCACCATGCCTGGCTAATTTTTTATTTATTGTAGAGACGAGGTCTCGTCAAGTTGCCCAGGCTGGTCTCGAACCCCTGGACTCAGGCAACCCTCTCGCCTCCACCTTCCAAGATGGTGGGATTACAAGCATGAGCCATCACGCCCAGCCAACACATCCTACTTTAATTTACCCCTTAATTTTCCACAGGGCTGTACCCCATGCAGGCATCCCTTTAACAGGCCTGGTTTCCAATTCCTTCTCACTTGACTGTGCGACCAGGCCTTTGGCCATGGCTCTTGAGCCAAGAAAAACCCAAACACAGGCATTTTTACCACTATACAATTCTTCCGTGACTACTAGAAAAACAGCATGCAATTCAGCCCACAGAACTGGTATGTTTTTTGCCTTCCAATGACGATGGGGTCCATCCACCTTGATGCAACTATGTACAAACTAATGAGCTCTTTGTGGGTTAGTTGAGAGCTGCTTATCCAACACCGTACAAATGACAACAGAATCCAGCTCTGCATACAGTTCCAGAGTCAGTCCTAGGAGAAAAGAGGCTCCCTACCTGTGGGTATGGCCTTCTCGAATTCCCCAGGTAGCATAATCTTGAAAAAAGCAGTTAACTTCTCAAAAGTCCCAGTAGGTCGGATGTGGTGGCTCACACCTGTAATTCCAGCATTCGGGAGGCCGAGGCAAGAGGATTGTTTTGCTTGAGCCCAGAAGTTTGAGACCAGCCTGGGCAATATAGCGAGACCCCATCTCTACAGCCCTTTTTTAAATTTTTTTTTTTTTTGATGGCCACCCCAGCATCGACCTCCTGGGCTCTGGCAATCCTTACGCCTCAGCCTTCCAAGTGGCTGGAACTACAGGCATGTGCTACCACGCCCTGCTAATTTTTTATTTTTTGTAGAGACGAGGTCTCACCAAGGTGCCCAGGCTGGTCTCGAACCCGAGGGCTCAGGCAATCCACTTGCCTCAGCCTCCCAAAGTGCTGAGCCACTGGCTGAGCCACTGAGCCTGGCCAAATTTGTGCTCTTAATATTTGGAGGTCAGAAGTCTAAAATGGGTCTACAACACCACTGTTTCCTCCTTGAATCTCAGGCTTCATGGGAGAATTTCCACTTGCTGGGTTGTAAAGGCTACTTACATTGTTTTTCTCATGGTCTTCTTCCTCTTTTTTTTTTTTTTTTGAGTTGGAGTCTCAGTCTGTCACCCAGGCTGGAGTGCAGTGGCACACTCATGGCCACCACAATCTCTACCTGCTGGTCTCAGACAGTCCTCCCGCCTCAGCCATCTAAGTAGCTGTAACCACAGACGTGTGCCACCGCTCCCGGCCACTTTTTTGTAGAGATGTGGTCTCGCCAAGTTGTCCAGGTTGGTGTTGAACCTCTGGGCTCAAACAATCCTCTCACCTCAGCCTCCCAAAGTGCTGGGTTTATAGGCATGAGCCACCACACTCGGCTTATCTTTATAGCAAGATAGTGTCAGAAGATTGTCTGTTTGCTATGAAACCAATGTTTCTTTTTTTTTTTCTCTTTTTTATGTCAGAATCAAACTGTTACCCAGGCTGGAGTGCAGTGGCACACTCACGGCCACCACAGCCTCGACCAGCTGGGGTCAGGTGATCTTTCTACCTCAGCCTTCCAAGTAGCTGGAACCGCAGGTGTGCGCCACCACACCTGGCTAATTTTTTTATTTATTATACAGACAAGGTCTTTCCAAGTTGCCCAGGCTGATCTCGAACCCCTGGGCTCAGGCAGTCCTCTCACCTCTGCCTCCCAAAGTGTTGAGGTGACAGGCATGAGCCACCATGCCTGACTGAATTAACTGTTGTAAAATATAAGGCATGTAGATTCATCTTTGAATCAATATTAATCAAACATAAAATGGGAACCAGAGCCCACATGGTGCAGAATAGCAGCTGGAAAACTGGTAGGAACAAAATCTCTTGTTTCATAGCCCTACGTGCAGTAGACGGGGGCTTACGGCAAAAGGCTGTGAACATCTTTGAAGGACGACTACTGGGCCTTTTTTTTTTTTTTTGAGTCTGGGTCTCACTCTGTTGCTCAAGCTGGAGTGCAGTAGCACAATTATGGTTCACCACAGCCTTGACCTCCTGGGCTCAGGCGATCCTTCTGTCTCAACCTCCCTAGACACTGGGACCACAGGTGTGAGCCAACACACCCGCCATTAAAAATTTTTTTTTTGTAGAGGCCAGACTCGGTAGCTCAGCCAGTAATTCCAACACTTTCAGAGGCTGAGACAAGTGAATTGCCTGAGCCAGCGGGTTTGAGACCAGTCTCGGCAACTTGGTGAGACCTCGTCTCTACAATAAATCAAAAATTAGCTGGGTGTGATGACGTGCACCCATAGTTCCGGCTACTTGGAAGGCTGAGGCAGAAGGATCGCTGGAGCACAGCAGGTCGAGGCTGTAGTGGCCATGAGCGTGCCCCTGCACTCCAGTCTGGGCGATGGAGTGAGACTCCAACTCAAAAAAAAAAAAAAAGAGCAAATATTTGGTTGTTTTTTTTTTTTGAGTTGGGGTCTCGCTGTGTCACCCAGACTGGAGTGCAGTGGCACAACCACAGCTCATCACAGCCTCAACCTAGGGTAAGGTGATCCTTCCACTTCAGCCTCCTAAGTAGCTGGGACCACAGGAGCATGCCACCACACACGGCTAATGATTTTTTTAAAATAATGTCAAGGTCTTTGCTATGTTGTCCAGATTGGTCTTGAATTCCTGGGCTCAAGCAATCCTCCTGACTCAGCCTCCCAAAATGCTGGGATTACAGGTATGAACCACCACATCTGGCCTAATTGCTGTTGTTTTAAGCCATTCACTTTATGGCAATTTGTTGTAGCAGCAAAAGAAAACTAATAAAATGCCTAAGAAATCTAAAAAGTCTGTAAAATGAGATTCTAAGGCCATAGAATTCAAGATCAATATAAAAAACCTGGCCAGACGTGGTGGCTCACACCTGTAATCCCAGAATTTTGGGAGGTGGAGGCGAGAGGATTGCCTGAGCCCAGGGGTTCAAGGCCAGCCTGGGCAAACTGTCAAGACCTGGACTCTACAATAAATAATTAGCCGGGCATGGTTGGTGCGCACCTGTAGTTTCAGTTACTTGGGAGGCTGAGGCAGAAGGATTGCCTGAGCCCAAGAGATTGAGGTTGTGGTAGCCCAGGGTCATGCCACCACTGCACTCCAGCCTGGGTGTCAGAGTGAGACTACAATTAAAAACAACAAAATTTTTATTTCTACATACTACCAACCAATACAGGGGAAGTTGAAATTAAAAATACAACACTGACCTGATTTGAATGTCCCCAACTTAACCCCCAATGTGCAGAACTGAGGGAAAGGTCTTTAAGAGATGATTAGATTGAGCTCTGTCCTCAGGAATGGACCGAGCCATTCATGGATCAGTGGACTAAGGAGTTGTCATAAGCATGGAACTGATGGCCTTTTCAGAGGTCGAGATCTGAGCAAGCCCATGAGCACACTCAGCCCTGTCGCAATGTGATGTGCTGTGCAGCTTCAGGATACTGCACATGAGTCCAAGAAACTCTCATGATGTTGATCAAAAAGGTCACAAAATTCATCTTCTTAGCAAGGAGCGTTTTTGTTTCCTGCCAGGGTCTCATTCTGTCACCCAGCCTCCAACTCCTGGGTTCAAGCAATGCTCCTGCCTCAGCCTCCCCAGTAGCTGGGACTACAGGCATGCACCACCATGCCTAGCTAATATTTAACTTTTTGTAGCAATGAGATCTGTTTCTCAGGCTAGGTTTCTGGGCTCAAGTGCTGAGATTGCAGGCGTGAGCCACCGTGCCCAGCCAAGGAGGGCTTTATTTTTTACTAACGGTTGCAGCCTGCAGGTTAGCTAACTAGCAGGCTGGGAAGCACAGCCTCTGGTAGAAACCCAACACAGGCAGTTCAAACGAGGAAAGGTGAGATAGGAATTTATGCTGTATGTTGAACAGAGATGTTAAATGTAGAGTATATATATTCAACAATTTACAGGATCTGTGAATATTCATGGGGGTGGGTCACACACGTATGATAATCAGACACCCAAGTTTCTAGTTTATCTACCAGAACATAAAATTCCCATTCTGTATATTCATGAAGAGAAAACTCACGAACATTAATCTTTTAAAGTTATCATCGCTGGACAATATGAAGGTGGTTTTTATTTTCCCCCCACTTCCTTATATTTTTCATATTCTGTTCGTGTTTTTACTTCATGTAAACCAAGACGCACAACATGGTCTTATTTGGCACCCAGAAAGTGGCATGCAGACAGTATAACACGGTGCATATTGCATAAGCAGCAATACAGGCTATAGGGTATAAGAATGGTAAGCTATGGGATTTTCATTATATCCAAATAAGTATCCCAAGCCACAGTATGGAGAGAATAACTCAAGTGCAAAATATGGTTATAGGGTCCCAAAATAGTACGTGATTTGATTCCACCCTGAAAAAAAAACTTCTTGGTCCTTCACTCTTAGGAACTTAATAATGTGTGATTACTGACAGTTACCCAGTATTTCATTGAGGTAGGGTAAAATGATGTTGGTAGAAAGAATGTGATTCATTCATAGTTAGAAAAACAGCATTCAACTTTATTAAAATATTAACTCTATGATACATTTTTTTTTTTTTGAGTTGGAGTCTCACTCTGTTGCCCAGACTGGAGCGCAGTGGTCGCTCCCGGCTGCCGCAGCCTCGACCTGCTGGGCTCCGGCGATCCTTCCGCCTCAGCCTTTCAAGTAGCTGGAACTACAGGCGCACGCTACCACGCCCGGTTAATTTTTTTGATATATTGTAGAGATGAGGTCTCGCCTGCCCAGGCAGGTCTCGAACCTGCGGGCTCAGGCAATCCACTCACCTCAGCCTCCCAAAGGCGCGGGATTACAGGCTGAGCGACCGAGCCCGGCTTCTATGATACATTCTTAATAAAACAGAAGCAAATGTGACTCAGCAATTAATGTGAGTCCTGCTAAAGAATGTTACTCTAGCTCTTTCGATTAAACTCTTCTCCCTCATGACTGTCCTCTCTTCAATTTCAAAAACAAGACTAATTTTTCATCAATACTTGCTATACAACTATCGCCATTCAATGGAGAAGGTGGCCATCATTTCCCCTTCAATACTTCCACCGCACAATTAGTCCCCGATTACCTAGTACTGTACTTTCCTTCCATAAGCCCAGGCCCTCAGGCCTTGGCCCACTCTATCTCACAGTAAACTGGTAGACCACCCCTTTCCTTTAACTGACAGTACCCTCCTTTCAGGAGAAAGTGCCCTGAACACGATCAGAATGAGTGACATCAGTTTCACACTGCTCTCTGCCCCTCTCAAATGCTATTCAGGCAATATTTAATTTTTTTGTCCGTTTGTTTTTTCTTGAGTCAGGGTAGCACTTTGTCACCCAGGCTAGAGGGCAGTGGCACTCCACAGCTCACTGAAGCCTCAACCTCCTGGGCTCAGGCGATCCTTCCAACTCAGCCTCCTGAGTTGCTAGGACTACAGATGTGCACCACTATGCTGGCTTTTTTTTTTTTTTTTTTTTTTGGTATGTTATAGAGACAAGGTCTCACTATGTTACCTGGGCTGGTGGACACCTAGGCCCAAGCAATTCTCCTGCCTCAGTCTCTCAAAGTACTGGGATTAGAGGCATGAGCCACCACACCCGGCGCAATATTTAATTTTAAAGCGCAAAGTCTTCCTTCTTCACAAATTGAACAGAAACAATCCTCACCTAATGAAGTGAGCTCTTCCATTCCAATAATTCTTTCCCAAAAACCACCATTGAAGGTGTGTAAGGATGCATTTCATCAACAGATTTTATTAAAGTTGTTTTAAACTCTTATCAGTAGGCTTTTCAAGAAACCTTTAACAATTCAATACTATATTTTATAGCCTGCTGGTAACTAGCCACTTGCAAATATCCTGCAACCTTTAATATGTGAGTATATCATATACGTTTTAACATGTTTGGACTAGCAATTACTCTGCAGTATATAATATCAAAGGTTAATAAGGGAACTAGAGACTGAGTTCTTCCCCATACGAATCCCACCTACAGTTACAGTCACTGGGTAATGGCATCAATATACACTTTACAATTGTGTGGTTTCATCAAAAATGCAAATTTTGACGCCTAGCGCTGTGTGGCCTGGATAAAGCCTCTGCCAATGTATCTATATGATGTCTCTTTATCATAGACTCCGCTATTTACTAATGCTTACGGTCATGAGCAGGTGGCCACAGTCACTTCATGTGTAAGGATTCTCTCAAGAATGCATTTTCTAATGTTGTGAAAGGAGTGAATTGTGACTGAGGAACCTTGCCACACTCATTTGTAAGGTTTCTCTCCGCTATGCATTCTGAGATGGCTGGCAAGGTTTGAACTTTGCCTGAAGACTTTGCCACATTTGTTACATTTGTAAGGTTTATCTCCAGTATGGATTGCCTCATGGGTAGTTAGGCTTGAGCGCACCCTAAAGGATTTCCCACATACTCCACAACTGTAAGGTTTCTCTCCAGTATGAATTCTTCGGTGATTTGCCAGGTGTGCATTCTGAGTAAAGACTTTGCCACAGTCATTACATTTGTATGGCTTTTTACCCGTATGAATTGCTTGGTGGGTAGTTAGGGTTGAACGCACACTAAAAGCTTTCCCACACTCATTGCATCTGTAAGGTTTCTCTCCAGTATGAATTCTTCGATGATTTGCAAGGTGTGAATTTTGAGTAAAGACCTTGCCACACTCGTTACATTTGTAAGGTTTTTCTCCAGTGTGGATGACCTTATGGGTTGTTAGGTTTGAATGCATACTGAAGGCTTTGCCACACTCATTACACTTGTAAGGTTTCTCACCAGTATGAATTCTGCGATGAGTTGCAAGGTATGAATTGTGCCTGAAGACCTTGCCACACTCGTGACATTTATAAGGTTTTTCCCCAGTATGGATTGCCTGATGAAGAGTTAGGCTTGAACGATCACTGAAGGCTCTGCCACACTCACTACACTTGTAAGGTTTCTCTCCGGTATGAACTCTCCAATGCCTCGCAAGTTGTGAAGTTTGAGTGAAGACTTTGCCACATTCATTACACTTGTAAGGCTTCTCTCCAGAATGAATTCCCCGATGACTTGTAAGGTGTGATTTCTGAGTGAAGCTCTTGCCACACTCAATACATTTGTAAGGTTTCTCTCCAGTATGGATTGCCTGATGGGTAGTGAGGCTTGATCGCACACTAAAGGCTTTGCCGCACTCATTACACTTATACGGTTTCTCTCCAGTATGGATTCTTCGATGATTTGCCAGCTGTGAATTCTGAGTAAAAACCTTGCTGCATACATTACATTTGAAAGGTTTTGTTCCAGTATGGATGACCTGATGGGTAGTCAGGTTTGAATGCATACTAAAGGCTTTCCCACACTCATTACACTTGTAAGGTTTCTCTCCAGTGTGAACTCTCCGATGCCTTCCAAGGTATGAATTGTACCTAAAGACCTTGCCACATTCATTACATTTGTAAGGTTTTTCTCCAGTATGGATTGTCTGGTGGATAGCTAGGCTTGAACGCACACTAAAGGCTTTGCCACACTCGGTGCACTTGTAAGGTTTCTCTCCAGTATGAATTCTCCGATGACTCGCAAGGTGTGAATTCTGAGTGAAGAGCTTGCCACACTCATTACATTTGAAAGGTTTTTCTCCAGTATGGATCAACTGATGGGTAGTTAGATTTGAATGTCCCCTAAAGGCTTTGCCACACTCATTACACTTGTAAGGTTTTTCTCCACTATGAATTCTGCGATGAGTGGCAAGGTATGAATTGTGTCTAAAGACCTTGCCACACTCATGACATTTGTAAGGTTTTTCTCCAGTATGGATGACCTGATGGATAGTTAGGTTTGATCGAACCCTAAAGGTTTTGCCACACTCAGTACATTTGTACGGCTTCTCTCCACTGTGGATTCTCCTATGACTGGTAAGGTGTGAACTCTGAGTGAACATTTTGCCACATTCATTGCATTTGCAAGGTTTTTTCCAATTGTTTTTTTGCCTTTGTGTGAGTAATGAAAAACGGATAAATTCATCTATATATGTTTTAGAACTGTGAGTTTTTACACTAGAAGGAATTTGCTGAAGTGGTGAACCTGAGGAACCATGGTTGATAGACTTCTTAACTTGATTACATTCATAAATGTTACAAACATCGCCTGGAAATAACTGCAGTTCAGGCAGACGTGACAGTAAGCCTACTCCAAGGTGATTGTTAGTAAGCTTGTTTCCTTTATTCCTTCTATTATGTTGATCTCTTCTATGTGAAAGATTTTCTTTGGGGGTCATAAATACTCCTTTATAGTGTCCTTCATTATCTCTCCACTGACACTCAACGTCATGTATATTTTTCTGGAGTTCCTTGAAGGTAAAGTTTTCAATGTCATGGCTTTCATGTCTTTCCAACATCCCTGTGTAGAACATTGCTCCTGCAATGCTCTTCCCTTTTGGTAGCAAATCCTTCATTATACATTTAGGAGTGATATCTACAAGATATAAAGAACCATATACTTCAGTTAATTACAGTACGTACATAAGTATTTCCCATTAAAAACATAGTATTACACCAGAAGTGATATTTATATTGAACAGACTTATGAAACTCCAGAACCATGAATTTCAATTTTTAGAAACAAAAAAAAAAGCCGGGCTCGGTGCCTCAGCCTATAATCCTGCGCTTTGGGAGGCTGAGGTGAGTGGATTGCCTGAGCCTGCGGGTTCGAGACCGGCCTGGGCAACTTGGCGAGACCTCATCTCTACAATAAATCAAAAAATCAGCCAGGCATGGTAACGCATGCCTGTAATTCCGGTTACTCAGAAGGCTGAGGCGGAAGGATCGCCGGAGCCCAGCAGGTCGAGGCTGTGGTGTCTGGGAGCGGCCACTGCACTCCAGTCTGGGCAACAGGGTGAGACTCCAACTCAAAATAAATAAATAAATAAAACTAAAAAAGAAACAAAAAAAGAATAGTATTCTTCAACAAAGAAAATGTGGTTACATGTAATTCAAATATTAGAGAAGGGCAGGCCATGGTGGTTTATGCCTGTAATCTCAGCACTTTGGGAACCTAAGGCACTGGATCACTTGAGGTCTGGTGTTCAAGACCAGCCCGAGCAACATGGCAAAACCACACACACACACACACACACACACACACACACACACACACACACACACACTAGGGATGACTAGACTCAAACAACCTATGACAAAAGCACTCACTCTGTGCAAGCCTATGTTACCTTCAAAGTAACATGTTCCCACCATGATCTCAAGGCACACACCAATTGGCCAAAAATATATGGTTGTCTCATAATTGAAGAGAAAGAAATTTTATATTGTACATATTTAAAGCATACTTTTTTGAATTATTTTGAACAATAACACAAGGAAAATAAAGAATTCAATAAAACAATGTCAGAAAAAAAAGTATTTTTCTAAATATCTATTAAATACCTGTTATAAAACTATCAATATGCACAGAGCAGGTATTTTGCAACATTAACAAGTGGCGCCTGACAGTTATATTTCATAATACATGCTGACATACCATCATGTATAAATCATATGAAAATGAATTAATAAAATCTTCTAGCAACCATGATAAAATGAGTTGAGAAGAATTAGTAACCACATATATAAAATGTTTCTGTCAGTAGAACTGTTAAGTTTTCTTTTAAAATAAAAGTAGTTCTATTTTATAACCAGTACATATTATAAGAAATGGGTTATGATTTTAATTTTATTGTATATTAACAAATTATACTTACATAAATTCACAGGAAACAAAGTAATGTTCTGTTATAAGTATACAATGTGGCAAGATGGAATCAAGCTTATTATAACATTGGTCATCTCAAAAACCTATCATTTACTTCTGTTTTCACCCAGTGACCAACATCTCCCTATTCCCTCCACTCCCCAGCCTGCTAACCAACGTTCAACTCTCTGCTTCTATGAGTTTGACTGGTTCAAATGCCATATTTGACTGAGAATATGAGGTTATTTCTATTTCTGTGCCTAAATTATTTCTTTCAGCAAAATGTCCTCCAGGTTTCTCCATGTTCTGGCAGACAGAACTTTCTTCTTTTGAAAGCTGAATAGTATCCTATTAAGTATTTATACTGTATTTTCTGCATCCATTCATCTACTGATGGATGGATTTAGTTTGACTACATAATGTGGCGATTTGAATAATGCTGCACTGAACATGGAGTGGGGGTATCTCATCTACGTACTTATTTCAAATCCTTCGTATACACAGTTGACCCTTGACTTACATGGGAGTTAAGAGTCCTGACCCACCCTCAGTGGAAAATCACAGAGAACTACTGACTCCCCCAAAACTTTACTAATAGCTTACTGCTGACCAGAAGCCTTACTGATATTGTAACAATTGATTAAAACATTTTTGTATGTTATGTGTATTATACACTGTATTTTTAAAATAAAATAAGTTGGAGAAGGAATGTTATTAAGAAAATAGCAAGAAAAATATATTTACGGTACTGTATAGCACTTATAGATACTGTAAGTTTACATCATCTGTTTGCAAGATGAATCTTCTGTCTGAAATGGTAGAAGAGCACAGCTGAAGACCTCAACAGACATACAATACACAATATAGATTCAACTTTTTTTTATAATGTCATGATTTTTCTCTGCTTCTTCAGAGCACTTCCAGCATCACTAGTGGCACTTTCTATGAGTCCCATGGTATTATGGGAGCACAATATTGCGCTAAACACAATGAAAAATATGTAAGACCTGCAAGAAATCACTCTTTACTTTGATACACAATTTACTGGAGAGTTGAGTTACTCATGCAGAGATTAGTGTCAATTGGTGATTTAGACAGAGATTTGCAACACCAGAGTGAAATTATTACTGTAGTACAGCTAATTTTATACAGTTACAATTTAATACTGCATTTTTATGCTTGTTTACACTTCTCTCAACCACAAATAGTGCTATGGTCTGTTAGTGTTTGTGTTCATAAGTTTGTATATACTGTAATGTTGTATAATAGATTTGTGTATTTTTTTATAGCAGTAAATGATAAATTAGATTAGAATCTACTTATATTTTACACATTCATGGCAGACCTAATTTTTTCTTAGTTTTTTAATATTTCTAGATAATGTGATTTGTCTGAGTTTTGTCAAATTTTGTCAAATCTAAAATTTTCCAGCATATTTACTGAAAGAACTCATGTATAAGTGGACCTGTGTAGTTCAAACCCACAACATTTAAGGGTAAACTGTAAACTCAGAAATGAGACTGTTGGATCATACAGTAATTCTATTTTTGGTTTTCTGAGGAACATACATACACTCTTCATCATGCCTGTACTAGTGCACATTCTTACCAACAGTATATGACAATTCCCTTTCCTCCACATTTTTGGCAACACTAATCTTTTGGCTTTTTGACAACAGCCATTCTGACGGTGAGAGGTGGTATCTCATTGTGGCTTAAATTTACATTTCTGTAATGATTAGTAATGTTGAGCCCTTTTTCATATAGCTGCTTGGCCATTTGTCTTCCTTTAAGAAATATGTATTAAGCTCCTTTGACCATTTTATTTATTTATTTATTTTTTTGAGTTGGAGTGTCACTCCGTCGCCCAGACTGGAGTGCAGTGGCTGTTCCCAGCCACCGCAACCTCAACCTGCTGTGCTTTGGCGATCTGCCTTAGCCTTCCAAGTAGCTGGAACTACAGGCGATCTTCCGCCTCAGCCTTCCAAGTAGCTGGAACTACAGGCATATGCTACCACGCCCGGCTAATTTTTTTGATTTATTGTAGAGATGATGTCTCGCCTGCCCAGGCGGGTCTCAAACCCGCAGGCTCAGGCAATCCATTCACCTCAGCCTCCCAAAGGTGTAGGATTACAGGCTAAGTCACCGAGCCTGGCTGACCATTTTGTAACTGGGTTGTTTTCATGCTATTGAGTAGTTTCAGTTTCTCATATATTTTGGATATTCATCTCCTATCAAATGTATGTCTTGCAAATATTTTCTTACAAAAGGAGGTAGTCTCTTCATTCTGTTGTTTCCTCTGCTATATAGGAAAGCATTTTAGTTTCATGCAATCCCATTTGTCTACATCTGCTTTTGATACCTGAGATTTGGGGGTCAAATCCAAAAATTACTGTCCAGACAAAATCATGTAGGTTTTCTCCTATGATTACTTCTAGCAATATTACAATTTCAGGTCTTACATTTAAGTATCTAATACATTTTCAGTTCATTTTTGTATATGCTGGGAGATAAGGATCCAATTTCATTCTACTCTATGTGGATATTCAGTTTCTCCAGTATTATTTATGCAAGAGACTGTCTTTTTTCCATTGTGTGCTCTTGACACTTGTGTTAAAATACCATTTGACCATATATGCATGGGTTCATTTCTTTTTTTTTTTTGAGTTGGAGTCTCACTCTGTCACCCAGACTGGAGTGCAGTGGCCGCTCCCGGCCACCGCAGCCTCGACCTGCTGGGCTCCGGCGATCCTTCCGGCGATCCTTCCGCCTCAGCCTTCCAAGTAGCCGGAATTACAGGCATGTGCTACCACGCCCGGCTGATCATTTGATTTATTGTAGAGATGAGGTCTCGCTGTCCAGGCGGGTCTCGAACCCGCGGGCTCAGGCAATCCATTCACCTCAGCCTCCCAAAGGCATGGGATTACAGGCTGAGCCAACGAGACTGGCCATGGGTTCATTTCTGATCTCTCTATTCTGTTGCACTGGTTGATGTGTCTATTTTTAGGCCATTTTGTCTTAATTACTACATATTTGTAATATAGTTTAAAATAGGTGGTATGATGCCTTTAGGTTTGATTATTTTTGCTTTAAAATTTCCTTGACAGCATGGAACTACTGATTAAAGATTAAATAAATAAATCTGACAAAAGTTCATTAACAGTACATAGAAATACACAAGATGAAAGCCACAGTGGCTTTTAAAATGGCAGAATTAAAATATGAAGACATGATTTAACACCCTAAATTCTCTAAGTTATATGAAAGTCATATATGTTATAGGTTTGACCATTAAGAAAGAAAAAAGATGGTTTTGTTACTGAAAATGGTTTTGTTACTGAAAATGAACAACAGTACACAGAAGGGAAGAAAAATGTGGCATGAACAACAGCTTAGTTAAGAGTCTCATATATATGAGGGTGTGAACTTGAACACTGCTGAGCCTAGAAGAAATCCTTAAGCATTACTTGCTCTAAGGAGATGACCATTATTAGTATATGTGATCAGCAAGTGCCCCTGAAAGACACTTTTATACTTCTCAAAAGTGAGAACTGGAAAAACTTATTTATATATAAAGCTCTTCTGACCAGATAATGTTTCTTAGCTACTGAGTAGATTCCAAGCCCATGCAATGGGGAACATGAATAGGTCCAGATGTGAGGACTATGAAGGCCTCATTGCTGATCCATATGGCATGAAAACTGAGCACCATATGGAATTAAAGAGGAGAAACCAAGAAGAAAAGCGACCCTTTTAAAAGCAACCAAAGTGTTCACAGAAGCCAGATGACAGAGTGTTGTTCATCATGACAAAGACTTTGCCTGTCTCTGTTTGAGTGACAGCAAAATCTGAGGGTGAAAGGATAAATGTCTATACATCTGAAGAACAGAACGAGAGGTGGGGCAAAATAATTTCCTTTCAGAGTTCACAGAATATCAGCTTTTTTTTCCCCAAAGAACTCTCCCATCTGCAGAGGTCCACACTCTACTGAATGAATGGCTTAGTCTCTGCCCCTCTGAACTCTTACCTGTAATCATGCCTTTGCTATATTTCCACACATTTCGTTTCCTTGCTATTTTCACATAGCTCTTCACAGTCCAGGGCTCTTTTCCTTCCTCCAACATGGAGATGATATTCATGTCAAAATGAGAGATTCCTGATTAAAAAAAAAAAAAAAGATTGTGCTGTAGCTTTTCCAGAATCCAGCTATACGTTTACATACAAGAAGACATTACAGGCTGGGCATGGTGGCTCACGCCTGTAATTTCAGCACTTTGGGAGGCCAAGGCGAGAGAGGATTGCCAGAGCCTGTGGGTTTGAGACCAGCCTGGGCAACATGGTGAGACCCTGTCTCTACAATATATAAATCAAAAAATTAGCTGGGTGTGGTGGTGCGTGCCTGTGATTCCAGCTACTTGGAAGGTTGAGGCAGAAGGATCATCTAAGCCCAGCAGGTCGAGGCTGCTGTGGCCATGAGTATGCCACTGCACTCCAGCCTGGGCGACAGAGTGAGACTCCGACTCAAAATAAATAAATAAATAAATAGAGAAGACATTACAGATAGATCTAGGAAAATATTTCAAAATTTCACCCACTGAATGCCTCTTTCTGAATACTTAGGGAACACTATAATATGCAGATCTATTACATGAACTACTGAATCAAAAGTACAGAGACAGAAAACATTTTAAAAGTCCAACACAAGGTATTATGTATACAAAAGGTCTGAAACCCTCTAATGATGTATCATGTAGGGGCCAGAACATCTGAAGAAAGGGGATGATGAAAGTCCACAGTCCCCATTATTAAGCTTTGCATTTCTGACTCAACAAGGCCTTAATCTCAATCAAGTAACACAAAGCTCCCAAGAAAAACACTAGAAAAAATACAAAGCTACACAAGAACAGATCGTGACTTCTGAGAGAAAGTCATCCTCACCTAGGGACACAAGGTTCCAGTAGTTCTCCAACATTACGTCCTTGTATAAATCTCTCTGGCCAGGGTCCAGGCACCTCCACTCCTCCTGAGAGAATTCGATGGCAACATCCCTGAACGTCAACTCTCCCTAAAATGAAAAATACATTTCACTAAGTAACTATGGAGGGAGGTCTACTCTTCATGTACACTGAGAAGAGGAAAGAACTGTAAGAATAGGTTAAACTGAAGTGGGTGGACCAAGAGGATTCTGATTATGACAATGTGACATACAGATTTGGTCTTGTCTCTCCTTCCAAAGCACTCACTTGAAATCTGTGGAGTAATATATATCTTTTTTGGATGCAAATTAGATAACTGGTGCAGGAAGCACCTAGATGGTAGCTTCATGATGGAAGGTGATCACTGAAAAGATGAAGGCTCAGTTAGAGGGTTTGGAATTTTAGCCCCAGCACTGAACCTCCTGTGAGGGTAGAAGGAATAAAAGTTCAGTTGGTCACCAGTGGCTAATGATGCAAGCAATCGTGCCTACATAATAAAGCCTCCATAAAAGTTCAAGAACAGAGGTCAGAAGAGCTTTTGGGTAGGAGAACAAGTAAAGGTTTCTGGAGGGCAAAGCAACCAAGGAAAGTATCAAATCCTCACCTCCTTTTCCTTATCTAGACCCATAGACCACTTCCACCTCGATGTTCACCTGTGTGCACTTTACTATAAATGAGTAAACATAAGCAAAATTCTCCCTGAGTTCTGTGAGCCACTCTAGAAAACTAATCTGTTCCATTCCAAGGAAGGGGTCATGGGAATTCACGATTTATAGCTGGTCAGTGAAAAGCACAGGCCACAATCTGTGTTTGCAGCTGACATTAAAAAAGTTTACTATTGTGGGATAGAGCCTCACCCTCTATCCAGATAGACAGTATCCAGATAAAATTGAATGAGGGGATTCCCACTTAGTATTCACTGCAGAACTGCTTGTTTGGTCTGTGGAAGAAAACCAATACAACTGAGACTGCAGAAGCATTCTGTGCTGTGAGAGCATAGTAGGAGAAACTGAGTCTGTTGTTCCCATATATCCCTACACATTAAGGATTTCTGAGCCAGTTATGACTCCCCAATTCTGTTTTATTATTCTTTTCCCTTAGAGGTTCTGATATCAGCATAGATTTCTCAATTTCATGGACAATAAGTATACAGATAAAACATAAACACACGTTATCTCTATAAAAGTGCTACATATTATGTTGGACACACCACGTGTCAGTCAGTGCCTACATGACCTAGGGTGTGAGTGATGTCTTTAGCAATGACAATGGCTTTAAATAAAAGCAACTCAGAATCTTAACAGTGATAACAGCAATAGTAATAGTGACACACATTTTTTAACACTGCCCAAGTACAAGGCATTGTTCTAAATGATTTACATGTATTAATTTGTATAATAACATAATGGCCCAAGAGAGAAAGATCTGTCCCCATTTTGTTTTTCTGGGTTTTTTTTGTTGTTGTTGTTGGAGTCACTCTGTTGTCCAGGCTGGAGTGCAGTGGCATGCTCACAGCCACCGCAGACTCGACCTGCCAGGCTCAGGTGACCCTTCTGCCTCAGGCTTCCAAGTAGCTGGAACCACTGGCATACGCCACCACACCCAGCTAATTTTATGATTTATTGCAGAGAAGAGGTCTCGCCAAGTTGCCCAGGCTGGTCTTGAAGCCCTGGGCTCAGGCAATCCTCTCATCTCAGCTTTCCAAAGCGCTGGGATTACAGGCGTAAGCCACCATGCCCAGCTTGATCTGTTCCCATTTTACTAGGAGACAACTGTGTGACAGATACTCTCTGAAATCCATCTCAGGTCAAAGAGTTAAAAATTACAGGGCAAGCACCTATACTGATGTGTCTAGGAATTAAAATTAGATCTAGAGAATAAAATAGTTGGCCAGGCATGGTGGCTCACGCCTATAATTCCAGCACTTTGGGAGGCAGAAGTGAGAGAACTGCCGAGCCCATGGGTTCGAGACCAACCCGGGCAACTTGGCGAGACCTCATTTCAACAATAAATCAAAAAAATTAGCTGGGCGTGGTGGTGCATGCCTGTAATTCCAGCTACTTGGAAGGCTGAGGTAGAAGGATCACCTGAGCCCAGCAGGTCGAGGCTATGGTGGCCATGAGCATGCCACTGTTCTCCTGCCTGGGCAACAGAGTGAGACTCCCACTCAAAAAAAAGAGATGGACTACTAACAGGTTCACACAATTTCATCATTGGGTTCAATTAATTTGCTAGAGTGGCTCACAGACCTTGGGAAACACTTTATGTACATTTATCCATTTATTATAAAGGCTATTACAAAGCACACAGATGAAGAGATGCATACAGTCAGGTATGGGAAAAGGGGTTAGGCACTTCCATGCCTTCACTGGGTGTGCCACCCTCAGAAACCTACACTTGTTAAGCTATTTTGAAGTCCTCTGAACCATGTGCTTAAGGATTTTCATAGAAACTTCATTAAGCAGGCAAAACTGATTAAATCACTGGCCACTGGTGATCAACTTAACCTGCACTGCCTGATAGTTGAGGGGCAGAGCTTAAAGTCCCAACTCTCTAATCCTGCCTCAGATCTTCTGGTGATCAGGCCCTGTCCAGAAGCTTCTCAGAGGTTGCCAGCTATCAGCCAGCATATTAGCATTCAAAAAGACGAGACTAAGGAAACTAAACATTTTAGGAGTTGTAGGCCAGGAAACTGGGCCACAGACCAAGAATATACACAAAACTATCAACCAGAGGATCTAAATGAAGCATACCATTTCATTTTGTCATAATAGACCATGCAAAGTCTTCTAAAGCAAGATAAAACAAACATAATAAAAGGCAAAGTGAGGAAGGAAAGAAAACTATTTTCACAGATAAAAAAAAAAAAAAAAACAGAACCAAAAGGAAGACAACAGGCCATATACAAAGAATCAGACCACAGAATAGGAAACAGCTCTGAAATCCCATGAAAAGAAAATGGAGAAAAGTATGAAAACCCATTTTATATATGCATATCCACAAAGTAATGAAACTTACTAAGAATTACAATGGAAAAATAATGGGGTGCCATTATCCTCAGTTTTTCATAATATAAAAAGAACACAGTAGCAAGTTTTGTTTCATGAGGAGAAAATCTCACGTAGTGCTGGTGGAAGAGGGTTAGGGATATAATCCTGCCAGATCAAGCAACCAAGGAAATGCCCTATCTTAGAAGAAGCCTCACTTTTTCAATTGCCCAACCTGGAAGAACTCTTAGATATCGGCACTGAAGTCGGCACACTCAGAGGCAGCCAGTGTGGCATTCTTCATATCAGTGATTAAGTTAAAATATCCACTTGTCTTCATTCAGAGAAAGCTCCAAGAAGGATGCAGAGGCACAAGCTATCCATGTCTCCTAACATGAAAACATGCAAATGTGTAAAACTTGCAGGTTAAAATGTCACGACAAAACATTCACTGAAGAATGTTTGTGCAAATATCACTAACAATGTACAAATACATTTCTCCAGGACTTGTGCTGACTCTTCCCACAGAACTGACAACAATGGTTTACCACTGAGACATGGGGGAGGGTGGAAAGCTTGGCAGAAAGGGGATGCCTTATATCTCAGCATGTAAATGTATTGGTGTTTAAAGATTAACTATAAGACAAATATATACAGGATGCTGCTTATAATACAAGTAAAATGTTTAATAACTGGTCCAAAAAAGATACAGTTCCATCCTCTCTAATGGGAAATTCTTTTCCTGTGTCTGAGCAAAATTACAAATATTCTCACCTAAAATATGTGATAAATAAAAGAGGGTTCTCCTGTAAGAACATCATAATCTCCATGGAGTAGATTTTTCTAACAATGGCTTAATGAATCTCCTGTTAGACATCTGGGGTGATTTCTTTTTTTTTTTTTTTTTTCTGAGTCAGAGTCTCACTCCGTTGCCCAGGCTGAAGTGCAGTGGCACACGTGCTCATGGCCAGCCCAGAGTAGACCTGCTGAGCTCAGGTGATCCTTCTGCCTCAGCTTTCTAAGTAGCTGGAACTACAGGTGCGTGCTACCACATCCAGCTAATTTTTTGATTCATTGTAGAGATAAGGTCTCATCAAGGTGCCTAGGTTGTTATCTAACCTGTGGGCTCAGGCAATTCCCTGACCTCAGCCTCCCAAAGTGCTGGGATTACAGGCTTGAGTCACTGAGCCCGGCCTAGGTTGATTGCTTACATTAAAATGGATGACGGAATGAAAGAATCTTCTTGCTCTGATGTCTATCTAAACTCCATTCCACTCCCAGTGGTTGAATAAACAAGATTAACGGACCGCTAGCCAGATTAACAAAAAAAGAGATAGTCCAAATAAATAAAATAAAAAATGGCAAAGTTACAAATGATCTCAAAGAAATACAAAAGATTCTCAGAGATTATTATAAACACCTGCGTGCATGTAAACTAGAAAATCTAAAGGAAACAGATACATTCCTGGAAATATACAACCTCCCAAAATTGAAACAGGAAGACACTAAAACCCTGAACAGACCAATAACAAGCCTCAAAATTGAATCAGTATAAAAACCTCTCTCTAAAAAAAAATCCTGGAACAGACAGATTTAAAGCCTAATTCTACCAGAAATACAAGGAAGAGCTGATATCAATCCTACTGAAATTACTCCAAACAATCGAGGGGGATAGACTCCCTCCTAACTCGTTCTACAAAGTCAATATCATCCTTATACCAAAATCTGGCAAACACACAACAAAGAAAGAAAACTACAGGCCAATATCTCTGATGAACATATATGTAAAAATCCTCAACAAAGTACTAACAAACTACATCCAGCAACACATCATTTGCCATGATCAGATGGTCTTTATTCTGGGATGCAGAGTTGGTTCAATATACGCAAATCAATTAATGTAATCCACCACATAAATAGAATTAAAAACAAGAACCACATGATTATCTCAACAGACACAGAAAAAGCATCCAATAAAATCCAACATTCCTTCATGATAGAAATCCAAAACAAGCTAAGCATCGAAGGGACACACTTCAAAATAATTAGAGCCATCTGTAGTACCATAAATCTATAGTCAACATCATACTGAATAATCAGAACCTGGAAACATTCCTCCTAAGGAGAACAAGACAAGGATGTCTACTTTCACAACTCCAAGAGAAAGAAATTATTCCTCTCTGCAGATGACAGGATTCTATACCTAGAAAATCCGAAAGATTCCACCAAAAGACTCCTTGAGCTGATAAGCGACTTCAGTTAAGTCTTGGGATACAAAATCGATGTTCAAAAATCAGTAGCATTTTTATATACCAACAATATTCAAGCTGAGAATCAAATCAAGAACACAATTCCATTCACAATAGCTATACACACACACAAACACACCTAGGTATGATAGCTGCATAGAAGCAGACACACAGATTCAGCAGAACAGAGACCCCAGAAATAAAAACGTTAGCCCCAGAAATAAAAACGTCTACAACCAACTTATCTTTGACAGAGCCGAAAAAGTCATCACTGGAGAAAGGACACCCTATTCAATAAACAGTGCAAAAAAACCTGGCTAAACATATGCAGAAAAAAAATGAAACTGGACACCTTTCCTTTTACCATGCACAAAAATTAACTCAAGATGGATAATGACTTAAATGTAAGATCCCAAATGATAAAAATTTTTAGCTACTCAAAACTTAATTTTTAAAATATGCCTTCACTACAAATTTGAAAGTCTAAGGAGTCGGGCTCGGTGGCTCAGCCTGTACTCCCGCGTCTTTGGGAGGCTGAGGTGAGCGGATTGCCTGAGCCCGTGGGTTCCTGACCTGCCTGGACAACTTGGCGAGACTACATCTCTACAATAAATCAAAAATTAGCTGGGTGTGGTAGCACACGCTTGTAGTTCCAGCTACTTGGAAGGCTGAGGCGGAAGGACTGCTGGAGCCCAGCAGGGTCGAGGCTGCGGTGGCCGGGAGTGGCCACTGCACTCCAGTCTGGGTGACAGAGTGAGACTCCAACTCAAAAAAAAAAAAGAAAGGAAGTCTAAGGAAGCTTCTTCCCCCACCCCAAAAGTTCATAAACAGCAGAGCAAATTTATTTTTAAAATAACTTATTAAAAAGGCAAAAGATAGTATCCATAAGCATAAGTCCAACTTCTAAGAGGTCGTGCAATTCTCAGGTAATCAGAGCACCAAGGCTAGTAAGGTTTCCTTAACCACCAGAATTCATAGCTTAATTTCTTCACTTAGATCAAGGTATAAAAATCATATGGTTCAACAAGGGAAAACAGTTCCCAAATGGTACTCCTGCATGGGTCCCCAAATTTTCTACCTGAGCTGATGTTATTTCTCCCACTTGCCCTTGGGCTATTTCCCCAGATGTACCACTATTATTCTCTATTGCTTCTTGCACAAAGATGAGTGGAGACTTTGAACAGAGCATGTTATTGGGGTGTGACCTCTGATATTTAAGAACACTGGCTCATATGTGATTGAACTTTGAATAACAATGAACCATGAGTATTCATATTTTCTGATGCCACAGGAACTAAGGATAAAGGAACTCAAAAAAATTAAGCAGCATTCCGTTTACAGGACAACCAGTTCCTAGACATAGCTCATAAGACTGGGGTTGCAGGTTATCCACAAAAGGCGTTCGTCTAACTTGGACCTGGAGCCAAAGTTCACTACAAGTTACAAACAAATCATCAAGACCATAAATCAACACAGAAAGCATGAGTCCTCCTCCTAACACGCCAGAAATCTTCATTGCTTCAGGTCATGAACTAAACAATCACAGGAAATAGGATATATAAAAATCTTAGAAGAAAGCCTAGTAAACACTCTTCTGGACATTGTTTTAGGTGCAAATTTATAACCAAGTCCTCAAAAGCAAATGCAGCAAAAAAATCAAAATTGACAAATAGGACCTAATTAAACTAAAGAGCTTCTACACAGCAGAAGGAAAAATAAACAGTGTAAACAGACAACCTACAGAATGGGGCAAAGTGTTTACAAACTGTGTGTCCAATAAAGGCCTGATATACAGAATATCTAAGTAACTTAAATGATCTGACAAGAATAAAGCAAGTAACTCCATTAAGAAGTGGGCAAAGGACATGAAGACACACTTCTCAAAAGAAGACACACAAGTGGCCAATAAACACATGAAAAAATGCTCAACATCACTATCATCAGAGAAGCACAATTCAAAACCACAATGAGATACCTTCTCACACTAATCAGAATGATTTTATTAAAAAACCAAAAAACAACAGCTGTTTGCAAGGTTGTGAAAAAAAAGGGAACAATCCTACACTACTGGTGGGAATGTAAGCTAGTTCAGGTCCTGTGGAAAGCAGTTTGGAAATTTCTCAAAGAAGTAAAAATAGATTTACCATTTGACCCAGCAATCCGACTACTGGATATAGGTCCAAAGAAGCACAAACAATTCTACCAAAAAGACACCTGCTTATCGCATAACTATTCACAATAGCAAAAATATGGAAGCAACCTAGATGCCAACCAATGGTGGACTAGGTAATGAAAACGTGATAAAGGTACATCATGAAACAGTACACAGCCATAAAGAAAAGCATATCACCTGCAGCAATGTGGATAACTCTGGAGGCCACTATTCTAAGCAAACTAACACAGAAACAGAAAACTGAACACCACATGCCCTCGCAAGTAGAGCTAAACACTGGATACACACAGACATAAAAACAGGAACAATAGACACAGGGGACTCTTAAAGTGAGGAGGGAGGGAGGCAGGCAAGAATTGAAAAACAACCCACTGGGCATCATGTACATCAGCTGGATGATGGGTTTAAAAGCAGCCCAAACTTCACCATCACGCAATGTACCCATGTAATAAACCTACACACGTATCCCTTGAAACTAAAAATAAAATTAAAAAAAAATTGAGTCAGAAACAAAGTGACTCACTTATTCAGATTCAAATGTGATACAAATGAGCCAGAAAAGATTTCCACTTAGTATTCTCCTTTTCTAGAACTTACCAGATATTTGTGCACATGAATATATGACTTCCACATGCAGTTCCTCTAATCCTGGTCTAGAGAGCTGATGGTACACCCAGACGTAGTCCCGAAACAACCCTGTTGGCCAACAGCTCTCACACCATGAGGCCCACACCCCATCTCCATCCATGTCTGGTGTAAGCCCTTCCCAGGACCATGCTCCATGGAGCTTGCCTCATGAGTTCACGTCACTGGGTAATGCGAGATGGAATCTAAGTGGAGACGAGAGGGACTGAGGGAAGGCAGGGGTGAGTGTGAGCAGACATGGCAGGCAGGATGCTTCAGATCCAGAGGGGATGAGCAACTCCAACGTCAGGCATTTCAGAAAGCAAGGAGACGGGCATTCCACCAAGAAGGTCGCTTTACCTGCGAAAGAGCCATCCCTGATGCCTTTTCTTGCCTCTTCCTCTTCTGCCAGGCCTCTTCCTAGGGTAACATGAAAGAGGCTTTAGAAGTCAACCCAGGATGGCAAATATGTTGGTCACTCCTCAGAATCAACACATCCCCTCCCTATGACACAACCACACACACTGGGAAGACATTGCTAGGTGAAAAGATGGTCTTCTGCTGCCCACTGCACCCGGGAGGAGGTAAGGACAATACACTCTTATATGAAACAAAAGTTTTTCAGAACCTGCTCCCCTCCTGGTGATGCCCACACACTTGCTGCAGCGGTGGGAAGTTGGGCTGGACTGAGCTCCTCTTCAGGAGACAGACCCAGCCCTGACCAAACCCCTGCAGAGGATAGCCCCCCCTCACCTCTCTGTGGATCACAGGCTGACCTCAGTCCTCAGAAGTGGAGGATACAAGATCTTATTGCTCTATGTTGGACACCAATTTGAATCAACATTACATATTATTAAGGCTGAGCCCAACCTATTTGAATGAAAGTCTCTGGTAAGGGGGCACAAGAGATATATTTACAAAACACCTCAGGACTCTAATGAGAAGCCAGAGTTGAGTTCCACTCAGAGGGGAAGGTCTAGCACACCTCCCAACTTCTGATTCTGCTCTTCCCTTGGGGTCTTGTGGTCACCAAGAAACAGAGTGGAAGGTGAAGGAGCAGAAACATTCAGAGCAGCCAATATGGACCACAGATATAGGAGAGAGTATGACTGGAATATTCAATGGGGGGACATGGAGAGGCAAAGAAGCCTCCACCAGGAAGATGACATCAGAAAAAAGACCTGGAGCCGGGCTCGGTGGCTCAGCCTGTAATCCCGCGCCTTTGGGAGGCTGAGGTGAGTGAATTGCCTGAGCTCGCGGGTTCGAGACCCGCCTGGGCAACTTGGCGAGACCTCATCTCTACAGTAAATCAAAAAATTAGCCGGGCGTGGTAGCGCACGCCTGTAGTTCCAGCTACTCAGAAGGCTGAGGCGGAAGGATCGCCAGAGCCCAGAAGGTTGAGGCTGCGGTGGCCAGGAGCAGCCACTGCACTCCAGTCAGGGTGACAGAGTGAGACTCCAACTCAAAAGAAAAAAGAAAAAAGACCTGGGTAGGAAAGGTGTTTGCACCTGCAGCTGAGGGTCCAGAGAGTTCTAGGCAGAGGGACAGCCCAAGTGAAGGCTCTGAGGCAGGAGCAGCTTCCGCTCTAGGAAAAAGAGAGAGGCCTGTGTGCCTGGAGCAGAGCGAGTGAGGAGGACACAAGAGGAGATGAAGTCAGAGAGGTCCCAGGGGAGAAGATCAGGGAAGCCGCAGGGCTCCAAACCGTTTTCTCCCACAGCTCAAGAGAATTTTGGAAACGATGTATTTCTCCATTTTAAATAAACATGTATTTTTTCTTTATTTTAAAAATCAACACACTTATAACATCTTAAATATTTTAAATATACACAAGGAATTCAGCTAGGCCCCAGGAAGTACAGGGTCTCCCTCATCCGACATGTGCAGGACTGCAGGAAGAACACATCATTATTGGACATATGAAGGTGGAGATGCCTGTCGAACGTCCCAGCAAAGAGTTGAAGGGACAAATGGACACAGGAGTCCACAGTTCAAGAGAGAGGTCTATAGGGGAAATGGAGACATGCAAGTAGGCTTAAAGCCAGATGAGATGATAAAGAAAGGCAGTGGGCATGGACAGAGATAAGAAGAGGATCAAGGACAAAATCACATTCAGAGAACAGGGAGATCTGGAGACACCAGAAGAAAAATGCAGAAGGTGATCAGGGAGGGAAGAAAATGAAATAGATTTTTATAGGTTAGTGGGATGTCCTCAAAGCCAAGAGAAAGTGGCCAACTATGCCACGTGCTACTAATAGGAAGAGAAAGATAAGGACAGGACATTAAATACTTCATTTAAAATTCGGGAGGTCGTTGGAAACTAAGATGCAAAATCTTGATCCAATCAAGAACTCAAACTAAGGCAAAAATTAAAGACAAGGTAAATACAAGTCTTCATTGTATTATGGTCTTCAATGGAGCACAGAAGTGGGTACTTACTACAGAGGGAAAAGTAGTTGAATGTAGTTTGTTTTAAAGATGGAAAAGTAGAAGAAAAAAAAAGAGCTCTTTTGTATGTTGGAAAAGATTTGTTCCCTTTAGTGTTTCAGAGAAACACTAAAGCTATTTTTACTGTTCTCACACTCATCAACTCTAGTCACTAAAGTATATATGTGGTTTTTCCCACATTGACCAGTTCTCCAGCAAACTCCCAGGTAGGTGACCTACAATTTAACTCAATTCTAACACTATCTACAACATAACAACAGATCCCATAGCTTAAGCACTCAGCCCTACAAGACTGTTCACTTCCGATAATATGCAAGCTATCGTTTTATCTATACAGTAAGATCCCTACATATGAACAACTTCCATTCTGAGAGTGCATTCGTAAGTCCAATTTGTTCTTAAATCCAACAATGTTAACCTAGGTAATCAACTAACACAATTGGCTATATAGTATTGTATTATAAGAAGTTTATAATACACTTCAAACAAATACATTAAAAATAGTAATGTAAGCCGGGCTCGGTGGCTCAGCCTGTAATCCCGCGCCTTTGGGAGGCTGAGGTGAGGGAACTGCCTGAGCCCACGGGTTCGAGACCCACCTGGGCAGCGAGACCTCATCTCTACAATAAATCAAAAAAAATCAGCCGGGCGTGGTAGCACATGCCTGTAATTCTGGCTACTTGGAAGGCTGAGGCAGAAGGATCGCCGGAGGCCAGCAGGTCGAGGCTGTGGTGGCCTGGAGCGGCCACTGCACTCCAGTCTGGGCGACAGAGTGAGACTCCAACTCAAAAAACAAAAACCAGTAATGTAAAGTACACAAAAGCACAGCCACTTGTAGAGGATGCACACATGTGACAATGTACACCAGACACATGAACTAACTAATATGACTGGACATGCAAACACACATTCACATCCTTGAAAGTTCGCAACTTGAAGGTTTGTATATAAGGGACTTAGTGTACTTCTGATTGACCTCATCAATACTGTGGTTCCCATAACACCCTCCTCAGTTCAGTTAACTTGCTAGGATGGCTCTTCCTTCTGGATGTTCATCTGTATCCTTTGTAATATTCTGTATAACAAATGGGTAGTCCGAGTAAAGTGTTTTTCTGAGTTCTGTGAGCCACTGTGGCACATTAATAAAACCTGAGGAGAGTCAAGAAAATCCCCATTTTACAGCTGGTCAGTCAGAAGTTCTGCTCCCAACCTGGAACTTACAACTGCATCTGAAGTGGGGTCAGCCCTTTGGAACAATGCTAAATTCAGGAAGACAGTGTCAGAACTAAGTTAAATTATAGGACACCCAGTAAGGTATGTGATGAAGAATAGGTTGTTAGTGGAAGAAATCCCACACATTTTGGTGACCAGAGGTGAAATATCCTGTGTTCACTGTGTTCATTGTGGTATTAAGCATGACAGGAGAAAAACACTTTGGTTTTTCCCTTTAGCTTATATACTTGCCCTCACCCTATCCCATCCCATGAAAAGGGAAAAGGGTGACTCACAATTGAGTGAGTCAAGTCACTGCTCTCTGGATAAACAGAAGAGAGCAGACACATGAACTAACTAATGTTAGTTAGTTAGTTCAAGTGAAAGCTAGCCTCTCATGCCAAGAATTATAAGATGTACAAGTCATAAACACAGGCTTTTGCAATAATCAACTCCATCTGCATAATTTAAACCAATGTATTTAAAAATTTGTTGTACGGGGACAGAGGAAGGATAAGGGCACACAACCACCCCCTGGGTACCATGCCCACAACCAGGAGAAAGGAGAGCTCTCTAGAAGCGCAAATCTTACCTTCATACAATTTACTTATGTAGCAAATCCTCACATGTACCCCACAACTCTAAAATAAAATAAAAATAATGAAAGCTAAGTAAAATAAAATAAAATTTGTTGGATTATGAGAATTCAACATGTCACACAGCTTGTCACATCCAATCAACTTAACACTCAACTGGACCAGGGTCCTTCTTTCTTCATTACTATATTTCCCTACCTTATCCCAGACATCTGTCTCATTCTCACCTTCTCTCACTAGCTCTGGGTTTTTTTTTTTAATTGAGGCAGGGTCTCGCTGTGTTGCCCAGGCTGGTCTCGAACTCCTGGACTCAAGCGCTCCTCCTGCCTTGACCTCCTAGAGTGCTGGGATTACAAGCATGAGCCCCTGTGTCCGATCTGTTTAAAGTTTTATTTTTACTTTTGCTCGTTTTCTCTCATGTGCTTCCCCGTGGACTTCTGCCCCTCATTTTGTGTCCCTCTTCTGTTTTTTCTCTCCTCCTTCCCTCTATTCCTTCTCTTCTATCTGTTCTGTCCCATTCTTACAATTTGTTTCATCTCTTGTTCCTCTTTCTCCCTAGTCATGATTGTCCCTAATCTCCTTATTTCTGGCTTTCTTCCCCCTTCTCTGCTCTCCCTATAATTTCCCTTCCCTGTCACATCCCCTCGTCCCCACTCTCTGGCACCCCCAGATCCCTAGGCTTCCTCCCTGCTGTGCTTCTCCTTCTACTCTCCTTGTCACCAGTTGTCCTCTCTCATCCCCGCACCATGCTGCTGTCTGCTATGGCTCCAATCGTTCCTCCTCTCCCCCACTCTCTGAGGTACCTCCTCTTTGCTGCCCCCTCCCCATTTTGCTTAACTTCATCTCTCTGGAGATCGAGCTTTTCTCTAAATTCTTCTAGTTGCTGCTTCTTTCACTCTGTCTCTTTGCAAATCCCTCAGCCATCTTCTAATTTTCCATCTTTTTTTTTTTTTTTTTTTGAGTCTCACTCCATTGCGGCCGCTCCCGGCCACCGCAGCCTTGACCTGCTGGGCTCCGGCGATCCTTCTGCCTCAGCTTTCCAAGTAGCTGGAACTACAGGCATGTGCTACCAAGCCCGGCCGATTGTTTGATTTATTGTAGAGATGAGGTCTCGCTGCCCAGCCGGGTCTCGAATCCACAGGCTCAGGCAATCCACTCACCTCAGCCTCCCAGAGGCGCAGGACTACAGGCTGAGCCACTGAGCCCAGCTTTCCATCTTTTTATAGTTCTCATCTATTCTTTTTTTTTTTTTTTTTTTGAGACAAGATCTCACTTGTCACAGGCTGTGGTACAGTTGTGTGATCACAGCTCACACAGCCTGGACCTCTTGGCTCAGGCAATCCTCCAGCTCTCAGCCTTCCAAGTAGCTGAGATTACATGGGCTGCCACCCCAGCCAGCTAATTTTGAAAAACTTCTTTGGTAGAGATGGGGTCTCACTATGTTGGCCAGGCTGATCTTGAACTCCTAGCCTCAAAGCTATTGTCAGGCCACAGCCTCCCAAAGTGCTGGGAATACAGGCGTGTACCACCATGCCCAGCCTCATCTGTTCTTTTTTACTTTCTCAGTTTTTCTGTTTCCTCTCAGTTGCTTTCTATCTCCTAATCCTCTTTGCCCACACGTTTACAGAGGGAAACAGAATAACATGACCACTGATGGAAAGAGCACAGTTCCCAGTAGAATGGAATTTCGGGTAAAAGAACATCGGAAGTCAAGAGACAGGACCCTCTCAATGTTTGGTCGATGGGGAGGCCTGGGAGCTGAAGGGCCAAGGCCAGGCTCAATGAGTGCAAGATGGGTGGGTGTCTTAGGGGAGGGCTGAGATCTGTGGAATTTCAGGGCAAGGGAGCGGGTATAGCCTCTCCTGCGTTGGGTCTGTGGCATGGCACTGCTCTCCAGAAGCTAAGAACGATGAGACTTGGAGGACCAGAAGGGGGTGAACCCATCTGGCAGGTAAGGACTTTACATGGCACCAGGGAGGCACAGAGGTCAGTAAAGGGTTTTAAGTAGGAAACTGTGGGAAAGGAAGTGTCTACATGGCCTGAAGACAGAAAAGAGACAAGAACAGTCCCTGTGATTTTTAACCCAAAGGGAAGGGACCCATGGATTCTCATGGTGGCATGTGCATTTACCAGAGGATTAGGGTGAAGCGCAGGAGTTTTAAGGTCTGTAGGAAACCCTGAAATCGGGTATGGAAGTGCAGAGTCTGTGAGATGCACTAGTTGGAGGTGGTGCAAATAGGGTGAGGCATGAAAAGTATGAGGGACCATGAGATAGTGGGGGCAGAGCCTGCACTTTCCTCCGCCTCACTCTCAGGGGATACCTATTTTCCAGGTTTCAGAGACAAGACCTACCAGTGAGGGTGAAGTCATTCAATCGTCTGGGAACTGGGCTCTCTCTAGGTCGTAGTGGGGTGGTGTTCAGATCCAGGAAAGTTTTCTGCAATTAAAATTAAGCTTTTAACTAAACAAACCTTGTAATTGTAAAGGAGATGCAAACTAGAATGTGAAATGCAAAACTGAGCTTAGGGGAATGTGCAGTTTCATGCTGGGGCCTAAGAGAAACTCCATTTCTGTTCCCCATTTACTCAGAAAGTGCAGTGGGTGCGAGGGTAGGGCTAGGGCCTGTGATTACTTAGGTCAACAACTTACTTGTAAAAAAGGAGTAACTTTATAAAAACAGAAATTACATAGTTCTTCTTCGTATCTGTTACCCTGCGCCACTCTTGAGATGACTTAACATCAAATACTTTTGAGATAAACTTTGCTGTCATCATAATACTTATGTCAATAATTCCTAAATACAATGTAATTTCAAATTCACTTTATATGCATTCAGAAAGAACTTAGGAACAGTAGCTTCTATTTAGAAGTTCTAACCTATGTGAGTGCTCTGGTTCCTCTTCCATTTCTCAGTGTTCTGTCCATTGTGGATTACAAAGTCCAAAAAAGTCTTCAGAAAACATCTGCATTTATTTTCACCTCAAGAATATTAGTTTTGCAATATTTAGAAGGACATTTGATAAGGAGGATACTATCATTCATGTAAACCCTAAAGAAGGTACAGCTAGATTACCAAATATTAAATAGCATCATTTCTACTGGCAATAATTTTATGTCAATATCTGTGAATTTATGTCTACTTTGAAGTATGCTTTCCCCTCACATCCCTATATGTGGAAGATTTCTTCCATGGAGAAAGGGTAATCAATGGAAATATTATGTCTAGGTAAGAAAAGCAGCTATATTTAACATATTTTTGGTCTAAAATGAGCAGGATGGCCTGTTGCAGCACACAGAAGAACACAAGACACATCAACACAGTTTCTAAAGATATTGTGCCTGAGAGATTTTGAGATCTTTACAAGGTAAATTGTTCTGTTTTATGCCACACTGCTAAGTACCTATGTTGCTAAGAAAGTAGTTTCAGTGTGGACTTCCATGATCCCAAGCAGAGCAATGAGTTGATTGTGGATCTTTTCATTAAACTAAGAATAGCAGAAGTGAATCTGATTATAGGTAAAGATTATGAAACCATTTTGTTTATGCAGAGTTTGGACGCTTACAAAATTTTCATGGAAGCAAAACAGATATATTCACAAGGAATTTTATAAGAATATGCCCTTATATACGGAAAATTTTGACAAATGTCTACCTGTAATGTCATTACAAAACAGATACAAATTATTAAGAATTGAACAAATATTAGGAACTACTTTCACCCACTGAACATATATTAAATTCTGTGCCACAAAACAAAAGATATACACATTCTAGCATAGATGGGACAATTAAAGTATTTACCACTCTTAAAACAACAAATTTAGACATAGGTAGTGACACTGTATTTAAAAGGATTATTTCACCGGGCTCGGTGGCTCAGCCTGCAATCCCAGCGCTTTGGGAGGCCGAGGTGAGTGGATTGCCTGAGCCCACAGGTTCGAGACCCGCCTGGGCAACTTGGCGAGACCGCATCTCCATAATAAATCAAAAAATCAGCCAGGCATGGTAGCACTTGCTTGTAGTTCCAGCTACTTGGAAGGCTGAGGCGGAATGATCGCTGGAGCCCAGCAGGTCGAGGCTGCAGTGGCCGAGAGCGGCCACTGCACTCCAGTCTGGGCGACTGAGTGAGACTCCAACTCAAATAAATAAATAAATAAATAATAAAAGGATTATTGCAATGGATTGGCTGCTCTAACCACGAGATCTACAGTGTCCAAGAGTCACACCGAAAAGAGCTTTTATTTTATATGGAGGAGAAACAAGGCTACACAGACCCAGGTGTGGGTAGTGATGAGCAGCTGGCATCACCTACATTACTCAGTGTTTTCTCTGAAGATCAGCATATTCTTGAGGGCAACTGTTAAGAAAAAAGGATGTTGCCATTTATAATGTTCAAAAGTAGTCCAAAGCTCAAGTGACTGGGAAGAAGAGTGAAACTTAAGCTGAAGACTGGTTAAGTCAAGTTAACAGGCACTGTTCCCACTGATTAGTAGGGACAAGCGATTCAGTAATCCTTGATAAAACAAAAGACAGGAATTTGGAGGGTCTGTATCTGGCTTTTTCCTTTATAAACAAAAGGGCTATAATTAATTAGACTTACAAAGGACAGGAATTTGTAGGGTCCGTTTCTGACTTTCTCCTATGTAAACAAGGGGGCTATAATTAGACTTAAGGAAGTCCTATGTGGAAGTGTGTTTACTTGTATTAAACCGTCTCCCCCCAAAGAAAGCTGGAGGATGGTAGGGTTGAGGCAGTTTAACCTTTGCTATTGTCCAGGATTGCAGGGTTGGCATAAACTTCTACACTGTCACCATATATGATAACACCAAGTAAAATTCAAAAAATAATGAAAACACATTTTTATATTTGAAAATTGTTTTATATTTGAAAATTGGAGTATGAGAAACTTAAAATTTATAACAAACTTGCCCTAGTACCTTGGCCTTTGAATGACATTGAAGGGCACTGAATTTTCATTGTGGGTGTACTGACTGTTTCTGTCACATACAAGAGATGTCACTGAATATTAAACTTTTTTAACTAATTGAAAAAATCAAATGCACCAAGTTTATCTCAAAGCCATTATGAATTTATAATTCCCTTACAATGTGTAACAGATCAACAATTGAAATGTAAGGAAACAAAACATTCGTATCTATTTTTTGAAGTACTCTTTATTGATGTTGAAGGCAATGGCTGGCAACCTAAACTACCAGACACCCCTCCCCCACACACCCAGTTCCTGGGCCTCTGAAGGTTCCCACACCTGAGCCCAGAGATTCTTCAGTCTCTTCTTCCCTGGTGTATGGCAAATAGAAATGGAAATGAGGTTCTGACAGCCTCACTATGAAACTATACACTCTACACAGGTAGAATTTTGCATTTAAACCCCTATTTTCACATCTGCTTCACAGACAAATTAGTTCCTAAAATAAACTGTTTTAATTGCTTGTTCTGGGGCCTCTCCACTGAGGTCCACCCTTCTGGGTTCCCTAACCTCAGCTGTGATCCTCTCAAGGCCAAGATGCCTATCTCCACCTACTCCCAAAACAAGTTTTTCATTAAATCATTTTTAATATGAGAGGAAAAAAACCTCAGCCTTCAATTTAAGTGGCCCAGTACAACTCTGTTCTTTAGCCTTAAGTTGTTTGAAATCCTGTATTAACTGAAAATAGGCAGGGAGCAGCACACCACCACCTCACACCAGGGAGCTACCCCTGGATTGGAAAACTGACACAGGCTGTGGAGCCACAGTGAGGAGTCTGGATTTTGTCCTGAGGAACATAAGGAAGCCAGTGGAGTGTTAAATAATGGGTATTGACAAGACATGATTTTAGATTTAGCCGTGATAACCCAAACACAGAGAAAGACCTCGGAAGATAGTCTCTGCCTCTGAGTCTCAGCCCCTGCTTCCACTCTTGTGGTTTTCATTTTGTTCTGATTTTAGAGGACTGAGGCCTATTTAAAATTCTGAATATGGCCGAGCACAGTAGCTCATGCCTGTAATCTCAGCACTTTGGGAGGCCGAAGCAGGAGGATTGTTTGAGCTCAGGAGTTTGAGACCACTCTGGGCAACTTGGTGAGACCTTGTCTCTAACAAATCAAAAATTTAGCTGGGCATGGTGGTGTACACCTGTAGTTCCTGCTACTTGGAAGGCTGAGGAGGAAGGATTGCCTGAGCCCAGCAGGTTGAGGCTGTGGTGGCCATGAGCATGCCACTGCACTCCAACCTGGGCAACAAAGTGAGACTCCAACTCAAAAAAAAAAAAAAAAAAAAAATCAATGAATTCTACAGAGGAAGAAAAAAATTAGAAATATATCATCTTTAGAAAAGAATGACATGAGCTGATATAGGATTCCAACAAAGCTTACTTTAGAATTAATTATTTATAGAAAAATACACTGCACTCCAGCCTGGGCAACAGAGTGAGACTCCAACTCAAAAAAAGAAAAACAGAAACCGAATAAACTAAAATTCACCTCAATCTTCAAAATGAACGATGACTGAAAGGGAATCAGAAAGAAAAACTGTAAATCTATTACAAAGCAACAGCAACTCTTAATGTTCCTTTATAAAGGCACCATGTAGTGACAGTCAGTCACTTCTTGCCCCACTTCATTCTCCCACACCCCACCCCATCCCAGGAAAAGCGAACAGGGTGACCAAAAACTGAATGAGTCAAGTCACTGTCCTCTGGCTGACGAAGGATTCCAAGTGGAAGCAGGCCTCTGATGCCATAACTGTAAACTGCACCTGCTTTAGTGACAGTAGTTTTTGTAATGCTCATCCTCATCTGTACAAGTAATTAGATTATAATTTAGATTTATTATAAACATAGAAATCCATGCATCACAACTTAATCATCGCATCCAATCAACTCACCCCTCACTTGGACCAGGGTCCCCTCTTTCTTCAGTACTGTTCTTCCCCCACCATACTTATCCCTCATTCCCTCCTCTAGCTGTTTTTCTTTTCTGTTTTTTTCTGGGCTTCTTCCCCTCATTTTGTGCCCCTCTCGTCTCCTGCTTTCTCTCACCTTCTTCGCTCTATTTCTTCTCTTTCACCTGTTCTGTCCCATTCTTGTAGCTTATTGCATCTCTTGTTCCTCTTTCTCCCCTAATCACTTAATTATTCCAATCTCCTATATTTCTTTCCCGATCTCTGTTCTCCCAATAAACTCCCTCCTCCCTGTTACACCTCACTCTCTGGCAGCCCCAGGTCCCTAGGCTTCCTCCCTGCTATGCTTCCCCTTCTGCTCTCCTTGTCATCAGTTGTCCCTTCTCGTTGCCCCAGCACCACGCTGCTCCGTCTGCCGTGGCTCCAGATCATTTTTCTCCCCCCTACTCTCTATCTGAGGCGCCCCCCACTTGCCACCCCTCTCCCTCTCTTGCTGTCCTTCACCTCCCTGGAAATCGGGCTTTTTCTCTAAATCTCTCCACTTGCTTTTACTCTCCTTTCTACTTTCTCGGTTCCTTCTTTCCCTCTTACTGTCTCTTTGCAAATCCCTCACTCAGCCTCTATCTTGCCATCCGCACCGGGGTCTCCCTCATTCTCCTTTTTGACTCCTCTCCCAGTCCCTCTGTCTCTTCCTCCCGATCCCCTTTACTCACACACTCACAGGCAGCGGGATGGAATCAGATGCCAGTCTCCTGGAAGCGCAGCATTCTGCGGCAGGGGGTAACTGGGCAAGTAAAACAACACTGGCTGTCACACTGGCAGGTCTCAGTCACCTCCCCCGACACGGGGTCTGGGAAAGCGGCGACTACGCAGGGGAGGAGGCCCGGGGAGCAGCAGGGCCCAAGGAGGACAAGGGCGGGAGTGTTTCAGGAGAGAAGAGGGGTCAGCAGACTCCCAGGACCAGGCTGAGGACTCGGCCCCCCTGCCCTGGGCTGCGGCCCCTCCAGGGGACAAGGGCGAGGCGTGGGAGCGCAAAGGGCCCGAATCCACCGCGCGGGTGAGGACTTTGCACCGCGCAAGGTGGGCGGCGAGGTCTGGAAAAAAAACCTAGTGAAAGCCTAGAAAACCGCGGAAGGCCGTGTTGACGTGGCCCAAAGCAGAAAGACCGGGGCAGGGACCAGCCTCAGAGCGATTTTAACCCAAAGGGAAGCGACTCCCAGACCCACACCGCGAAGTCTGCATTTACCTGGGGGCCAGGGATTTGAAGGTCCGCAGCGATCCCCCGGACACCGGATTTTGAAGACGCTGGGCGGCGAAGCGCAGGTTTAACGTAGACAGAGCGGACACTCAAACGCCGCGATTTGTTGTTTGTTCCGCAAGATCCGCTTCCGGGTCTGTTAGAAACTGCGCGAAGGTAAGAGACGGGGCAGACTGGAAGCGGGGCCCGAGTCGGACGGAAACGGAAAGGGCGGGGCGTTGAGACAGCCAGACATGGGGAGGGGCCTCGGGGGCGGGGCCTCGGGGCGGTATATCAGGGGCGGTGCCTCAGGGGCGGAGCCGGGGGCGGGCCGAGCCGGGGGGGGGGGGGGGGGAGGCGGGGGGCGGGCCGAGCCTGGGGCGGGGCGGGGCGAACCTGGGAGGGGGCGGGGCGGGGGCGGGGCGGGGGCGGGGGCGGGGGGCGGGGCTACGTCTCACTCTGCCTTGCTCCCAGAGCCTCAAGCCCGCAGTTTCAAGCTAAAAGTACAGTTGCTTGGGCCACTTATGTTGGAAACCAAACGGTTTTCCTCTTAACAAGTTGTAAGCAGTGCATGTTAAAACTTTTTTTTTTTTTTTTGCCATCAGGTTCACAGAATAAAGATTCTGCAGCTCAGCGTTCTGGGAACTGGGATCTCCATTGGGGCCGGGAGGAGAGGTCTACGCCGGGCGTATCGTGTCGGGGAAAGTCTCTGCAGTTAAAATGCATCTTAGTAATTTAATTTAAAAGTCCTGAAATGATCTGTGAAGGCGATGCAAACTAGGACAAAATGCAAAACTCTGCCTGGAGAGAATTTTCAATTTCATGCCGTCATCTGCCAGAACCTGCTTTCCGTTTCATTTCCCCATTTGCCCCAGAAGAGAGTCAACTTTGTGCTCAGTTCCACAGACTTTCTTTTATAGGGGCAAGGCCCACGATGAGTTAGATCAACAAATGTTCCTTTGAAAAGGTAATAAAGCCGGGTTCGGTGGCTCAGCCTGTAATCCTGCGCTTTGGGAGGCTGAGGTGAATGGATTGCCTGAGCCCGCGGGTTCGAGACCCGCCTGGGCAACTTGGTGAGACGTCGTCTCTACAGTCAATCAAAGAATTAGCCGGGAGTGGTAGCGCGTGCCTGTAGTTCCAGCTACTTGGAAGGCTGAGGCAGAAGGATCGCTGGAGCCCAGCAGGTCGAGGCTGCGGTGGACAGGAGCGGCCACTGCACTCCAGTCTGGGTGACAGTAAGACTCTAACTCAAAAAAAAAAAGAAAAAGAAAAAGTAATAACCTTAAAAAGTAGATACTAGCCGGGCTCGGTGGCTCAACCTGTAATCCCATGCCTTTGGGAAGCTGAGGTGAGTGGATTGCCTGAGCCCGCGGGTTCGAGACCCGCCTGGGCAACTTGGCGAGACCTCATCTCTACAATAAATCAAAAAATTAGCCGGGTATGGTAGAGCTCGCCTGTAGTTCCAGCTCCTTGGAAGGCTGAGGCGGAAGGATAGCCGGAGCCCAGCAGGTGGCGGTTGCGGTGGCCGGGAGTGGCCACTGCACTCCAGTCTGGGTGACAGAGTGAGACTCCAACTAAAAAAAAAAAAAAAAAAAAGGAGATACTAAATGGCATTGTTTTTTATACTTATTATTCGATTCCACACTTGAGATGACAGCCTAAAATACCTGAGATAAACTTTCTTTACATCATAATATGCTTAAATCAATAATTGCTAAATATACTGTAATTTGAAATACATTTTATATGCATTCTGAGGCTAGACAATGTATTTTATTTAAATATTGTAATCTATTTTAGGGTCCTCTTTTTGTTTATTTTCTGTTTCTGGATGTTCTCTCTACTGTGGTTTTCAAAGCTTGTAAAAGAGATAAATCTTCTTACCAAAGGTATTGAATGAGAAGAAAATAAATAGTAGAATAGATAAATCTTCAAAAGACATTTGGATTGATTTTCACCTAAAGAATAAATCATTTTAGAGTATTTTAAGTTTATTTGGGAAGTTGCTCTCTTCCACTGAACCCCAAAGAAAGTAAAACAAAATTATCAAATTTAAATAAACTCATTTTTACGGGCAATAATTTTAAGGTAATATCTGTGAGTTAACATTCACTACACATTAAAATCTTCTGTCATTTCCCTACACGTGGAAGATTTCATCCATCCAGAAATGATCATTTTTAGATAGGAAAATTAGCATATTTAAAATGTTTAGTCTAAAAAGAGCAGATGTCTTGGTGTTGCACATAGATAAATACAGGAAGATAGATCACTACATTTTTTTTTTGAGTTGGAGTCTCACTCTGTCGCCCAGACTGGAGTGCAGTGGCCGCTCCCGGCCACCGCAGCCTCGACCTGCTGGGCTCCGGCGATCCTTCCGCCTCAGCCTTCCGAGTAGCTGGAACTACAGGCGCGTGCTACCACATCTGGCTAATTTTTTGATTTATTGTAGAGATGAGGTCTCACCAAGTTACCCAGGCGGGTCTTGAACCCGTGGGCTCAGGCAATCCACTCACCTCATCCTCCCAATTATAGGGATTATAGGCTGAGCCACCGAGCCTGGCTAACATTTTTTTAAAACGTAGTGTCTAGGGTAAATTTTGGGATCTCAACAAGATATTCTGTAGTATGTCATATTACTAAATAATAATGTTTCCATGACAGAAGTATAAGTATGAACTTCCATAATCAGAAGCAAAAAAGAAAAAAAAATTGATTGTGAAGCTTCTTACTAAACTCAGAAGAGTATAGGGTAAGTAGATTATACGTAAAGCTATGAATCTATGTAATCTATGGTGAATTTTTTTTTTTTTTTTTTTTTTTTGAGTTGGAGTCTCACTCTGTCGCCCAGACTGGAGTGCAGTGGCCGCTCCCGGCCACCGCAGCCTCGACCTGCTGGGCTCCAGCGATCCTTCCACCTCAGCCTTCCGAGTAACCGGAATTACAGGCATGCGCTACCACGCCCGGCTGATTTTTTTTTAATTTATTGTAGAGATGAGGTCTCGCTGCCCAGGCAGGTCATGAACCCGCAGGCTCAGGCAATCCACTCACCTCAGCCTCCCAAAGGCGCAGGATTACAGGCTGAGCCACCGAGCCCAGCTATGGTGAATTTTGATGCTTGTGAAATTTGCAAGGGGGCAAAATGAACATTTTCACAAGAAATAAAAAAGGATACTTCATCAATCACAGGAAGGTTTTGATATGCCTCCCTGTAATAGCATTAGAAAGCAAGTATAAGTTACTAAGGATTCAAACATTTGTGTAGCAGTCCATTCCTCCATCACCCATGAAGAATACTGATGCTGAGGTTGACATACCTACCAAGGACAGTAACTACCATGGCTTCCAATGCTTTGATGAAATCTCAGATTTCTCTGACTTAAGTGGTATCATATTGTTGGAACATTTGCTGTATCCATGGGAGTTGCAACTCTAAGTTTGGTGTTAGCTGAGCCAAGAAAGAAGGCATACGCAGATTCTACAGAAATTATAATTCTACCTGTAGAAATGAATTTATTTAAATTTGATAATTTGTTTTACTTTCTATGGGGTTCATGGAAGTGAATAACTTCCCTATCAAATAACCTTAAAATACTCTAAAATTATTTATTCTTTAAGTGAAAATCAATCCAATTATCTTTTGAAGATGTATCTGTTCTATTTTTTTTTCCTTTTCATTCAATACCTTTGGTAAGAAGATTTATCTCTTTTACAAGATTTGTAACCCACAGTAGAAAGATTTTGAGGGGATGAGGAAGGTTAATATCTTTCACAGTGCAAAGTGATTTTGTAATATAAAGAATTTCCTTGGGTTTAATTACATAGAAGTTTGTCACTGACCTGTGTTTCTAAACTATAAAATATGGATACATGGGCTAAGAAATAGTTTCTCTTGACAAATAAGCAATTAACAAACACTTTGAACAGTAAAACCAAAAAATTGCTTAAAACCAAAAACAACTTTGACCGATTGAGTATATATTAAGCTCTTTTCCACAAAAAGAATATATACATAATCTAGTGCAGATAAAAGTAATTAAAATAGCATTTTAACAAAGACAGTATCACTTAGGGAAAGGAAGATTTTATTCAGTAGGAATATTGCAATAGAGAGAAGCCTCCAACCACAAGATCTGCAATGTCCAAGAGTCACACAAAAAATAGCTTTTCTTTTATATGGAAGAGAAACAAAGCTAGAATGATCCAGGTATGGACAACAGATAAGCAGCTGGCATCATTTATAGTATTGATACAGATTTTTCAGGTCATCCTGGGCTTCGAGAGTGTCAACTTCAGTGAATCAGCCAGCCCAACCCCAGAGAGGGTCAGCTCCAGGAGCTGGTTAGCCTAACCCCGGAAGTGTCGGTTCTAATGGGCTGACAAGCCAAGTCCTGAGAGTGTTGCTGGCTCAGTGGGCTGGCAAGCCTAGCCCCCAGAGTGTCTCAGCTTTGGAGTCTCACCTTCTTCCAGCAGCTCTCCCAGTTCAGCTGGTTCCATCAGCTGGCAAGCCAGCCTCTGGGGTGCATGGCTCTTTGGCTCTGATGATCTTTTGCAGCTCTTCAGGTCGGGGTTCTTGTCTCATGCTCAGGAAGAATGAGGAACATGGACAGCCAGAAAGTGAGAAAGCAGGATTTATTAAGAGGACAGAAAAGCTCCCACAGTGGGAGGGGACACGAGGAAGTTGCCGATTTAAAGCTGAAACCTGGTGCTTATATAGCCCTAAGACTGAGCCAATTGGTTAGTACTTGGCAGTGAGCTGACTGGTTGTTTTTCTATCCACTTTAAGCTCTAACTTGAGAGACTTTCAGGGAGCTTGTTTACCAACATGAGTGTATCTGTCTGAGGGGCCTGCTGGAAGTTTGCTACATTGTTATTAGAGGACCCACCCTGGTCTGCCTGCACTTTCTCTAGCTATCTCCTGTCTCAGTATCAAATATCTTTTCTGACCATAATGGAATAAAACTAGAAATCAATAGCAAAAGGAACTTTGCAAACCATACAAATTAAGCAACATACTTCTGAGCCACCAAAGGGTCAATTAAGAAAGTTTTTAAAAAGTTGGTTGAGCATGGTGGCTCAAGTCTATTATTCCAGCACTTTGGAAGGCCAAGGTGGGAGGACTTCTTGAGCCTAGGAGTTCCAGATCTACCTTGGCAACATAGTGATACCTCATTGGTTTAAAAAAAAAAATGTCAGCCGGGCTTGGTGGCTCAGCCTGTAATCCCAGCGCTTTGGGAGGCTGAGGTGAGTGGATTGCCTGAGCCGGCGGGTTCGGGACCTGCCTGGGCAACTTGGTGAGAACTCATCTCTACAATAAGCCAAAAATTACCCGGACGTGGTAGTGCACACCTGTAGTTCCAGCTACTTGGAAGGCTGAGGCGGAAGGATCGCCGGAGCCCAGCAGGTGGAGGCTGCAGTGGCCGGGAGCGGCCACTGCACTCCAGTCTGGGCGACAGAGTGAGACTCCAACTCAAAAAAAAAAAAAAAAAGTCAAAAAATTAGCCAGGCAGGGTGGCATGCATGCCCCTGTAGTTCCAGGTACTTGGGAGGCTGAGACAGAAAGAGTGCTTGAGCCCAGGAGGTTGAAGTTGCAGTGACCCCGTGGTCATGCCACTGCACTCCAACCTGGGTAACAGAGTGAGACCCCTGACTCAAAAATAAATTTTTTAAATTCCTGAGACAAATAGGCAAATGGAAAAACAACATACCAAAATCTGTGGAATACAGCAAATGCTGTTGTAAGAGGGAAGTTTATAGTGAAAAAATTCCTAAAACAACCTAATGTTGCCCCTCAAGAAACTAGAAAAGAAAGAATAAACCAAACTCAAAGTTGGCAGAAGGAAAGAAATAATAAACATCAGAATAAAAGTAAACAAAATAGAGACTTAAACCAATTACAAAAGATTAACAAAATGAAGAGCTGATTTTTTGAAAGGATAAACAAAATTTAAAATATCTTTAGCTAGACCAACTAGGTAACAAAGAGATAAGACACAAATAAAATTAGAGGTGGAAAAAGCAGACAATGCAGCTGATACTAAAGAAATACAAAAGATTATTAGACACTTGTGAACACCAACAAATTATAAAACTTATAAGAAATAGACAAATTCAAAACCACACAAAATAATAGCCGGAAGTGGTAGCTCATGCCTGTAATCCCTGCACTTTGGGAGGCTAAGTTTGGAGAACAGCTTGAGTTCAGGAGTTTAAGATCAGACTGGACACCATAGCAAGATCTCGTCTCTACCAAAAAAAAAAAAATTAGTCTAGGTAATGGCGTGCGCTTGTAGTTCCAGCCACTCAGAAGGCCGAGACAGGAAGATCTTTTGAGTTCAAGGCTTCAGTGAGTGTAATCGGGCCACTGCACTCCAGCCTGGGCTACTGAATAAGGCCTTGTCTTGGAAGAAAGAAAGAGAGAGAGAGGGAGGAAGGGAGGGAGAGAGGGAGAGGAAGTGGGGGGGGGAAGAGAGAGAGAGAGAGAGAGAGAGATAGAGAGAGAGAGAGAGAGGAGACTCTGACTCAAACAAAAGGATGCGTTATCCAGACAGAATCAATAAGGAAATATTGGACTTAGATATATATAGGATATTTTATCTCAAAGCAGCAAAATACACCTTTTTTTTTGAGTCAGAGTCTCACTCCGTTGCCCAGGCTGGAGTGCAGTGACACGTTCGCAGCCACCGCAGTCTTGACCTGCTGGGCTCAGGTGATCCTTCAAAGTAGCTGGAACCACAGACGTGTGCCACCACACCCGGCTAATTTTTGATTTTTATTGTAAAGATGAGGCCTCATCACATTGCCCAGGCTGGTCTCAAACTCCTGGGCTCAGGCAGTCCTCTTGTTTCTGCCTCACGTAGTGCTGGGATGACAGGCATGAGACACAGCATCCAACTCACATTCTTTTCAATAGCACATAAAATATTCTCCTGAATAGATAATATATCATGACACAAAACAGGATAACAAATTTAAGAATATTGCAATTATATCTAGTATTTTTGGGCAATAATGATACACAGGGGGACCTAAAAAGACTTGAAATTTATTTATTAAAAATTGTGTACTTATTCTTACATGTTTAAACTTCAGGTACCTTCAAAGTACTCTCTGTTTGATACATTTGTAAAGACACTTTTTCCACTGCTCAAAACAGTTTTTGAACTCATTGGTTTTAGTGCTTCTGCTGTTTTTTTGTTTTGTTTTGTTTTTGAGTTGGCGTCTCACTCTGTTGCCCAGGCTAGAGGGCAGTGACACGCTCATGGCCACCGCAGCCTTGACCTGCTGGGCTCCAGCGATCCTTCTGCCTCAGCCTTCCAAGTAGCCTGAACTACAGGCATGCACTACCATGCCCGGCTCATTTTTTTGATTTTTTATCGTAGAGACAAGATCTTGCCAAGTTGTCTGGGCTGGTGTTGAACCCGCGGGCTCAGGCAATCCACTTGCCTCTGCCTCCCAAAGTGCTGAGATTACAGGCTAAGCCACCAAGCCCGACCCTGCTCTTTTTTTATTTCACCTCTTCCACATCAGCAAAACCTTTCCCTTTGAGGAATTTTTTCATTTGGGGGAAACAAAAACAAGAAAAAAAGTTGCTCAGGGAGAGATTCGGTGAATAGGAAGGGTGGAGCACGCAGGCCATACTGTTTCTGGTCAAAAACTGCTGAACTCAGCATGGGCCGGTATGCTTGTAAATCACCCATCATGAAATGGACAAATGCGGCGAGTCTCAAAAAAAAAATTATTTGAAACCTCAGCCTCTCACAACAATGCTAGCTGGTACAATGATGTTGATGGGTTCTTAGAACCCTTACCAAGCTGGGGAAGCCTATACTACAAGGAGGCCGTCTGCCAAAAGATAGTTCTGAGTTTTTTGGTGTCCCCTATATATGAATAAATAACATAAATTCAAATCCTGATTTAGCCATATACTGGATGTGACTGGATGACTCTTTTTTTTTTTTTGAGTCAGAGTCTCACTCTGTTGTCCAGGCTGGAGTGCAGTGTCACGCTTATGGCCACTGCAGCCTCGACCTCCTGTGCTGCAACGTGCACCTGGAAGGAACTTGGAAGAGGAATGGTGTGGTATAACACAATTCACAAGACACCTTTTAGAATTAAGAAGTGGAACCAGGGAGCACTTTTCTTCACAGGACAAAGGTCCCAAGTCTCTTGCCCACCAGACTTTTATTAGTACAAATGACGTGTTTAAGCAAGCATTCAACAACAAGGTACAGGCAGTAACATGGAAACTTTCTCGACATGACCATAAGCGATGAAATGTGACTGTTTACAGGACATAATGCAACTGCTTGTAGGGCAATGTGGTTAATGTATAACTTCTTTACCTAGTCTAACAAAAGACACTGCACTTCAGAACTTGCCTCAGCATCCATGCCTATCTAACTTTTGTCATCATAAGCATTCTATGCCTTTGCACATAGCTAAGCATGGCTTCAGTAAAGTTCAAGCAGGGCAGTGGTCTCCAACACTGCTGGGCTCAGGTGATCCTTCTGTCTCAGCCTTCCAAGTAGCTGGAATCACAGTCATGTGCCACCATGTCTGGCTGATTTATTTATTTATTTATTGTAGAGGCGAGGTCTTGTCATGTTGCTCAGGCTGGTCTCGAACCCCTGAGCTAGCTCAGGTAATTCTCTTTCCTCTGCCTCCCAAAGTGCTGGGTTATGGGTGTGAGCCACCGCACCTGGCTGGATGACTTTTTTTTTTTTTTTTTTTGAGTTGGAGTCACTCGGTCGCCCAGACTGGAGTGCAGTGGCCGCTCCCGGCCACCGCAGCCTCGCCTGCTGGGCTCCGGTGATCCTTCCGCCTCAGCCTTCCGAGTAGCTGGAATTATAGGCATGCGCTACCACGCCCAGCTGATTTTTTGATTTATTGTAGAGATGAGGTTTCACCAAGTTGCCCAGGCGGGTCTTGAACCCGCGGGCTCAGGCAATCCACTCACCTCAGCCTCCCAAAGGTGCAGGATTACAGGCTGAGCCACCGAGCCTGGCCTGGATGACTCTTTTAATATGTTCTTGTCATAGGTTATTTCATCTCTGAAGTGAGAATATCATCAATACTTATTTCAGAATGCTGAAGACTCAGTTATTACACATAAAGCATTAATAAGTAATTCTTACTCTGAGATTGATATGAAGAAAAAATACAAAGTTAGAAATAACTTATTAAAGAAAATATCTTAAGTATTTTGGGGTAAGAAAAAATTTGAAGGGAGTATATTGGGTGTTAATTTTGATGGTAAAATTGGCAGAACTATCATGTTTCCCTGCAAGGTACTCTGGCTCAAAACGGGAATACCAGCCAGTGGGAAGTGGCAGGCTGGCTTCCAGGCATTTGCCAAGGGATACTATCTCCTCATAAACCATAGTTGAGATCTGGAGAACGTTCTCTCTTATTATATTTTCATGTATTTCTCCCAATTCTGGTTAACGCCACACACCTGATATTGAAACACTTCATCTTAGGTAACTCCCATATTATGAAACATCACTCCATCATCTTATATCAGGTCAGCACTTTGATGGAACATCCCCCTTTTATAAAGAGCCTAGTTTGTGCCCACCATTGTCTTATGTGCATTTTCGTGTCACAAAATTTTGTCTCCAACTATCACCTTCATTTCTCTGTCCCCTAAAGTTTTTACTGGAGTAACACGGAAGAAATGCATTAAACATATAATTTGAGATGAGGTGTGGTGGCTTATGCCTGTAATCCCAGCACTTTGGGGGGCTGAGGTGGGTGGGTTGCTGGATCCCAGGAGTTTGCAACAATAGTGAAACCTGGTCTTTGCCAAAAAAATTAAAATTAAAATAAAAAAATTAGCCAGGCCTGGTGGTGTGTGCCTGTAGTTCCAGCTATTTGGGAGATTGAACTGGAAGGATAGCCTGAGCCCAGGAGGTTGAGGCTGCTGTGAGTTGTGATTGTAGTGATCACGCCACTGCATTCGAGCCTGAGTGACAGAGTGAGACCCCAACTCAGGGAAAAAAATCTGAATTACAATGTACAGAAGGAGAAAAAAACTGTAAGCAAAAATCATAAATAAGAGCAGTGTAATTTTACTACAGTTGAAAATAAATCTGGGACTATACTGCTCAATACCATAAACTGAAAATGACATTTCTATAGCCTTTGGGGAACAAATGCTCTTCTAGTATAATTGCTAACTCATATTTATCAAATAATAAACATATCCACACATTGATTTTCTTTGAAGTAGTATAAAAATATTATGCTTGCATTATTTCACATTCTCAACAATCATAATGTATATGGAATCTATGTGTACAGCAGGAAAAGAAATGTAGCATGTTATTACCATGAAGAAAACTGAGGTCTTTCCTAACCAAGAATACAGGAGTTTCAAGAGTAAACATTCAGTGCTGCACTGAAGAGTCAGTCTCTATTATTATAATAGTTGAGTACTAAGCATGTTTTATTTTATTTTTGAATCGGAGTCTCACTCTGTTGCCCAAGCTGGAATGCAATGGCCTCAACCACCATAACTTTGACCTGCTGGGCTCAGGCAATCCTTTTGACTGAGTAGCTGGGACTACAGGCCCGCCCCACCATACCCAGCTAATTTTTTCATTTATTGGAGAGATTAGGTCTCGCCAAGTTGCCCAGGCTATTCTCAAATACCTGGGCTCAGGCAGTCCTCCTGTCTCGGCCTTCCAAAATGCCAGGATTACAGGCATGAGGCACCGTGCCCTGGCCTAACCCCCTTTTAAACTTCTACACTCTGTCTTTCTATTCTACCCATCTGGGAGAGCTTATAATATATAATTATTCTTCCTTTGGCAGCAGATAAAAGTTCAAACCACATGTGGGTTCCCCACACCAATCCCATCTTTTGGTAATCATAATACCCCAAGTGGGTGCTTTTGTTGTTGTTGTTGTTGTTTAGTTTTCATTTTTTTGAGAGGCCGGGTATCACTATGCTGTCCAGGCTGGTCTTGAACTCCCAGGCTCAAGCGATGCCCCCCGCCTGCTTCAGCCTCCAGGTGTGTGGGGATTCACAGGCATGAGCCACTGCACCCAGCCCCAAGTGAGTTATTTAACCCTGTTCTTTCAAGACGCTTTTGGACCAGCGTGGGAAGTCAACCCTGCTTTTCCCTGAAAGCCTAATTATGAAATAAACATTCTCATGACACCTCAATGTTTGGCATCATCATTCTCAATATTGAAACTAAACATTACAGTTTAATACAGTTCCAGCGGAGAGGTCAGAGTCAAAAGTACCAAAAATGTTATGAGGGTGAATATATAAAGTTTATAGTTTGTCTTCCAGAACAAAACAAAGCTCACATTGTGTATGTTAACAATCTTTTTTTTTTAAGTTGGAGTCTCACTCCATTGCCCAGGCTGGCAATGAGTGCCACTGAGTGGCACGCTCAGTCACCCCAGCGTCAACCTGCTGGGCTCTAGCGATCCTTTCACCTCAGCCTTCAAGTAGCTGGAACTACAGGCGTGTACTACCATACCCGGCTAGTTTTTTATTTATTATGGAGATGAGGTCTTGCCAAGTTTCCCAGGCTGGTCTCGAACCTGTGGTCTCAGACAATCCACTTGCCTTGACCTCCCAAAGTGCGGGGATGACAGACTGAGCCACTGAGCCCAGCCTGCTTACAATTTTTAAGAGGACAGTCGTGAACATCAGTCTTTTGAAATTATGACATTGAGTACTCCAAGGTTAAAAAAAAGTGTTATTTTTACCCTTATACTTCTTATACATTTTCTTTTATGTTTCAAATTCTTACTATACAAGTTCTGACAACTAAATTCACAAACTCATCCTAGAAATAGTGCTACATACCTTATTGCTGAATATCTCTACAGTCACCTTCGAAGTATTCCACTTAGGAAGCTATGTACTGACACCAGTGCCTAGACCACCTATCAAAGCCATTTTGGAACTCTTTCTGGAATGGCCATCAGAGCTGTTGTTGTGAGAATGTTGGAGTTTGAATTAGACCAATGAACAGACATTACATTTCTTGTTAAAATTGGCAAAGAGTGAAAGTGAAATCAGAGACATTCTAGCCCATATTTATGAGAATAATGCCATGAAGAAAACAGCAGTGCAAAATGGATTAAACATTTTTCTGAGGAGAAAGTGTCACTGATGAAGAGAGGCCAAAATGGCCAGTAATGAGAACAGACAAATGACAAAACATTGCAAAAATTTGTCAAATTGTGTGTCAGAATTGTTGGCTGACTGTGAGAAGCATAGCAGGTCAAATAAACATCGATTGCCAAACACTTAAGAAAATCTTAACTGAAAATCTTGGCTTGAGAAAGGTTTGTGCAAATATAGCCCGGAAACAGTTCTTGCATCACAACGATGCACCAGCTCACATAGCTGGTGAGGGAGTTTTTAGCCAGTAAACAAATAATTGTATTGAAACACCCTACCTACTCACCTGATCTGGATCTGACCTCCAATAACTTTTTCCTTATTCAAAGACAAAGGAAATATTGCAAGGAAGACATTTTGAGGACATTCAGGAAATCAAGGGTAATATGACAGTTCTGATGGCCATTCCAGAAAGAGTTACAAAATTGCTTTGATGGGTGGACTAGGTGCTGGCATTGGTGTGTACCTTCCCAAGGGGTGTACTTTGATGGTGACCATAGTGATACAGCAATGAGGTATGTAGCACTTTTTCTAGGATGAGTTCGTGAACTTATCAGACCTCATATATATATTTCCCATTTATGTAAATCAGCATGTATGGCTTGGAGCTTATTTGATACATAAGAAAGAGGAATGTAGAAATACAGTGATACAGTATATTCATCAACAGTGACGTAGCTTTTAGGATATGAGTCAAAAACCGAACTTCAGCTGGGTGCAGTGGCTCCCACCTATAATCCCAGCACTTTGGGAGGCCAAGGTAGGAGGATTGCTTGAGTCCAGGAGTTCTAGACCAGCCTGGGCAAAACAGTGAAATCTCATCTCTACCAAAAAAAAAAAAAAATAGCTGGGCATGGTGGTGCGCACCTGTGGTCCCAGATACTCAGGAGGCTGAAGCAGATCAACTGAGCCTAGGAGGTCAAGGCTGTGGTGAGCTGTGATCATGCCACTGCACACCAACCTGGGTGACAGAGTGAGACCCTGACTGCAAAAAAAAAAAAAAAAAGGACCTAAACATCTATGGGATTTTTATTATGATCATATCCTAAGGCAGAATGTGAGAATAACTCAAGTGTATTCTATATGTTCCTGACATTGAATGTTGCTTGATTCCACTAAGAAAAAAATGCTATTCTAGCCAGGTGCGGTGGCTCACACCTGTACTCTCAGCACTTTAGGAGGCTGAGGCAAGAGGACTGTCTCAGCCCACAGGTTCAAGACCAGCCTGGGCAACATGGCGAGACCTCGTCTCTACAATAAATAAAAAAATTAGCTGGGCATGATGGTGCATGCCTGTAGTTCCAGCTACTTGGAAGACTGAAGTGGAAGGATCGCCTGAGTCCGGGAGGTGGAGGCTGCAGTGGCCGTGAGTATGCACACTGCAATCCAGCCTGGGTGACAGAGTGAGACTCTGACTCAAAAAAAAAAAAAGAAAAAAGGTTTTTCTAGATCCTCCTTCACCCTTAAGAGCCTAATGGAGCACTGTTGTCTGTTATGAAGTATCTTATCAAGGTGAGATAAAACTATGTTGGTGAAAAGAACATCATTCATAGTTATGAAAAAGATTAAATTTTATTAGTTATCATGAGATCTATGATACATTCTGAATAAAACAGTAGCAAAATGTAATACCAGTAGTAAATGTGAACCCTACTAAATAACACACTATTGTTATTTAGTTGATCAACATTTGCTGTATGACAGCTACTGCCATTCAACAGAGAAGGTGGCCAGCATTTCCCCTGCTTTATTTCTATTACATAACAAGTCACTAATAACTCATTTCTCTCCTCCCATAAGACCCCAGTGTCCTAAGTTACTAGCCTGCTTGCTTCATGGTCGGTGGGTAAAGCAACTCTTTCCTTTAACCCCCAAGAGCCCTTCTATCAAGAGAGCACTCTGAACATACTAAGCAAGATGACTGATATCACAGTTTTACTTTATTCTCTGCCCCGGCTCTATGGTCTGTCATTGAAAGAATATTTTATTTTCAAAAGCAGAGACCTTCTTCTTAGGAACGTGGATAAAAATGATTCTCAGCCGGGCTCGGTGGCTCAGCCTGTAATCCCGCGCCTTTGGGAGGCTGAGGTGAGTGGATTGCCTGAGCCCGCGGGTTTGAGACCCGCCTGGGCAGCGAGACCTCATCTCTACAATAAATCAAAAAATCAGCCGGGCATGGTAGCGCATGCCTGTAATTCTGGCTACTCGGAAGGCTGAGGCGGAAGGATGACCAGAGCCCAGCAGGCAAGGCTGCGGTGGCCGGGAGTGGCCACTGCACTCCAGTCTGGGCGACCGAGTGAGACTCCAACTCAAAAAAAAAAAAGAAAGAAATGATTCTCACCTAATGAAGTGATCCCGTCCATCTTCTTGATTATTTCCCAGACATATCCGTGACAGGCATGTAAGGGTGCATAATATCAACATATATCATTTAACAACTGTTTTCACAAACTTAGAAATGGCGTTCATAATTATTGGGGCTATGCAACGGAGGATAAGACAGGATCTCACCAATAGGACTACAGATTCAGTAATGTACTTAAATCCTCCAAGACCTGAGAACATGTTTTCAAACCAATTGCCGATTTTTCTTTTTTTTTGCCTTGCCTTAGCCAAGGACTGACAGCTTTCATGGAAATGCAAAAGAGTAACTAATTCACAGACTTATCCAAAACCCCTCTTTTGAAGTTGACAGTTTACAACCCTGCTTGCCGTGCATTTCCTGGAGACCGTTTGTTCTTTGAAAGATCTGATTTTGCTGAGTACAACCTTGTACATTCCAAAGAAAATGTGTAATCGCTCAACATGACCCCCCTCCCTTACTTAAACGAAGGTATAAGACCCCTCTTCTCCCTTTCTGGGGGCTTGGCCTGGGAGCGTTAACTCACTGAGTCTGCTGGCGTAAATAAAATTGCCACTTCCTATAATAAAAACAAACAAACAAAAAAACATATACCAAAGTTCAGGTTGAAAGTCATAAATAGTAAAGTAGTCACCTTTCCAATAAACCTGAAATAACTGAACAAAATGTTTTATGATCTGAAGATAACTGGTCATTTCCCAACATCCTGCAAACTTTGATATATGTCATGTCATAGGTTTTGATAAATTTTTGACTTGTAATTGTTTTAGAGTAGGTAATATCAAGAGTTTGTCATGCACAACAGAAGCTGAGTTGTTCTTCATATAAATCCTCTAATGTTCTACAGTTTTGACCCTTGGGTAATAGCTTCTGCATGCATTTGTGTGGTTTCATCAAAGATGTATTATTTCGGTGTCTAGGAGTTATGACACCTAAATAAAGCTTCCGTTGCACACATTACATTTATAGGATTTCTCAATAGTTCATTAGTATGAACTCTTTGATGTCAATGAATACTTAAGCTCGTGATGAAGGGTTTGTCACTCTCTTTGAGATTGTAAGGATTCTCTCAAGAATAAATTCTCTGATGTTGTACCAGGAGTGAATTGCAATTGAGGATCTTGCCACACTAATTACATTTGTAAGTTTTCTCTCCGGTATAAATCCTTTGATGACTTGCAAAACTTGAACTTTGACTGAAGACCTGGCCATATCCATTTCATTTGTAAGGTTTCTCTCTAGTGTGGATAATTTGATGCCTTATGAGATTTGGACGTACACTAAAGGATTTGCCACACTCATTACATTTGTAAGGTTTCTTTCCAGTATGGATGATCTGATGTCTAGTGAGGTTTGGGTGCACACTAAAAGATTTACCACACTCCTTACATCTGTAAGGTTTTTCTCCAGTATGGACAACCTAATGAGTAGTTAGGCTTGAGTGCACACTAAAGGCTTTGCCGCACTCATTACACTTGTAAGGTTTCTTTCCAGTATGAATTCCCTGATGGGCAGTTAAGTTTGAATGCACGCTAAAGGCTTTGCCACACTCATTACACTTGTAAGGCTTCTTTCCGGTGTGAATTCTCTGATGACTTGCAAGGTGTGAATTGTAACTGAAGATCTTGCCACATTCATTGCATTTGTAAGGTTTCTCTGAGTATGGATTCTCCAGTGCCTTGCAAGGCTTGAAGTTTGACTGAAGACTTTGCCACATTCATTACACTTGTAAGGCTTCTCTCCAGTATGAATTCTCTGATGAATGACAAGGCTTGAAGTTTGACTGAAGACCTTGCCACATTCATTACATTTGTAAGGTTTCTCTCCACTATGAGTTACTTGATGGTTAGTAAGTGTTGACCGCACACTAAAGGCTTTGCCACACTTGTTACACTTATAAGGTTTCTCTCCAATATGAATTCTCTGATGTAGTGCAAAGCATGAATTACAACTAAAGACCTTTCCACATTCGTAATATTTGTAAAGTTTCTCTCCTGTATGAATTCTCCGATGAAGTGCAAGGTATGAGTTGCAACTAAAAACCTTGTCACAGTCATTACATTGGTAAGGTTTCTCTCTAGTATGAACTCTCCGATGACGTGCGAGGTTTGATTTTTGACTAAAGACCCTGCCACATATATCACATTTGTATTGTTTCTCTCTAGAGTGGATTATCTGATGCACAGTAAATTGTGAGTCATGATTAAAGGCTTTGCCACACTCATTATACTCATAAGGTTTTTCCCTAATGTTTAATTTCTGTCTTTGTGTCAGTGATGAGGAATGGAAGAAACCAGTCCCACATTTATTAGAAATATGAGTTTTGACTCTAGAAGAATTACTTTGGGGTGGTGAAACTGAGAAACCATGGTTGGTAGACTTTTTCACTTGATTACACTGATAAATTTTCCCTTCAGTTTGAAAACCATGTAGTTCAGGGGGATGTGACTGAAAGCCTAATCCGAGCTGATTTTTAACAGGCTTCTTTCTGGCATCTCTTCTATCATGTCGGTCTCTTCTGCTAGTGATATTTTCTTTGTGGGTCATATGCTCTTCTTCGTAATGTCTTTCAACATCTCTCCACTGACACTCAAAGTCATGTATATGTTTCTGGATTTCCCTGAAGCAAAAATCTTCAATGTCATGGCTTTCATGTCTTCCCAATGTTACCGTATAAAATACTTCTCTTGTGTTACTTTTCCATTTCAGTGATAATTCCTTGATCACATATTTAGGAGAGATACCTGTAAAATATAGAGAACCATAGGCTTTGAATTTATTACAGATGGCAAATGAATATTTCATACTGAAAACATAATTACACAAAATAATATTTATATTGAATAGAGCTATAAAACTTCCCAATCATGATCTTTAATTTCTAGGAAGACAAAGGGAATAGGATTCTTCAGGAAAGAAAAAGATGATTAAACATATTCAAATCTGTTCTAGAACAGCATAGTTTCAAAATCCTATGACCAAAGAACTCACACTGTATAAACATATTTATCCTTGAAAGGAATACTTTTTCACTTTGACAACAAAGTACACACCAATGAGCAGAAAACATATGACAGTCTCATTACTGAAAAGAAAAAAATAGTATAACGCACATAGTTACAGCACATATCACTACTAAAGTGCAATATCTTATAATGGTAAATAAGCCACAACAAACTTATGCAGAGAATAATATAAGTGGTAATTCTGAGTTGCAAGACAATAATAGCACTGAGAAAACAAGAGAAAAATAAATAAAGCAATGTTAAAAAGTATCATATTTTTCTGGACACCTGGTGTAAAACTATCTATATCCACACAGACCAGGCATTCTGTCACATTAATGAGTGATGCATGTTAGTTATATTGCATAGAACTTACTGTCTGGGCACGATGGTTCACACCTGTAATCTCAGCATCCTGGGAGGCTGAGGCAGGAGGATTGCTTGAGCCCAGGAGTTTGGCCAGCTGGGGCCTCATTTCCGCAAAAAGATAAAAAAATTAGCCAGGCATGGTGGCATGTTCCTATAGTCCCAACTATTCAGAGGCTGAGGAGGAAGGTCACCCAAGCCCAAGAGGCTGAGGCTGTGGTGAGCCATGATTATGCCACTGCACTCAAGCCTGGGGAACAGAGTGAGACCCTTACTCCAAAAAAAAAAAAAAAAAAAAAGTACTGAAAACTAATCGCTGAAAATCATAATAAAATTTAATTAATAAAGTACCGTAGTAACCTATAATAAAATGCGCAAGTAAATAGTGGCAACACTTATACAAAGTTATAGCTTGTGTAATCCTAAAAAAAATTCTCTCTCTCTTTTTTTTTTGAGTTGGAGTCTCACTCCATTGCCCAGGCTGGAGTGCAGTGGCACACTCACAGCCATCCCAATGTCAACCTGCTGGGCTCCAGTGATCCTTCCACCTCAACCTTCCAAGTAGTTGGAACTACAGCATGTGCCACCACGCCCGGCTCATTTTTTGATTTATTGTAGAGATGAGGTCTTGTCAAGTTGCCCGAGCTGGTCTCGAATGCGTGGGCTCAGGCAATCCACTTGCCTTGGCCTCCCAAAGTGCTTCAGGATTATAGGCTGAGCCACTGAATCCAGTCAAAAATTCTCTCTTAAGTAAAAACAAGAACTTCTATTTCAGGATCAGCACACAATATAAGAACTAAAATATATGAGGGGGAACCCCCAAAACTGGAACTTATTTTTAAAATGTGCATTTATTCTTACATGTTTAAACTTCAGGGCAACCCCCTCAGGTCCCCTCCCACTGTGGGAGCTTTTCTGTCCTCTCAATAAATCCTGCTTTAAAAAAAAACAAAACAAAACAGAAACTTTCAGTAACCTTTTGCTCTCTATATGATGCAATACATCAACTGAGACACTTTTTCCACTGCTCAAATCAGTTTTTGAACCTGTCAATTTTGATGCCTTTTGTGCTTCTGCCATATGGGCAAAATGTTTTCCTTTTAGAACTTTTTTTTAATCCGGGAAAAGTAAAAAAAAAAAAACAACCCAAAAATCGCTTAGGGAGAGTTCGTATGAGTAAGGAGGATGGGGCACAGGGTTCATGCCATTTTTTGTTAAAAACTTCTGAACACTCAGCGTGTTGTTGGCAGGTTCACTTGTAAATCACTCATGAGATGGGTAAATGCATTGAAAGAATCTCCAAAAAAATTCACTGAAGTCAAAAACAGCCTCTCACAACAACGCTAGCTGGTACGTTGATGCCAAAGGTTTCCTAGAACACTTACCTAGCAGGGGAAGCCTGTACTAAAAGGGGCCTGCCCTCCAAAAGATAATTCTGGTTTTTGGGGGGTCCTCCCCTCATATATTAAGACCACTGACTTCTGGTATATGAGGTCAGGTAAATATACAGCATTATAAATAAGAAGAAATAAGGAACAAAATACAAAATTACAATGATGATTTCATATCTGCCATTTCCTATATATATATTGCCCTTTAATATTCTAGTTATTTGGTCACAAAATATATATAATAAAGTTTATTGAGATGAAAGAACACATTTGCTTAGTACAAACTCAAAAATAAAAACATACAAAATATAACACACCCTTCATGATCTGAATATTGGTCAAAATTCATATGGTGAGGTCCCATTCCCCAATGCAATGTTATTGCCAGTGAGGCTACTCATAAATAGGGTGGACTACTCATAAATAGGATCAATACCCTTTTATGAACAGACAAGAGACCAGGCATAGTGGCTCATGCCTATAATCTCAGCACTTTGGGAGGTTTAGAAGAGAGGACTGCCAAGGAGTGCAAGACCAGTCTGGGCAACTGGCAAGACCTCATCTCTACAATAAATCAAAAGTTAGTTGGGCATGGTGGCACACGCCTGTAGACCCAGCTACTCAGAAGGTTGAGGTGGAAGGAACATCTGACCCAGCAGGTGAGCATGCCACTTCACTCCAGCCTGGGAGACAGAGTAAGACACTGACTGAAAAAGAGGAGAGGGGAGGGGAGGGAGAGGAGACAGGAGGGAGAGATGACAGAGTTTGTTTCCTCTTGCTCTCTCCACTACATGGAACAGTTAGCAGATTAGCAGGTGGGTGGGGTACACTAGGAAGAGGACCCTCACCAGGAACCAATTTGACCTTGATCTTGACTTTTCAGTCTTCAGATCTGTGAGATATAAATTTATGTGGTTTACTGTTCCTAGTCTATGGTAATTCTTATGGTATGATGAATTAAGTAAGACAGAAAAAAAGGACAATCTCATCATAAACATCACAGAAGGTCAATAAATCTAATTAAGCAAAGGAACTTTTGAGAATTTACTATAAAACTTACAATATTCTAAGCCATCCCACAGTACAAACTTGTTTTTAAAACCTTCAGGTAAATTATCATCATTTTTTGAATAAAGACACCAGGACCACAGTACTTACACATCTGATCTCAATTTGCACAAAAAGAAAATGAGAAAGAGAAGATTTAATCCCTGGCCAGCAGGCTCGGACAGCATGTTTTTAAGCACAACTGTCCATCCAAGCAGAAGGGGAAATAAGCAGTCACAGCAAATACAAGGAGTCTATAAAGAAACATTACAAGGGTGACACAAGTGGTGCTAATAGTGTTCCTAAGTCATCCCTCATAAATAACGGTATTTGAGTCATCACCCTCCCTTCCCCGCACATACTGATTTAGGCAAGATCCTGAAAATTGTGAAGTGGATGAGTAACACCTTGTCTTACTCAGTGAGAGTGGAGTGGAGGATAAGGAAGTCCTGTGGAAATTGGGGTGCTCCAGAGAACAACAATTTTTTTTGGAGTCGGAGTTTCGCTTTCTCACGCAGACTGGAGTGCAGTAGCAAATCACGACCCACTGCAGCCTCAACCTGCAGAACTCAGGTGATCCCTCCACCTCAGTCTTCCAAATAGCTGGAACCAGAGGCATGCAACACCACACTCAGCTAATTTTTCTTTTTTTTTTTTGAGTTGGAGTCTCACTTGGTCGCCCAGACTGGAGTGCAGTGGCCGCTTCCGGCCATCGCAGCCTCGCCTGCTGGGCTCCAGTGATCCTTCCGCCTCAGCCTTCCGAGTCGCCAGAATTACAGGCATGTGCTACCATGCCCGGCTGATTTTTTGATTTATTGTAGAGATGAGGTCTCGCTGCCCAGGCGGGTCTCAAACCCGTGGGTTCAGGCAATCCACTCACCTCAGCCTCCCAAAGGCGCGGGATTAAAGGCTGAGCCACCGAGCCCGGCTGAATATTTCAATATATTGTAGCGATGAGGTCTTGCCAAGTTACCCAGGCTGGTCTGAAACCCCTGGGCTCAAGCAATCTTCTTGCCTCCACCTCCCAAAATACTGGGATTACAGGTGTGAGCCTCTGTGCCCAGGCCCAAATGCAAAATTTATACACTGGGAAGTAACATTATATTGCATCCAGATCAAGGTAACAGATCAAGGAGAGGAAAAGACAGAGACAGCACAAGAGCAGAGGGCATGGAGTAGTGGGAAAGTGGAAATAGATATTGTTTATGCATGTCTGTGAGAATATAATTCTACTAGGACAGATAACATTCTGACCTTGGAAGGAAAGAAATACTGACTCATGCTGAATATGAGAATTGCATTATGGGCGTAGGATAAGAATAGAAGAGGTGCAAAAGGGAGGCAGCATGATGACATGGGGGGAAAAGGCAGCTTTACATCTCTTAAGTATTTCCTAGAAAATGCATCAAATTCAATGTCCCATAAATTCTAGTTCTAGGCATATATTAAACAAAATCCTGCAGATTGATTCCTGGAGACTGTGCATGAATGTTTTTAGGAGGACATGGAAGACAGCATCCAAAAATGGCCATTAAGTGAAGTTCTACAGAAACACAGGGAAATATCACCAAATAAAAGGAATAATAAAATTCTTCAGAAACTGACCTAAAAGAGACACAGCACTTGAAATTACTTGGAAAAAAAACTTGAATCATCTTAAACTGTCTTTCCATGAAGGAAATAATAGTAATAATAATAATAATAATAGTAGTAGTAGTAGTAGAACAGAGATAGACAACTAAAAGCCAGAAAAACAATGTATGAACAAAATGACTCAAAGAGACAAACTTTGAAAAAGAACCAGACTAAAATTCTGGAACTAAAATACAATAATTAAACTGAAAATTTTACTAGGGTAATTGTTAAAAACAGAGGAAATAAGGCAGAAAAAAAGAATAAGCACACTGGAGACATATTATTGAAAATTATTGAATCCAAGAACAAAATTTTAAAAATAGTAAAGACAAGCAAACAGAGCCTAACAGAATTTTTGGTTTCTATTAAGCAGAACAATATATAGGCACATTATTGCAGTCCCACAGGGAGAACAGAGATTCAGGGAACTTATTTGAAGAAATAATAACAAAAACATTCCATATTTAGAAATAGAAATATAAAATACAAAGTCAAGATGTTCAACCAACTTCAACTAGAATGAGCCCATAGAGACATATTAAAAACACATAATCAAAACTTAATGACAGAGAGAATCTTGAGAACAGCCTCCAAAGCCTAGCCTAAGCAATTTGGTGAGACTCTGTCTCTACAATAAATCAAAATATTAGCCAGGTGTGGTAGCATGTGCCTGTAGTTCTAGCTACTTGAGAGGGTGAGGCGGAAGGATCGCCTGAGCTCAGGAGGTCGAGGCTGTGGTAGCTGTGAACGTGCCACTGCACTCCAGCCTGGGTGGCAGAGTGAGACTCTGACAAAGAAAAACAAAAAACAACATCAGAAAACAAAATGAAACTTGATACGCACTTAGCCAAAATAAATTTGATTTCATAATCAGCATCAGGAGAACATAAGTCACCTTATGGAAAAATAAGCAAATAACTCACAATGGGAAATGGCTCTTGTAGAAAGGCACTGTTAGTAAAAACAAACTTCGGTAACATTTCCTGGCTATGGAGTGGAGACCCACAAAGGAGGTTGATGTACAAAGAGGTGGTCAACAATAAAAGCAGCAAATAAGAGCCAGAGAACAACAGAGTCAAGAGGTGGGCTAATGAGCAACAGGTAAACTTGCTATAAAATTCAGAGGGACAGAAACACAGGGGACACAACAGTCTCCACATGCTAATGGAAGAATGCAATTTCTAGAACCTTAAACATTGTGAAGAAAATACTGGTGATGTAAACAACAGGCGAAAAGACCATGAAGTGCAAAAAGCTTCCTGTAAAATACAACTGAGATATTAAACAATTAATTTAGTATACCAAGAAGATGGACATCATAAATCTAGACAGGGAATATACATTTTAGACCATAGTATTTGTTTTAGGAAATCAATTTAAACAAAGCCGACCAAGTTATGTTTAAAAACCTCCAAGTATGTTCTAGATGAAGCAAGTTGTCTTAAATAAAAAATAATGGCAAGTTAATCTAATGTTATTTCTGAGATTTGACAGCAATATAATTAAAAATGTAGATTCTCAGGGTTTTAAAAATTCCCCATTTAAAAACCATAATAGATTTAAATGACAAAAGTATGCTCTAATGGTAGGTACTAAGTCAAGTGACACAGAAGTAAAAGGCATAATTAAGACTATCTGTTCTACAGATATGGTTTGCAGTTTGGGTAGGTTTTAGAGAAACTCATCCACAGATTGAAACTTCTTTTTTTTTGAGCTGGGTCTCACTCTGTCATCCAGGCTGGGGTACAGTAGCACACTTACAATCACCACAGCCTTGATCTGCTGGATTCAGGCGATCCTTCCATCTCAGTCTCCCAAGTAGCTAGGATTATAGGTGCGCACCATCACACCTGGCTAATTTTTTGATTTATTGTAGAGACGAGGTCTCGCCAAGTTGCCCAGGCTTGAACCCCTGGGCTCAGGCAGTCCTCTCACTGCTGCCTCCCAAAGTGCTGGGATTACAGGCATGAGTCACAAGGCCCAGCTTGAAAACATCTTAAAATACACAAATAAATGGCCATTTCCTGATACTACACTTTTCACATTACAGTTATAAAACAAAGAATACTAAAAGTATCATCAAAAAACAGAACTGATGACTAAGTGAATGAAAACAAGTTCATCTATACCACATGAAATGTATAAAATGAAAGCAGCAGTGGCTTTACCAAATGACAGTGGACTTTAAAAACAAAGGCGTCGTTCAACTTCACAAGCTCCTGCCACAAGATGTGTCAAGACCCTGTGTTGCAGGTTTGAATCTACAGCAAACTGAAAACGGGTTTGAATAGTTTTGTTGATGAGAATGAACAATGGCACACAAGAGATGGAAAAATGGGGCATGAACCACAATTTAATCAAGAACCTCACACATATGAGGTTATTTGCTTGAAATGTCTACACCACTGATTGTTGCTGCTGTGATTTGCATTAGTAAATGTGATTAGCGCTGTCACAGTGCCCAGCATGACATTTATTTTCCTTATATATATTTTTTATTTTAAAGATGTGGGGTACAATTCAGGATTAGGTATATAAGTGGACATCAAACAGGTAACGTTTGGGGCCCCCTTTAGTCGCCACTTTGCCTGGTTTGAGAACAGGTACCCTTACTGATGTTATGTGCACCCCACTCCCTGGCATTTTTTTTTTTCTTTGATGCCGCTCAAAAAAACAGAGCAAAAACAACTGGAAACACCTATCAGTCAGGCTCTCTTGACTTTCTATCTCAGTATTATGGGAGATGCTGATATTTCTGCTTAGGACTTCAAGGGGCATCTTCAGATATAGGAGTGTGCTATTCAAACATATTAGTCAAAGAGTTCTCCTTCGTGAATTTTCTGTTATCATGTAAGTCCACAAGAAGTTATCCATGACCTATGGGGGGAGGGGGGTTGGTGATAACAGCAGAAGAAAAGGATGGCGGGACAGACCCTAGCAAAGTGTACATCGAAAGCAAGGTAGAGGTAAAATCACTCAAACTTATAAGAATACAAAATCAGGAAGACACTAGATTTTCCTACATTTACAGATTAGTAAGTGTTGGGAGCCAACATCTATAGCTACATGGCTGAGGCCTGTAAAGGCCCATCTGGAAGATCACCTCTGACATAGGATATCAGTTATACCTATAATATTGGCGTGTGATTAGTGACCAGTGTGCATACATGGCAGTAAAACTTATAAGTAAAATTTCTGTACACCTGATGAAAGGTTATACAGCAGAATGACCTTGTCCTTTCTAAATCTTACTTCTTTCTAGATATTTTTTAACTTCTATTTCCTGGTAGACTGGTGAGTCAGCTCTTGTTCCCAAAGGCAGTTTCTCCTAGGATTAAGATTAGAAACTAAATTATCATAATAGTTTTATTGCCCCGCCTTTTAGCCGGGCAGGGCGTTTTTCTTCAGCTCTTGTTCCCAAAGGCAGTTTCTCCTAGGATTAAGATTAGAAACTAAATTATCATAATAGTTTTATTGCCCCGCCTTTTAGCCGGGCAGGGCGTTTTTCTTCAGGACGTTTTTCTAGTTTCATTACATGCCGAAACTGTTTGCTTCAGCCTGTGGCCATTCCCATAGTAACTGCGCAGTCCATTATCCAAGAGTGTGGCAGACACTATTTGATTTTTAGAATAGACTTGTTCAGATAAAACATTCATTTAAGATGATATAATTTCCATCGGAAAGATTTAAACAGTAATAAGCATTCGTAGAAAACTTTTAGGTTTTGTTTAAGCTTTTTAAGTTTCCTTTTCTCAGATTATGACTTTAGTTCCTGTTCCTGTAGGCCAATTTTAAGGTCCTTTGATTAGTATACCGAAACTTTCCCAACACTGTAGTTTTGCTTCTAATATGACAATAGGAAATTTTACACGTAGCCATGTATTAATATACTAGGAAAAAAGATTTAAGTTTTGGGTTAAAGTCATAGTTTTATTAAAATAGAATGAGAATTATAGTGTTATGATTCTAAAATCATATGTCAATGATAATTATAAGATTTGATGATAAGGTATTAGCTTAATGAGATACAGCATAGTATTAAAGCCCAAACACTAGATCATGAAACTCATATAAGCCATGGTAAGAAATAAGTTTTGAATTAATTGTTATAGAATTACAGGCCACTATGTTGAATCGTAATAGGTTAATGGAATAAATAAAAATTAAGTCATTTAAGTAAACTTATAAATTATAGTATGGTGTTAAGTTGATAATATCAATCGTTAAAAAATATTAGGAGTCAGTGAACTTGGATTGAACCTAGAGTTAACTAAGAAAGTTTTTGTATTAATCAGGGTTTAGAACAAAGAGAACAATATAAATGATTTGTTGAACACTATGGAAGACACTTTTAAACGAACTGTATTTGTGCACCTGTGACCTTGATGTGAGATTTGTAAGGCACGCCTGCTTGGAGCTTGCAAGTCTCGTGATGGTCTTGTGATGCATAGTTTGTAAATCGCAATGTACATCATGGAGTTTGTACGCCCCCAGCAAGTGATTATCACACTGCTGGAGGGTATGAAAAATGGTATATAAGTTGGAAGGAGTCCGAATAAAATTTGGCTTCAGTCCTGATCAGACTGTTCCCAGAAGAATGGCGTCAGAGTCGTTTCTTCTCTCCGTCCCGATTCTCTGCAGCAGGTCCTAACCCTTCCCCCTTTGGTCGGGGCTGGAACCCCGACAAGTAAGAGCAGTGGAAGAGAGAAAAATACGACATATGATGACTAGATTTTGAGGACTCTTGAGACCAGACTCTGTGCTTTGACCACAGACACTAAGAGCCTAAAAGATGAAGATATGCTCCCTGTGTAGAAAGGAGAATCATTCGCGACCCGCCTGGGCAGGCGAGACCTCATCTCTACAATAAATCAAAAAATTAGCCGGGCGTGGTAGCGCATGCCTGTAATTCCAGCTACTCGGAAGGCTGAGGCAGAAGGATGGCCGGAGCCCACCAGGTCAAGGCTGCGGAGGCCGGGAGCGGCCACTGCACTCCAGTCTGGGCGACAGAGTGAGACTCCAACGCAAAAAAAAAAAAGAAAGGAGAATCAAAGAGATGACCTTTGTGTTGACTGTTTTTATTGTTCGGCTGAATAACAATCTCAGAAGATCCAACCCATGCCCAGTTACATGTACCCATGAAATGTGGCAAAAGCAGAATAAGAGAAATGACTGTGAGGGCTTGAGATGGTTCTGTGTAGTTTCTGGGTCCCCAGATGCAAAGGAGGAACAGCTGATGTTTCCCGTCTCCTAAGTGGGTCTTCCAAGCACATGAAATGGGATGGAACATGGATATCTCCAGGCATCAGGGCTGTGGTTGGGGCCTCAGCCCTGATCTACACAGAAAGTGAATCGAGCATCAGATGGAATCAAGAACAGGAGAGACCAAGGGATAAGGAGAGCTCTGTGAAATGGCCTCCCTTGACTCCGCAGAGGGAAGGAACCCATAGAGTTCACAGAAGCCAGATGACCGTGTTGTCCATTATGAAAAGGACTTTGCCCTCGTTTCTGTTGGTGTGCATCACCACTAGGGGGCGAAAGTACTAACTTTCACATGTCAGTAAGTGGGGAAAGTTTAAAATTTCTTGTACGAGCGCATGGGATTTGAACTTGTGTTTTCCCACTTTATTCCCAATTATAGAGTTTCCCAGATGCTATTTAATGGTGTGACTTCTTCTCTGCCCACCTGAGCTCTTACCTGTGATCACACCTCTCGTTTTGAATCAACCTTTTTGGTTTTCTTGCTAATTTTACTTGGCTTTCCACAGTTCAGGGTTCTTTCCCTTGCTCCAGCATGGAGCTAAAACTCAGGTCAGGAAGAGTTTCCTGCCTATAAAATGAAAAAAAAAAACATAGTGGGCTGTGACTTTTCCAGAACTCCAGCCCTTTGGGTGAGAATAGAGGACATTACAGATGGATCTAGGAAAATATTTTCATAAATTCATCTACTGACTATCTCCTTCTGAATGCTTTGAAAACACTGGAAGAGGCAGACATCTAGCTCTCTTCCAAGAACTACTGACTCACAAGCACAAGGGTAGAAAACAAGAAAATGAATATTTAAAAAAGTCGCCCATAAGTTTTATTTATACTTCATCTCTGGAACCACCACTATGGATCAAGAAGGGGCAGAAAATCTGAAGAAAGGCGATGGTTAAAATCCAGGTGCCTCCATTTCAGAATTAACAACACTTCAATCTTAATCAAGGAATGCAAAAGCAAACAAGGGGCAACATGGAGAATGCAAAGTTACACAGGGGCAGCTCCCAACTCCTAGAGGGACATGTCCTCACCCAGGGAGATCAGGTTCCTGTAATTCTCCAACATCACATCCCTGTATAAAGCCCTCTGAACAGGGTCCAGGCACTTCCACTCCTCCTGAGAGAACTCGATGGACACATCCCTGAATGTCAAGTGTCCCTAAAATGAAAAACACATTACACCAAAACATTATGGAGGTAAAATATCCTCTATCACTGATGTCAGTGTCTCCACTTTCCATTCCATTCCAGTCATTAAAAGTTTGGAGTTAGAGACACACTGACTCTCTAGTCCAGTTATACATGCATTACAAAATCAGGCACTAAATATTTCTCTTTTCAGTCTACTTTCCTAGACTTTGACAGGTACATGTACACATGAACACACGACTTCCATGTGCAGCTCCTCTAACCCTGGACTAAAGAGCTCACGGTATACCCAGACGTGACCCCTAAACAACCGTGCTGCTCAAAATCTCTCACACCTCAGGGTCCACAACCATCTATATCCACATGTGGATGTAAGCCCTTCCTAGGACCATGCCCCGTGAAGTCTCCTTATGAGTTCACATCACTGGGTCACAGGGAGATGGAATATAAGTGGAGACGAGAGGGATCGAGAGAAGGCAGGGGTGAGTGTGAGTAGACATGGCAGGCAGGATACGTCTGACCCAGAAGGGATGAGCACCTCTAATGCCCATCATTTCAGACAGGAAAGCCCACCAAAAAGGTTGCTTTACCTGAGAGAGAGCCATCCGTGACATCTTTTCTTGCCTCTTCCTTGTCAGTCAGACCTCTTCCTAGGGTAACATGAAAGAGGATTTAGAAGTCAACCCTGTACCTGCATAATGAACATTTGTATATCTAGCCTTGAATTGTACCCCACATCTTTTAAAATTAAAAAAAAAAAAAAGTCAACCCTGGATGGCAAATATGTTGGTCACCACTCAGAATCAACACACCCCCTCCCTGTGACACAATTACACACACACAGGGAAGACCACCCTGTGGAAAGAAAGAGTCCCACAGCACCAGGGGGATGGGGGGAAGAGGTGGTAAGGATGGGGGGAGCATGCAAAGTCAATAAAAACTCTTTTTTATTTTTTTGAGTTGGAGTCTCACTCTGTCACGCAGGCTGGAGGGCAGTGGCACGTTCATGGCCACTGCAGCCTCGAACTGCTGGGCTCCTGTTATCCTTCCACCTCAGCCTTTCAAGTAGCTGAAACTACAGACACGCGCTACCATGCCCAGCTATTTTTTATTTTATTTTATTGTAGAGATGAGGTCTCGCCAAGTTGCCCAGGCTCAGGCAATTCTCTCACCTCGCAATCCTCTCACCTCGAGACCCGCAGGCTCAGGCAATCCTCTCACCTCGGCCTCCCAAAGTGCTGGGATTACAGGCTGAGCCACCGAGCCTGGCCAATAAACTCTTATATAACACGAAAGTCAAGTGAGTTTTGACCCCTTTCTTTAGAACCTGCTCCCCTCCTGGTGAAGTCCACACACTTGCTGAAGCAGTGGGGAGCTGGACTGGCTTAAGCTCCCCTCCAGGGCACAGAGCCAGTCCTGACCAAACCCCCTGCAGAGCACAGCCCCCCTCACCTCTCTGTGGATCACAGGCTGACCTCAGCCCTCAGATTGGAGGACGCAAGGCCTTAATGTCCAGTGCTGGATGCAGACTAGAACCACTTGGAGCACTGCAAATATTAAGACCGGGCCCCAACCTGCCTTATGTGAATGAGAGTCTCCAGGAAGGGGGCGCAAGCGAAGTATTTACAAAATACTGCAGGATTATAATGAGAAGCCAGGTTGACTCCACTTAGAGGGCAGGCCCAGCACACCTCCCACTTTCTGGTTCTGCTCTCCCTTTGGGGCCTTGTTGTCCCCAGGACCCAGACAATGGAAGGTGAGGGAGAAACACACAGAGCAGACAATATGGACAAGAGGTGGGTGTAAGGGTGTGACTGGAATGTCAATTGGGAGCAGGGTAGGGGTCCACCTGAGAAGGCAACATCAGTACAAAGACCTGGGGAAGGAAGGGTGTTTGCACCTGCAGCTGAGGGGCCAGAGAGTTATAGGCAGAGGGACAGCCTAAGTGAAGGCCCTGAGGCAGGAGCAACCTCGGACCCAGGAAAAGGAGAGAGGCCTGTGTGGCTGGAACAGAGTGAGGACACAAGGAGATGAGGTCAGAGAGGTCCTGGGGGAGCAGATCAGGGAGAGCCAGGGCTCCAAACTGTTTTCTCCCACAGCCCAAGAGAATTTGGAAATGAAGTATTTCCTCAACCATTTTAAGTAAACATGTGATTTTTTCTTTCTTTTTTATCTGAGTCGATGTCTCACTCTGTCTCCCAGGCAGGAGTGCAGTGGCATAATTACGGCTCACTGCAGCTTTGACTTCCTGGGTTCAGGTGATCCTGCCTCAGCCTCCCCAGTAGCTGGGACTAAAGGTACAGTACCATGCCCAGCTATTTTTTTTTCCTTGAGATGAAGTCTCGCTGTGTTGCCTAGGCTGGTTTTAAACTCCTAGGCTCAAGCAATCCTCTCGCCTCAGTCTCCCAAAGTGCTGGGGTTACAAGTGTGAGCGACCGCACCTGGCCTGATGTTTTCTTTATATTATTAATTGGAGCACTTAGGAACAATGTAATGTCTCCTACATTTTAAATACATGTCAACATATTCAGCTAAGACCCAGGACATACAGGCTGGCCCTCATCTGAGATGTTCAGGGTTGCAGGGAACGCGTCTGGTGAGTTCAGGAAGTCACTCCTGGACACATGAAGGTGGAGATACCTGTTAGACATCCCAGCAGAGTTGAGGGGACAATTGGACACAGGATTCTGGAGTTTAGGGGAGAAATTTGTAGGGGAAACAGAGACATGTAGGTGGGTTTAAAGCCAGGGGATGAGATGATAAGGAAAGGCAGTGGGAGCTGACAGAGATGAGATAAAGTTCAAGGACTAAGTCGTGGGTCATGCCAGATTCAGAGCACACAAAATTCTGGCGACACCAGCAGGCGTAAGTGTGAAGTGCCCACAGAGGTGACAAGAAAATTAAAACAAATGTTTAAATTTAGTGGGATGTCTCAAAGGCCAAGAAAAGAAGAGTGATCACCTGTGCCACATGCTGCTGACAAGAAAGATGAAGACAGGAAATTAAATGTTGGATTTAGAAACAGGGAGGTCACTAGTGACTCAGAAAAAGAAAGGATCAGTGGCGTGGTGGAGGTGAAAGCTTGACTGAATGGGGTCCAGTGAGACTGGAAGACAGAATTGAAGACAGATAGTATAAACAGGTCTTTAGTAAAATGCGCTCTTAAGTGGAGCATAGAAGAAGGGTAGTAGCTACAAGGAAATACTCAATTCGTAGTGGACTTTTTGTTTTAAAGATTTTAAAGATATAAGAATGGCCAGGCGCAGTGGTTCACACCTGTAATCCCAGTGCTTTGGGAGGTCAAGGAGGAAGTGCTTGAGGCCAGGAGTTTGAGATCAGACCCCGTCTCTACAAAAAAAAATAAAGAAATTAGCCAAGCATAGTGAGTGCACCTGCAGGCCCAGTACTCAGAGGGGCTGAGGTAGAAGGACTCCGTGAGTCCAGGAGTTCGAGACTGCAGTGAGCCATGACCGTGCCACCACAATCCTGTCTAGGTACAAAGACTCAAAAACAAACAAACAAAAAACCAACAAATGAATTCTCAGGTCAAAGGGGAAAAAATGTAAAATACACCATATTTAGAAAAGAATGGCATGAGCTCATTATAAGAGGCCACCAAAGTCTAGTTGAGAAGTAATTATATACAGAAAAATAGAAAGTGAATTAACAATTTAATTCAACCTTCAAAATGAACTATGAATGAAAGGAATGGGAACTAGGGGGGAAAAAAGTAAATCTATTACAAAACAATAGCAGTTCTTTTAATATTCCTCTAAAAAGACACCAGGCAGAGCAGAGTGTGTCACATCCTGCCCCACTTCACTCCCTCACACCTCACCCCATCCCAGGAAAAAGGAAGGGAGTGATCCACAATTGAATGAGTCAAGTCACTGCCCCTTAGCTGAGTAGGGACTGCAAAGGGAAGCTAGCTTCTGATGCCATAATTATAAAATGCACCAGTCTTATAGATAGGAGTTTCATAATTATCATCCTTACCTGTACTCATTTAAACAAATTTTATTCTTATTTTTAATTTTCTTTATTTTTATTTTTTTGAGTCAGAGTCTCACTCTGCCTCCCAGGCTGGAGTGCAGTGGCACGATCATAGCCACCACAGCCTCGACCTCCTGGGCTCAGGCAATCTTTCCGCCTCATCCTTCCAAGTAGCTGGAACTACAGGCATGCGCCACTGCTCCTGGCTAATTTTTTGATTTATTGTAGAGATCAGGTCTCGCCAAGTTGCCCAGGCTGGTCTCAAACCCCTGGGCTCAGGCAATCCTTTCCTTGGCTTCCCAAAGCGCTGGCATTATAGCATGGGCCACCATGCCTGGTTAATTTAAGCAAATTTTAAATTTGTTAAATTATAACAAGAGAAACCAAGATGCCACAGCCCAATCATCACATTCAACCATCTCATCCCTCACCTGGACCCAGCGTCTCCTCTTTCTTCACTGTTGTTTCTCTCCCTCATTCTGTATATCTCTCTCATTCCCACTTTCTCTCTAGCTGTTTTTTTTTTCCTGTTTCCCCCTAGCTTCTGCTCCTAATTTTGTGCCCCCAGCCTCTCCCGCTTTCTTCCCTTCTTCCTTCGAATCCTTTTTTCCCCACCTGTTCTGCTCCATTCTTGCAACTTGTTTTGCTCTTTCTCTCCCACCTTTTTATTGTCCCAATCTGCATATATTTCTGCCTCTTTCTTCCCCCATTTCTGCTCCACCCCTGCTCTCCCTATAAACTCTCTCCTCCCTGTTACACTCCCTGGTCCCCAGTCTTTAGCACCCCCAGATCCCTAGGCTTCCTCCCTGCTGCTGTTCCCCCTCTGCTCTCCTTGTCACCAGTTGTCCCCTCTTGTCCCAGCACCACGCTGCGTGGCTCCGGATCATTCCTCTCTCCCACTGAGGTGCCTCCCCCTTGCCACCCCTCTCCCTCTCTTGCTGTCCTTCATCTCTCTGGAGATTGGGCTTTTCTCTGAATTTCTCCACTTGCTTCCACTCTCCCTTCTACTTTCTCGGCTCCTTTCCCTCTAACTCTTTGCAAATCGCTCACCCATCCTCAACTTTGCCATCTGTTTATAGGTTTCCCTCATGCTCCTTCTTTTTTGTTTTTGAATCTCTCTCGGACGCTCTCTTTCTCGTGATCTCCCTTTCCCACACATATACAAGGAGGGGGATGGATAGGATGCCTGCATCTGGCAAGAGGACTTTGCCGTGGGTTGGAGTTGGGTGTCACAAGACAGGCCCCGGTCACCTCCTCCGACACGGGGTTGGGGAAGAGGTGACTGCGAAGGGAGGTCTGGAGAGCAGAAGGACCAGGTCTGAGGAGGAGGGGAGGTGGTGGGCGGCGGCGTCTTAGGATAGGGGCGGGGTCTGCAGAATCCAGGACCAGGCAGAGGACACGGCCTCTCAGGGACTGGATTAAGGCGCCTCCAGGGATTTACAAAGGCGAGGCTTGGGTGACCGGACAGACTTGAATCCACCTCTCAGGAGTGGACTTTAAACGGCGCGGGGCGGGCGGCGAGGTCAGGAAAGGGTTTTTGCGCAGGAAGAAGACATGAAAGTCCATGTTCATGTGGCCTGAAGGCAGAAGGGCCAGGGCAGGGACCGGCCTCAGGGGGATTTTAACCCAAAGGGAAGCGACTCCCAGACCCACACCGCGAGATCTGAGTTTACCTGGGGTGGAAGGGGCGGTGCCGGGATTTTAAGATCCGTGGCGACCCCCGAACACCGGGCATGGAAACGGAAGAATATGAAGCGCGGGCTTAATCTACGTAGAGGGACAGTCACGCTCCGCGGCGTGACACTCCACGCGATCCCTTTCCGGGTCTACATTGAACTGCGCGTGCGTAAAGTCATTAAAAACAAACAAACAAGCCGGCTCGGTGGCTCAGCCTGTAATCCCGCGCCTTTGGGAGGCTGAGGTGAGTGAATTGTCTGAGCCCGCGGGTTCGAGACCCGCCTGGGCAGCGAGACCCCATCTCTACAATAAAATAAAAAAATCAGCCGGGCGTGGTAGCGCATGCCTGTAATTCCGGCTACTGGGAAGGCTGAGGCGGAAGGATCGCCGGAGCCCAGCAGGCCGAGGCTGCGGTGGCCGGGAGCGGCCACTGCACTCCAGTCTGGGCGACCGAGTGAGACTCCAACTCAAAAAAAAAAAAAAAAATTAAAAAACAAACAAACAAACAAACAAAAAAGGCGGCTAGGGGCGGGGCGTGGGAGGTCAGCTGAGAGGGGCGGGGCGTGGGAGAGGCGGGGTGTGCAGCGTGATTGCTGGGGGGCGGGTCCTGTGAGAAGTGAAGGGCGCCGAAGGTCCGCAACGTCCCCTTGGGGGACGAAGTCTGGGCGGGGCGTGGGAGACGAAGTCTGCGGAAAGGACCTCGGGGGGCGAGGCTTGGGACCTGAGCGGGGCGTGGGCCTGTGGGGGGCGCCGGAAGACGGGGCCTGCGGAGGGATCGCGGGGGGCGGGGCCTGGGCGGGACGTGGGAACACGGGGTCTGAGAGGAATCATGGGGGGCGGGGGCGGGGGCGGGGCCCGCGCTTCCCTCCACCTTGTTCCCCGCTAGTCTGTTTTTCCATTTGGCAACACTGGAGTATTCACTAATGTTTCAAACAGTTTTCAGATAAAAACATAGAGTTCTCTGGGCCACTTACCTTGGAAGCCAAAATATTTTCTTCTTACCAAGTTGAAAACCGTCAGCGGCCTGGGAACTGGGATCTTATTGGGGGCACAGATGTGCGGCAGTAATTGCATCCAGGAATTCCTGCAATTAAAATTAATTTTACGCCTGTAATCCCAGCATTTTGGGAGGCAGAGGCGAGAGGATTGCCTGAGTCCAGGGGTTCGAGACCAGCCTGGGCAACTTGGCGAGCCCTTGTCTCTACAATAAAACAAAAAATCAGCCGGGCATGGTGGCGTACACCTGTAGTTCCAGGTACTTGGAAGACTGAGTTGGAAGGATCACCTGAGCCCAACGGATCGAGGCTGCAGTGGCCATGAGCGTGCCACTGCACTCCAGCCTGGGCGACAGAGTGAGACTCCAACTAAAAAAAAAACATTAATTTTAGCAATTTAATTAAAAGACCCCGAAATAACCTGTGAAGCCAACGCAAACTAGAGTGTAAAATACAAAACTCTGCCTGGATGGAACGTTCAATTTTATGCTCCCTCCCAACAGAACCGCACCTTTTCATTTCTATTCTCTACTCATGAACCCAGTGGGAATGCTCAGTTCCAGAGACTTTCATAGGAACAATGCCTGGGATGTGGACCGTGGAAGGCTAAGGCCAGTGATAAGTTAGATCACCAAGTGTTGCTTTAAAAAAGAAAAGAAAAGAAAACTTTAAAAATTTATATGTTGTTCTTCCCTGTACTTGTTATTCTACTTCCCATTTAATGTAAGTTAACCGCAACTACCTTTGAGGTAAGAAAGTTATTTGAGGTTAACTTTCTTTACATCACATTATGCTTAAATGAATACTTTCTAAGTATAATGTAATTTCACATTCACTTTATATGCGTTGTGAAGGTCATTAGACAACATAGTTTTCATCTATTTTACATTTTTTGTTTTCTATTTCTGAATGTTGTGTCAGATGTGGATAACAAAGCCTGTAAAATAATCTTCAGAAGACATTTGGATTTATTTTTACCTAAAGAATAAATATTTTGCACCATTTCTAAGGGTATGTGATAGGTTTATTCTCTTTCATATGAAAACCAAAAAGTAAAACTAGATTTAAATGACCTTATTTCTACTGGAAATAATTTTATGGCAATATGTGTGCATTAACATCCACTATGAAGTATATTTTTCTATTACATGTGGAGGATTTCGTCCATCCCGAAGTAGTAACCAATTGAAATTCGATCATGGCCTGAACCTGAGGGCTCGATACCTGCATGGGCAACTTGGCTAGATCTCATCTCGCAATAAATCAAAAATCAGCCGGGCATGGTAGTGCGTGCCTGTAATTCCGGCTGCTCAGAAGGCTGAGGTGGAAGGATCGCTGGAGCCCAGCAGGTCGAGGCTGCGGTGGCCGGGAGCGGCCACTGCACTCCAGTCTGGGCGACAGAGTGAGACTCCAACTAAAAAAAAAAAAAAGAAATTCGATCATGTTTAGGTAGAAAAATTAGCATTTTAAAGATATTGTCAGCCAGGTGTGGGTGTGTTCTTTGGTACCACCTTTCTCCTGAATATCTTCCAGACATTCACAATCTGTCCCAGAAACTCCATGTGGATAGATTTTAAAGTAAAAGTTCCAACTTCACTGAATTTTCATTAACTCGTGCTGGATGCTGCACATTTTTATAAATACAGTTGTGTTTACATACATGTCCATACCACAGAAAGGAAACAATGGACAAAATGGCAATAGTAAATTCTATCAATAATTACATGTGAATGAATTGTACTCCCTCATCAAAGACCATGGAGTGACTGAATGGATAAAAATGAACAGCCAGGTTGGGCTCGGTGACTCAGCCTGTAATTCCAGCACTTTGGAAGGCTGAGGTGAATGGATTGCCTGAGCCCGGGGGTTTGAGACCAGCACAAGCAACTTGTCAGGACCTCTTCTTTACAAAAAAAAAACAATAGCCAGGCATGGTAGCACATGCCTGTAGTTCCAGCAACTTAGAAGGCTGAGGTGGAAGGATCACAGGAGCCCAGCAGGTTGATGCTGGGGTGGCTGTGGGTGTGCCACTGCACTCCAGCCTGGGTGACAGAGTGAGACTCCAACTCAAAAAAAAAAAAAAAGAACAACCAAAATACAAGGCAAAATATATGCCGTATAAATGAAACTCACTTTGTATGCAAGACTGAAAGTGAAGGGCTAGTAAAAGATATTCTATGTAAATGATAACTAACAGAGATCAGGGGTGGCTACACGTACAGCAGACAAAATCAACTTTAAGGTAAAACTATCACAAGACACAATGAAGGTTATGATAAAATGATTCAAAGATCAATTCAACAGGAAGATGTACCAATTATAAATATATACTATATGCACCATCAGGGCACCAAAAGAAATAAATATAACAGTAAGTGATTCCAGTGCCTCCTCTATATAATTTAGGGGTTCCCAGCCCCTGGGCCACTGATCAGTACCAGTCTCTGCCATTAGGAAGTGGGCAGCACACCAGGAGGTGAGTGGCAGGAGAGTGGCAGGTGAACGAGAGAAGCTTCATCTATATTTACAGCTGCTCCCCATTGCTGGCACTACAGCCTGAGCTCCATCTTCTGTCATGTCAATGTGGCATTAGATTCTCATAGGGGCATGAACTTTATTGTGAATTGCACATGCAAGGAATCTAGGTTGCATGCTCCTTATGAGAATCTCATACCTGATGATCTGAGGTGGAGCTCAGGCAGTGATGCTAGCACTGGAGAGTGGCTGCAAATATAGATTAACATTAGCAGTGAAGTCTGACTGCACAGAGACCATAATAAAACAATTGTTTGCACGCTCATACCAAAACTTTATCAGTGACTGGCCATTGAGTTGATGTACTTCAATTGTACATCTGCATCTGGTGGCAGGCTTTAAGTCAGAATCTGACACTTATTTTAGTCTGTGTGTGGCCCACCCATTATTTTATTTACCATGCCTCTTTATTTTAATGGCAAGTTGTATAATTATTTCATTATATCTTACAATGTAATAATAACAGAAATAAAGTGCACAGTAAATGTTATGTGCTTGAATCATCCCGAACCCATCCCTGCTCCCTGGTCCATGGAAAATTTGTCTTCTACTAAACTGGTCCCCAGTGCACAAATGATTGGGGACTGCTGCTATAATGGATAGATCAGCCAGAGAGAAAATCAATATGGAAACAGCATAACAAATAACACTACAGATCAAATGGACCCAACAGGCACATACACAACTGTGTACACAACAGCAGAATTCAAATTCTTCTCAAGCACATACAGAATATTCTCCAGGACAGGTCCCATGTTAAGCCACAGAACACATTTAGAAAGATAAAAATCATTCTAAATATCTATTCCATACGTTAAGCAATGAAACCAGAAATTAATAACAGCCAGATAATGGAACATTTCTCAAATATGTGGAAAGTAAACAACTAATCCTTGGACAAAACAGGAAATCAAAAAGAAATTTTAAAAATTTAATAAGAAAATTGAAAAGCAAAACACAACAAATCAAACTTATGGGAAGCAGTAAAAGCATTAATAAGAGGCACATTTATAGTAAAAAACTACATGACAAAATAAGAAAAATCTCAGATAAACCACCTAACTGCAAAGCTCTAGGGCTACAAAAAGAAGAAACTAAGCCTGTTATAGCAAGAGGAAGAAAATAATAAGACAGCAGAAATAAAATAGGGGAATAGAAAAAACAACATACGAAGTATTCAAAACAAAGGGTTTCCTTATCAGTAAAATAAGCAAAGTAGGTGAATCCTTACCTAGACTAAGAATAAAAGAGAAGACATAAATAAAACCATAAAAAAAGAGGAGACATTAGAACAGAGACCTTGGAAATAGAGATCAAAGGAATTACTGTGAAAAACTATATGCCAGAAAACTGATTAATCTATTAAGAAATGGATAAATTCCTACAAACATGCAACCCATCAAAACTGGATCAAGAAGAAATAAAAAGCCTGGTCGGGCTCGGTGGCTCAGCCTGTAATCCCAGCACTTCGGGAGGCCGAGGCGAGTGGATTGCCTGAGCCCGCGGGTTCGAGACCCCCCCGGGCAACTTGCCGAGACTTCATCTCTATGATAAAATAAAAAATTAGCCAGGCGTGGTAGCACACGCCTGTAGTTCTAGCTACTTGGAAGGTTGAGGCGGAGGAATTGCCGGAGCCCAGCAGGTTGAGGCTGCAGTGGCCGGGAGTGTGCCACTGCACTCGTCCGGGTGACAGAGTGGGACTCTGACTCAAAAAAAAAAAAAAAAAAAATAAAAAGACTGAACAGACCAATAACAAATAAGGAGATTGAATCATTAATCAAACACCTTTCAAAGAATAAAAGACCAGGAACAGATGGTTTCACAAGTATATTCCACCAAACATTCACAGAAATATGAATATCAATACTTCTTAATCTCTTCCAAAATTACAAGAGTGAATACTTCCAAACTCATTTTATGAGATCACCATCATCCTGAAAAGATAATGCAAGAAATGAAAACTATCGATCAATATCCCTAATGAACACAAAATGTAAATTCTTCATTGAAATGCTAAACAAACTACATTCAGCAGTATATTAAAATGATTAACCACCATCACTAAGTGGGATTTGTTTCTAGAATGCATGCTGAATATATACAGAAATCAATCAACAAGATACCATAGTAACAAGAAAAAAAAGGTAAAAACACATTTGCCAGGCATGGTGGCATGTGCCTATAGTCCCTCCTACTCGGGAGTCCTCCCCACACTTTAAATTTCCTAATATTTGACATATTCCTACTATATTTTATTTGCACCTCATATGAATCAAGATGCATACCCTGGGTCTTATTTGGCACACAAAAAACAGGCATAAAATAATATGGTGCATATGCATATGCATCAACAGGTACCTAGCCTGTAGGGTGCAAGAGTCTGAAATTGCACTTCTATAGCATTATCATTATGCCCACATCAGTATCCTAAGACACAGTGTGGAGAGAATAACTTAAGTTCAGAGTATAACTATAGGTTCCCAACACTATATGTCAAATATTCCAATGTATTATAGATCCTTAGGATTTTATCCCAAAGTGGAATTGCTGGATCATATTGTAATTCTATTTCTAGTCTTTAGAGGAACCTCATACAGTTTCCCAGAATGCTTATACTGATTTATGATCCCACCAAAAGGGTACAAGGGTTTCTTTTCTCCACATACTCATCAACACTTATTTTTGTCTTTTTGACAACAGCCATTCTGACAGGTATGAAGTGACATCTCGCTGTTTTTTAAATGTGCATTTCCAAAATGATGACTGATGCTGTGCCTTTTAAAATATTACCTGTTGACCATGTGAACATCTTCAAGAAATGTCTGCTGAAGTCCTTTGCCCATCTTAAAATCAAGTTATTTCTTTTCATGGTATTGCATTGTTTCGGCTTCTTATACATTTTGGAGATTAACTCCCTATCAAATATACGTCTTAAAAATATTTTCTCACAATGCAAACATTGTCCCTCTACTGTGTTGTTTCCTTTGCTGTGAAGAAGCATTTTCATGTTGTAATTCCATTTGTCTATGTTTGCTCCTGTTGCCTGAGCCTTAGGGGTTAAATCCAAAAAAAAAAAAAAAAAAAAAATGATGACCCAGACCACTGTTTTTTTGTTTTTTGTTTTTGAGTTGGAGTCTCACTCTGTCACCCAGACTGGAGTGCAATGGCCGCTCCCGGCCACTGCAGCCTCGACCTGCTGGGGATCTGGCGATCCTTCCGCCTCAGCCTTCCAAGTAGCTGGAACTACAGGCGCGCGCTACCACGCCTGGCTAATTTTTGATTTGTTGTAGAGATGAGGTCTTGTCAAGTTGCCCAGGCAGGTCTCGAACCCGCGGGCTCAGGCAATCCACTCACCTCGGCCTCCCAAAGTGCTGGGATTACAGCAGACCACTGTTATAGAGGTTTTCCCCTATGATTTCTTCTAGTTGCTTAGGTCTATGATCCATTTGAGTTAATTTTTGTATATGGTGTGGGATATGAGTCCAATTTCATTCTTCTACATGTGGAATTCAGTTTTAGCAGCATCATTTATTCAAGACTGTCCTTTTTCCATTATGCATTTTTGGCACCTTTGTCAAAAATCAGTTGACCTGGTCAGATGCAGTGGCTCATACTTTCATCTCAGCACTTTGGGAGGCTGAGGTGAGAGAACTGGTTGAGCCCAAAAGTATGAAACCAGTCTAGGCAACATAATGAGACCTTGTCTCTATAAAAACTCAAAAAAAATTAGCTGGGCACCTGTAGTCCCAGCTACTCAGGAGACTGAAGTGGAAGGATCGCCTGAGCCCAGGAGGTTGAGGCTGTGGTAAGCTGTGATCATGCTACTGAACTCCAGTCTGGGCAATGGAGTGAGACTCTGACAAGTAAATAAATAATAAAATGAGTTGGGTGTGGTGGCACATACCTGTTGTCCCAGCTACTCAGGAAGCTGAGATGAATGGTCACTTGAGCCCAGGAGCTGAAGACTGCAGTGAGTTGTACTCACAGTACAACCACTGTACTCCAGCCTGGGAAACAAAGTGAGACTCTGTCTCAAAAACAAAAAAACAAAAAAGCAAAAAAACCCCCAATTGCCCATATATGCATGGGTTCATTTCTGGTCTGGTCTCTGTTCTGCTCTGTTGATCAATGTGTCTAATTTTAAGCCATTACCATACAATCTAAATTACTGTATCTTTAAAATATACTTTGAAATCAGGTAGTGTGGTACCCCAAGGTGTGTTCTTTATGTTCAAGATTTCCTTGAATATATGGAATTGCTATTTAAATAAATAAAATGAAATTTTAAAAAGTTGATTTGGAATACATGGAAATATACAAGATAAAGCCACAATGACCTAAACAAATGATGGTGGAATTAAAATATGAAGAAATCACTCAACTTCATAAGGTCCCATAATATGACATACTAAAACTGCATCTGTTTTGGATTTGAATTTACAGCACAATGAACAAAAGATTTGTTGTTGAAACTAAACAGTGATACATACAGGGGATGGAAATATAGCATGAAGAGTAGTTTAGTTCGGAACCTCATATATGAGGCAGTGATCTTGAACAACGTCCTCCGTAGGAAAAATTCCTACAACACTGACTGCTGGCTCAGAGATGACCATCAGTATTTCACTCAACATTGTCATAGTGACCTTGAGAGACACTTTTATGATACTTCTTAAAAACCAGAAAAAGAATGTATCTCTCAAGGTCTCCTGACACTTTGTATCTCAGGATCCTGGGGAATTCTGAGAAGTCTACTCAGTGGCTTCCAGAGCCATCTCTCCAAGTAGCAGAATGATAATTTAATTATATTCAGTTAAAGTGGTTGGGCACAGTGGCTCACATGCATAATCCCAGTACTTTGTGAGGCCAAGGCAGGGGGATAGCCTGAGCCTGCTCAGGAGTTCAAGACCAGCCTGGGCAATATAGCGAAGCCCTGTTTCTAGAAAATAATAAGAATTAGAGGTGTGGTAGTGCGTGTCCATAACCCCAATTACTTGGGAGGCTGAGAAGTGGGGATCACTTGAGCCCAGGAGTTCAAGGACGCAGTGAGCCATGATCGTGTCACTGGACTCCAGCCTGGGAGACAAAATGAGATCTTGACACACACACACACACACACACACACACACACACACACACACACACACACACACACACAAAGGCCGGGAGTGGTCGCTCACACCAGCACTTTGGGAGGCAGAGGTGAGAGAATTGCCTGAGCTTGGGGTTCGAAACCAGCCTGAGCAATATGGCAAGACCTCATCTCTACAATAAATAAAAAAAACTATCTGGGTGTGGTGGTGCACGTCTGTGGTTTCAGGCTGGAAGACTGAGCCCAGTAGGTCAAGGCTGGGTGACAGCCAGGGTGACAGAGTGAGACTCCTACTCAAAAGAAAAAAAAAGTGTTCTCCATCAATGTTGTGTTATGAAGTAAACCAGCTCCATGGAATGCTCCACAGGGAGTTATGCATAACCTAAAGGTGGGCTATCATAGCACGAAAATAAGATGAGACGTGAGCCTGGGGAAAGTGCATCTCAAATGTGAGTTTCAGAGGGAAAATCACACAAATTGCAATGGAATACAAAACAAAAAGAGACAAGGCTTCCTACATTCACAAAGTAGTAAGAACAGTGGAAAAGAGAAAAAAAGACAACATATGGGATCAGATTTAGTGGCATCTTGAGACGGGACTCTGCATTCTGCCAAGAGATCCCACACTCCGAGACTTGGAAAGCAGGATGTGCACCTTGTGGAGTGTTTTCACAGTTCTGCTGAATACCCATCTTGGAAGACACAACCCACTCCCTCGTCGCACACTCGTGAAATGTGGCAAAAGCGGCATTGAAGAAATGACCAAGGGACCCCAACAGGCAGAGTGGGCCTGAGACAGCCCCACGTAGTTTCTGGGTCCCCAGATGCAAAGGAGGAGTAGCCAGTGTTTTCCGCCTCCTGACTGGATCTTCCAAGCACGTGAAATGGGACGGAATATGAACAACTCCAGGTTCAGGGCTGTGGAGGCCTCCGCTCTGATTTATACGGAAAGTGAATTGAGCATCAAATGGAATCAAGAACAGGAGAGACCCAGGGAGAAGAAGACCCCTGTGAAATGGCTTCCCCAGACCCCTCAGAGTGAAGGAACCAGAGAGTTTGCAGAAGCCAGATGACAGAGCAATTGTCTTTCATGATGAAGACTTCCCATTTGTCTCTCAGCTGCAGCAGCACTGAAGGGTGGAAAGATAAACTATTACACATCTGAAGAGCAGATGGATAAATGGGGGACTTTAAAATTTTCTGTAAGAGCTCGCTGGATATAAACCTGTGCTTTCCCACAGAACTCTCCTATTTGTAGAGAGTTTCTTGAACACCATCTAACAGTGCAACTTCCTTTCTGCCCACTGGAGATCTTACCTGTGATGACAACTTCGATCCATTCCCACCCGTTGGGTTTTCTTGCTATTTGCCCTTGTCTCTCCACAGTCCAGGGCTCTTTTCCTGGTTCCAACATGGAGATAATACTCAGGTCAGGAAGAGAGTCTCCTATTTATAAAATGGAAGGAACAGGATATGGTGTGGTTTTTCCAGAATTTCACTCCTATGCTTTTTGTTTGTTTTTTTGAATCAGAGTCTCACTCTGTCACCCAGGCTCGAATGCAGGGACATGCTCATAGCCACCACAGCTTCAACCTGTTGGGCTCAGGCAATCCCTCCACCTCAGCCTTCCAAGTAGCTGGAATTATAGGCATATGCCACCACGCCCGGCTTTGCCCCTGTGTGTATGGGAGAACAGAGGACATTAAAGAGGAATTAGGGAATTATTTCACAAATCCACCCACAGATTGCCTTCTTCTGAAAACAGAAGGAACACTGCAAAATGCACCGATCTTACACTGTTCTGAGATACTGAATCAAAAGAACAGGGGTAAAAAATAGGGAACTGGGTGTTTTTAAAGTTACAAGGGTTTTTTTGTTTGTTTTAGCTGGAGCCTCACTCTGTTGCCCAGCCTGGAATGCAGTGGCACAATCAAGGCCACCGCAGACTCAAACTCCTGGCCTCAGGCAATCCTCCCACCTCAGCTTTCCAAGTAGCTGGGACTACAGGCCTGTACCACCATACCTGGCTAATTTGGCTAATTGATTTCTTTACTGTACAGATAAGGTCTTGCCATGTTGTCAAGACTGGTCTTGAACCCCTAAGCTCAGGCAATCCTCTCACCTCTGCTTTCCCCCCAACCCCACCTGGGATGTTACAAGTTTTTACACATGTTTCAGCTCTGGAATCACTCCTGCTGTATCATGACGGGGTAGAACACCTGAAAAAAGGGAACCTACAGGTCCAGATGCTGCATCACTTAGCTTTTCACTTCAGAGTCAACAAGGGGCTTTAATCTCAAGCAACCAGCAGCTCCCAAGACACACACAAGGGGACATGCCAAGATACACAAGGGCAAATCCCAACTTCAGTGAGACCAGGTTCCTGAAGTTCCCCAACATCACGTCCCTGCACAAAGTCTTCTGAGCAGAGTCCAGGCATTTCTGCTCCTCCTGAGAGAATTCGATGGCCACATCCCAGAATGTCATGTCCCCAAAATGAAAAACACATCTCACCAAAACGTTATGGAGTTTTCATCTTCACACAAAATGAGAGAAAGTATTGATTTGACTGGAAGGAGTGTGCTGACAAATCTATCCTGAGGTATTTTGGAACAATTTTTCTTTCTCTACTTGCATTCTTTTGTTCTTTTCCACAAAGGAGTATAACATCTTCTAAGTCAGTGTGCACTTCTTGGTGTTATGCACAATATAAGGAAAATATGAATAAACAGAAAAAACAGGGTTATCTCTATAGACGTGTTAGATATTATGCTCAACATACCAAGTGATATTCATATCTAGATGAGTCTTCAGGGATGACCCAAGTGTGTCTTCAGGGATGACACACTCCATGGTGACTTTAAAGAAAGAAAAGTCAGAATCTAAAAACAGTGATGGTGATGGCAATAGCAGTCCATGACACTTCAGAGCACGTCCCATGGGCTAGTGTTATTCTAAGTGTTTTACATGTATGAACTGGTACAACAATAATAGCCCCCGAGAGAACAATTAGCTCCCATCTTCCTGAAAAGATGACTGTGTCACAGACACTGGGAGAAACTCGCCTCAGATGTAAGAGCTAAAAATGGCAGAGTAAGCACCAGGTCCCAGGTGTCTGGGCATTAGAACAGAACTTAAAGAATCATTCGCTTAAGTAACAGATAAGCATCAAAAGAAATTTGCCGTGAGTGTGACACTGCACTCCAGCCTGGGCAACGGAATGAGAATCAGAAAGAAAGAAGAAAGAAAGGAAGGAAGGAAGGAAGGAAGGAAGGAAGGAAGGAAGGAAGGAAAGAAGGAAAGAAGGAAGGAAGGAAGGAAGGAAAGAAGAAAGAAAGAAATTTGACAGAGAATTGCTGAACTATCAAAGTTGAAACAAGTTCAAGCATAAAAATATGGAACTGAATAAAAGGTCATTGTATACTTTACACACTTGCATGCCCATAGTACATTACCATCCTCCCTATATGAACTCATTAGCATGATCATGTAGAACCATTTTAAGGCCGTGGAAAATACTTATGATATCATTTCAACTGTTAGAAAATATAAAGTGGTGATGTGTCTTTCATAAAAACCATAGACTTGCTCATCCACGCGCTCCTCATGTAAACATTACATATACATGCTTATATATGCACATAGATACAAACAAATACTCATCAGTTGAAATGAGGGGAGTTGTCTCTCAATTATCCATTTTTTAGATGATATTTGTCATCATTTAAAAATCTTATTTATTTATTTATCTCACTCTGTTGCCCAAGCTAGAGTGCAGTGGCACACTTATGGCCACTGCAGCCTCAACCTGCTGGGCTCAGGTTATTCTCCCATCTCAGCCTTCCAAGTAGCTGTAACTACAGGGGCATGCCACCATACCCAGCTAGTTTTTTTTATTTTTCGTAGAGACAAAGTCTTGCCAAGTTGTCCAGGTTGGTTGGTCTCGAATCCTTGGGCTCAGGCAATCCTCTCGCCTCTGCCTCCCAAAGTGCAGGGGTTACAGGCGTGAGCCACCATACTTGGCCTTTTTTTTTTTTTTTAAGCAGGATTTATTAAGAGGACAGAAAAGCTCCCATAGTAGTAGGGGACCCGAGGGGGCTGCCCCCCCCTTTTTGAGAAGGAGTCTCACTCTGTTGCCCAGGCTGGAGTGCAGTGGCACAATCATGGCCACTGTAGCCTAACCTGGGGTCAGGTGATCCTCCCATCTCAGACTTCCAAGTAGATGGAACTACAGGTGCGAGCCACCATACCTGGCTAGTTTTTTGATTTATTATAGAGACAAGGTCTCACCAAGTTGCCCAGGCTGGCCTCAAACCCCTGGACTCAGGCAATCCTTTCACCTCCGCCTTCCAAAGTGCTGGGATTATGAGCGCAAGCCACCTCACAGGAGATGGTCTTGTTGCATTGCTCAGGTTGTAGTGCAGTGGTTATTCACAGTTCACTACAGCCTTGAACTCCTGGCCTCAATTCATCCCCCTGCTTCAGTCTCCCAAGCAGCTGGGACTAAAGGTGCACACTACTGTGCCTGGCTATCATTGTTATTTTTATAATGTGCATTTCAGCATATTTGAAAAAATAAAAACATCTAAATTTTATTTAATTTAGGTTATAAATGTTTTTGTATACCAAGCTATTAAATAATGGTAGACCATGAAAAAAATACATAGAAACAAACTCCAATCTCTATTAAGTACACATATTCAAATATACATATATATTGTAATGAGATGAGGGTCTCACTATGTTATCCAGAGTGGTCTTGAACTCCCGGGCTCAAAAGATTTTCCAACTTCTGCCTCACGGGTGGCTAGGGACTACACAAATGTGCCATCCCACCTGACCTACAAATATAATTTAGTCCATTTAAATTTAGATATTTAGGTAGCAACAAAAGCCCACTGGGGATTATTAATTTATTCCATTAATAAAACAGTGGTACATGCTAAGAAAATGTATTCATATATATTAATTTATCATATTGAAGTCAAAGAAAATATGTATCTTAGTAGTATATACTTTAAGAAATTATCAGAGCATTAAAAATCAGGCCAGAAGCTGGGCTCGGTGGCTCAGCCTGTAATCCCGTGCCTTGGGAGGCTGAGGTGAGTGGATTGCCTGAGCCCGCGGGTTCAAGACCCGCCTGGGCAACTTGGCGAGACCTCATCTCGACAATAAATCAAAAATTAGCCGGGCGTGGTAGCCCACGCCTGTAATTCCGACTACTTGGAAAGCTGAGGTGGAAGGATCGCTGGAGCCCAGCAGGTCGAGGCTGTGGTGGGCAGGAGCGGCCACTGCACTCCAGCCTGGGCGACAGAGTGAGACTCCAACTCAAAAAAAAAAAAAAAAAATCAGGCCAGAAACAGAATTGGAAAATAAGACCTGATATTAAGCAAGAATATCTCATGACCCATCATCAGGAGCAGTAAACATGGGGTACATTTCTGCTAATTTAAGGCAGGGTAAAGGGGCTGGCCTGAAGTCAACCATCATTGCACAGGACGGCTGAGCAGGGACAGTAGCAGAGGGAAAAGGTAGAAAAAAAAAGTGGGGGAGGAAAGATCTGGGTCTGTTAAAACTACGGATGACAATTGTGACCAAGAAAAGCAATATCGCTATAGCGTATGAACTAGTAAGAATACATTGACAACAATTTTCCTGCCCTGGCAGTGGTCATTTAAAAATCACACACACATACAAGAAACACTCTGCATCTCCCTTAGCGAATATTCCATGGCACCCAACTAAAAGGCACTGCAGACCCATGCAGGAAATCACACAACTCGACTCAAAGAATAATGGCAGCGAGACAGGGAACAGGAGGCCTAGGTCATTCTTCCCGCAGGGAGACACGGATTGCATTTAACAACACATGGACCCATTGCCTTTGTGAGAAATACAGAAGCTGCTCACAGGGTTCCTGCACCCCAGAGAAGGACGAAGTCGACCCCACGGGAGTCCAGCCAGAAAATGACACCCACACGCCAGGGCCCCTGTCCAGGCATGGTGTGACATCATCCCGAGGAAACCACACACTCCCGACTTCTCCCGAGGGAGGAAAAAGAGGGCAACGTCCCTCCCACATTCTGACTTTCAGGGCACTGCCCGAGGGACAAGTTTCTCTCTTAGGTGAATGTCATAGTCACAGTCACCAGGGCAGGGGCCCCTGAGAACAAAGGCCCCACAGAAAACAGAGCCTGCAGTGCCACAGGCGGACACGCGGTGGCCATCCAGACCGCAGCTTGCGGCGGCGCCACCGAGGCTGCGGGAGAGCAGGGGACCCGGAACTGCGGAGGAGAAGCTGGAAACCCCTCAGTCGGGAGGTCGCAAGCAAAGCCCAGAGGGGACGCGCCCCAGAAGAGGCCTGAGGGTCTCCGGAATCCCTGGCGCGGCTGATGGAGCGCGTCCTCTCCGCATCAAGCCAGACGCACACAACTGGGAGAGGTGACCGTTTTTGAAATCAGAGGACGTTAATCACATTAGCACAGGGGAGGGATGGCCGTCGCTGGGCACTGCTGGAGGGAGAGGGAGAGAGGAGGGAGAGAGGGAGGAGGGGGGAGGGAAGGAGGGAGGGCAGGGGGGACATTAACAACACTAAGGGTACCTGGTCCTTTACCAGGGGGAGTGAGGGCCAGTTGGAGGCCCAAACATCACCTGTGTGCAGCCTACTTGAGTAGTTAATCCTTGCTTGTACCCCACATTTCTATAATAAAGTAAAATTTAATTAAAAGAACAAAGTTGGAGCAAAAAAAAAAATGAGAACATTCAAACCAGAATGTGAAAGAGCAAGCCATTCACGCTCCTAACATGGAAACACGTCCATTTTCAAAACTTCCAGAATATTACAGTCACTGAACAACTTTTAAAAATATCATAACACTGTGTAAATACATTTTGCGCAGGACTTGCACTGACTCTTGACACAGAACTACCAGGTGTGGTGGCTCACAGTTGTAATCCCAGCACTTTGGGAGGCCAAGGTGAGAGGATTGCCTGAGCCTGAGGGTTCAAGACCAGCCTGGGCAACACGACAAGATCTTGTCTCTACAATAAATCAAAAAATTAGCTGGATGTGGTGGCGTGCGCCTGTAGTTCCAGCTACTTGGAAGGTTGAGCCAGAAGGATCACCTGAGCCCAGCAGGTCGAGGCTGCAGTGGCCAGGAGCATGCCACTGCGTCCAGTCTGTGCGACAGAGTAAGACTCTGACTCAAGATAAATAAATAAATAAATAAAAATAAAGTAAAATAAAATAGCCTAATACTGTGTAAATACATTTGTACAGGTTTTGCGCTGACCCTTGACACAGAACTGATAGCAGTGGCTCCCCGTGGACACGTGAGGGTGGGTGAGAGGCTGGGCAGGACAGGTGAAACTTTGTATTTTAAGGCCTAAGCTGCAGGTTTGACTGGGGTTTTCCTATAAAACTTATAATGGGATGTTTAAAATAAAAACATAATTATTGCTGGAACTAGAATATGGTTACATCCTCTCTAATGACAAAGAAACTCTGCTCCAATCTCTGAGCAAAACAGTAACTACTTTCACTTGTCACATCTTCTGCAAAAGAGTCCCTGCAGAAATGAACGCCATTCTCTATGGGAGGGATGTGCTGAGAATGATTACTGAGCATGCTCCCTGAACCAAGCCAGATACAAAAAACCAGGAAAGATGACAGGTGTAAAAATGTTTTTGAATCTCCTAAAGTAAGACAGTTAGGTTGATTGAAAAACAAAAAATCAATGTTCGTATAAAATACCCTCTACCACTGACGTCTGTGTCTCCACTTTCCATTCCATTCCAAGTCATTAAGAGTTTGGAGTCAGAGACATCCTGACTCACTTGTTCAGCTTCACATGCATTACAAAATCAGGCACAAAATATCTCCCCTTTCAGTCTACTTTCCTAGACTTTACCAGGTCCTTGTGCACATGAGCATGTGCCTTCCATGTGCAGGTCCTCTAACCCTGATGTAGAGAGCTGCTGTTGCACTCAGATGTGGCCCCTAAACAACCCTGCTGCCTAACAGCTTTCACACCACAGGGGTCACACCCCGTCTCCATCCAAATCTGGTCTGAGCCCTTCCCAGGTCCATGCCCCGTGGAGCATCCTCATGAGTTCAAGTCACTGGGTTATGGGGAGTTGGAATCTAGGTGGAGAAGGGAGGGACTGAGGGAAGGCAGGATGAGTGTGAGCAGACATGCAGGAAGGATGTTCCAGACCCAGAGGGGTTGAGCAACTCCAACGCCTGGCATTTCAGAAAGGAAGGACACAGGGCAATCACCGAGATGGTCATCTTACCTGAGAAAGAGCCATCCCTGATGCTTTTTCTTGTCTCTTCCTCCACTGCCAGTCCTCTTCATGCACCATGAGGCTTCAGAAGTCAGTCCTGGAGGGCGAAAACATGCTGTTCATTGCTCAGGATCAACACACCCTGTCCAGTGCCACAAGCACACACGGGGAAGACCTTACCCTGTAGAAAGACAGTCCTCTGCCACCCACTGCACCAGGAGAATGTAGGAACAATAAATTCCTATGAGAATAAGTGAATCTTGGAGCCCTTTCTTCAGAACTGGCTCCCCTCCTGGGGATACCCATACACTCCTTGCAGCAGTGGGGAACTGGACTGGACTGAGCTTCCCTCCAGAGCACAGACCCAGCCCTGATCAAATTCCATGCAGAACATAGTCCCCTTTACCTCTCTGTGGATCACAGGCTGACCTCAGCTCCAAGAATGGAGGACACAGGGTTTTGGTGCTCTCTGCTGGACACAGAATATGGTAGAATTGCCTTACCAATGTGGAATATGTGTCAAGACCCCCATGGATATCTGAAGCCTGGAACAGTATTGAATACCATATATTCCTTTAAAATATGCATGCTATGGCTTCTCTGGGGGCATATCCGAACTGCCAGCATTACTACCATCATTAAGTAAAGTAGGGGTCACTTAAAACCACTGCGACACCATGAAAGCAGATCTGATAAAGAAGACTAGGAACTGCCTGGTAGGTAATCCCAGCACTGTGAGAGGCAGAGACAAGAGGATTGTGAGTCCAGGAGTTCACAACCAGCCTGGGCAATTTGGCAAGACCTTTTCTCTACAATAAATCCAAAAAGTTAGCTGGACATGGTAGCACATGCCTGTAGTCCAAGCTACTTGGGAGGCTGAGGCAGGATTGCCTGAGTCAGCAGGTTGAGGCTGTGGAGTGTGCCATTTGCATTCCAGCCTGGGTGACAGAGTGAGACTCTTACAAGAAAGAAAGAAAGAAAGAGAGAGAGAGAGAGAGAGAGAGAGAGAGAAAGCGAGAAAGAAAGAGAGAAAGAGGGAGAGAAAGAAAGAAAGAGGGAGAGAGGGAGGAAGAGAGGAAGGGAGGGAGAGACTGACGACCAACATAGAGTATTTAGCTGGCACTCTGTGTCTGTGGGGTCCACAGTCATGGATTCAAACAATAAAGACAGAAATAAGTTTTTTAAAAATTTAAAAATTTAAAAATAAAAGTTAAAAAAACCACAAACAATACACCAATTATTTAATACATCATTTAGATTTCGTTTGGTATTATAAGTAATCAAGAGATGATTTAAAGTATATGGGAGGATGTGAATAGGTTATATGAAAATACAGTCATGTGTGGCTTAGTAAGAGGGTGTTGGGAGCCAGCCGTGGAGGCCTGCCTGAGCGCTAGGGATCCAGGCAGGCTGCAGACCCTGAGACCACCAGGCTGATTCAAGAGCTGAAGGCCCATCCCCTCCTCCTTTCCTCGTTGTTTAGCATTACCCACTGGTAGGGATTTTGACGATCTAAGCATGAAGTTCTGAGAATATGACAGGCATGGCTGACTCTAGGGATCCATTGTTCCCACTTCTCACAGACTGCGGTTTCGGCTTTAAGCTTAACACAGTTCAAACTCAGATCACATTTGGGAGCCTTATACATGATACAAGCTACTTTATAAGATTTTAAAATATATTTGTAGAATTAGTATATACATTTAGAGAGCTGTTTCCAGCTTTAGATGGTTATCTAGGGTTACCAGAAATGGCCCAGCACGAACTTTGGGCTGGGCACATTCCTAAGGGCCCAGCATCCATTTTGAACTGGGCCACATTCTTTAGGAACTGGTCTGACCTATAATTAAGAGTTTTTTATAGTACAGGTAAAGTTAGCACAGAATAGAAAGGTATTAGGATTTAAGTCAGTCATTAGGTGTTGGGAATGCATAAGTTTTAGAAGTTATTGATTATTAGGATTTTATGATATTAAAACTGTTGTATTGATTTTGAGGAACGTAAACCAAGCATAAGGAACAGTGAGATAATTTTGGGATTGTCCTTCCTCATGCTTGGGGAAAACGCCTGGTGGGTGGGGGTGCCCCCCCCACCCACCTGGCTTTGTGTTCATGTAAAACTCTTGTGATTTGATTAAGATTGTCCTTTCTCATGCTAAGGAAAACACCTGGTGGGTGAGGACACCCTCCACCCACCTGGCTTTGTGTTCATGTAAAACTCTTGTGATTTGATTGGGGTCATCCTTCCTCATTCCTAAGGAAACGCCTGTTGAGTGGGGGACACCCCTCACCTACCTGGCTTTGTGCCCACGTGAAAGTCTTGTGATTTAACATGTGAAAGTTTGGGATAAAAGACTCACGGCTGGTCCCGATAAACGGCTTCTGCTCATTTCACTGAACAGTTGTCCACTTTCTTTTTCTTCCTCTTTATATCTATGCCTCCATCTTGCTTTCTTTTGATATCTATCCCTGCTACAGAATCGGCTTCTGCACTAGACAGAGTCCAGTCTCTTTCTTCTCTTCTATTTCTCCAGAATATTCGCCAACGCTGCCCCACCTTCCAGGGACCCTCTAAATCTCTTTTGGGGGGCTGGCCCCCCATAAGAGGGATATGTGAAATTTTTAGGTGATTTCTTCATGGGGTGAACTTACACAAAACTAGACAGTATAGCCTACTACACAGCTAGACTATACAGTATAATGTGTTGTTACAAATCTGTACAGCACGTCACTGTACTGAATTTTGTAGTCAACTGTAACACAGCGATAAATATTTGTAAATCAAAACTTATCTAAACATAGAAAAGGTACAGTAAAACTATGGCATAAAAGATTTTTAAAATAGTACACCTGTGTAGGGTTCTTTCCATGAATGGGGTTGGCAGGGCAGGAGGTTGCTCTGGGTGAGGCAGCAAGTGAGTGGTGAGTGAATGTGAAGGCTAGGACATCACTGTACACAACTGGATGCTTTATAGACACTAGACACTTAGGTTACCTTTATTGAGATATATTTTTTCTTCAATAATAAATTAACCTTAGTTTATCAACTTTTTTTACTTCATACACTTTTAAACTTATCTAAACTTTTTGACTCTTTTGTGAAAATAGCTTACAACACAAACACATTGTACAGCTGTCAAAAATATATTTTTCTTTGTCTTTTTATGTTTGTTGGGTTTTTTTGGGTCGGGGTCTCACTATGTTGTCCAGACTTGAGGGCAGTGGTATGATCACAAAGCTCACTGCAGCCTTGACCTCCTAGGCTCAAGCCATCCTCCTGCCTCAGCTTCTTCCTCTGTTTTGATTAATTTGCTAAGATGGTTTTTTCTATCTAGCTGTTCAGCTGTATCCTTTGTAAAATCCTTTATAACAAATGAGTAAACTAAGTAAAGTTTTTCCCTGAGTTCTGTGAGCCATTCTAGCAAATGAATAAGATGTGAGAAAACGGTCATGGGAATCCCCGATTTATACCTAGTCAGTCAGAAGTTGAGTTCCCAACCTGGAATCTGCCACAGGTATCTGATGTTGGGGGCTGTCTGGTGGAACTGAGCACTGAAACCTGGGAATTTGATGCTAACTTCAGGCACAGTGTTTGAATTAAGTTAAATTACAGACCACGCACTTGGTGTCTGATAGAAAATTGCCTGGTCCCACGCATTTTGTTAACCAGAGGTAACATATTCTGTGTTGAGTGTTCTCTATTGTAGTGACTATGACAAGTGGAAAAACATTTTGGTTTTTTCTACTATTTCATACACTACCTCCCACTCTACCTCATGCCAGGAAAAAGGAAGAGTGAGTCAAGGCACTGTCCTCTGGCTGAGTAGGGATTGTAAATGAAAGTCAGCTTCTGATGCCAAGAATTATAAAATGCACCAGCCTCAATTCTTAGGTAGCTTCATCTGTGTAATTTAAATGTATTCAATTATAATAGAGAAATTGGTATGTCACAACTTAATCATCAGATCTATCAATTCACCCCTCATCTGAACCCAGGGTGCCCTCTTTCTTCATTACTGTGTGTTTCCCTCCCCTCCTTCTGTACATATATTTCATTCTCACATTCTCTCTGTAGCTCTGTCTTTTATCCATTTTTCTTTATTTTCCTCCTGGGCTTCTGCTCCTCTTTTGTGCCCCTCTCCTCTCCTGCTCTCTCTTCCCTTCTTCCTTCTAATCCATTTTTCCCACTTGTTCTGCTCCATCCTTGCAACTTGTTTTGCTTCTTGTTGCTCCTTGTCTCCCATCTTCTTATTGTCCCAATCGCCACATATTTCTGCCTCTTTCTCCCCCCGTCTCTGCTCTCCCTATAAACTCCCTTCTCCCTGTTACACCCCCATCCCCACTCTCTGGCACCCCCAGATCCCTAGGCTTCCTCCCTGCCGTGCCCCCCCCCTTGTGGCCAGTTGTCCCCTCTTGTTGTCCCAGCACCACGCTGCTCTGTCTGCCGTGACTCCAGATCATTCTTCTCCCCCACTCTCTGCCCCTTCATCTCTGTGGAGATCGAGCTTTCCAGTTGCTTTTACTCTCCCTTCTACTTTCTTGGCTTCTTTCCCGCTTACTGTCTCTTTGCAAATCGCTCATCCATCCTCTACGTTGCCATTTGTTTATAGGTTTCCCTCATGCCCCTTCTTTTTTTTTTTTAATTTTTTCGCAGTTTTCGTATTTCTCTCTCGGCCCTTCTCTGTTTCCTTCTCCTGATTCCCCCTTTCCCACACACATACAAGGAAGGGGATGGTATAAGATGCCTACTTCTAGGAAGAGCAGCATTTTCAAGTGGGATGGAATTCGGCAGGAAAGAATACTGGGTGTCCCAAGACACGCCCCCGTCACCTCCCCCAACCTGGGTCAGAGGAAGTGGTGACCGCGAAGGGGAGGCCCAAGGAGGGGAGGTGGTGGGCGACGGTGTCTTAGAAGAGGGACGGGGCTGCAGAATCCAGGACCACGTGGAGGACGCGGCCTCCCCTGCCTTGCGGCTGCGGCGAGGCTTGGGGGACGGGACAGACCTGAATTCACCTCGCGGGTGAGGACGTTACACGTCGCGGGGCGGGAGGAAAGGTCAGAAAAGGGTGTTAGGCCGGAAGAAGACGCGAAAGGCCGTGTAGACGTGGTCTGAAGGCAGGGACCGGTCTCAGGGGGGTTTGAACCCAAAGGGAAGCGACTCCCGGACCCACACCGCGAGGTCTGAGTTTACCTGGGGTGGAGGGGGCGGTGCGGGGATTTTAAAGTCAGTAGTGATCACGGGCACCGGGTACTGAAAAGGGGGACGGCGAAGCACAGGTTCAACCTAGACAGAGAGACACGCTTGACGGCGGTCGGCCCATCAACGCGACTGCCTGCCAGGACTGCAGGAAACTGCGCGTGCGCGGGGAGAAACGTCAGGGCAGTCGGGGCGGGACCGGGCGCGGGGAGAGGCGGGGTCTGTGGAGGGCCAGTGGGAAGGGGCGGGGCCTGGAGAGAGGCGGGGCCTGCGGAAGGACGGCAGGAGGGGCCGGACGGGACGTGGGAGGAGGCGGGGCCTGCGGAGGGACCGTGAGATAGGGCGGGGCCGATAAAAGGCCGGGTCTACCGCGAGACAGCAGGAGGAGGCGGGGCCTGGAGAAAGGCGGGGTCTGTGGAGGGACAGTGGGAAGGGGCGGAGACAGGGGCGGGGCATAGAAAAGGCCAAGTCGACAGAGGGCCGGCGGGAGGAAGGAGGGACTAGAGAGAGAGGTGGGGCCTGCGGAGGGACCACAGGAGGGGCAGGGACAAGGCGGCGCGTGAGGAGCGGCAGGATCTGAAGAAGTTGCGGGAGGTGTCAGAGCTGGGGCAGGAACAGTTTAATTAAGTCAAGTTAAACGGCATTGTTCTCGTTGATCACTGAGGACAAAAAAGTCAGTAATCCTCAATAAGACAAAAGATGGGAATTTAGACGGTCTGTATTTTGATTTTCCTGTGTATACAAGGGGAGTATCATTAGACTTGATCAAGTCCTATGGGAAAATGTGGTTCTTTGCAATAAGTGGTTCCCAAGGAAACAAAAAAGTGGTAGTTGGGTTGGGGGTTCTTTAATATTAATTATTTTCCAGAATTATTGGCTCGGAGTAAATTTCAACAGTGTCACATGTTACACAACCAAGCAAACCTCAAAACGCATACCTGTACATTTAATATTTGAAAAACTATCAGAAAATTCAATTGTAATTTAACTGTAGAGATAATAGTTGAAATCTTGGAGAGTTTCTCTTTTTTAAAATGCTATCATTTACTTTAGTAGAAGCGGTTTAAAATACACAGATGTGGCCAGGCACGGTGGCTCACGCCTCTAATCCCAGCATTTTGGGAGGCAGAGGCGACAGGATTACTTTGGCCCTAGAGTTTGAGATCAGCCTGGGCAACATGGCGAGACCTCATCTCTACAATAAAGAAACTAGTCAGGCGTGATGGCGTGCTCCTGTAGTCCCATCTACTTGGAAGGCTGGGGCAGGAGGATCACCTATGCCCAACAGGCGGAGGCTGTGGTGGTCATGATGGTGCTACTGCACTCCAGCCTGGGTGACAAAGTGAGACTCCAACTCAAAAATAATAACAATACACAGATGTGGTTATCAAGCACCTTTCGTCAAATCCTTGACACTCCTTTCTAAAGGTGTTTTCCACATAATGACAGTATTTAGGTTGAAACATCTCAGAGATTCTGAATGCAAACTTGTTTCTGTGCTCAGAGTGGACTAGGGTGTGTCCTTGGGTACCATCCTTCTCTTGAGTAGCCTCCAGGAAACCAAGATCAGCTCTGGAAACTCCATGTGGATAAAGTTTAAAATAAAAATTAAAGTCACTGAGTTTTCCATTTATTTGTGCTGGATTTTGCACATTCTTAGAAATGTGGTGCTATTTACATACATTTTTATCAAACAGAAAACAATGAACAAAATGGTAATAGTTAAGTTCTTACCCAACAATAATTACCTTATATGTAAATAGATTAAACTCCTGCTGCATCCAGCACAGCAGGATAATTAAGGGTCCTGGAAGAGGAACGGCACAGTATAATACAATTCACAAAACACTTTTAGAACTAGGAGGTGGGGGAAACGGGGGCACTTTGTCTCTTACACACCAGACTTTTATTAGTGCAAATGGCCTATTTAAGCAAGCATTCAAAAACAAAGTATAGGCAGTAACAAGAAAACTTCCTTGTTACGACCATAAGCAATGAAACGTGACCCTTTACAGACATAATGCAACTGCTTGTAGAACAATGTGATTAATGTAGAACTTCTTTACTTAGTCTAACATAAAGGGTACTGCACTTTAGAACTTGCCTCAGCATACATGCCCATCTGACTTTTGTCATCATAGGCATTCTTGGCTGATTATGCCTTTGCACATGGCCAAGCATGCCTTCAGCAAAGTTCAAGCAGGGCAGTGGTCTCCAACATCTCCTTCTTTTTAATTTAATTGTTGTATAAGGGCAGCCATAGTAAGTTTTGGTTGAAGAGCCTTCATTTGACTTGTATTGGTTAATTGGATTCTGCAGACTGCACAGAAAAGGAAAAGTACAATTACAGACATGATAAACGAAGCACCAAAAATAATGTTTTGATTTGTGAACCATGTTTGTGGATTAAAAGCTTGAAATTCAGTTACTATACTTTCAATAATTTGGTCATTAGAAGTATCTAATTGCATACAGCTTAGTTGTATATCCTTTTGTAAAGCAAGGACATCTAAAGTTGCATTATGTTGCCCCCATGCTCCTAAGACATGGGCTTTAATTTTATCCCAATCGTAGTCGCTACTGTTATACTTAAGAGGAGTAATACAGTAGGTAGTAACACTATAATATCAAGGAAGTTCCATTTGGGTATAGATGGTGTCTAATTCTTTACCCATCCAAAACACGGCATCTTTTAGACTATCCAATTCATCTTGAAGAGTCAAATCTATAGTATGTTGAGCATGCCATAAATGAAAGAATTTTGAACAAGATTGTTTACAAAAGTATGAGTTTGAACTTCCTGGGACAAGGCCACAGCTGATGTGGCCACAGATGTAATTATTCCAATAATAGTGAAAATAACACCAATAATTAAGCCTATTACTTGTTTTCCTCTATGTAACGCCCTTTGAAATATAAAGTGTAGGTGAGTGTTTGTTCCCATTGTTCAGTAAGATTTACAGGTACCCAAACTACAGTAGGCTGATACATAAGCATAATTGATTGATTTTTGTTATTCTGATTAATACAATGATGTAAATAACAATTTACACATTCAATATGATATGGCTGAGTAGTTGGATTGAGTTGGATATGAAAATTGTTACCCACCATAAGTACATAGGGAGCAAACACACAAGCATGGACCCAACTGGTTCAACACTCATTTTAGTTCCATGATTATTAGTATGAGTATAACTTGCTTTCCAAAAGTTCAGTTTTTGTAGGGCAGTTGCCATGTTGAGTGTCTTCTTTCGTTTTTCCCAGGTTATCAACTTGGACTCTCGAGTTCCCCTCATTGGCATTCTTTGGTGGGCAACCTGGGTTCTCCATACTCCACTGGCCCCCAGTGTAATCTGCTGAAAGTTGCACATCAGCTGGTTTTTCTCTATGCCACTGTTTTTACACACTTGCCAGGAACCCAAAAGGGTGCAGCTGCAGTTTCTGGAAAGACACGAGCAAACCCTCTACCCCATGTTATTAAGGGATCAGGGCTCTTTAACTCTTTCTCTTCTGATGTATTCCAGAACACAATTGGAGAGTTACCAGTGAGCGCTGGCCATAATGACGCTCCATTGAAGTCATCCTCTGATCACTGCATGTGAAATAATTTAAAGTAAGTAGGGCTTGTTTGAGAAGTCTAGAGGGAGAGGGAAAAGCCTCCTGTCCCCTCCTCACTTTTTTTTTTTGAGGTGGAGTCTCACTCTGTTGCCCAGACTGAAGTGTAGTGGCACACACCCAGCCACCACAGCCTCGACCTGCTGGGGCTCTTGTGATCCTTCTGCCTCAGTCTTCCAAGTAGCTGAAACTACAGGTGTGCACCACCACACCCGGCTAATTTTTTATTTATAGTAGAGACAAGGTCTTGCCAAGTTGCCTGGGCTGGTCTTGAACCTGGGAGCTCAGACAATCCACTTGCCTTGGCCTCCTAAAATGCTGGGATTACAGGCTGTACCACTGAGCCTAGCCTCCCCTCTTGTAAGTTGAAGCTTTAGTTTATGATGAGTGAGCTCCACTATTTCCTGTCCCTGAGGATTGTATGGAATGCCAATTATATGTAAAATGTCACATGTCTGACAAAATTCTGCAAAAGCTTTACTATTATAAGCGGGGCTGTTATCAGTTTTAATGTATTGCAGAAGACCAAGCACAGCAAATGCTTCCAAGCAATGATTTTTGACATGTTGAATTGTTTCACCTAGCTGTGCAGAGGCCCTTTTAAAATTAGCTTTTGTTGGAACTTTTTCCTATAAGGAATCTCAGATTAACTTAAACTTTAATTTTCTAAAGCAGTTTGTTTAAAAATATTATTTCAGTTAGAGTCTTAGTAAAATAACCAGTGTTACAAAAGAAAACTTATTGAACTTATGCAAACAATCATATGTATTTGTGGGAAAAAAAAATAATCTGCAAATTATTCCAAGAAAGAGATTTTTCTTTTGACTACAAAAATATAACAAGAATAATTGGTAATACTTTAAATAAAGAAGTTATAAAATTATTTGGTTTTTATTAACTCAGTTTATGCAATTAACCCTTGTTTTGTTAGCAGTTGTATAATGGATTAGCAATTCTCATGAGTACACGAGTTTTTAATAAGAATTTTGGAAGATTTTAAAGTTGTTAGCATTTTGCAGTGAATGATACCTTTTCGATTTTAGCTAACATGACCATATATGTGACTAATCTGACATAAACCTTTAACAGTTTGAATTTAAAGACATAAGTTTGCTGACAACTTATACAAAGAATATTACAGAAGCAAGTCTTTACATTTTAAAGCTTTAACAGAAATGATATTGAATCAATAGATTCAGACAAAATGAAAGCATTCTATTTCACCAATTTTTTTTTTTTTTGAGTTGGAGTCTCACTCCGTTGTCCAGACTGGAGTGCAGTGGCCGCTCCCGGCCACCGCAGCCTCGACCTGCTGGACTCCAGCAATCCTTCCGCCTCAGCCTTCCAAGTAGCTGTAACTACAGGCGTGCGCTACCACACCCGGCTAATTTTTTGATTTATTGTAGAGATGAGGTCTCACCAAATTGCCGAGAGAGGTCTTGAAACCACAGGTTCAGGCAATCCACTCACCTCAGCCTCCCAAGGTGCAGGATTACAGGCTGAGCCACCGAGCCCGGCTTATTTTTACCAATTTTTAACATTACTTACTAAGGACTGACGAATTTGTGTTTTTTTTTTTTAAAAAATACTGTTACTTTGATATAATGTGTTTTGACATAACATCAGTGATTGATATTAATGGTACATTCATAGATATATTTTTTGCAAACTAGATTGTTTATAGAATTCCTTTCATATATTTCTTTTTACAAACCTTCCACATGCCATCTTTGACATGCTTATACAGTTCTTTGACATGCTTGAAACTTCCATGTTTGTCCTATACTTTTCCACTTTCAGACAACCATTCACTCTATTATAGGACACATTCCACTATACAAGGTCTTTTCCTAAACAAAACTTTTCTTTTTTCCTTATCCTTTTTCTTACCAAAAAACATACTTTTACACCAACAACCTTTTTACACCTTTTCTTTGCTTTTTTGGTTTCCTTTTTTTTTCATAGATAACCTTTTACATTCATAATTTGAATTAACCTTTTAGTAACTTCTGATTAGAGGTTGGGTGAAATGTCTAACTCTTGGACTGTTAGTTTCTTCTACATAACTTGCTTGTAATTATTCAGCTACCAACTCGTGTACATGAAAGAACTTCTCCTGAGTAAGGGGCCAGTTCCAACCAGCACCTCAGAAGTAATTTGAACATTGTTTCTTTGATTCATGTGGGCTTGCTCTTGGCAAAAGTCTGACAAACTAGACTTCCAAATTAAATAATCCCCTCCATCAAGTGTAGCCTTCACCACCATATGCCAATCCCAAGGAGGAAGCTGATACCGTGCCATATTTCCACTATACTTACAGTAAAGGGAGTCATGACACAATTCTGTAACACACTATCATGGAGAGCCTTAAGGTTCTTAAAATCAAAAGGAGCATGAGTGTGTATATTTTGTCCTGGGACTTGTGAATTGGGGGCAATAGTTATAGGGCAGGCCAGAAAGGTTTGATACTCTATGCTAGCAGATTGCAAAGCTAGCTGCAAAGGGGTTAATGCCGCCTGCATGAAACATTCTTTATCAGGTGGAGATTTGTCTGGCTCATCACATGAAAGGGTTAGTTGGGGGTGGAGATGTGGGGATAGGTCTGTCTTTACATTCCCGCAGGTTCCAAACATGCTTAACTAATCCCCACGTAGAAAACACAGAAACAGAAGGAGAAGCCCCAGACTGATGTGTCCACTTTAAATTTTCTCCTATTCAGTCCCAGCATTCTGGGTCCACACTACCTTCATCTGGGAACCAAGGATTATGTTTAGCTACAGCTTCTAGCAGTTCCTCTAACTTGGACTCTGACACCTGAGTCCCTGATTGCTTGAGCATACATTTAAGCAATTGAATATAATGTTTAGTTTCTTGAGATTGATTCTACCCCATTTGCTACCCTGGTTTACTTAAAACTTGTACTTGCGTACTCATGGTCACAACTCTGTTGAGTGCAAGGCTACTGTCCACCACTTGTAACTTCATCTTTTCCACTCTTTTCAGGTCCCTGTTTGGGCGCAACTCTGTTGCGTTCAGCGCAGCAGGGTAATTAAGGGTCCTGAAAGAGGAATGGTGCCGTATAACACAATTCACAAAACACTTTTAGAACTAGAAGGTGGGGGAACCAGGGGACACTTTGCCTTACAGGTCAAAGGCCCTGAGTTTCTTACCACCAGACTTTTATTAGTACACATGACATGTTAAAGCAGGCATTGAAAAACAAGGTACAGGCAGTAACATGGAAATGTTCTTGTTATGACCATAAGCAATGAAATGTGACTGTTTACAGGACATAATGCAACTACTTGCAAAACAAAGTGGTCAGTGTATAACTTCTTTACCTAATCTAACACAAAGGACATTGCACTTTAGAACTTGCCTCAGCATACATGCCTATCTGGCTTTTGTCATCATAAGCATTCTTGGCTTATCATGCTTTTGCACGTAGCGAAGTATGCCTTCAGCCAAGTTCAAGCAGGGCAGTGGTCTCCAACAAACTCCCACATCAAATGATGTAGTGTGGCTGACTGGATAATAACAAACAACAATAACAATAAAACCAATATATGCTGTCTAGAAGAAACTCACTTTATATTTAAAGAGACACAAAGGCTCAACATGAAGGAATGGAGTAAAATTTTTCCATTTTCCCTGTATATCATTCAAAGAGAGCAGAGATGACTATTATCACACAAAATAGATTTTAAGTAAAAATTATTCCAACACAATTATGTTTATGATAAAATAAGAACAACAGTAATATATAACAATTGTAAATATATATGTATGGGTATACAGAGACAATACAATAACAGGCAATTTTAATACCCTACTCTATATAATGACTAGATTATCCAGTTAGAACATGAATATGGAAACAGCAGACCAACCAACCACCAGTCCAAATGAACCTTACAGACATATACAGAACTTTCCACACAAGAATTCATATTTTTCTGAAGAACACACAGAACATTCTCTGGGATAGGTTACATGTTAAGTCACAGAACAGGTTTTAACAAATTTGAAAAGATGAAAATCAGTCCAGGTATCTTTTCCAAATACAAGGGAATAAAATAAGATATTAATAATAGCAAAAAAATTAAGCAATTTACAAATACATAAAAACTAAGCAACACCGTTTACCAACCCTCAGGTCAACAAGGAAATTTTAAAAGTGAATTTAGTAAATTTCACAAAATAATCAAAAGTCTAAACACAACATACCAAAATTACGGGGAAAAGCATTAAGAGGGACACATAATATCTAACGACTATATTAAAAAGAAGAAGCCGGGGTCAGTTGCTCAGCCTGTAATCCCGCGCTTTGGGAGGCCAAAGTGAGTGGATTGCCTGAGCCCACAAGTTCGAGACCTGCCTGGGCAATTTGGTGAGACCTCATCTCTACAATAAATCAAAAATTAGCCTGACGTGGTAGCGCGTGCCTGTAGTTCTAGCTACTTGGAAGGCTGAGGCGGAAGGATTGCCGGAGCCCAGCAGGTCCAGGCTGCAGTGGCCGGGAGCAGCCACTGCACTCCAGTCTGGGCGACAGAGTGAGATTCCAACTCAAAAAAAAAAAAAAAAAAAAGAAGAGAGAAAACTAATTAACCTAATTTTAAACCTCAAGAACTAGGAAAAAAATCTTAGCCCATGGTAGCAAAAGGATAAAAGAGCAAAAATAAATGAAATAGAGAATATACAGAGTTTACAAAACTAGGAGTTGACTTATTAAAAAAAAAAACTAAACAAAATTGGAAATCAGAACATAAGCTGACAAGGTCCTTATGTTTCTAGGCTGGTGTCAAACTCCTGGGCTTAATCAATCCTCCCACCCTGGCTTCCCTCTACCTATTGGGCTCAGACAATCCTTCTGCCTCAGCTTTCCAAGTAGCTGGAGCTACAGGTGCATGACACCATGGCTGGCTAATTTTTAGATTTATTGTAGAGAAGAGGTCTTGCCAAGTTGCCCAGGCTGGTCTCAAACCCCTGGGCTCAGGCAATCCTCTTGCCTCAGCCTTCCAATGTGCTAGGATGACAGGCATGAGCCATCACACCCAACCAAATTTAAATTTTTTGATCTGTAAAAACTTTGTCAAAATGATGAAAGAAAGGTCATCAAATAGAAAATATTGGGCTGGACATGGTGTGGCTCCTGCCTACAATCCCAGCACTTTGGGAATCTGAAGTGGGAGTGTTGCTTGAGCCTAGGAGTTAGAGACCAGCTTGGGTAACATAATGAGACCTCATTTCTACAAAAAAACTTTAAAAAAAATTAGCCAGCTACTCAGGAGGCCGATGGGGAAGGATCACCTGAGCCAGGAGGTTGAGGCTGTGGTGAGCTGTGATTGTACCATTGCACTCTAACCTGGGCGACACAGTGAGACCCAAACTCAACAAATTGTTAAGATGATGAAAGAAAAGTTATCAAAGTATAGAAAATAGTTGTCCACCTATATCTGACATAAAACTGATTTGTGGAATGTATAAAGATTTCTAGAATGACTTAACAAAAAAAGAAAAATAATCAAATTAGGAAATGGACAAAAACATGGAGACATTTCACTGAAGCAGGTATAGAAAGCAAGTAAACATACAAAGATTCCATCATGATCCATCAAACATCAGACCTCAGTATACTCTGCTTCCTACATGTGATCCCTGGCTGACTTCAGAGATCACAGGAAAAAGCTTCTTCTACCCAACACTCCAAAATATGTTTGGTGATGTGTATTATAAACCTGCAATTGTCTTTGGAAACCAGCAGTGGACATAGATTTAAAAATAGCCTCAGCTCAATAAGTTTGCACTGTCATTGTCACCATTGGTGAACTGTTAACTGCAGTTCACTGAGCTTATATATATATATAAATATATACATATATGTGTATATATATATTATTTTATTTTATTTTATTTTTTTGAGCTGGAGTCTCACTCCATTGCCCAGGCTGCAATGCAGTGGCATGCTCACGGCTACTCCAGCGTCAACCTGCTGGGTTCAGGTGTTCCTTCTGCCTCAATCTTCCAAGTAGCTGGAACTACAGGTGCACACCATCATTACTGGTTAATTTTTTAAAAAAATTTTATTGTAGAGATGAGGGCTTGCCAAGTTGCCCAGGGTGTTCTTGAACCCGTGGGCTCAAGCAATCCTTGGCCTCCCAAAGTGTAGGATTACAGGTTTGAGCCACCGCACCCCGTCTGTGCTAATATTTAAGAATAAAAAACTCATATCTTAGGGACTGGATGCCTCCCCCGTAAAGGATATTTCTTATAGGATTATGTGATAATAAGTGTACCTCTAATTAATTTAGGTATGATTCACAGGTAATAGTAGTCTATAAAAGTATAGACATAATAAAATAGTCACAATCACAATTATATATGAAGATAAACCATTTTAAAAGGACAAGAGTTACTAACAAAATAAGTATAGATATTGAATAGTTGAAGGACAGAAATAAGTAACATTGGTACTGTAGCACTATGGTTAAAAGATGTGTATATGCAACCAGACAACATGGATTCAAATCCTGATTCAGCCACTTACTGGGATGTGACTGGATGAGTCTATTAGTCTGTTTTGTCCTAGGTTTCCTCACCTCTGTAATGAGAATATCAACAGTACTTATTTCAGAGAGATGAGGACCCAATCAGTTGCTACACATAAAAGATTAATAACAGTGATCCTGGCCAAGCATGGTGGCTCCTGTTTATAATCGCAGCACTTTGGGAGGCTTAGATGGGAGGATCACTTGGGGCCAGAAGCTTAAGACCAACCAGGGCCACCGTCTCTACAAAAAATATTTTTAAAAATTAGGCAGGCATGATGGCTCATGCCTGAAGTCCCAGCTACCTGGGAGGCTGAGGTAGGGGGAATCCGCTTGGGTCCATGTTAGGCTAGGATCACACCACTGTACTCCAGCCTGGCTGACAGTGAGACTATGTCACAAAAAAAAACAAACAGAAAAGAAAAACACAGTGATTCCTACTCTAAATGTGATTGATATAAAAGAAAATATGTATGCAAACATACATCACTTATTAAGGAAAATATACTTATTTTGAGATGAAAATGAATCTAAGGAAAATCTATTAAGTGTCAGTTGCCATGGTAAAAGTTGCACAAATGTCATGTTTCCCTGCAACACCCTCTGGCTCAGAATAGGAATACCAATCAGTGAGAAGTTGCAAAACAGCCTCCAGGGATACACCCAGGGAGATTATCTCCTTCTTACAAAGTATAGTTGAAAAATAGAGGACTATCTTATTTTTATTTATTTTTTAATATAAAGATGTGGGGCACAATTCAGGGTTAGGTATACAAATGTTTATTATGCAGGTACCCTTGTATCTTTTTTATTAAGTACATTTTCATTCACCTTGCCAGATCCTGATTAACCCCACCCACTTGATTTTCAAGCACCTGATCTTAGATACCTCACATTTTAAGAGACTTTATTTCACCATTTTGTATCACACCAGCATAGTCATTTAACTAAAACATAAGGGGACACTCTATTTTTATTGTCTTATGTGCATTTTTCTCACAAAATTTTATCTCCAAACATCTTTATTTATGTACCATCTAAATATTTCACCGGAGTAACACAGTGAATGCATTAGATATGTAATTTGAATGTAAAAAAGGAAACAAAATTCTCAAGGGAGTACACAAAAACAAAAAATAATTTTATTACAACAGAAAATAAACCATGAAATATATACAGAATACCATAAGCAGAAAATGATATTAGCATAGCCTTGGGGAAAGTGTTCTCTGGCTAAAATTGCTTGATATCTATCATATAATACAATTTTCCACAAATTAATTTTCATTGAAGTAGTGTAAAAATGTTTTAGGTGATTTAACTAAATAGTACTTCACAAACATTTTCAAGAATAATGTGTAATGGGATTTATGGGTACAGCAGGAAAGAAAATGTAGTTGGCTACTACCACAAAGAAAATCGGATCATCCTTTTTTTTTTTTTTTTTGAGTTGGAGTCTCACTCTGTCGCCCAGACCGGAGTGCAGTGGCATGCTCCCGGCCACCGCAGCCTCAACCTCCTGGACTCCGGCGATCCTTCCGCCTCAGCCTTCCAAATAGCTGGAACTACAGGCGTGCACTACCACACCCGGCTAATTTTTTGATTTTATTGTAGAGATGAGGTCTCACCAATCCCGCAGGCTCAGGCAAACCACTCACCTCAGCCTCCCAAAGAGCGGGATTGCAGGCTGAGCCACCGAGCCCGGCTAAAAATCGGGTCATTCTTAACCAAGAAGATGATCTTTCTCACCAACTAGTTGAAATCTTGAGGGATCGTTTTCATTTAATTCTCCAGGTTAACCTCCAAACATTTGATTTTCAAATACCTCATCCTAGATAACTCCCATAATAAAAGACTTCCTCTCACCATCTTGTATCACCTTACTGCTTTCATTGAACTGATTTATAGTGAGACACCATTTTTGTTTATTGAGAAACGAGTTTGTGTCTGCCATAGTCTTTTTATTTTTTAATTGGAGTCTCACTGTCACTCAGGCTGGAGTGCAGTGGCATGCTCATGGCCACTGCA